>JASGCC010000029.1:711790-1911790 GCA_030067915.1 Hydractinia echinata
GTATATGCTAATTTACCTTGTAGACACCTCAATACCTTGCGATACCTCTCGACGAGCAGTGCCTTTTCCTGGCTCTCAGAGGGTGCTCCGATGAGTTCAGCGTACTGGGGTATAATATCGTATGTCAACAGGGTGTAAAGAAGCAGGTAATCTTTATCCTGTTGAAACCCCGAATCTCCCTGTCAATATCAAGAGGGTCTACTTCGTGTTCGATAACAGGGTCCTTGCATTTGGTACGCCGCTTACGCTTCGCCTTGTCCAGGCAACCTATGCAACGTTTTGTTCGGCCATTGCCCCTAATCTTGAACCTGTCCGGGCCCAGGATGTGCCTACACTTAGAACAACATTTATCCTCCATTTACTATGAAGAGGCTCGCCTTGTGTAATGACTTGGCAACATCAACAAGCTTCGGATACCTCCTTGTTTCTATATACCTAAACGCAACCTTGTGATGAATGTGCAAAAATTCATAGTCTTCCCATGTCATACCCTCGGAAAACTGGGCCCCGATATGACCCCTACAAATAGTCATGAGCTCATGTAGAGGCTGGTTGCCGGGGCGGCACGTACGCTCCTTTGACACTTTCTTTTTATCGAGGCATTTGATGCACATTTTTGTTTGACCATTCCCCATGATCCTAAAGTTGTCCAAAGAAAGATAGTGTTTACATCTTGTACATTTTTTACCCTCCTCCATTTCTATTTGTCTCTACGACAAACATAAATTTTATCGGACGGTCTATTTTGGAGGTATCAGGGATTTCTTATACCAACCCTGTTTGATTGCGTATTCGTCGAACAAGATCGCTGCCGTCATATAGCCGGCGAGCTTCAGGCCGTCCTCCAAGTCCATCTTAGCCCCGGGCCTGGAAACTCCTAGGGCCTTTTTAGCACCCATAGCTATCAGGATTGTATACGATACCAGCCTGACGGACTCCCATAAAGAGTCAATAACCATGGTCTCCTTGGGAACTAATGCTGCTATTCATATCTGCCTTGCTTGTCATTTATTCTATTTTGAACAATTCGATATTTGGCTGAGCTTTGCCCTGTTTCCCCTGATGAGGCTTTGGTGTGGGGTTTTGAGATTCATTTCCACCTCTACCAAACCTGCACCAAACGCCTACCCCTATGGTAAGCACGGCTAGCGTGCCTACCCCATACATGTAGATATTGTCCATCGACTTGTGGGGACCTGCGACAGGTTCTTGATCATCTGGTGAAGAACCTTTGCCCACGTTCTTTGCCCACGTTGAAGGTACTCGGTATGTACTTTATCGATGGCCTCTTCTGGGGCCTTGTCAAAAAACCCTTCTGTGCATTTTTTTGGCAAAAGGTGTCCTTTGCCTTTCCTCATGGCCTCCTTCAGGACCTGGCGTTTATCGATGGGTTTCTCCATCTGTTCATATTCTGCGGAGGCTTGTGTCGAATACTTGTGCAAGATCTGACAATATTATTAATAGTCTTTTATATCGAAAAAAAACAAAAGCAATCAGGATATATGGTAGAAGTATAAGCGATTAGTAGGCATATGTCCATTTTATTCTCGGGTGGACGCCAGGCGGTAATGGCCCTAGCAAGTGTTGTAATTTGATCAGGTTGTACAAGCCTTTTGTCATCGGCCCTGTTAAGGCCAACTTATTGACCTTCTGGGTATAGACCCGATGGTTCTTATTTTGAATCAATACCTGGCTTTTGTATATATCAACGCCCTCTTCCAGACATCGCGATAGTCGTCAAAAAGTGATGGATTTCTTCGTTACGCATCTCTTCACGCCCTTCGCTTTGCGATCACCACCCTCTTTTGTGAGGCCCTTGTAGACATAGACTTTTGCCCTCAGGGTGATGAACTCGGTCATGACCTTCCCTGCAAGCTCGTCTTTCATCAGGCCAACCACCTTCTTGTTTTTTCCTATGGGGAGAGGCCTGTTATCATCTGGATTATAGGCACTCGTATCGAACGTGTCTCGACATCTTGTGCAATGTCACGATAGAAGTCCTCCGTTCGTATGTGGTAAACGAAGCTGTCCCGTGTCATGTAGCAGAGTTGAGGGGTAGTCGATGTCAACCTCTAAAATGTACCCATGTTTATTGTCCATAACGAGCTTCTCGATCGCTTTTCTGTAAAGGCCTCGGTTTTTGACACCATTTGAAGCCATCTGCTGGAAGGTCTTGACGCATCGCCCCAGCCGTATAAGTTGTTGGCATCCAAATACTGCAGGTATGAGGATTCAACCTCTGGATCGTACTGGTCTCCCCATATACTTGTTATTAGCCTTGGCATACCGGTGTACCGCCTGGGTATATACCTCCACGGATACCTTTTTCAAACATCAGGAGCATGTCGGGGTCTGTGTGGAGCTCTAGCCTGATTCCGGTATACTTGAGTGCTGCCTTCCATGCCAAGCCGGGTGCACTGTAAAAGTGTGCAGGATCAAGCTTGTAGTTTGTTAAGCACACGTCTCGAAACGTTTCAAACGCGTCGGCTAATAGCAGGACGTCTATAGTCAGGTAGATGTCATGATAGTCGCCCATGGTGACTACATCACCCCCTAGGGTAATGACATTCCATACCTTTTTAGCATAGGTATAGTCATTGTCGCTGATACCCTTCATATACAGCTTGCTGTAGATTGCCTCCTTGGGAGGTAGCTCCAATTCCTTCAAATCGCTGCCAATCGTCCCATATACTCGTACGGGTACACGCCCTTTCGAAGCATCAGCCTGAAAGTATCATCTTTGTCGATGAACTTTGCCATGGATGGTACGTTTGCCCTTACCTGGTCCTGGTTTAATTGCTTGGTGGTATTTGAGTTGCAATTTTTACACCAGAATTTTGCCATGTATTCGGCGTCTATGCTCTGGAATCCCAGACAGGTATCTGCACACTGCTGGCATTTCATACCGGCGGCGTTTGTTCCAATGAGATTGCTTGCCAATTAATCTAAACTGGATGGCATTAATCGACAGCTATCGATAAATCTAATCTCGATCTTCTTGTACACCTCACCATCACCATATCCCATACCTGCAAGCGGTACTTTGATCTTAACGTTGAAGCTGATATATTTTTCGGTATTCTCAGCAATACAGCCAATATCCTGGGTGTCATACTTTCCCCTAATTCCCGGATGAAGAGATGCGCATCGTACCCGGAGAGATTGTGAAATATGACTGGGATATGGCTAGGTATTTTGTACTTAAGGTTGTAGCTGTTATGCGCCGCGCCTCGATATAACCCTGTGTAGTGACAATGGTCCCTAACTTTACGATTATTCTCGCAGTCGTCAAACGGCTTTAGGCAGATATGACAGTGCGTGGCCTCGTCATGTTCCCTCCTTAGGACCTCTGTCAGTTCCAGCATGGGTTGCTGCGGGTAGGCATAGTATAGACGCTTCACCTCGTCCTCCAGGTTGTTCACGAACCTCGTCACACAGTTCTTACCGCGGTACACTGTTAGTGGGTCTGGTACGGGTCCATAGGCAAAGGTACTATACGTGCACCAGCCAGATGGTACATGCCTACTCAACCTTTTCGTCTTGGTCCCCCTGAGCAGGCTCTCGAAGTCGGCATAGATAGCAAAGGGTACCTTGAATTGTTGATGACCATCCCTATATTGTAACCATTTTTCAGACTCTTTTGGCATCGTGATTTCAACTGCCTCTTGGTCCCTGCAGTAGCTATAGTGCTTGTCCCTCGACTCAACTGTAGGAAAGGCCTGTAGGCAGTTTAGGCAGAAGTGCATTGCATTCCTATTCTTCGAGGTTTCCTTGCCTAAGAGCCTCGATAGAGACTTGACGGCCGTGTAGTGAGTCTTTTTTATCATCGGTAATAAGCAGCAGATTAACCTGCCTGCTACGTCCCGTTGTGCTCTGATCGCCGTAGTATGTTGATATTCTTTCCCGTCACGTATAGGACATTCACTGCAATGCTCTTATTATTCCTCTGAACTTGTATATTTCCTTGATTGGTGTAGGGAACCCTATATCCTCCCAATTATAGAGATCTACGTAGGGTCTCAGCTTAGTGATTCTTTGTACATCTTTTTCCACCTCGGTATGGTGTAGGGATGCTATAACAGCCCATTTGAAACACTCCTCATCCTCATTTTTTGGGTTGATGATGGCCTTCTTTGATGCTATCCGTTTGGGGGGTTCTATATATGATGAACCCCTTGTTAACCGCAATTTATGGAAGTCTATATCAAGGTGTAGGATTCGACTAATGGTGAATCCACTCTGGGGTAGTGCCGGATGTTCCACGTGCGTCTTGATTTGGGGAAACATCCTATCCAGCACGTCGTCTACGTTGCTACCCTGGAAGACTGAGGCCATATTACTATTGAAGGCCTTCTTAACCTCGATATACTCATCGTTAGCCTCCTCCGGGTTTGTTTTCTTTTTCCACATGATCCAGAGGGACAGCTGTATCTTTGCCGAGCCCATATCTTCTACCTGGTCCTCAATCAAGGTTTTCACGTTTGGTCTCACCATTCCTATATATCCGTCGACGTCGGCTCTTCCCATACCCGGAATGCGGAAACTTCGAAAGGTCCTGTGGAGAGCATGCTTATGTTCCTGAGGTGTAAAATCTTGCCCGGTTGGTCATATGGATTTTGAACTTCTAGATAGTCTTCCTCGGCCTCCTGTTCGACCTCAGCGTGAAGGGTAGGTCCCGCGATGATGTTATTCGCACCATCATAGAGATTCATCACCTTACGCTTGAAGGCTGCATAGGTTCTCCTAACTCCCTCTTTTATAGGCTTTGGAACTGCGTTCGCTAGCCAGTTGTACCATCCCTGCATCTTGGTTTCCACGATCGAACGATTTTTCGACATTTCCTGTCCCTCAAAAATGTCCATGGCCTCCGGTGTTGGTACTATAGTCACGGGCCTGATTGTTTTTCGTTGTCCGGCCCCTCTAGGTGGCCTCTGTGGTACGTCATCCAATAGGGCAATCAATTCAGCCTTGCGTAGCCTATAATACCCCGTAAGTCCACGGCTTTTAGCGATATTTCGTAATTGTTTGACAGTGTATGTATTCATTTTCTTTATTGTATGGATTTTATTTTTGTCAGAGGATTTCATCTTTGCCCAACTAACGCATCTTTACCGCGCATGCGTTGATTTTTGATGACGTCATCAATGTGCTGGGAGTTCCCCTACTAGGTGCGCTAGACTCATTTTTGTATGATTTTTTGATATGCATGACTAAGCACTGCATGGTAGGGAATTTACCTTGAATTCCATGACTCAACACCGCATGGTATTGATTTGTTGGGGACTTGTTGTGGTTGACTGTGGCGTGCGCGTGCGCGGGATGTGCGTTGCGCTAGAAGGAACATTTCTCTATCTCTTCTTCACCGCCATGTTTTTTTACATTCAAATGCTAAATACAATCTTTCGCGGAAAAATATAGAATTCTCATAACAGACCAATCAGAATCCATCACGTGACCAGACAGGTCCAGAGCTGCTTTCGAGTTTATAGACAGATAGATAGATGTGCATATTTTACATGACTAGCCTCACAAATATCGAGGGATATACCCTGTCTATTATTTCCAGGAGGGGCCATGGCTTAGATGGAGAGTCCTAGAGTATTTAATGCTCATTCTGAGCTACGCAGACCCAATTAGGGCCCGCGCTCTACTAGACAACTCCCGGCAACATCCAACGGCCCACCACAGTGTGCCATCTCCCCAATTACCCTCACATGGCTTGGGTTAACCCGGGGCTATGGTAACATTCATTATCTCAAAGAGCTCTGGGGTCGAGAATGTATCCAAGAGTCTTTTGCTCAAAGGAGGATATAAACATATGCATTTCGCTTTTTCAGATCGCTTTCTGTGTAAAATTTACGGGATGCATGCACGTGCCTCCTTGTAAATAATTTTGGTAAGTCGTCCACGTATTACTTCCTAAATATAAAGGAGATAACGTATTCAACATGCGTTAGACCTATGTACGTTCCCAAGCCTTGTGGAGATAATGATTTCCTATTCTCCATATGCCCCGCTTTAGCACACAATAGCCTAGACTCTAAACAAAAGTGTAGCATGGAGCGTATTTTCATGTAGCACACTGTAGTGAGGCTCATCAATGTCTGTTGTCGAGTGTAGCAAGCCCTTTCTTTCCTTGTAGGTACAATGTAGTAAAGCGAAATTTTTCGTAGCCATGTGTAGCAGTACGTTATTTCCTGTAGCAGGCCGTAGTAGAGCGTATTTCTTTGTAGTAAGGTGTAGTAGCCTGTAGTAGATTGTAGTAGCCTGTAGTAGAGCGTAGTAGAGCGTATTTCTCTGTAGTAGAGCGTATTTCTCTGTAGTAGAACACTCTACTACAGGCTACTACACTCTACTACAAGCTACTACACTCTACTACAGGATACTACACTCTACTACAGAGAAATACGCTCTACTACAGAGAAATACGTTTTACTACAAGCTACTACACTCTACTACAGGCTACTACACTCTACTACAGAGAAATACGCTCTACTACAGGCTACTACACTCTACTATACTCTACTACAGAGAAATACGCTCTACTACAGAGAAATACTTTCTACTACGCTCTACTACAGTCTACTACACTCTACTACAAGCTACTACACTCTACTACAGGCTACTACACTCTACTACAAGCTACTACACTCTACTACAGGCTACTACACTCTACTACAAAGAAATACGCTCTACTACGGCCTGCTACAGGAAATAACGTACTGCTACACATGGCTACGAAAAATTACGCTTTACTACATTGTACTACAAGGAAAGAAAGGGCTTGCTACACTCGACAACAGACATTGATGAGCCTCACTACAGTGTGCTACATGGAGAATAGGAAATCATTATCTCCACAAGGCTTGGGAACGTACATAGGTCTAACGCATGTTGAATACGTTATCTCCTTCATATTCAGGAAGTAATACGTGGACGACTTACCATAATTTTACGTATTTGCGTTATGTTGTGCTGTGTGTAAAAAGGTCTCCAGGGGTCTTTTGACCACATTTTGTAAAAAATCAATCAATAAGTAAGTTCGTGAATAATTTGCGGAACGAGAGTAGCTTTCAAAACAAAATCACATGATGGTTGCCAAAAAGATTGCTGCTCTTGCTTGATTTTTTTATTCAATGTTGTTGTGAAGAAGAGAAAGTTTAGCCAAGTTAGTGTAGGTAAATCTAACTCTGACTGTTATTTTTTAAAAAAAGAATTGTGTTAATTATGTCCTAGTTATATCCTGTTTTGCAATTTGACAAGTCAACATGGGCATCCCCACTTCAAGAGTATTCACCATAAAAAGTATGATGGCCTCTAGGAAGAGAAGTGGAAGTGAGCCATATAGCTAGAGTCTAACTATATGGCTCACTTCCACTTCTCTTCCAAAGTGAGTAACACTTGTCTTCCATGAACTTAAAAAATTCTTAGACCTAGGCCTGGTCTGGAATATTGATACAAGGTGCCGTAGATTAGTGGTTATGTTCTGCCCAATCTTAGGACACTGCCCAATCTTTGGACATAAAATTGCCCAGTCTTAAGACTGGCCAGCCAGTCTTAAGACTGGGCAGGGCGTCACAAGATCGGGCAAAAGACCATGTTAGGCCCATCTTCGGACGCCTTTTAGATTTTAAAGAAGGGATGTGCCACACGAGCTCTGTTGTTTGCAACACCCAACAAACATTCTCAGGCACATTAAAACATCATATTTTGGGTACTGTTGAATTGAACCGGCCAGTTTTTGGACACAGTAGAGTGAAAATCATAGCTAGCTATAGGTAGCTGTAGAGCACGTGTTATACATTTAGCATTTATACAGCTTGTAGTGGCTAAATTTAAAAAATGAAATGTTTATATTTATAAAAAATCATAAAAATCGTATTCAACCATATTATTAGTTAGCTAGCTGGTAATTTCATTGGATGAGATGTTTAGCCAGCTAGCGAGCTAATAGCCGGCTAGCTAATATAGTTGAGTAGTTTCAATTTTTTTAAACACATGTATATATACATGGTATAAAATTTTGGCCTTTTGATTTTCCAAGAACATTTTCAATTTAAAGTTCCTTGGTTTTAAGAGATATAGAGTCTAAATTTTTTATTGTTCTGTTTGTCTTTCACAATTGTTCTAAGATTGGGCATGCACGTCCATAGATTGGGCAGTCCAGTCTTAAGACTGGCCACCCATTTGTCACTGTCAGAAGATTGGCCTGGCCAGTCTTAAGACGGGACGCGTTCCAAGATTGGGCAGAACAGTTATATAGCTCTCGTACTCTGTGTGGGAGACCGGGGTTCGATTCCTCTTGACGGCGATTCAACATGGGCGAGTGAATGTTACCATAGCCCCGGGTTAACCCAAGCCATGTGAGGGAAATTGGGAAGATGGCACACTGTGTGGGCCGTTGGATGTTCCCGGGAGTTGTCTAGTAGAGCGCGGGCCCTAATTGGGTCTGCGTAGCTCAAAATGAGCATTAAATACTCTAGGACTCTCCATCTAAGCCATGGCCCCTCCTGGAAATAATAGACAGGGTATATCCCTCGATATTTGTGAGGCTAGCCATGTAAAATATGCACATCTATCTATCTATCTATCTAAGGGTGCCGATAAGCCACATACGCCGTAAAAAGTGCGGGCGTTTTCGGGCGAGTTCCGCGTTTTGAAAAAAAATCAAGTATACGCCCCAGGCCATTTCGTAAGATTTTAGGCAGCCATGCGGTAAATCACACGCCTCAAAAATTCCGCGTGTGCGATCAAAAAATAAATTTTTTTTTACAAAAACATTTCCTTTACCCCTGTACACCGCACAGGGGCTGCTGTTTTGGCGTAAGGAACAAACAAAGTGCAAGTTCCAACAATGTACGGCAAGGAATTTCAACCCATATACGAAGAAGTCGTAAGCAGACTCGTTAATTAAACTTTGTTATTACTTGTGGGGCAAACAGATATTTAAATTAAATTAAATTACGGAAAGTCGAACGGCCGCTAATAATAATATTTAATAAACCTTATGTTCAATGAATCATAAAAATTATTACCTAAAAGAATATTTCGTTATTAAGGAAGTTTTTTTTTCTTATTAGTTATATTATCTTTTAGTTATTTAAGCTTAAATAACGCTGTATTTCTTTTAAATTCTCCAAAAGGCGACCTTACAAAGATTAAAATATTGTTGCATTTTTTTATAAAATCATTAAAATGAAACTCGCAAAGCCTTAATATAGCCTTGTGCGTAATAAGGACTTGTTCTGCTGCTTTTCATTACTATTCCAGAAACATTTGGGAAGAGACAAGCGAAAAAAGACATCGTAAAGTAAAGTTGCATGTCGTGTCAAAATATTTACATAAAGATCAATCTTCAAAACTAAAACAAATTTCCGTTTTATACCTCGCACAAACTTTACACCAAACATAGTTCACCAATACCTTTCCATCTTTTTCCTCTGTCTTCCAACCAAGAATATCTGATTTACCCCAACTTTCAAAAGTTTTTAATTCAACTTTATTTCCTTTCGTTCTTTTTTCAGACATTTTTAAAAAAAATTTATAGCGCTGATATAATCTCCACATTAACCCAAACTGAACAAACAAAATAAAATATCGACGATCCCATCATTAACTCAATGTTTTCATTGGTTCGCAAAATTTTAAAGGAAAAAGAAACAAATTCTTCAAAAGATAGCGGCCACACACTAGGTCGTTAGTGACCTATATCTGTTCTGCATAATACCCCTTGGTCGGCAAAAAGAAAGAAAGAAAGCAAATGGTAGCAATTAAATTCACATTATCAACATTTGATAAAGACTGCTCACGTGCGATCTATTGTGAGTTCAGTAAAAGAATGATCGTTTATTTTTAGAGTTCAGTAAAAGAATGATCGTTTATTTTTAAGGTTTATTTAATAAATTTTCTTTGTTATAAATACAATAATTTTTAATTACAGCAACGTTTTGCGCGTGCGATGAATCGCACGCCTAAACAAATCTGCGCGTGTGTGGGGGCGTGCACGTGCGATCGCACGCCTCTCACGAAATGGCCTGACGCCCGAATAAACTCGCATAGACCCGAACAATGCCCGAAAAATAAAGGAAAAACAGACACTAATGATTAAAAAAACTATAAAAATTAAAATAAACTTACTATGTGGTAGCGAGAAGTTCTTAAAAGAACTGTTTTTGATAGTTTATAATAAGATTTACTTGATAAATAACTTATATATAAACTTTATTAACTCTTTTATCTTCAAGCGCCTTCTTCCAACTATCGTCCGCATGGTATGTTACAAGGAATTGCATTTCAGGAATATTCCGGGAGTTCAGGAAAGTGTGGGCGGTTTCGGACGACAACCGCCAATTTAATTCGGAAAGTCGCCCGAACTCGCCCTTATATATGCGGGCGTTTGCGGCTTATCAACACCCTCTTATATTGATTGAGCTTCATTTTGATAACTCACGTTTTGGCTGACCACCCTCTTGTCCCCAGGGTTTTTTGCCTTTTTAATATTATAAGAGATGACGCCAAAAATCCCTGCAGACAAGGGTGAATAAATGACATACCGGTTCCCAGCCAAGAAAAATATCAGGTGTTCTTAGTAGTTATATAATAACTCTTTAAAATTTTTGTTGGTGGACCATATAATTTAGATAAAAATACATTGTGGAATTCTGTTATGATTTGGACAGAGCCCAGACAAAAAAAATGTCAGGCTGGGCAGTATAGGGTGAACAGAGCCGGAAAAACAACCTTGAATATAGGGTTTGCCGTTTCATTTCAGGGTAAATTTTAAATTAAAAAAAAGTCTTACTCCAGACATGTTTCAGGGGCTGTCGAGGGATACATAAAATATAAAACAGTACTATTCTGACCCAACTTAGAACACGGTCTGCCCTAAGACGGGACGGACCATCTTTAGACACGGTGGCCCATCTTTTGACACGGTGACCCATCTTTTGACATGCTGCACTGTCAATTGACGGGTCAGGACCAACTTGCGACATGGCGTTAAAAGGTGTTTGCATACATCAAGACCTTGTATTTAACGTAAACTAACTGGAATAAAGTGAAAAAACTGAACTGCTGCAACATTTTCTGGCGTATTGTTGTACAGTTCCGATCACGAGTAACTATACACAAGTATTAATCTACGTGTACGAGTAATTTCTTCCGTGGGTTTTCCCATGAGTATGTGACGAGTATAATGCGCGTACGAGTACGTCAAAAATACTCGCACATTTTTGCTACTGTACTCACACAGTACTCGCTAGCGTGCACGAAAGGCAAACGATATAATTAAACGAGAAACTGGCGGAGAATGCACTTGCGGCCAATATGCTTTTATGTTGGTGTTGGATTTATTGAAAAACACTATTTTTACAGTGTTATTTTCTTCGTTCGTTAGTTTTCTATGTTCAATAGCGAGTTGAAGCTGGCATTGAGATTACATGCTAACACTTTAAGCCCTGGCGTTTTGTTGATTTACGATCGAATCAGCAGTCCCATTTGGAACCATGCCACAGGGACCTGACACTCCGAAGAGCCAGACGAGTCTAAACTGATTCGCGTTATATTCAACTCAACTGTGGGAAAGTGCGCACCAACGCAAGCTATATATGATAGCCAGAACGAGGGAGAACCTCAATTGCCTTACGACGGAGTCGTAACTTTCAAGCGAACTCTTTTGCTTCTGAACAAACAAACAAACCAACGTCACCTCTGAAAAATGATTTTTAAGTCTAAAAATACCAAATGAAATTCAGTTGTCTGCGTTATAACGATCTCCTCACTCTCTCTAAAACACGATTCTGGAGATAAATTTTTCTTTTGTGTTGAATGTTATTCTAATCTATTTATATCTTTGCAATCACATTGAGAATATTGAAATGATTTGCTTCGAGTTTTTTAATCCTCTTGTCAGGGGACATCTGCCTCAACCCAGGTCCTGTTAAGTATCCCTGTTCTTCATGCTTAAAACCTGTGGCAAAAACACACAAAGCACTTTCTTGTGACGAGTGTGGATTATGGGCTCATAAAAAATGTGAGCGTATTTCTGATAAAAAATATCAACAATTTATGAAGACTCCTGAAGATAAACTGTTTTTCGTTTGCAGTCCCTGTCTTTCTCGTAATTTGCCCTTTGCTAAAGAGGAGTCATTTGGTGACGAAATTCCGGACAACATCAATATTACTATTGATGAAAACTTTGATTTTGAGGCAATCAGAAATGGGAAGGGCTTAAAAATGGCCCATCTCAACATTAATGGTCTGTCATCCAAACTAGACTATGTTAAACTTCTGCTACATCAAACAAAACTCGATGTATTCTCCATCTGTGAAACCAAAATTATACTTATACTTTGAATACTTTGAAGTAGATTTTGTGAGATCTTCACGCATCCAACTCGGCGAGTCCAATGCTCATCATGTCAATGATGCTGTTCGTGTTGGCCTTTCGAAACTGAACATAATTTGGTATCAGTGGCTCATCAGGAACAGTAGCAAGAAAGTAATCCAACTTCGACTTGAAACAGTCTATGCTGCAATCAGATAGGTTGCGTATTGCTTTTGGTAGACCATTAAACAATCGTACTCCTTGAACAGCCAAGCTAGCACAACAAATCTTATAAAATGGCCCTTTCTTCACTACAGGAACAACACATTTTCGACCCAAACGATCATTCGTGTACCATGTGATGCCTCCTTTCACAGTTTCCTGACCAAAGTTTGGTACTATTTTTTCAATCACTTTCCAGATGTAAATTATGGCATACCGTTCTCTTCTTCTCTCCAGAGAATACAGATTCAATCTTTTTAGCACGTCCCAGTACGAAAAACCTTGAGTTCCAAGGATTTTTCTAGTAAAGGTTCTTTGCACCATTTCTATGTCTTGTATTTGTCCTTTCATTAGTGGAGACCATAACTGGGAACAATAGTCAAGGTGGGGAATAACTAATGATTTCCAAAGAGTCAACATCACATTTTTTTCTCTGCTCTCGAATATTCGTAATATCCATCCAGTTATCCTGTTTGCCTTTGATATAAGGTTTGAGATATGCTTATTAAATTTGCAATCATTCGACATTATAACTCCTAAGTCCTTCACAGTGATTTTTTTGTTAATCTTTTCTGACGTGTTACTTAGATATACAGAGAGTGGTTTCAAAGACTCAATCTTTCCATAACTTAGGTGCTCGAACTTACACCCATTGAGTTTCATATTATTTTCATTTGTCCACTTATAAATTATATTTAGATCACTTTGGAGTTTAAAGGTGTCCATGAGGCCATTAATCTCTTTCAGAATTCGTGTGTCGTCTGCAAAGCTGGATGCTAAAGAATATTTTAAGTTCTGATTGATATCACCAACCATGATTAGAAAAAGCAGTGGGCCAAGAACAGACCCCTGTGGAACCCCTGATCCAACGGTATAGATTTTACACCATTGACATAAACATGTTGTATTCTGTCTTTAAGGAATGATTTAATCCATTTTATCAGTTTGTCATTTATACCAAGTTGCTTCAGTTTAGCAACTAAGATGGAGTGGTCCACTTTGTCAAATGCCTTGCTAAAATCTAAGTAAATTGTATCTACATTTGAACCGCCTTCAAGAAAGGATAGGATTGTATCATAATGGGTCAGTAGCTGTGATAAACAGGAACGACCTTCTCTAAAACCATGTTGTGAGTTGTTAAAAAGATTGTACTGTACAAGATGATCAACTATGTTCTTTTTTATAACTTTTTCAAATATTTTAACGACATGTGAAGTCAAGGCAACTGGTCGATAGTTGCCCACTTCGCCTTGGTCACCTCCTTTGAAGATGGGGGCAATGTTTGCAGTCCTCAAAAGCAGAGGTGTTACACCTGTGTTGAGACAGTTTGACCAAAACATAAGAAGTGGAGTTGCCACAGCATTCTTACAATTTTTAAGAAAAATAGCAGGGACACCATCTGGGCCGGAAGCTGAATTAGCAGATAGAGTGTTAATTGCTTCAATTATGTCATCAGTGGTAAGTGCAACATCTGTCATTACAGGAATGGTACAAGTTAAATCATTAGCATTGGCTGTTGAATTATGTTGCTTACTAAATACACTCACGTATTGTTGTTGC
The DNA here is from genome assembly GCA_030067915.1 of Hydractinia echinata. Taxonomy (NCBI): domain Eukaryota; kingdom Metazoa; phylum Cnidaria; class Hydrozoa; order Anthoathecata; family Hydractiniidae; genus Hydractinia; species Hydractinia echinata. The sequence continues at coordinate 725,898 of JASGCC010000029.1, forward strand.
AGGAGGTCAGCCATTTCTTTGCAATCATCAGTGAACTTCTGTTTACTTTTGTTAAATAATGGACCTACTCTGGGCCTTGTTTTACTATGTTTTTGCGCATAGGAATAAAAATATTTTGGGTTTGTTTTAATGGAAGAAATTGCTTTCTTTTCTAGAGATTGTCTGCTTTCTTTATATGACTGCTGCAGAGAAAGTTCAATGTCGACTAATCGTTCTTTTATTTCTTTCACTTGTTTGTATTTAAAAGTTTTGGACAGTCGCTTTATAAGCTTACGACGCTGCCTCATTAGTACACGACGATCTCTTGGTATGTAGTGTTTATCTTGTTTCCTTGTAAACACTTTCCTTTTAGGAACTAGTTCTTCAGACAGAAGTAAAATTTTATCTATAATATTTTGTAGTTGTTGTTCGGGGTTCATATCTTTCAACATCATGTCCCAGGCAACAGAGTTGAGTTTGTTGTTAATATTTTCCCGGTCTATAGACTCATCAAAGTAATTAAATAAATCAAATGGTGTATGTGCTGTTCTTACCTCATTATTTTTTAACAGAACGATTGGGTCGTAATGAGTTGTCACTTCAATTAAAGTATGGTGGGATACAGATGGTAAGGAAGGTATGCATTTATAACTGTGAATAAGTTCCTTGTTATTTGTTATAAGCAGATCAAGCACATTGCCACGGTTGTGTGTAGGCTTATGAATGCATTGCACAAGTTGGAATTCATTTAAAAAATTCATAAAATCTAATGACATTTCTTTATCTTCATTTGACTTGGAAGAAATCATATGGGTTTCCCAGTTTATGTTTGGCAAATTGAAGTCACCACAAAGAAACACATCTGGGAATTTGCCACTAAAGCTATTAAGAGTATTACTCAAATCATTAATCATCGTTTTAAACTCTTTCGAACCTGATGGGTGACCATGCATTGCATCATCAGGTTGTCGATACAATACTGCTATCAGCGAGTTACTGTGTTCGGAATACAAAACAAGAAGTTCGTTTACGCCATTACTGTATTCATGTGTCACTTTAAATCGGGTAGCAATGTCCTCTCGCATGTAAATTGCAACTCCTCCACTTGATCGACCTCTTTTAGACTTTTTACGGTTCCTATCACATCTGAAGAGTTTATAACCTTCTATTGACAATTCTGCATCTAAGTGATCATATAACCAGGTCTCGGTAAGTGCTATGAAGAGTTGGTTCTTCTCTTTCAGTACATCATGTATTAAAGGAACAGAAGATGCAACAGTTAGTGGCTTTAGACCCTGTACATTGAATATGGAGAAATAGTTTAAAGTAGTCTTTGTTGGTTTGCTGGATTCCAACTGTTCATTACCATCTGATTGAAAGGTACTCCTGGTCTCATATTCTGAGTTTGAGGCATTGGTCGATGCATTGGTACCTGTTGTGGATGTCTGAACCTTTGTGGCTGTTGAAATGGGGTATTGATTGGCTCCACAAAGTTCTGAATTGGTACCTGTTGTGGATGACTGAGCATTTGTGGCTGTTGTAATGGGGCATGAACTGGTTGCATAAAGTGGCCTGGAGTTGTGGGAGGTCTGTGAATATTGTGGTGACTTACCAGAGTTTCTTTTATTTTTGAATCCAAAATTTTTAATATGTCCCTTTTGAAGTTGTGAATAACCTCTAAAAAATCATAGGATTATTTCTGTTTTGATTAAAAGTATTACCATGTAAAATATTTGACTCATTAGTTCTATTTCCTAACAGTTCAGGTCTTTTACGCATCGTCCCTTTTACATGCACCAACAAACATCTCTCATTGAAACACTGTCTTCTAGTTATAGAGCTGGAACACATTCTAGGGTGAAAATCTGTACATTTAGTACCTAGCTTACAACCTTTCGTACCCTTGTTTCCATGCAATAAAAGTTTTCGACAGGCTCGTGGGTTGGCAAATGGACAATCTGCACCTTTTCGGCCAAACTTACATGTTCCTTTTTGATAAAAGTGACACACCTTTTCCTTCAGTTGATGTGATGTATCTCTATCAGCAGGATAATCACTGTCTTTGTCATCATTGATGGAATCATACACATTGACAATTGGGTTTACTAAATTAAGTCTATTGTTCTGATCAGTTATATCATTCTGATCAATTACATCAAAACCAACATGGCCATTAGGTTTGTTTAATAAAGCCTTGGGTTGAGAAGTATTATTATTATCATCATTAGAAATATCATCTGTAATAATGTCCTTTTCACATAGTGCACAGAGGTAATGTATACCAGGAATTTTAAAAAGTAGGTCTTGTGGTAAACCCACCTCATTTAATAGATTCATTGATGACACCATCACTGACAATGACGTTAAAATTGATGGCTATGTTTGTTATAGGAATGATCGGAATAGATGAGGTGGGGGTGTTCTGATTTTTGTTAATGAAAACTTGGATAGCCACCTTTTGAAACACCTATACTTCGAAAATGTTGAATCACTATGGGTGAAAGTGTGCCTGAAAAAAACTAAACCTATTTACGTGTGTGGGGTTTACAGGCCACCTGGAGGTAGTGATTTGCAGAGTACCGAAAACCTGTGTACTCATTTTAAACAGTGTTTTAATAAACTCCCAAAAGAAAAAGAAGTTTTTATCTTGGGAGATTTTAACTGTAACATGCTTTCAAAATATGCTCTTTCCTCCAAAATAAAGGAATTATGCTCCACTCTTTTCCTAAAACAACATATTACGGAGCCAAGTCATGTTACTGAAAATAGTAGCACTCTTATAGACTTGATACTTTCTAACAGTTCTTGTATTTCTAAAACTGGTGTCATGGATTTAGGCATCAGTGATCACAATTTAGTTTATGTGATCAGAAAATTCAAAAGGCCAAAATTTGAACCTAAAACTATCAAGGTTCGTAGCTACAAGAACTTCAGTGAAGAGGCTTTTCTGAAGGACCTCAGGAATTTAGACTGGTCATATTTTAATAATTATGATGACCTTGATGAAGCATGTGAGAAACTGAATAAAAATGGTAAAACAGTGGCTGACAAACATGCCCCTTTCAAAACACATAGATTTTCCGGCCGTGTTGAGGCATGGGTCACTGATGAATTAATAATAGCCATCAAAGAAAGAGACTTCTTAAAACGGAAAGCATCAAAAACAAAATCCATCATAGACTGGGAAGCTTTCAAACAAAAAAGGAACCAGGTAATAGGTCTCAAAAATCGACTCAAAAACGAGTACTATAATGACGTTTTGCAGGACTTTCAAAAACGGCCAAAACAACTTTGGAAAACCCTAAAAAAACTGGTTCCTGATAAGTCAGGCAATACTACCTCGATAAAATGAGTAGTCCAAAACGATGGTACAGAAACCTCTCACCCAAAAGAAATTTCCAACACATTCAATTCATTTTTTGTCAGTGTTGGTGCCAAACTAGCCTCTAAATTTTCTTTTGACACTACTAATGTTAATCCACCTGTTAGCGGACACGATTTTCGGTGGGCTCGTATTGAGACCAAAAGTGTCGAAAAAATAATTAGTTCACTAAAACTTAATAAAGCTACAGGCTTGGACGGAATTGGTTCACGACTGCTAAATGCAGGTTCGTCAGTTTTAAGTATTTATTTATCAAGTCTTTTCAACAAATCTTTATTTACTGGTTATGTACCTAAATGTTGGAAGACTAAAAGGGTCTCGCCTATTTTTAAAAGTGGCAATAAAACAGATCCTACTAATTATCGGCCTATCTCCATTTTGCCAATTCCTATGAAAATTTTTGAAAAGTTAGTGCATGAGCAAATGTCTCCTGAATGACAGACAGTCCGGATTTCGAAAACTCTTTTCCACAGAAACTGCAGTAGTCAATGTCTCTGATTTTATTCTTACTGAGCTCGACCAACATAACTTTGTTTGTGCTGTGCTCATTGACCTTAAAAAAGCTTTTGACACTGTTGATCATAAAAATTTGTTAAAAAAACTATGGTGTTTTGGCATCAGAGATTGCCTTTGACTGGTTTGAGTCCTACTTAACGGGCCGAATGCAGATGACTCTTGTAAACGACACAGGATCAGATCTGCTTCATGAAGACGCTTTTGGGGTGCCGCAGGGATCTGTGTTGGGACCCCTGCTCTTTCTTTTGTATATTGATGACTTAAAATCTGTAATCAATTCAAACCACCATCTATATGCAGATGATACAATAATTATTTCGTCCCATAAAAACTTGGATACCCTTGTCTCCCAGGTCGAGTTAGAACTTTCGCAAGTCGACCTCTGGCTGAATAATAACAAAATGACTATTAATACGGACAAAACTGAAACAATCTTTTTCGGCAACCACAGCCAGTTAAAAAAAGTTGAGAACAAAACTATCAACTATATGGGTATCCCTTTGAAGAGGAGCGAAAAAGTTAAATATCTTGGGGTAACATTTGATCAAAAAATGCAATGCGAAGAGCACATTAATGACATAAATAGAAAAATACTAATTAAATATTCTAAAATTAGAACCATTGCATCCTGTTTAACACCTCACACAAAAAACCTTTTAATTAATGCACTTGTCATGCCATATTTCAACTACTGCTCCTCGGCATGGGCTTGTGCCACCCAAGGTAGATTGGGAAAACTAGAAAAACGATTAAAATGTGTCCGTACCTTTCTTGGGAAAGAGAGGGAATATTCAATGAATAATTTACTCATCAAAAACGATGCCATATTAGTTTTCAAAGCCATGAATCACATTGCTCCTGATTACACGCGCTCAAAATTCCTTTTGACAAGAAACTGTCATAATCATCAAACAAGAGGAGCTTCAAAAAACAGGTTCACACTTCCCTTGGTCAACACGGAATTTGGCAAAATTGCCTTCCCATTTAGAGCTGCAAAAGTGTGGAATAATCTTCCAGACCAAGTGACCTGTGATGGAAGTCTGCTTTCGTTTAAGACTTCCATCTCTAATGTATTTGGCAAATTCTAATGGAGATCACTTTTTAACTTTTTAATTTTTGTTTTTTATTCTTTTTCTTTCCAATTTTCACAGATTATAAATGTTACTATGTTTGATTGAGCTGAGGCAGTCTAAGGTTTATCATTTTTTGTTTCTTTTTTGTTCTAGTGGCCCCCAGTGGAAACAATCCACTAACTATAGGTTTTTGTGATTTTCTGGGCTAGCCACTTTAAATATTTATTATTATTATTATTATTATTATTATTATTCTGGTAATAGAACAATACTAGTCGTTAGCCCGTGGAAAAATCCACGGGTTCGCCCGTCCTTTTTATACCGCATTGCGTGCGTCTCGCTACTTGCGCAGCTAAGCTACCATTTTGCGTGACGGACAGACGTATACGGGTATTATAATATAGATGGCAGGTATCATGTTTATGAGTTATTGACATGTATTTCACAAGCTAGTGCCCAGGACTAAATTGATAAATGCTGTTAAAAAAACAGTAAAAAATGTAACAATTTAGTTTGAATGATATTCATTCTTTCTTTTCTTTTTTATATTCACTACTTTCAAACAACAGGTGCCCACAAAATATGTGAAAAAAATTAAAAATACAATTAATAAGACACGTGAAACTTTGTCCTCCGCATTACTGCCGCTTATTTTGTTATGCACACTATGATTGGTAACATGAAAATGGATAATAAAATTATAGAATCTTCCGTACATCGTTGTTACAGACGATCTGTAATAATTCATTATTTTGTTTATTTTTATGCATTTTAACTAAGACGCATATCCTTGATACACGTTATTTTTTAATATAATATTTTTCATATAAGAACATAAAGCTTCATAGAAACAAAATTTAGTGCTGAAATTTAGTGCTGAAATGCTCCTTTAAACTAAGCTACTTATAATTTATGACAACCCATTTTGAAGTAATTAGGGAGCTCACTAAAAATTTGATCCAAGATTTCCCTGCTGGGCACGTTTTTACTTTTGGTTACTTACAAAGCAATAAAATTAAATGCGATTGGCTTAATTTAGTCTCCAGAGTTCATTGTTTAATTCATGCTTGCGAAGAAAAAGGAATAATGTTTGAATGTAGCAACAAAACATTTTAGCTAGGAGAAAAAAGCATTTAGATAACAGATGTAAATAGCAAAGGGTTTCCTCGTCGGTGAGAAATTAACTATATAAATTCAAAGTTATAAAAAGCCATTACAGCAACGTATACATTTTTATGTAAACTAAAGAGAATTTGTTGCAACATAAAAAAAAAATTATGTAAAATAAAATGTTATTTCTTACGACGCGAATATGAAGTAAAAGTTTTCACAATGTGTAAGGTAGCAGACAAATGTGAGCTATCGATAAAAATTACGCTACGATGAATTCCCGTTTTTTATCTTATACTTGCACACGTACTCACAAATCATTCACTTATTGTGCTCGCATGCGCAAGAGGCTATACTCAAGGGTATGGAGTAGTATACTCGCCAGTTACTCGTACTCGTCTTGCACTTTACTCAGCATTTAATGTACCCATACTCGTATACTCGTGTATAGTTACTCGCGATCGGCACTGTATATAGCTAGCTGAGATTAAATCGAGTTACGCATTTCAAGTTTGTTGTGGGTAGCAAAAAAACAACACTACTTGGCAAATCTTGGTGCAAGACCATATCTAGGAATGCATTTTAAAAAGCAGTTAGAGACTTTCTTGTTGAATGATTGGAGATGTTTTTCCCTGGATTGTTGTGTGCATAATGACTGGCTAAATAATTATGACTCAATATCAAGATATAACATTCAGCTCAGTGTAATGTATATAATGTTGCTATTTATGTTTACTATTCCCCATTTATATAATTTATTTGTCAATTTATGTCTGTGTTTGTTTCATTTTTAAGAAAGGCAGAATTTATGACATAGCATTTGTATTGCTCATTACTATAGCTATATTTTTAATAGATTATATTTAGAGAAAACATGATTTATTCTCTTCCATACATTTTTTGTTCTCTTTAGTCCTCTCCTATAGACACAGTTGGGCCAGGCCTGTCTTTAATTTTTTTAAAATTCTAAACAGTGTGTTGCCCAGTACAAGGTTTAACTTTAGTCTGGGAGTCTTCAGACTGACCCATATTGTGGCTGTCTCTAAATTTGGGCCTGTCCCTTTTTTGGTACGATTTTTAAAAGCACAAGTGTCCTTTGCCAATAGTTTTAAAAGCATGGAAATTGTTTGTCAATAGTTAGGCCTGTCCCATCTTATGACACATTTTCTAAAATTGAAAGAGTCCTTTGTGTACAGTTGAGTTTGTCCCATCCGATAATACGGTTTTTAAACGCAGAAGATTCCTTTGTCAATAGTTGGGCCTGTACCAACATAAGACGAATTTACATACATTTGTCCAAAGTTGGGCCGGGCCCGTCAATAGATGGGCCATCCCAACTGCGAATGCACCGACCCGTCTTTTGACGGGCCGTCCTGTCTAAAGACGGGCCAGTCCCGCGTCCAAAGTTGGGCCGGTGTCCGTATTTGGGTCAGAACAGTACTACTATTCAAATTTCTAGATTCTTCCAGGAAAGTTTCTAAAAAGATTTAGATAGATAGATGTGCATATTTTACATGGCTAGCCTCATAAACATTGAGGGGTATACCCATTCTATGTTTTCCAGGATACAGCCATGGCATTTGATGCTCGTTTAGAGCTATGCAGACCCAATTAGGGAAGAAAAATTACGAGTGCTATGATGTGCGAAAAATTGCACTCGTAAGCAAAATTTACAAGTGCGATGTGAATATCTGCAAGTGTGATTCACACTTAACTTTTTTTTGTTTACCACAACGTTATATGTTATTTAAGCTGTATAGAAATGAATTTTGTGAAACGTATTAACCACAAGTGCAAAGTTGAAACAACGTTGATGTGTTGGCAGATTTGCTATATGTTTTTGGCATTAAATATATTTCTAGACATTTTTTATTTCTCTTTCCCCTTTTAAAAAGATTTTTTAAACTTTTTTCAACATGTTTTTTCTTTGGTATTACATAAGGAGAACATTCGTACGAAAGCTGTATTAAGGTACAGGACACCTAACCTCTCCCATGTTCTGGTTAAATTAATTGCATGGGTGCGCGCACTCTTCTCGCAGTATTCTCTGTGACGATGAAGGTCGGACTGACTTGTGGCATGGTTCCAAATGGTCTTCCGTCTTTCAATCGAGTCTCAGTGTAATGAACCAGCCGAGCATAAGAGTGTCAGCATGAAGGAAAGGGGCTGACTTTAATATTCTCTATACTTTTTAAACAAAATCAATCACGAAGAAATGAATGTTACATGATCAGCGTAATAGCCTTTTTCATCACACTATAATATTTTAGAAAAAGAAAAAATTCACGAGTGCAATAAAAAGCACTCATAAATTTTTTTATGAGTGTGCGATCGCACTCGTCTCAAGGAATGGCCTGATGTCAAGGTTTAAACTAATTATGTTATTTGGTTACCTCTAACTTATTTAACATTTTTTGTTCCCTGACAAGAAAAAAAAAGAATAAACCAATACATTCCTCTGTGAACGAAATTAGTGTAATAAATTAATAGATTCTTTTTCTAAACTGAAAAAAACTGGAAAAAGGCATGCTAAAGAATAACCAAGTGTGCAATTAAATGAAAGAAACAGCATGCAATCACACATACTCCCCAAAATAAGTAGACTAATGGCAACATGAAGTTTTTAGCGAAAGCTTTGTACATTTAATAATATTTTAATTTTAATATTTTTAGTGAAAAGGCTTTTTGTGAATGGTATTGGAAAAATAAAGAAATATGTCTTCACCTCACCCGGAGTCTGTTAATGACATGTCAGAAGTGGTTGAAGTTAGAGGATGCAGTGCAACACCGTGTTGCGATCCAAGACGTGCTGCTCATAGATTTACAGTTTTAATCTTTATCTGCTTTTTGAGTTTTGGTATGTTCTTAAATGTTTCTGATTTCTTGTTTGTATTGTATTTAACATATGTAATTACTACCACAGTGTAGCATCCCTAAACCTTTTTGAATTTTTCGCTTATTAAGATGCTATTTTGTGTTATAACTCATGTCGGTCCATATAACTGGAGAAAAATATATGATATTCTGATGTTAAGCTCATGAAATATAAATAAACTTTATGAATATATACATTGCAAATCCTTGTGAAATGAGCGCAGTTTTTAATTGTAATCTGTAATTATTACCAGTTGTTAGCAAGCAAATAATTTTTTGAAATAAGATTTTTCAATGACAATGCTTAAACAGATAAGTGGTAATATTTTTAAAGTTATTAAACAGCAATATGGAGCCCCCATGTTGGATGAGGTGAGATTGTTAGAAAAGAATAGATTCAAAATCACAAGATATTTAAATCATCTTAGATTTTCTTTCTGTTTTCGTCACAACAACAACATTCCCAAAGACCTCTTTTTACGCTGCAAAGTTAAAATGATGAGAAGTCGGAAATACTACTCCGTACAAGTTTCCAATTGTTGCAGGAGCGGATTCATCTGAATCATGTGGTGAAAAATAATCTGCGGAATAGAATGACTGAAATTGACGGGACTATATGTGCAGTACTGTCAAGTGATCATTACGAACCAATGATAAAAATTCATGAGGGTAGTTGTGAGAAGGAAATGAGATTGTGTAAAACCAGACATCTAAAAAAGTTCTCCAATATCAAGAGACTAGTGGTTATTGAAAATACTTCTATTGATACATCGGAGTGGGTCATAAACTTCTTTTCCAAACAACTTTCAGGGAAAGAGAACAGTGTTCTATCAAAAGGGATGAATTTTTGTCTAGCACCTACAAGTTTACCATTTACAGAAATTGTTTTGAGTGTGGAACAGGCCATTGAAGTATTGTCAAATGAGGAAGCAGACACTGATTCTACAAAACGCAAAAGTCCTGAAGGACTAACAGGAACACATCACACTGTCTAAGTTGAGAAAGAATAATGATATGATCCTTCAAGCAGATGAAGGCTGAATGGCAGTCATTTTAGACAAGAAGGATTATTTTCATAAATATGATGACCACATTAACAACGCCTCAAATGAGATCCAACAGAAACTATTAAGCGTGACACAAGGAACATCTTGATACGTTTAAATAAAGACAATAACATCGATGATAAATTGTATTAATAACTTAGACCTTCAGACACTCCACCGCGATTCTATGGTCTTTCTAAAATACATAAACAGGGAATTCCAATATGCCTAGTTGTTTCGAGTACAGGATTTCCTCTGTATAATTTATTGAAATATCCCGCCTCCACTATTAGCAATTACACAAAGAGTAACTGTAAAAATTCAAAAAAGTCTTCGGAATTTATCAAAAACATATGGATCGAGGATCATGAGTGTATGGTATCATTTGATGTTACTTCACTGTACACAAATATACTGATAAAGGACACATTATACATCATCAGGGAATTACTGCTGAATGATGATGAGAACAAAACACATATCCCTATAGACAAACTAATGCACTTGATCGAAGTTGTGCTTACAGAAACATGGCAATTATTAGACGGTAACTTCTTTTCGCAAACTGGTGGTGTGGCTATGGGTGGTACAGTGTGTATGCCATATATACAAGAGACAAGTAACATACTTTGTCGGGTATTAAAAGATCATAAAATAAGCCAGTATTTTAATCTAAAAACACGCTACAAAGTATACTGCCGCATCCGAAAGACACAATATGTCTAGAGAGGCCATGTAATATTATGAAATCCTGTGTAAAAATTCTGATGCTGTTTATGCTGGTCAAACCAAAAAGGTCTCTTTAAACCTCCTTGGTGAAACAAAACGAATGCTCAAACAGCCTGTGCAAGTGCGCAGAGAAACAGTAAACAAGGCAGATACAGACAAAATTGAGATTGCGAACCATCGCTGGAAGAACGATCATATTATTGACTGGTACAATAAAAAAATCATAGACCCAGATAGCAAGAAAAGTAAAAGAAACCATAAATAGTATAGACAGAAATACTTATGTTAATAATATTTCCTATCAACTCCCAGAAGTATGGTTACCCACACTTCGGAAAGTGAATATTTGGAAGAAGTGCAAAATGGTTGAGGACAAACGTAACAGAAAGCAAACTTTTAAAAAAAGGAAAGATTTTAATCAATCTATTGCTTCCATCTAGGTCTGTTGATGACAGCTGTAGCTGTTGAAACAGAGAATAAACTCACTTGTTCATGACATGATAATATCTATATTATTCAAAGATTTTTCACTGATTTTTTTTGTGTGCACGTTATTAATTTTTTTTTCTAAAAAGTTGAATGTGACACAGATCTTTTGAATATACTGAGCATGTGAAAAGGGTCTACCATATCCTTAATGATCTGTACAGACACAAAAATGACCAAACCAAGTTGACTCAGCTTTGGAAAATTGCAATGTCTTACTAATTATTAATTAAGTTTTTGGTGTCAAACTTATGTATTAGAGTTAAAGTTTTGTGAATGGCAGAAAAGGTTTAAATGTTTTATGGGCTTTGTTAAATAAAATTGTAAAAGGTATTATCACCATGAAAATATATGCAGCGTGATATCAAAAAATATTATATTATTTAAACATTTCTATTTAGGGAGTTATTTTTGCTTTGATAATCCTGCTGCGCTTCAAGATCAGATCACAAAAGTAAGAACATATTTATTGTCTAAATAAATACTGTTTTTCTGACAATCCACAAAATTGTACTATTGCAGCTTATCTTGTCCCCACATAATTATCTTATGACTCTACCTTAACAAAATCTTCACATTTAATAACTTATTCCAAAATCAGTTGTCTGCCTCACCTTTCTCTATCATCAAAATAGTTAAGTTTGGGATCTTGTAGTAAATGAACCTCTTAGATGTTTCAAGAGCTGTGTTCACAACTTCCCATAAAGCATTTCTAAATAATTCCTAAGACCTTTTATATATGTGCATTGAATTTTGTGTTATATTTTCTATGTGTACAGGATATGAAGACCACCAGTAAAAGCTACATGTTGTTGTATTCGTTATACTCATGGCCTAATGTTATATTGTGTTTCTTTGGTGGATTTCTAATTGATCGGGTATTTGGCATCAGGTATTTGTTATTCTTTTTTTAATTTTGGGTAGTTGAAATTTTAGAATGTCTTAATTATTTTGTATAATTCCTGCCATTTTACAAGCTAGGTGTTTTAAAATAATATTTCACTTGAAACATTTGGTCTAAATCTTTTTAAACGAAGAGGGTATAATGTGGGATATGGTCTGCCAAATGTGTTGCTTTTGTACTGAAAAAGAAACCAGAAATACTTTAAGTGGTATGAGTTGCTTTGCTGATATTGGAAATGGTTATTATGTTTAAGCTGTAACCCCCAAGGTTAAGGTTGCCTAAAGGCCAACAACAGCTTAAATTAAAATGTTATACTGTCGTATAAGTTACTTACTTTTTAAAAGTTAGCACGAAAAAGGGTCATATTGTTTTTTCGCAATAAGTGAAGCTAATACTGGTTTTCAATTTGAGTAAAGAAAATAAAGTTATCTTTGCTTATAGTAAATCTAATGTTTAGCTTTTTACCCCCTAATTTTAAAAGAAAAACAAGGAAATGAATTAGCTGTTTTAAAGATATGTTATACTCTCAAGAATTCTAATGCATAAATAAGTTTTTTGCATTTTTATTTTGAAATTGGGTGCTAAACTCTCGCTGCTCAATATGGTTTCTGCTGTATTGCCCATTCAGAATAATAGCCTTGCTGTACTTTGTGAATCGAGAGTTTGTATGGTGCTTTCATCAAATTAAAAGCAAAGTGAAGCAAAGTCACTGCACATAAAACAAATAAAATTGGGGGTTTAAATTCACCACTCAGTGATAATTGCAATGATATTCAACCTGTAATAGCTCCACTTAAATTTTGTATGTTTCTTTCTTTAGACTTGGTACTATAATTTTCAGTTTATTTGTATGTGTTGGCCAGGTTAGTATTTGCTTTTTATCTATACTATAATACCCGTATATGTCTATCTATCACGCAAAATGATGCTACAAGTAGCAAGATGCACACAAAGCGGTATAAAAAGGGTTGGTAAATCCATTGCCTTTTTCACAGGCCACCAATTAGTTTGTTAAAATATCCCTGCTAGATACAATAATTTATCCACAAAATGGTTGTATTAATCCCAATATGCATAGACCTCACTAAGAATTGAATAATAATTAAGAGCTCAAGGCAGTCATAACTGATTCTGTATTTCTCTTGATTTAAATTTGAAATGTATTTTAGATTATATTTGCATTGGGTGCTTTACTCGATCACTATTGGTTGATGTTGGCTGGGCGTTTTGTATTTGGGTTTGTATTATACTTTTAAAAAGTTTTTATGTTAAGAAAGTTTAAAGAATGCCTGTAAAATGGTAGAACCTTGAAAGGAAACCCAATATTTGTATTACAGGTTGCAAGTGATGACATGGGCAGTTTTTCATTAATTAAGTGGACACAAAAAAGATGCAGTGATAGTACTATTTTAGTCATTTTAATGCTTTACAAGAACGGATTAACATGTGGCGAGAGAACCACATTAAATGACTGATATTTCTAAGTTGTAAAAGGCAAAAGTAGTAAGTAAACCTATGAAGACTAAACTTAGGTGTAAATTCATCATATGGAGCTAAAGTGACTTTAACCTACTGAACTGGATTATAAATTATAAAAAAAGTTGCGTGAATACAGCTAGATCAATAATTGGTTACTTTTTCTTTTTAGAATTGGTGGCGAATCATTAGCAGTAGCTCAAAATACATACGCTGTGTCATGGTTTAAAGGAGCAGAGCTCAACATGGTGTTTGGTTTACAACTCAGTTTTTCCAGAGTGGTATGCAAGTTTTGTATTGCTAACAATGAACAGCTTGTTTTTTTAATGTTCTAAACTATGACAAACCAAAATTTGGTTTGGTTAAAAAATGACTAATAACAAAATCTTTTTTGGAGAAAAACATTCTTACCACATGACAAAAGACTAACTGGAACAAGAATTCTTAATAATTATTTTCAATCTGACCAGTAACACACAAAACCTAGAATATTTTTCTGTTTTTGTTTTTCACAATGAAAAAAATGTAGTGTTTTTTTCAGTATGTGGATATTTTATAAAAAAAAATTTGAGTTTTTAACCTTATCCCATCACCGTCATTGAAGTATCAAAATAAGTATTATTACTCTTTATAACTTCTCTATGTTAATAGCAGTATCTCGCTTGTTTGTGCACAAACAAAATGTTGTGCCGCGGACACACGAAATGCGATGTTCTTAAAATTTTCTAATGCAACAGTAATGGGTACTCACCTTATTCCATGAAATTAACGAGTCAAGAAATTAACGAGTCAAGAAATTAACGGTCATGAAATTAACGCGGTTTAATGAAATTATTTTGAAAAAAGCATTTAATTAACGCGGTTGAGCAAGGTTGTTTTCAAAAATGCATTTAATTAACGCGAATTTGAGAATATGCGATATCACACGAAGCAAAAATTACAGCAACAGTCGAATCCACGGTAGTGAAGCGGTCTCCTCTATTACAAGGCGGTTTGGAAATCAAAATAAAAGTTTATGTTGTTTAGAAAGACGATGTTAAAAATTTAAAAATTTAAAGAAAAAGTGCTTTCAGTTTATTTTCCACTTGTATCAGAGTATGATGATTATACAAAAGCTATTTTAAAAAAGACCGCCTTGAGCTATCGTCCGATGAGGAGGAAATAGTAGAAATTTATAAAAAAATTGTATTTTTATGTTTTTTAGGCTTTAACATATTATAAAAAAGTTACCAAATTAATATTATTTTAATTAACGAGTCATGAAATTAACATGCTTTAAATTAACACTGCATTTAATTACCGGTCATTAAATTAACCCGAATTTTGAAAAACCGCGTTAATTTCATGACTCGTTAATTTCATGGAATAAGGTAACTTCTATTTATTCTTAATGTAGTTTCTTTTGTAAATACGTACACAGACAAATTCACATTGCGTTGTCTATTTCGCTAACTAAAGTTTTAATTATTTATGCTTTTTAAAAGAAATTAACAAAAACTAAATTTATAAATATATAGCGAGAATAATGAATGTAAGTTGAATTTTTCTTTGTTGACTTTTATTCTTGCCTTTCTATTGAATTAACAAATCGAGTTATAATAAAAAGAAGACTGTTTTTATATTTTCTAAAAAATAAATTCGGAATATATTTCTTAAATTCACATTTTTATAAAAACGTGTAAATTTTAGCTGAAGCTGGATGTGTCTACCTTTTATTGAAATTGTTATCTTGTTTTAACTGAGCAATCTTTAAAGGTTTTCACCTGAAAGCAACATAACACTACCTTGATTTTTTTTCACACGCAAAAATCATTTTTTGATATGTTGTCAAAAAATGGGTAATATATTTCAAAAAATAAAAAAGTGCAACTTAATTATGTCTGTTTTTACCTCAATAAGAGCAATTTCTTTGCCAGAAATAAGCCTTTTTTTAACGGGCCGCGTAAAAACAAGAAGACTGGAAATAGTAACAAAAATGACGTTGCAAAGTGCGACATGTAGCAAACCGCAGAGAGAGGCCTCCAAGAAAACACATTGAAAAGAAGAGGAGACATTACGATTTGTTGTAACTTATTTTTTAATAAACAAGAACCAAAATAACTAAGTATGTGCCAAAAATAAACCTTTCTTATTCGTCAAAAAACAACGATAACCAACAATTTTCCTCAAATGAACAAACAGTCTTCATAAAAAAACTTTGATGTTTTCAAACACTTTTGATGCATTGACCCTCTCCCGTTGATAAACCGTTATAATTTTAAAAAAGGTTAAAAAAAATGAAATTATATGGACGAAGGAGAACAGTAGCCCATCTTTTTTTTAATTCTTTTGTGTGATGGACCTCACCTTGGAAAGTTTGCATATTAAAAGAGAAACAATTCAGGGAGTAAAAGGGACAATTTTTTTAGTCTCTGAAGTAAATACAAAAATCGTCGGGACAGCACCAGGAACAAGAAGACTATTTCCAGAACGTGCTTTACTTTCGTTTGATGTTCGAAATGTTGATGACATCGGTTCACCCATTAGCTCACTCTAGCAAAGTAATATGTTTACCCCCTGTCAGAAATTAGATTTTTATTCGCGCAAAACAAAAACAACAAAACTTTGCTTGTGAGTTGCGAGAAAAGATAATCATAAGTGGCGAGCAGGACGAAAATTTAACTTCAAAATATTAAATTTATAAATTTAAAAATGGAAGAAGGTAACAAACGAGTGAAATAATATTAGTAAAATAAAAGTGAACGTAAATAATACAGTGGCGTGGATTTGATGACCAGCGAATATATGCAAATACAAAGAAAACTTTATTTTTTGCATTCAAGAAATCCAGATGAACTTTGTCTTACTATCATATCCCTCTGGAAACAATCGTCAGTGAAGTGTTTTGAGCAGATGTAAAAACCAGAATCTTTTGGTAAAGACCCTTCTCTTTTAATCGCTTGCAATAATTTTTTACGAAGTTTGTTGTTCGATTTTTTTGAAGGTATCTTATGAAAACTAAGCCCTTTGTTAAACGTGGAGCGACTTGTACAACCGAAAGCTGAGCAACTTGGCATATTAAGCATAAAATAAGAAGGAATTGCTAGCAGCTATATTTTTCAAAACTAAAAACGATTTAAATATTTGTTACTTTAATAAACCAGCCCCTGCATAGAATTGCGCTTTCCGCACTTTGCAACGTCACACATCACGTTCTTCCCAGTCTTTTTTTACGGAATTGGGGGTCGGGATTTCTAGCCGTATTTTGGGGTGATAAGGTTCGTATTCTTGGCACTTGGAAGTCATATGAAACAGTAAAACTAGTTGAATTCGTTTTCTTATGGTAGTAGTAACAATATATCAAAAAATAATTTTTGCGTGTAGTTCCCCTTTAAGAATCTGATTAAGGCTCATTATGGTCTTATATGTGTTCATAAATTTTGACTAAACATTCTGTTAACAACAGTTAACAAAAAAAGTATGCTGAACATAATAGTGACATCATAATTTTGATTTTTGTCACCTAAATGTCATTTTAGGCCAAAATTGGTCCAAAAATTAAAGCTACTTTATTTTAGACAAAATTTAGCACAGTTAACAAAAAAAGTATGCTGAACATGATGGTGACATCAAAATTTTGATTTTTGTCACCTAAATGCCGTTTAAGACCATAAACGTTTCAATCGCGCGACTTTTAACCATGAATGATAGGCTGTATTTTTGTTAGCAGAAATTGTAGAATTGGGTCGCATTGTGGATGTTTCATAGTTGTGCATTTTTAATAGCGAGATAGTTTATGCAGCGCCTGCATCTTGTTTTGTTTTATATGTTTTAAGATTTCTTTAGCGACGGCATTTTTGCGATTTAATTGGCTTATTAAAATGCGCAGCCTTACTTTGTTTTTTAACGGCGCCCTGATACATTTATTACTTGTGGTAAGTGTGATCATGGTTACGAAACTTCCATGGCAGATAAAAATAAAATAAAAGAGATGCGGAACGAAGATTGATTAAAAGAGACAGATTATATTTGAATTATCTCGTTATTTTGCATGTTTGGATTTTTAATTTTTGAAGTTATAATAGGGGAGATGTAGCTACAGAAACTTATTTTGTTTTATATGTTTAAAGGCTTTTGCAGTCTCCAGTGTTTAGGCTTCACTGGTTAAATCGTCCCCACCTTTTAAGAACACGCCAAAATACTTTCTAGGCAAACAATAATGGCGTGTGCGGAGGCGTGCGCGTACGACCGCACACCATTCCTGTCCAAGCCTGCTACTGTTACCATATCATCTCCCTAAATTGGCTTACATTAAAAAAGTCACCAAGTATGAGGCCTGTGGGAGTAGTATTTTGGGACATTTTCGCAGTTATAATAAAAAATAAGTTTGGAATCCAGCCCCCACCCTCCACTTTATTATAAATTGGGTCACCTAAAGTTCACTCATTCGCAATAGCCAGCTACTGCTCTTCACATTTAAAATGTTTCTATATTTAGAGAATCTTGAGAACGACTGTCAGCATATAGTTTTTATTTTCACATTTTTAAATCAATAAGCCTTCCAATATAAATCATTCTTCCCTACTAATACTTCTTTCTTTGATATAGGGTAGCACTGTCAACATGAATGTTATGGGTCCACTTTACAAATTTATGGAGAAGCACATCCATCATGGGGAAGATTATAAAATTTTAGGTTGGACTCTCATGACAGGTATGTTTGTTATTTCTAAAAATAAAAAATGGCTCATAAAGAGCTACAACGAAGGTTGTACGTTGCACGTGCATTTTGACTTATATGCATTTAATTCTTAAAAGCCTTTATAAAACTGAAGTTGAACAATTTGTGTTAAGAACCAAGAAAATAATTCAATTCTTGACACACTATATATTTTCACACACTTTACAATGCTATTTTGTTATTACAAGCAATATTATCATGGTTTTTTAAAAAAGCGTACGAAAACCCACATACCGTAACGACTTTTAGCCCCCCTTTTAATAAGGGCCTTTATAATTAAAGAGGCCTCTCTTTTAAATAAGCAGCCTTTTCATATAAGTCCCCTCCCTTTTCTAGTAAAAGTGGCACTTACCCAAATGTTAAATAATAACTGCAGTCAGTTTCATTAAGCAACATTAAAGCTCCTGGGGATAAAACTATCAAGTAATAGGCAACATTTTTGATTTGCATTGTTATTATCATAGGCTTCTTGTTCTGTTTGCTGTCCCTCTTCTGTGGTGTTATGATGGCATTCTTTGATAAACGTGCAGCCAGACTGTTGAAAAAGAATGAAGCAAAAACTGGTAATATTTTTTGCTTTTTCTTATTATAAGCAAAGTTGTATTATAGAACTATTTTATAGCATTATGCGTTTTTATTTCCAGGTGAAGTGATTCATTTGACAGATGTAAAAGACTTTCCACTTTCTGTTTGGCTTATCTTCATAATTTGTGTAGCATACTATGTTGCTGTATTTCCTTTTATTAGTTTGGGATTGTAAGTTTATTTAAACAAATTCTTTGTTGTGTTAACAAACACATATAGTTGTGTGTGGAAGGTTAATTTTTTGTGTTTAAACAATGGTTAATCAGTATTTTTGAATATTGTCAAAAAAGACGACATGTATGCTAGATTTGGTTAAACAATTGTTTTAAAAATTAAAAGGTTTCAACAAATTAAAAAGTATAGATATGAATGTGAAATGTTGAAATACTTCTACATCAACTACACCTAGATGTCAGAGTTTGAACTATGTTAACACACACTATTTTAATTATTTTTTTAACAGAACCATTACTTTTTTTGCAACTATTCTATATAACAAACATAACAAAACAAAAAATCTTACTTCTAAGGAGAAAAAACTTAATAGGAGAACACATCCATTCTTGTTATTGAATTTAACAATTTGGAAAAATTTCATAAAAAAAGGTTTTTAAAAATTGAAGAAGATTTGTAATGTAACTTTTACATCATTTTTCAGCTTGAATTTTCTAAGTTTCAGGATAACAAGGCTTTGTTTATGTCACATTGATTTGATTTTGTGTTTTGCGTCAAATACCAAATGTGCGAGTTATTAAATTGAGTTAAAAGATTAAAAACTTCAAGCTGTTTCAACAATCTTAACTTAAATTTCAAACTAAGCTATCTGGGGAATCAAATATTTTTTTTAGTTTTGATATAAATATGCAATGATACTACTATACAGATTTTTTTCTGGTTTAAAAGGAGTTGTTTGGTGCAAAATATTCTATTTGAGTTTTGTTTACTTACATTATTTGTTTACTAGTATTTGAAATTAATTATTTATTAAGACTGCAGAACGTGATTTTGGAAAGGGAAATACAAAAGAAAAAATAAGATTGACCTTAAATGTCAATGGAAATTTACTTCACTTTTTACTATATTTCATGGTATAGATTGCAGTCAATACTGTATATATATAGTTATTTTGTTCTGCAATTTTCTATTAATATTTTTAAGAAAAATATTTTTTTTGGTACATTCTAAAAACACTGCATATTGTCAAAGCCGTAAATTATCAAATGAAAATTCTAATCTTTAGGTTGTATTTTCAATCCAAGTTTAATTTAGAACCCACACAAGCGAACGTTGTTAACAGGTATGTATTTTTTGAATTCTTTAATATTCTCATTATATAGTTTAAATCTTCATATATCCGTTATATGTCTGTCAGTTTAAAATGGTTAGAACAATACATGCTAAGGAATGCACTAAAATATTCTTGTGGATTTTTTCATTATCTAACAACTAGTTTTTATTTTTAGTTTAGTTTATCTCATCTCGGCGGGTGCTTCACCAGTCTTAGGATTTTTTGTTGACAAAGTTGGAAACAACATTTTTAATTGTAAGTACTAAACAGATGTTGTTTTTTTAACTATTTTCTGATCCTGAAGATGCATCCAGAAATGTTCAAATGTCTTCATTTTATAGATGATGTTAGTTTTCAACATGTAAATTGGAAACAGTGGGTGTAAATAGAGTATAAATAAACTGGATAAATATCTAATTAGTATTATTTCCAAATTTTATCAGTTCTTTTATCAGTTCTTTTGTCAGTTCTTTTGTCAGTTCTTTTATTAGTTCTTTTATCAGTTCTTTTATCAGTTCTTTTATCAGTTCTTTTATCAGTTCTTTTATCAGTTAAGGCAAAGAAACAAAACACAACAGGTTAAAGATGTTAGTCCTTAATTGGAACTACTCAACCTCTGTCAAAACTCTTTTTTTCAGAAAGCAATTCTGCAGCACACAAAAATTTTTAAGACTAAAAGATATACAATCCTTCAAAAAACGTAACTATTTGATACAGGTTAAGTCAAAAATCTGCTTCTTACACAATTTAAAGGATAACTAACTAACGAAAAATGTTTTTTGTAATAAAAATATTTCTTTTATATCACGAAAAAAACATGGTATATATTAAATTTTTAATTCCAAATTTTTCCCCACATAACGATAATTACATTTACAGTTGCCGCCATTATCTAACAAAGGCCAACTTAGTTTGTCACACGGCGTACATGGCTCAACAGGAATTTGTAAGATGATGGATAAAGATTCACTCACTTATTTGTCTTTACAGAGGGATTTAAATTTATCACGGGCTTTAAGCAATGAAGAAGACAAGCTAAATTTAAGTAGAACAACATTCTTAGTGAAAAAATAATTTCTAAGAATTTAACAACATGCAAAAGTAGGTAAAGAAATAAAAACTGTGAGACTTTTTTTGTTTTATTTTGCTTTTACAAATTTACTTCCAGTACACATTGCGCATAATCATTTGAAGTTTTGTTTTTAAAACTGGCAAATTAAATAAAGCACCTGTTGTATTTCAAGATGTTTTGATACAAAAAAAACACAGTAAAAATTTCATAATAAATTTGAATATACGTAGTACTTATTTTTTTCAACTGATAACTCATGTCTAAAACTATATTTATAACAAAATGTTATTTTATTCTGCCAAAGATATTTATTTCAATACATGCTAAAAAGTTGTGCTTTCTTAGGAATTATTTACTACAGTTCAGCCTACCAAATATTTGCCAGTTTGCTGTTCTTTTCCACATGGACAGACTTTTCATTATTCCTTATTAAATTTATTGTAGTGCTTTAAATAAAAATTGATGTGCAACTGGGGGATGGGCTCCATAACATAATGTTCATGAAAAGTTATTTGAAAGTGAAGAGGTTGGAAGTGCTTTACACCATGTGGAAATATGTGACACATTTTTAAGATAAAGAAGACTTTTTTATCCTTGATACCTTTTCATATGTTATATCATATTTATTTACATTACAATAAATAAGGAAGTATATTAATGATTGGTTCTAATTTCTAAATGTTGCACTGTAAATTTTTGACAAGCTTTATATTTGCGATTTTGGTGTCACTTTTATGACTTGTTTTTATTTTAGTAATATTGGCCATCACAATGACTATCGGTGCTCATGTATTGCTTACATTCACCTTCCTTAACCCGTACGTTGCCATGGTAAGTTAAAAAAATATTTATTGTTATGTTTTTAGTTATCAGATGTATAAAGAAATATTTTACATAACGTTTATTGGATATTATATATATTAATAAGGACTTTCCATAAAGAATGTGAAATTGAGTATTGATATCAAGATATTATTTTTGAGGTGTTATCCGATATGTATTTTACAACCTTTGCACAGAACAGGTTTGTTTAAAAGCTGATAAAACATATATTCTTGTAAACAAACACAAGCACAAAAAGCGTTGTGAATAATGCTTTTAGGTAAATGTGACCAGGGAACATTATACTTGTGCCCCATTTTTCATGCTAAAACTTTTATGCTTGGCTGGTGTTTTACACTGAGATTCAAACAAAAAATGAAACACTACTTGAAACACTAATTTGTTCCAATTGTCGTCGTCAAAGAGAATACTAAGGACTTTACGAAACAAGAACAGGGCTATCTGCAACGACGTTGTCAATAACTTTTCATAAAAGCCGTCATGTAAAAAATGTTCCAAAAATTGGTTATGAAATATTAAATAAAAGAAATAACATGAAATAAAATTGAAACAAATATGGCTACTGCCAAAAACTGCAAAAATATTTTAAACTGACGAAGAAACTGACAACACGAGCTGTTGAAAATGCAATTAAAAAACAACTTTATATTAGCTTTTCTGCTTACTTTATCAGTCGTATTCTATATGTCATTTTTATTTCGTTAAAATATTCGACATTTTATCCACAACCTCAAAATGGTTTTTCCTCAGTCAAAGGGAGAATATCAACTTAGTTTTTGGGGGTTTACCCTGATGTGCGCATGTCCATTAAAAGAATAGTAATATTATCTCAGTCATAGATACCCCATCCTTGTTTCGTAAGGTCGCTAATGAAAAAAGGTTGTTTTTTAAGCAAGTCAAACTAAAGCTTTGCCAGGAGGAAAAAGGACTAATTCCACCATAACTTTGCGCATGATTGCATCTTTTTTTTTTACTTTGCTGAGTAATTTTTGGTCTTTATTGTTTTGGTCAACTAGTGGTCTTCATTAAGTGAACCTAATATTCCTATGCAATTAATTATTTTTTTAAAAATCTCATGTGACGAGAACGGCTTATGTTAAATATTTTAGAGAGGGGAATTATTATTTTGCTGGTTTGTTTAATTTAAGTCTCTTTTTTTAATGCGTTTTAAAGCCCACGTATGTTGCTGGATCAAATTTAATTATTGAAAAAAAGTACCCCAGTAAAAAAATGCCAAAGCAAGCAAGTGTTGGTAGGTACCAAAGTGAATATAATCAAGACATGGGAGAGGTTAAATTCAGCTTTTGGATTGCGTTTTTGTAAATGATATTGGGAACTCATTAGAGAATGAGAAAATAACCTTCCAGCAACACTGATAGTCATTCTCAACATCTATTTAAATGCGGGTCAGAAGATAATAATTGAGAACTTTCTCTCAACAGATGATATAGTTTTACCAGGATAAGGCTTCATTAGGTGTTTTTGTCAAGCAAAATAGCACCATCTACTAACACCGGTTGTAGCTACTGATTGTCTTGTTCTATAAGTGGTGGTGAAAAGAAACTTCTCATTTAAAAATGTGTTTTCAAATATTTTTGTCCATATGATTCAATATGTACCAAAGTAAATCAATACTATGAGTTGCAAATTGTTAACAAAGGAAGAATAAAAAGTAGTTTTTACAATGTAGTAGGCACAATTAATTAGAGCAGAGCATTTTATTGCCACATGCTCACCATTAAAGTTTCAATGTAATTTGAAATCTTTTACTGATTGTATTCCATATAGTAAAACTTCTCAAAGAGAGAATATAGGTTGTACTTTGTGTGCCTCAACAGTTGTTTAATAATGCAATGTAACCATTAAGCGTTTCTCAGACAAAACAGGTCACCACTTAGCGTGGCCACACCTAAAATTTTCTAAATAAACTAAAATTTGAACTCAAAGTATTGACTCCTCCTAAAAATCTCCTAAATTGTTTATGCTGACATCCATATTTTTTTCGAACAGCAACATTTTGTTATTACGTGGGATAGGTGACAAAAAATTTAACATTTTTTATCTTGCAACAGGTCTAATGAATTATATTAACATAATTACTGCAATTTAAAATTGAACTACATCTCTGGAATTCAAAAAGGGAGAGGCTTGGTTTTTAGTATCTTTTTGTTTCCTCCTAAAATTTTGGCGAAATCTCCTATAATATGGAAAGATTTTAGTGTTTTAGTGTTTTAATTTAATCCCAAAACTTAAATCTCAGAAATGTATGAAATTTTAAATCTGTGGTCACCATTCGACGTCTGCATGCCTTCTTCTTTATCAGTGGTCCAAAGAGATCTAAAATATTCCAGTGCATTTGGAAACTTCATAAAGGTGTTTTGATGGTAGTTTTAGTGTATTTATATTTGATATTTTTTTAGCTTACTAAAAGTCCATTTCGACAGCAATTATTCATGCTCAACTTCCTTTGATAAATGCTTAAATCAAAAAATAAAAATCCCTATGAGCGAATGAAAACTCAGACAACCAGCATTCACACAAGTTTATCTTTAGATCATTATGGGTATTGGTTATTCATTGCTTGCTTGTGCTCTCTGGCCTCTTGTTGCTATGATTGTACCTGAATATCAATTAGGAACAGCTTATGGCTTGTAAGTTTTACCTTTATTATCATTATCATTATTACTGTTGTTATCCATAAAATATATACAAAACAGCTACTTTTTTAGAAAGCTATCATCAATGTGAGTTCTGTGCTCTGAATGTATAAACTTCAACATTATGTGAACATTGACTTCCTAACATCTCTGTGCTAATGACATTTGCTAAACATGCTTTCTTCATGATTACAAAGCAAAATGTTCTGCTTTTAAATAAAACCATATGAATATGCTGGCTTATACGAATTTCGTATTTTTAAAAATACAAATAACGTAATGATTGCTTTTCCTATAGAGAGCATTACATTTAGTAAATGGATTTTTGCACTGAGGAGTAACTTGGGGAGTAGTCAGTAGTAGGTCGTTCTTTTGTGACATGTTATAAAAATTTTGTTTTGAAACAAAATTAAGGTAATGATATGTTATCCAATATTTTTGTAGATGCCAATGAGTCCTTTTAATCACTGTTCTATTTCTTACTTTTTTTTAACAATCTCTACTGAATTTTAACATGTAAGTGAAAGTCTCACATTCCAATAATACCTCTAGTGTGTGTACATGCTTAGTTAATCATTTTTGTGATATTTTAGCATGCAATCCATTCAAAATCTTGGTTTAGCAGTTGTATCCATCATTGCTGGGTCCATCGTTGATGATCGAGGTTATCTTATTTTGGAAATTTTCTTTCTGGCTTGTTTAAGTGGTGAGTGAAATTTTACTGCAAAAATTGGATTTCATTTTTCATGGGTTTGACTAAATTATAAAAGAAACATCTTTTGTAAAAGGTTTGGTTAATAGAAACTGTCATATCTATTTGTATATTTATTTTAGTTGCACTGATTGCTGCTGTTATGTTGTATTTAGTCGATTTATCCAGAGGTATTTTTATTTTTGCGGTTGAAAGAGATAGCATTATTTTTACAAACAGATCATGTTGGTTCCAACCAAATTCATAGATGGGATTACTACACGCTAGCACTTGCTAATAATTTGTTTCAAATTTGATTTGTTTTCAATAACGCTATTTAAGAAAAAATATTAGGAAAGTGCTGGGGTGTAGTAAACATTGTTCAACGTCATTTAATTTAAACAAAAGTCAATGTTTTGTGTGCGTCTTATTGATTGATATTTCGACAGTGAAACACCTTTTGTGTGCGTCTTATTGATTGATATTTGCAGTGAAACACCTTTTTGTGTGCGTCTTATTGATTGATATTTTCTGACAGTGAAACACCTTTTGTGTGCGTCTTATTGATTCATATTTGCAGTGAAACACCTTTTGTGTGCGTCTTATTGATTGATATTTTCTGACAGTGAAACACCTTTTGTGTGCGTCTTATTGATTCATATTTGCAGTGAAACACCTTTTGTGTGCGTCTTATTGATTGATATTTTCTGACAGTGAAACACCTTTTGTGTGCGTCTTATTGATTGATATTTTCTGACAGTGAAACACCTTTTGTGTGCGTCTTATTGATTCATATTTGCAGTGAAACACCTTTTGTGTGCGTCTTATTGATTGATATTTTCTGACAGTGAAACACCTTTTGTGTGCGTCTTATTGATTCATATTTGCAGTGAAACACCTTTTGTGTGCGTCTTATTGATTGATATTTTCTGACAGTGAAACACCTTTTGTGTGCGTCTTATTGATTGATATTTTCTGACAGTGAAACACCTTTTGTGTGCGTCTTATTGATTCATATTTGCAGTGAAACACCTTTTTGTGTGCATCTTATTGATTGATATTTTCTGACAGTGAAACACCTTTTGTGTGCGTCTTATTGATTGATATTTGCAGTGAAACACCTTTTTGTGTGCGTCTTATTGATTGATATTTGATTGTAGGTGGGCAGTTAAACATGAGCGCATGGAAAAGAAAAACACTCGGTCAAGTTGGAGATGCTAGGTAGTGATACATCCTTTATTCTAAACATTGATGTCATGTGCAAGATTTTTGTTTGGATTTTTGTATCTTTCTAACGCTTGTTATAGTGTGCATGGTGAGAGAAAACCTCTGCTCGAAGATTACTACACATCACCACCGCCTGGTACCACTAATCCTGCGTTACAGCCAAAAAGTGCTGCTGCTTTGCGTAATCGGTTTCTGTCAAAATTAGGAGGACCGGTGAGTTATATTATCAATCTTGATATTTTTCCAATACTTCTTTGCGTTGTGTGGACTAGAAGTTTTTGAGTGAAAAGATTAAAATATTTTTGTTTACAAGAACTTTTCATTAACTAGCCTATTTTAATTTATTTTTCTTTCAGGTTTTCCAACCACCCGATACATTCCGAACATCACCTTTCGTGTTTCCTCATGTGTTGCGTTGAGCTAGGTGACATGCTGTTCAAGCCAATAATTCGATGAAACATTGTTGCAAAGACATTTGTTTGCAGAGATATTTTTTTATACACGACTCCACTTTCTTAGTGTGTGTTCGCTTTGGTTGTATGTTAAACCACAACTTCAATTTTGCATGTTTAACTGGTACATTTGTTTTCTTTATTAACTTTCACAGTTTTAAATACAGTAACAGATAATTTTTCTACATTTATATTATTTTTGTGCATTGAAAAACATTATATTAGGTAACTGAAATTTGTACATAACTACTTTCTATTATGCATGATGAATATATTCTTTACTGTGATCAATCTTCATTACATTCTGATTCTGCACTTAATTTGATAAAAGATAAAAAGTAAAAAAGTACACCATGTAAGTTTTTAATTTACTTTTTAAGCCTGCCAATTCCACAGACATTTTGATGCAAACTATGAAGTCATTGGGGAACTACCTCTTGAATAAATCTAACTATTTTTCAATGTGTTTTTGTGCGTCAATCAAACGTTTAATATTGAACAGGTTTTTGGTGAATGTTTCACCAGTATAGGTTTGTATCATTGTTTACATTTTTTGAATAGAAATTTATTGTTATTTCGTGTTTTAAGTTATTGCAAAATATCTGTGTTTTTAATTATCTTTATTAGGTTCGCTTGAAAAATAGGGAAACTTGATAGATATTCTTTCAGTAGCTGTATGATTTGTTATTAGTTAAATAGAGCAACTTTTGTTTACAGTTAACAATTTGATTATTTATTGAACTTTCTTTACACAACTTCCACTTGCTTGTTGTTCAATTTCAACAATATTTGTGTAATTTCAAATGTGGATATTTTTTTTGAGGAATTGGTTGATTTTTTGGTAATTATCATGGAAGGCTAGGAAATTCTGATTCAAAACTTCGATTACGATATTAGTGAAATCTTCAATGTTAGCCGTGTTGTACGCATATACCATATGTGAATTTCATATTTGTATTGAAGAATGTCAAATTATATCACATAAGATCGGGAATGCTGATTTATTTAGATTATAAAAAAATAATACTTAGTTTAAACAACAGGGCGAATGACATCAAATAGTTATGGTGTAGCGGTATGTCGAAAAGAAGCATGTCGAATACAAACATGCTTGCAAGGTGATACAGCTTTATATTCTGTCAAGGCTACCATTTTAAAGCTTTCTCGGATCTCGATTTCCTCATACGTCATATAGAAGTTGGGAAGTTATTTTAGTGATGAAACTTTTTTCTATATACTTTTTTTTTCAAGGAAGAGTTTTCGTTTCTCTCTTCAAGGCAACAAAAATAAACAATTATTGTTTTATAGAAAACGGATACCAGCAGGAAAAATGTCAGGATGTTATCAATAAGTTGATCAAATGCTGTTTGGAAAAAACAGGAGCTGAAGAAGACATTAGATGTTCAGCATTTTTAAAAGGAGAAAAGAAAAAAGCAAACAATCAAAAACATTTTTCATAAAAGTAAAAAAGACAGGAAAAGTGAGAAGTCCTTAAACTTGCTGAACATGATTGTCACGTGTTAGAAAACGAAATTATTGAATCCGTTTTGTGGAAACACTAAAGCATAACATATTTGTTTTGAATGGTTTTCAAGGTTACGATGTCATGGAATTCACATGAAACGTATCCGTCATTTTGTTCAGGTGCTGTATTTTTAGAGAGTACTTTCTACATCTAAGAAGCAGACATTTAAATGTGACAGCTCACAACCCAAAACTCGGCATTCACGTTTTTTTATCAGGAGCCCTATATGGGTCAAGCCTTCACAAACTTCGTAGCTGGTTGGTTACCACCTTTTTGTTTTTACTGACAGAGTACTGACATTGTAAGCCCTACATAAAATTTTCAATAGTAACAGTAGTAACCTCAACACACACAAAAAGATTTTCTTCACAGTACATGTTGCTTCTCAACAAACCTCCGACACAGACCAACCAGAAAGGTTACTAAGTGAGAAAAAGGTGTCCAGGAAAAGTAAACGAGTTGTTAAAATTTGCCCACCAAAAATGTGTGTAGTATGATACATCTCCTTAGTAAGAGGTTTTCTTGCGAGTCAGTGTCATTTTTTATACAAATATTCAATTTTCTTTGTTGCTATATAGTGTTGATATTTTTCATTTTTGCGGAGACAAAAATAAAACTTTAAACTAAAACTGTTTGTTTTGTAAATATGATATTTAAATCTAGACTCTAATAATATAACGTTAGCTATTTTTAGACTACCTGCCACATATTTTTTGACTTGAGTATACACTGGCTTTGTTAATTTTCTTAAGCTTTTATTATTTCGGACGAAAATTTAAACATCCGCCATAGTTTGTCTAGTCTTGTTATACCTCTATGTTCTGACGAAATAGTTGCTCGTCGTTCATGAAGTCCTGATATATAACCACCATGTTTCCATTTAACTGCATTTTCCGTTATGGCGCATGCGCACTCAGACAGAATCTATTTTAACTGCACTGGTAATAAATATGTGCTAATATATTTTTGCACCAGAATTTTTGCGTGGTACTCTAACGACAACAGTGTGATACGGCTAATTTTTACAAGTGGTCTACTGTTTCAGGATTATTAAAAAAGAAAAGAAAAGAATAGTTAGAGTAGACTGACTACCTTGTATTTTACTAATTTGTTTTATATATAGACTATAAAAATGATTATTCTGGATTAAAATATGGAACACTTTCTGTGGATTAATGACACCGTTCCTCTCCCATCTCGAAGTTTAGTGAAGACAACCCTTCATGGTAGTTGGACGAAAGTGAAACGATATCGTTTAAACAGTGTTGGTACTGTGTACCAGTATGCAGACTATCCGATTCGTCCAACCGAACATCGAAATGGTAAACAAACGAAATCAAGGTTTGTCTTAGTGTTGTGTTAATTCCAACTGTTTAACAGATTACAATCGTGGACAAAATTAATAAAAGAAACACGGCCAAAAGGGTCAAATGGTCAATATTCTGCAGCTGGCAGCCTGCAAAATTGTTAGTTTTGCACACATGTAAGCCAGGTAGAGAACGTTTAAAATTTGCTAGTGACATTCTCTAACGCTCCCACGCGAAGAAATTATCCACGTCGAGACCCACGAAGGTGGCGAAATTCGGAAAAATGGTCGTGCGGACGTCAACAACAATTAGTTTCTGGAGTAGGGATTCAAACAAATAAGTTGTAAGTACGATGTAAACATTTGCAAGTGAACTTTGACAAGTAATTGTCCATGATAGTAGTTGTTCATTCAACTGTAGGAGATTGGTTGCAAGAGTGTCAGTGTATATACTTTGGGATGTACTTCTTTTTTTAGTATACTTGCTAACTTAACAAGAGCAACATCAGCTAGTAACATTTGCTGCCGAGATTCATGGATTGACGATAGAAGAAGATTATGTGAAATTCGTAAGTTGTTCGTCTGATTGTGTTTGCATATTTCTCAAGTTATTTTTTATTCGTAAAATGTGCACAGTGTGATGAGATAAAAAAAACATGAAATTTGGCTTCAGACTGAGATGTCTTTTTTTATTTTTCACATGTTCAGTTTGAGGTTATTTTCGGATGTTCTAAGGTTTTTTTTATTTATTTTACGGCACAAATATTTGCTTTACAAAATCTAAATACAAATCTCGCAAAATTGCAACAATTGATTTGCAAAAAATTCTGCGTTAAAAAATGTATTTCCTTTCTTCTGTGTTTTTTCAGGACAATTAGAACACCAGCCTTTGTTCTTTATTTTTATTTTTATTTTTTCATTCGTCGTTGTTGTTGTAAAAAGGTGTAGCGTGTCAACAAAGTTTGAAAATATAAAGCTTACCTCCCACGAACAGTTAATTTCATATAAAAGAGCTTGGAAAAATGTCTATTTTTGGGTTTCCGAGATATAAGTCTTAAAAGGTTAGCTCATGAGAAAATTGTAACATCATAACATAGATGCTGAGAAGCAGTCGCTTGTATGAGTGATAATCAGGATAACTAAATATTAATATTCATGTAAATTTGTTCAAAATATCAAACTGGATAGGGAAAAATATATTTACATCACCACATACCTTGATAAGCTCTTAAAACAGCACCTCATTTTTTCTAATACATGATGTCGACCAAAAACATAAAAACATTTTCAGACAAGATTCTTAGACAAGTTTTCCATCTCTTTCTTTGAAAACAAATTTTTTTTTCACTGGAGCTAAGCTTTTGTTTGTTTGTTGTTTAGGTTGTAACTATAAAGATATATCTGCGCATGTGCAACCTATTCCAAGGTGCGGTTTTCTTCTCATCTTTATATCATCGTCTAACACTCTATTTTTCCAACTTTTTTTATCTTTATTTTTTGTTAGGTACAAAAATACAAAGCTAAATAACCATGGAGCAATCAAACGGTTTTTGTCTGGTACATCATCTTCACTGTAAGTAGCTGTGTTTTGTTTGTGTGAGCAGGGATAGACACAGAAAAGTTTAAAAAGCCCAACCACTTGCCATTACTTAAGCTGCAATTACACTTTTTTTAGTGAAAATAAACAATCCTTACTGCAGAAACGCGCTGCTTCGAAACAAAAACATGGTACGTATGTAATTTTCTATGGAAACGCGCATTTCTAAAACGTTGGCGTGAGACTTTTCTAACTAAGTGCTAGTACCATCCTGTAAGGGAAGTCAGTGGAAGAAAAACAGTTTTTTAAATGGTTTTTTGCCAATAATTGGAAGCCATGTGATAAAACGTTACGGTTTTGAATTAGTCAAATATTAAGATCACCTTAGAACAGATTTGCTATCAGTGAATAGTCAGAGAAAGGTGAAAAATATTTACTTTTCCCTCCCTTCCCTTCCTCCCGTACATATATAATTCCTTTTTTATTCATTAAACGATTATAAATAGGCTCCAAACTTTTTAGCGGTCACTCGTACTGACAAAGTTCATCTTAATTAAGACTATGTGAATGTATCTAAGAATAAGAAATCTGTTTGAATCCACCAGACTTGTTTTTCTGATTACATGTCTCGTAAGCAAATCGTGGTTATTAGTTAGTCACGCTATTTTACGACGACAGTAATTATTTTAAAATGCAATCATTCACGTTTTCACTGACAAAGCTTAGAAGAACAATTGCCGACTTTCTATAAAATTTGGTCTGGTCTGCAGATTTAACATTTTTTAAGGCGTGGCCACTACATTTTAATAAATTGCAGACGGCATCCAATCAAAATTTTGTGCATTTGTTCATTACCTTCAAAACCTCTTATGTCAAGGATGTTTACAGTGACGTGAATTCAACATGGATTTTAATCGGCTTTGATTTGATAATCTGATTTGCATGTTATTACTTCATGTTATTGCAGAGGTCTGTATTACCAGATTACTCAAGAATTGAATAAAGCGTGATATCAAGGATATTATCTAGACGCAAGATCAAAGCCGATTAAAACTGTTTATTTGTTTTTAATTTCAAAAACAGTATTAACCTATCCTAAATGTGAAAAGCGGAGAAAAAACGGGTGGAATGAAATACCGCCTGAAGTAAAAAAACACGGAAAACGGGTAACAAACGGGGAGAATGAAATAGTAGTGCGCCAATAATTCCAGCGCAATTGGGTACTTGCGAATTGTTCTTTCATGCGTGATTAATTTGGAAGGAACTCGAAGAAACTCGTGGTGGCTTATACTTCTGCTGCAGAAATTAAAAAAAAATCCTAAGGCGAAACAACCCACGGAAAAATGTTGGGTAAGGTTGTTATTTCCCAAAGCTGCAAATGGTCCCGCTACTGTTATTTTTTAACAATTAAACGTTGCATCGACAACACATCTATTTTTTTTTCAGCTTCACAAAATGCAATAGCTATTGGGTTTTCTTAACTTTGTGAACGACTAAGTATTTTTAAAACTTTTGATTTCGTTTAATTTTTGACTTTCTTTCGGCTAGTAGCTTTTTCAAGGGTAGTCGCTTATACGGAGGGTTATTTTTCTGTTTTGCACAGTGCATTTCATTGAAAGTAAAACACGCGAAATCTTAAGTAGCTAGAGACACGCGACTACTTTCCGCAAAACGGTATACCCGTGCGCATTTTGTTGCAGATTCAGCATTTTCTGAGTTTACGTGTAAAGAGGAAAAATCGTAAGCACGTTGCGTGCTTGTATCTGCGGTTGAAAGAAATAGCAATCTTTCATGATTAATACGCACTTATGTGTGTAAATCATTAATTGTATACTTGCTGTGTATATCACGCAACTAAACACAACATGTGTTTGTTTTCGTTAAGTTGATCGCTTTTTTTCATATAAAAACAATTGGGTTTTGTTTGAAAAGAAAGAAACAATGCGATATTTAAGAAGGAATCTACGTCGTTTCAAATTAGAACACAAAAAAGACATCGCCTTTTTGTTAAGCGCTTCAATAGCGTTTTGCTAAACTGCTTGGCTAAACTGCTGGAGCTGTCCTTATTGAAGCAGCAGTTAACTCGTTGCCTGTTTGGAACAGCTCGAAAAACCTAATTTCATACTAAGAAAATGACATGATTTTTGAGCGTATTAATTTTTTTCAAGAAACAATAGCAAGATTCAGACGCGAAATATAAATGTGATTCTGCATTGGAAACTGTAAAATAATAGAAATAAATTTTCAAAATACTAAGCATGATTGAGGGTGTAAATTCAATTATATGCTTATAAAAATAAAAAAGGTGTATCGTTTGAAAAGGTATGAGAACAGAAGTTGCGACTTGAGAAAAATTAAGAAATAATGAATGAAAATAATGAAATAATGGATGAAAATAAACTCAGAAATGTCAGCACCACCTAGAAACTCATTTGAGAACTTTTGACCTCTGGTATCCGATACGTGATTTTCTTCTTTTATAGAGGTCTAATTTTTTCCTCCCTTTAATTTAATTATTACATCTATGCACTCATCCCAGACCCCATACTGCAAAGAGCTTACGAATCAACTTTTATATATTCCGTTTGAGTTTATTCACATTCGTCACGTAATAACAATATTAAAAACATCAAATATTTAACGAAATTCATGTTTTTGCTATCGAAAACAAAAAATTTCTTTATTACGCATTTTCATGTTTTAAATAATTTATTTCTCATCGTTTGTGTTGTTTAAATATTCTACCATTCGACACTTCGAAATATCGAAAGTTTAAAACTTCGCCACATTTTGTTTTATACTTTTTTTGACAGTTGAAATTTATCAGTTATGCTTTTATAAAGGCGTGTTCCAAAACAATGGTTTTAGAATATGCCCATCCCTCATAAACGGGTCAAATCACCTTTGTTACATGTCAAAACCAACTTCCCGACCTATTTTTCAGCCTCTTTCTTGCGTTTTGTACGATAAACTATTAATAAGGACTGGGGTCGAGACCAGATAGATATTTTTACGTCAGTGTATTTTAATAAAACCTAAGTCAGATTATTGTTTTGAGTTTACTTTCAATGAAACGAATTCTCTTC
Source organism: Hydractinia echinata (assembly GCA_030067915.1). Taxonomy (NCBI): domain Eukaryota; kingdom Metazoa; phylum Cnidaria; class Hydrozoa; order Anthoathecata; family Hydractiniidae; genus Hydractinia; species Hydractinia echinata. Next base: position 760,462 of record JASGCC010000029.1, read on the forward strand.
TGTTATTCTAATTTTTGATTGACTGCTGGTTAGATTTGACAAAATAAAGCTTCAATTAATTAATATCTGCACTGTGGTCGTTATCGCGTCGCTAATTGCAGTTGTATTAAATATTTCCATGCAAGAATATAATATAATTTTCTTGTTTATCGCAACTGCTTTTGTAATTAATGATTTGCATAGCGATCGCGTCAATCTCCTAGAATTTGATCCTCATAACTACCGAGCTCTTTAAAATCTCCTTTTCCTGACTTTATCAATTATTTTTAAAACTTGTCGTGAATCTTTAGGTTTCATATCCCGCACAATTTAGTCCTAGTAATTATACGCATGTTTTTACGTTCTTTTTAGAGCATAAGAACCAGTTGTCAATCAATGGAGGAAAAATACTATGCACGAAATCCCAAGGAGTTAACACAGAGCGTAATTTTACAGTCTGATTTCGTAGCATGGTGCAAAATACAAACATGTCGTTACCAGACTTTTTTTACAAAGTATGCAGGGCAGCACAATGTGCAAATTCGACTTAAAAGAGAACCTAGTATATGACCTAGTGTGTGTTTTGTAATAACTACTATTTTTATCCGATTTTATATGAGAATATTTACGACAACTGTGTCTCTGCAGAGAAAAATCTTCTTTTTAAATACTGCAAAACCTGATTCATATCAAAAAGACTCATTTTAAAACCTTTTTAGCGCTCTCCCACTAGTGCGAACGAGTTGAATTTTTTTTACAATTATCAATGGGAATATTAAAACGTTTTTGTCTTTATTTCACTGAAAAGTCTAAGCGATGGTGTGACACAGAACTTTTCTTCACTAAACAAAACACAGATGGAACATTTGTATTTATTCCCATGCGAAGTTGTGGAACTCACAAATAATGCCTGTATTTTTAAAGAGTAATAATTTCGCGACATGTAATGCAAGCCTTAACTTATCGTAAAGTTTAACACGACATTGTCAAGTTGTTATGAATAAAATTGTACATTTTTAACAACGCGTGAATAACAACATAACGTTTTCACCTTTTTAAAGTTTTGTACATTATAAACAAGTAATAATTTATTTTTCGTGTTTGTATTGTTTTGAACATGTAATGTTTTTATTTTTTAAGAGATTATTTACATTTCATTTCTTTGTATTTACAACCGGAAACATTCTCCAATCGAAGTCTCCATGAATTGCGAGGGGTAGTTTACACAAAACTGTCGTATTCTAATTTATCAGTTTATAAATAACTCACATAAATAACTCGCAACTTAAAATCTAAATAGGCAACGGATAGGTTATCCGTTGCCTATCTGTGCTTTTGCTCGGCTATGACGAAAGAAATCGAAATTTACTTACATCTTACTTTCGTATACTGTTTAATTTGTCTTTTTATAAAATTGTTCACAATTTTAAATGAGTTATTTATATAGTTATCAACTATGTTCAGTTTGTTTACATCGTTAACCGCAAGTATTTAGCAAGGAAGCTGCGGTTAACGTGGTTATCAAACCATATTTTTAAAAACAATGCTCTACAGATTTTCAGAACACTATGAACTGTCGTGTCAAGTTTTCGCTTCAAATTATTCTGTTATAAATTTTATTTCTGTCATCTTTTGCCTTGGCGTTGCGTATTTTTTTTATTTCCTTTTTGAAAATTGCTGGTCAGTTATTCTAAAAACAATATTTGCCAAAAGCGGTTAAAATTGTTACAAATGACGTCATTTTTTGCGTACGCATCAAAAATCGATACTCGTCCAGGCCACAGACAGTAAAAATCTTTTCTTACCGAAACTAAAAACTGACTATTCAGATACAATTCACCAGGCGTTCTTTGTATCAATAGTTTGCTTGAGTAAGACCCAGAAATCTGAAAGGCGTGAATTAGACATGGTTATCCAACGTTTATTTTTCACATTTTAACTCCAGACTTTTAATTCCCCAGTAAAATTTCCAAATATACGTCACTTTAGCTGACAATGATTTTCAATCTACTCTATTCGTTTTAGGCTACACTCTGTTTTTTAGAACTATCTTATAAGAACATTAAGGCTGAAAATGACTAAAAATAAAAACAAAATAAGAACAATGGCAAGGATAAACTTCTGCCGATATTCTAATTTTTTCTGAAAATCCCACATAAAATATGGGGATTATACATTTTTCAAACAATTGTCGCAGAATCAATTGCGATTTTGTGAAACTTGTACTGTTTTTACAAATATATGTAAATTAAACAAAAAATGCTCAAAATTGAAGAACAAAAAACCACAACTTAAACTTAACTTTCAAATGTGAAAAAATAACGCCTTAAGAAGGGCAGAAGCCAAACTTCCTGTTTTTTTTATAAAATATTTAGTTTGGCTTGCATACGATACTACGGTTTATGGATAAATTAAGCAGATCTCGTGTTTTTAATATGGCAAATCATACTTTGTGATTGCTAAATATGTTAATTTATACATTCACTATTTTTGTAGAAAACGCTTCGTGTGATGGTGTGCAGTATCATTCTGTACGTCATGTTTGTTTTGTTTTTACAAAAAAGCGCGCCATCTTTTCATTGTGAAATAACGCGAGTCCCAGTCTCCTTTTTGCGCAAAGTGCGGGCATGTGCCAATCAACGCCTCACTCTGGTTTATTTGTGTTGTAGCGGAGAAGCATTTGTTGGTCGTTCGTTACAGTGTTGCAAAAAAGAACTTGCAAAAATGGGTGACTCGAGCAATGAAAAAAAGAGTGTTGGAGAGAAATGCAGTGATGGTTGTTCAAATTTTTATGATTTTTTGTATCACAAAGATCCAAATACAGAAGTTGTAACGGTAATGGGACGAACTGGCACAAGCTGGGGTATGTGTAATTTGAGGACTCACAAAGTCTGTGTTTTTGTGCGACTGTTCGTATTTGTCTCGCCTATCTTCATACGATCTGCTATTCTTTTACATTGTATATTTCGGAAATTTTCTGGTCCTGTTTTTTAAAAAGTATTTATGGAGGACCATGCCTCAGCTCGTTGCTGATTTTTAGGCATTTGCAACAATTATTTAAATTTATTTTAGCAAAAATTGGTCTGTTTTATCTTGTATTCTATGGGTTTCTTGCTGGATTTTTCTCAGCTATGCTAGCCGTTTTTCTCTCAACCATCAACAGTCCAGGTGAAGGTGGTCCGAAACTTACTCAGTTTATAAAGAATCAACCTGGTAAGCTACATTTTATATATTTATTCTGTGGTTTGCCAATGCAGATGAATCGATAGTTTTGTTTATAGACAAATACTCATACTTGTGTTGCTAGCTGGCTAGCTAAGCATTGTGTTATTGACGATAAAAGTTAGGGTTTTCTTAAATTCAAAATTCTTCTTCATTCTTAAGATGTTTAGCTAGCTTCAATAAGTTCCATCTGCACGTCAATGTTAATTTTAAGCACTTTCCATATTTTTGTCCAAATTATTGCCAACTGATTGCTGTTGCAAATGTCTGTTGTTGGCAATTTTATGCCCACATTACTTTTTTGACTAATTTTAAGGGCTCTAAATTTAGAAAAGAACAGGTATAAAACTGTAAGTTCAAGTTTCGAAGCAAGAGCAGCTTTTCTAATTCAATTTATTCCACATTGTACTCCCATACACAGACCGCAATTAATTTACAGAGTAAATGAGTAAAACTCTTATAAGTTTATCTAGTTTAAAAATAAGGACCATGTTTGCGAAAAGTTACCGAATTAATGTTAGAATGTTTGTTGACACAACTGCATTCACCTCAGCATCAGGAATTGCCGAGTGCTGACATGAATTAAAAAGGCTAAAGAGGTTTCTATATGAGGAAAATATGGGGGCTGGATTTTTTCTAAAATCTGTGTGTTTCTTCAAAGCAAAGAATATGTTTGTTTATATTTTCTTCAAAGCAAAAAATATAAACAAGCGTCAACAAAAACAAGAACCACCCAAGTTTATTTTGTCATAAAAGACAAATTAAGGACAATCTAACTATTAAAAACAAACCCGGCAGAGGATTCCACTGCTTCTAAAAAAGCATATGCTAAAAATACAAAACACCACAGACCAGGAAAAAATAAATTAGAATTTGTTTAAAATTCCAAAAAAAATTTGTGACATAAAGTAATGAAAAATTTTAGATTTAACTCTGTTTCATCATTAGGTGTTTTTTGTATTTTTTATTAATCATTTATTTTGTGATGCATTTAGAGCCACTTAACTAGTCATTGACCTCTGCTACATAAGTATTTCTTAGTTTAATGTTTGTTATGATTTTCTGCGTCTTGGAAAGACAAAACAGAACATCCTTTCAATCAAAATTAATTTTTAAGGTGACCCCAGCGTTTTAAATTTCAGATAATAGACAAGAAAATTACATTTTTTGTTCCACAAACAACTAAACCAATCTATATTATAATACCTGTATACAACTGTCTGTCTGTCATGCAAAATGGTAGCTGCAAGTAGTGAGACACAATGCAGTATAAAAAGAACGGGCAACCCGTGGATTTTTTCACGGGCCACTGACTAGTACTAATAATAAGTTATAACATTTTGACAAAAGTTAATTTACAAGATTTTTTACAGAATCCATTAGCACTTCAATATTTTTGTTGTTTAATATTAAAACAAACAAAAATTACAGAAGCATCAAGGTGTATGCCGTTTTGCTAACCTGTTGCTGGATGTTTTAAATACAAGCCAAGTGTTTTTGCAGAGCTTAATTAAAATTGTTACATAATCATGTCATGAATAAGGTATTCATGACATGATTATGTAACAATGCTGTGGAAAACTACCTAATTAACCTAATCACATTGTAAAAACTTCTTTGTGTGGTCATTTCATATTTAGTTTTGTTATCATTAATTTTCAGTCTATTGTATCTTTAAGATCTTAGTTAAATAAACTGTGCTATTTTTAGGTTTGACACGATTAGATAAAGACTTCATTCTCAACCTTAACAGTAATGAGTCTAAAGTTGAATATGTAAAACAGATTAATGAATTCCTAGGAAGTAAGTATATATAAAACTTGTTTTTCTATAAATGTATTTGGAGAAAGAATACCTTTTAAGATAGCAGTGACAACTTTTGAGCAATTTTATGCTGAGTTAGCGACAATCTTGAAAAAAATTGTGAATAAATCAAAACTCATGAGTTTAAACTTCAAAGTAATCTCTGACCTTGAGTTTTTAGTCAGTGTTCATACTTTGTGTTTTGATGACAACAGCGACATGTGCTGATTGTTTTTGCTTTTACTTATCCTTTACTTTCACAAATTTTAAAATAGGCTGATGATTTAGGAAATTTCAGGTAATGTTGAGTTGTAAAGGGCTAGTTCTACAGTGACTTGCGTCATTTGACATAAAAAAATTATTATTTTCTGCTGATGCGATCATTCAAAGTTAATTTGGTTTTCTTAATTATATATATTTACCTAAATTGCTTTCAATATGTCAGGAACAAGTATGATTAGATCAGATTAATCTTTGTCCACTCCAACATTTTTAGAATGACAATAGAACTTTCCACATCTTATCTATTAATAAATTAAAGTCATAAGATTTCTAGCCTATATCTCATGTAAAAAAGAGTTGTTGATGATGTTATTTGAAATAGAAATCACATGATTACAATATTTCTAAATTCCAGGTTATAGAAATGGTGAGAATTCTGGAAAGATATGTAATACAGGTGATCGTGCTGGTATTCCTGAAGGTCAGAAGCGTTGCATATTTAACACAACTCTGTTGCAGGAGTGTGCAAACCGCAATGATACTGACTATGGGATTTCTCAGGATGAGCCATGCATCTTCATTAAAATGAACAAAGTTAGTATTTTTTTTTTATCTTTCCAATTGCAATTCTAAATTTATGTCACGAAGCGGATTGTTCATGTATATTTTTCAATGAACTTGTTTCAATGCTAGGTCCACGATAATTTACTATCTAAATATAATAAAGAGAATATGGATATGCTTGGTGTCTGTGTACGGTTAGCTGACCTCTGAGACAGTTTTCACAATCTTTGGGTACCCATCATTTGTGTAAATAGGAGGCCTGTTTCATGCTTTTTATGGAGTATCATTTTTGGCTTATAAGGTTGAACTTAAAGGGGCTACAAAAAGAGCAGTTAATTTTTGACTTAGTGATATGAAAATCTGAAGGAAAGTTTATGAGCAATGAGGACAAAACAACATCTTAAATTAACATTGATATCGTATTTGACCTGAATATAACTAAAAACGACATATATTTTACCTACTCGCTTGATAGCTATTTTCTTAATTTTGCACAGAAACATACCAAACTATTTTGGTATGTTTCTATTAAGCTTGTAAAGCCAATTAAGGCCACAACGATGACTTTAAAATCTTTTCAGAGGTATTAATTACCTTTTTAAGGCTATTTAGTGTAGTCTCTTACTGTATTTTGCAGACTATAGTTTTAAAAAAAAATACATGTGCACTTATTTAAAATTTTTGTTTTCATGTTGGGGTTTTAATTTTAGTCCAGTCGTTTATTTAGAAAATGGAATTTTATTGTTTTATATTTTTTACAAACGCTATTTCTTTAAAAACATGAAGAATAACTAAATATAATTATTTGGAAGTGGGCACTTTTTTGGTCATTTACAGTATTATTTAGGACAAAAATGACACTATGCAATAGGAAAATTTTCTAAATTTGAAATTATAATTTTATGTAATTTTATATTCCAGTTTAGGAAATATAGTCAGTATTCTCAATATTAGCAACAGGTGTTTCATGCATTCAAGTCTAGTTACAATGATTTGTCTTGCGTGTTTAATATAATACTAGTCGATAAGGCCCGTGGAGAAATCCACTTAGGCAATAAAAACAATGGAAAAATAGGTTGTTTCAGATGTTTTGTCGTCGTCAGTAGTGCATATAGAAAAAAATATTTGCCGAAAATTAGTTCATTCGTTGCCTCTATTATGTAGAGCATAAAACGCTGATCAAGAAAATGTATATGATGATCATGTGCTTTTGATGAGCGGTTAATGAGATATAAGGGCTTTAAAATTTTGCTGACGTCAGCAATGGCCCGTCAAAACCAAAAATATTTTTTTTAGAAATTTGTATACCCGTTGCCCTCATCGTATAGATCTTGAAACGCTGATCAAGAAAATGTATAGGATCATGTACTTTTGACAAACGGTTGCAGAGATATTAGGGTTTGAAGGTTTTTTGATGACGTCTTCAACCCGTCCATTCCGAAACGGATTTGGGGACCCAGATATGGGAAAATTACCCAAATTGGTCCTAGGTGGTCCTTAGTTACCTACGCGGTGAAAAATCATTGACGTCACCACCTCGTTTCCAAGTTATTTGGCCTCAAAGTTTTAAGTGCACTATAATGGCTTCATTAATTTAATATAAGATATTGACGTTAAAGTAGTGTTATTGACGTCGCGCCGTAACGTCAGATATTTTAACATTTGAGACATAACTTTTTCGGCTACATCAAAGGAAAATAAGCATATCCACTTCGCCTGTTACAGACACACAGAACTGGCGTATTATTATATAGATATATAATTTTTTTTTAATTTTCTATTAATATAATAAATAAGCTGGTTATTAAATCGTGCAGAAGCTGTTAAGCTTAGAGTCCGTAAAATAAATCATGTTACATTCACCTTGTAGCACTGGACATTGTATTTACCCCTTTTTATAAAGGTATATGGTTGGGTTCCTGAAAGCGACAATGGTGGAGACTTTCTCACACTGTCTTGTAGTGGTAATGTAAGTTGCATACGTTTTTTAAAATGACCGGACTAGTCGGTTAGAGCAAAATATATTTAGGAAACTATTAAGTATTTATAATTCTTGTTTTCGCATTTTCTATTTTTTATATTCACTACTTTAGGCCGCTTTTGGGTTTTTAAAGGGTTTGACCCTCCTGTTGCTTAGAAAAAACTTCTAGTAAAATGACTTTCAGATGCACAATTCTTCTGTTGCTACTGCTTTTTTGTTTAACTCATGTATTTTGTTTTTATTATTCAGGCAAAGGTTATACCTAGTGGGTTTTTGTTAAGTGCTTTTCCATTCCGTGGAGAGAAAAATTATACGTCTCCAGTAGTCGCTGTCAAGATACCTAAAGGAGAGACAACTACTTGTCGTCTTCAAGGCAAAGACATAGAAGTATCATCTACTGAAGTGGAAGCTAGGGCCTTTGGTAGAATAAAGTTGGAAAATGTTGGCCAATAATGACTAGTGGAAGCACAACATAGCACTTTTTACAAACTTTAACCGTTTCTCTCCCCCTTTTACCGACATCCAAAGTAGAAGCAACTCAAGTTGTGCTCTTTTGTATTTATTATTATTATTATTACTACACCTTCCCTCCATCCCGGTCATACATGTTGCTACAAGTAGTCCTTGCAAAACATCTTGTATGTCTATCGATGATTATTCGTCTGTTCCATGATACCTGGATGGAAAGAAAAAATTAGGAATTATATATTTTTTATATATTCACAAATATGGTTTTACACGGTCTGTAAGTCAATAGATGAATCGGTATCAATTTTAACGAGTCTCACTGGATTAAGGGAGCAAAGTGAGGCGAAAAGTAAAACCATTTTTGTAAATATGTGTGCATATAATTTGTGGCTATATAACTGATATGTTTAGCTTGTGTAGGTTTCCTAGCTTCCTATGTTTTAGTGTTCAGTATAAAAGTAAGTACCAAGACAAATAACCAGTTCGTAGAACTGTTGTATATAAAAATATATAGTATAGTTGGCTGATTTTTCATGCGACACCACCCTAAGAAAAACATAGTTTCATCGTTTTTGTTTTTTCGTGCACTTCATTGCGTAGAAAGTATCTGTTTTTAGTTGGTGTCCACTTGTGAAGCTACATGTTTTGTGCTATGCACATGTGTTATATAATCCATTCTTTTAACGTTGTAGATACGCTCAATGCATTTTTTTTAAGAAAATAACTTCGTGTACAGTTAAAAAAGAAGGTTTTTACACTCCTACTGTCTCAATGATGTCAAATGGTCACTTTACTTTGAAGCAAGCAGCATGTGTTGGCATTTATTACTTTAGAATATGTTTTATCGGCTTGGATATATATAAATAGGAGAGATTGTTAACTTGTATGTTTTGAAATTCTTAGTTTAAATAAGCAAAACTGGCTGCTGTTTTAATCACGTATTTTTTCTTTGTAGTAATTTCATAAGAATCATACTTAGCGTACTAATTTTAAGCTTCCGCGCAAAAAAGTTTATTGGTGTATTAAAAAAAAACTGTCGAAGTTGCAACCGAAACAGCTATGAGTACAGTTTCTACAGCTTGCATTTTACAGTTATCTCGTCATATTCCCAATTCAAGCTTTTGCAAAAATTAAAACGCGCAAAGTTTGTTCATGTCGCTATTGCGCGAAAATTACGAATAAGCTCATGTATAACTTGCTCGAAATGTTTTTTACCTGTGCATTCTCTGTACGCACTGACGTTCACTTAGAAAGAACTGTTGCTAACTCTACCATAAGGTGATTGATTGTTGACTGATGTTTGCGAGATCCGTGCTTTGACACGCTCAAATATCACCAAGCAGAATATTTATTAATCGATATGCCTGAAGTAATTTTCCCGAACAGTACTTCATGCATCATTCGCGAATCAAAATGAAAGTGTTTTCAGAAAGAACAAAGAGGAAATATCTTTAGCTCTATTTTCACGAAATTGCGAATAAAAAGCGAAACGTCGCGAAATGTTTTGTGAAGGTAGACAGACTTTAAAAATCCTGCAGGTGCAAAGCAATTTACTGAGAATATCCCTGTATTTTAAAAGTTTGATTTTAGAGGGTGCGCAGACAAATATCAAATATGTAAAATTCGCCAAATTTTTTAACTTCGCGCACATACCGAAATTGCTTTTCGGAATATTCCTCTTCAGTGTGTCAGGTTTTCTGAGAAATTTATAAATAAATTACCACAAATGGTCAATGATCAAAAGCGCATAGAATCTAGGGACGTGTTAAAACAAAAAAGTACGCGCTTTCTCTTTTATAAGAATACAAGCCTGAGAATTCAGGTTACAAACAATAAGTCTATTAGAGCAATAAAGAAATGACCAGCCTGGTTATAATTTTGTTGTTTTTTTATAAAAAGAAGCGTACAAGTCTGTTGGAAAAAGCTGGTTTGAAAATTACTGCAATCAAGGTGTGATAGTAGTGGTCAAACTTTTATAAGGGAGTGTGGTCACCAAGTAAGGGATGGAGCACACGTTATAAGCAACCGAGTCTCTTTTTCTAAAAAATGAAAACATTACTCGCACACGTCTTTTCAAATTTAGATAACGCTCAGTAAGTAAGGATGAAATCAAGATTTTGCCCTTAAGCAACTGAGACTGAAATAAAAGATGGACTTTTCACAAACAACTTTGATAGTTCAAAAAAACATATTGATAAAAAATTCAGTTTAAAATCCAGGACGAGGATATCCGAGGAAGTGACGATCAGAGGAAAATTTTAAAATTTACACTAGATTGGGTAAAAACGCATCCCCTGCATAAATCTCTCTTATTAACCATGAGTTACAAAGATTAGGGGTCCCAGCTACTACGACCCTGATTATATTGAGAAAGTAACCCTCGACAAAAAAATTCTTTTAAAGCAGAACGAAGGTCAAGAAAAACACACTCTAAGACAACCTCGTCCCCAGGACTATTTGCTTCTCAACGGCGCTGCGCTTTCTGATAGTTAGGTGCTGGGGTCGAGCTTGACTCTAAGACCTTGGTTTTGATCTGACAAATTAGGTACGAAGTTGTCACCGTCTGATTATCTTTTACAGCTTTTGGCAGATCATATTTGAAAACATTGCTTATATATTTTTAATGTGCGTCCAATGGAATTCTTACATTCTTTTTTTAGATAAGTGTCGAATACTAACTTAGATGAATCAAGGACGTGAAATATTTATCAAATGCATGTGATATGAACCGAAACGCTTCCTTGCACCTGCTCGGAACACAGTTGTGAAATGAAATAATTTTAAATATATGTTGATTTTTATTGATTTTATTTATAGTTTTTTTTCTTCTGATAAAAAACTACTTTATATAAACTCAACCTCGTCCCCAGGCCCATTTTTCTCTTTCTGACAATCTCGGACGGCGAGAAGAAATGACCCTGGGCCACACTGGTCAGTTCTGCTATCTGATTGGTTTCTCAAGTTTCCGTTAATTATGAAGATAAATTAATTTATGCATAAAAAATTGAATAATAACAGAAAAACAATAATGGCGGCTAAATTTATGTGCGAAAGGGACGCTGGAATGTTTATGTTCTGCTGGACTGAATTTATTTTTGTGAAAAATAAAATATTTGGCATTGTTAGTATAGCTTAACGTGCAAACAAAATTAAATAGCTTTTAGTTGTACTTTTAGAGACTGTTAAAGTAAGCTTCTGTTTTTTTTGCAGTGCAGTTGAGGAGGTAGCTACTAGAGACTAGAGCTAGAAAGCTAGCTATGCTAGCTTTTGTGCACAGGGTGTAGTAAAAAACACAATGTAGGTTTGCTTGAAGACATGTTTAGCAGCTATCTAGCTAGCTCAAATACAACACAAGGTATATGCAGGTATACATAACTAATCCTATTTCTCCCGAACAGACCTTCTTTTACACTCTAGCTAATATTCTTTCTAAAGGAGGCAGAACACATGAACAAAAAAATAAAATCATATGCTGTTGATTTGGTTGAAAAAGGTTAAAAAACTGGATTAAGAAGTTGATTAACCAAATAGTTATACGCTTAATTAATCTGTACGTACCTTCTAATTAGTCTATATTGTCTTAATTAATCAGTTACAGATTAAATAACAATCGGTTACAGATTAAATAACAATCGATTACAGATTAAATAACAATTTTCTCTGACTGCATGAAATGCAACATCCTATGTTTTATGACTTTTAATCTCTTAGTAAAGCAACAAACATAAAATTATTGAAAAAAGTCAAGTGGCCATTTAGTTTCATGAAAACCAAAAGTGCAATATGATGAAAAAGAAAGATGAAAAAGAAAGATATTGAGTTAAAACTTGTTAGGAGATGCTTTTAGGCTGGTCTGATGGGATTAGCATAAAAAATGATTCTGTAATAGCTATACTTTCAGAATTTCAGAATTTAGGCATTTAAAGCAGGGCGATAAGATTTTTTTTAAAGACAATTATAAATTTTGACCTAACAATAACAAGTTAGGTAAAAAATTTTTGACAATACGATTTTATTTAGGTGTATATGCACGTTACGACAATAACAGACAAAAGGAGCCAGTTATTATATATGTCTAAACGTATATATCTGATCTGTATCTGACACATGTTACGTTGATGACTCAATACTAGTATAATATGTAGCTACACACGCCACCATAATGCCTGCGTGATAAAGCCTCAACTTAGGTTTATAGAGGTTCACGTCAGCAATAAGTCGCCCGCAAGACAAAAATGGAATTAGAAAGACTGCATGTTCCTAAAAAAAATACTAAAAACTTAACTAGCTAGGCGTCTTCAGTAATTCTAATCACAAAACCCTCTGAGAATTCTGTGGTTTAGTAGCTAGCTATAGCTAGCTAAAAGTACTTTCACTTTTAACTATAATATAAAATAAAGATAGCTAAAAATCATAACTACCTTGGTTTGCACAACCTTTGTATAGCTACAAAAGTACGTCTTGGACCTTTGCTAGCTAGCTAGCTAACTATAGAAAACTTTAAAATAAATATATATTTAAAATTTGTATGTAGCCAAAAAAAAGCGAAGGCAACACTGCAATCATATTTTCTCGAAGCATAAACTCAAAACACCTTAGCTAACTTGTTTCTGATTAAAAATAAAACTCTATCCATGATATTTCGATCCAAGATTGTTTTGCATAAATTATTGCAATACGGTGTTCTCGCCGGTCCGCATGCAATTCTTAACAAAATGACCAAATTTTGAATAAATTAAAAATCAGCACGAATCGTGCTGATTTTAACCAGCCTGGCCGTCTCGGATATCAAAAAAGCGAAAAATTGCCCTGGGAACGAGGTTGATATAAACTGACTAGTCGGCTTTAAAAAAATTAGGAAATTTTACTAGTTGTAAAAATAAAGATTTTAAATAAGAAACTTTTCTCACGCATGCCTCCCATCAATTAATGGCATTCGAATGGTATTCCTAATACAAGAAATTGGACGAATATCGAGTAGGTTATCCTGACAAATTAAAAAAAACTATTGCATTCTTATAGAATTTGGGTGAATCTGAGTTTGAGAATTCCGGTTCCACAATTACATACCGGTTAAAACAGTCGGTAAAAATACGCGGGTACAGTTTTTGAACAATTAATGAAAACGGATAATAAAAATCATTCATGCAAAAGAAAGTTGAGTATTGTTAAACTTTGAATTATGCGGCCAACAATTACAAAACTCAATATATATCAGTATATATTAGCATACATCGGTATATAACAGTACATATATTAGTATATAACAGTACATATATCAGTATATAACAGTATATATCAGCATATATCAGTATATAACAGTACATTAGTATATAACAGTATATATCCGTATATAACAGTATATATCCGTATATAACAGTATATATCAGCATATATCAGTATATAAAAGTACATATATTAGCATATATCAGTATATATCAGCATATATCAGTATATAACAGTACATATATCAGTATATAACAGTATATATCCGTATATAACAGTATATATCAGTATTTAACAGCATATATCAGCATATATCAGTATATACAGCATATATCGGTATATATAAGTTTATAACAGGAGAACGCAGAATGTTTGACACGATCTTTTATCAGCGATATTTACTTTTTATATCTGGTGCTAAAACCTCTGCGCGTGTGACTGGAGAGTTACTTTCAAAAAGTTATCCAGTCGAACGCTTGAAATTTTTTACCACCATGAATACGATGCGTTCATGCTAACAACACACAACGATGAGTTCATCTAACAACACACGACGATGAGTTCATGCTAACAACACACGACCTGCACGTTTATACTCTCCGTCGTTGGCAAATGATCCTTTTACTGATATATCCAGTGACTCGATTTTAACCTCGCCGAAATTGAAATCAGAAAATTCCTAGAAAAAAGAAACTGTATTTTTACGTACACGTTTTCATAAGCAATCCGATTAAAGCCGAAGAAAGACAGCAGGGAAGGAATTTGGAAAGTGAAGCAAACAATGCTTGAACTTTAGTAATGCATAAAAAACCTGATAACAAAGTATGAGAAATCCTTCTGTCTAATCAATCAGAGGTACAATGAAAGAAATTTCGCGAATTTAAGCCAAAACTTGAAAAACTAGCAAACTATTTATCACCCAGATACAAGTAAAACATATTTTATGACGATACCTGAAGAATCTTTCTAGCGTCAAAAGTTACTCGCTGCATTTTTCTCGAATCGTTTTTACTCGCCGTAGCTTCTCTTCTACGTTCACGAAACAGCGTATTCATTATCGTTATATGTATCTTTACATTATCATATTGAGCCTTCAGAAAATCAGATGAGGCTAATGTGGCAACCAGTTCATCTAAAAATGATTGTAGCCTAAATGCCAAGGAAATGTCGCATTAAAATACATCGACACAACGAAAGTAACACATGGTTAAAGTAGTTTCAACTGTACAATTACTTTTCGCCTCATTAAAACCCGTACGTCCCTCCCTATCAGTCGGTCAATTCTACCCAGTTGTCTATTGCTAATTGATATCTAATTCTTTCCAAAAAAAACAAAAAAACTTCAAAACAATTATAGATTGCGAAACAAGAGTTTTAAAGGACCTGTAGAAACTGCCGTGGAGAAGTGGTTTAAAAAGAAGTCTCATTTACAACAATAGTGCTGCCAGTGAACCTCTTACCTGTGTGATGCGTCAGGTAGTGATACCTTTGCGTATAAAACATCCACTTCACTTGGATCATCATTCATGTATTCAACACCTCTTACACAAACATGTAGAGGCCCATCCTTAAAGTATTTGCTGAAAACAAATATAATATGTTTCTTAAAATTGGCTGAGGTGTTGAACTATAGCTAAGGGTGAGGGCTGGGGTGTAGTGTTGAACTATAGCTAAGGGTGAGGGCTGAGGTGTAGCGTTGAACTGTAGCTTAAGGGTGAGGGCTGGGGTGTAGTGTTGAACTATAGCTAAGGGTGAGGGCTGAGGTGTAGCGTTGAACTGTAGCTTAAGGGTGAGGGCTGAGGTGTGGAGTTAAACTCTAGCTTAAGGGTGAGGGCTGTAGTGTTGAACTGTAGCTTAAGGGTAAGAGCTGTAGTGTTGAACTGTAACTTAAGGGTGAGGTTTCTAAACTAATAATCGAAAAACTATTGACTTTTTGTTTTTTTTAAAGAAAGTGGGGAGGCGTAAAGGAGGGTAAAGTACGAGATTATACAGACCTACCTTTTTATCATTTTCGTTTGCTCAGCAATCAACGGAAGAGCTTCTTCCTAAAATATAATATGCAACAACGGGTAACAAGTGTGACCACGCCATGACTATCTCTTTTACTGAAAAACTATTCTGTCTGTTCGGTAGTATACATATTTTCATTCCAACTTAAAAGCGACATTTCTGCTGGGGGGACGCGGAAACTACACTTATAAATTGCATTTTTGCGCCACGGGAAACGCAAAAAACGAGTAAAATAATACACTCCCTCGCAGAGGGGCAAATGTAAATAATATTTGAAAACAAGGTAGTTACCAGTTCTTTGTCATTTAAAAATGTCAGCAAACATAAAGTCAGATGAAGTCTTTCAGGACTTTGAAATATACTAGCGTCCACTCCTCTCGCCTAAAACAAACAAGCACACAATGAAAACTGAAAAAATAACAGCATTGACACTAAGTAAAATAATGTCAGAATTCAGGAGTTCGTGTAACAAAAACGTAGGTTGTGAAAAAATAAACTCAAGCGAAAACATGTTTTTTTATGGGAACATCGAATTTCAGACAGCGTTTAAATTACGCTAGTCGCATTTTCTATCACGTCCACGATACGAAATAATCCATTCCGGCGCCTTGTGCGCCCCAAAATGTAGGGAAAATAGCCATGCTGACGTCAGCAACAATTAGCACATTTTGAGAGCTGAGGGGTCTAGCTAAATAACCTAAGATCTAAGTCCTAAGTCCGCTGTGAACATTGACAAGTTCAAATTGCATAACCCTAGTGTAGAAATGCCTTATATAACTACTTGTTGGGACGAACTTCGAAATTTCCCGTGTATCTCAATATATTTGTGGATGCTTGTAGACCTGCCAACTAAAAATTGTTGCAATTTTTTTAGGCTTAAAAATTTGTCGAGGCTAATTTCGGTCTTCGGTGTTCTTAATTTTTGGCCAAATGTCAGCATAGATGTTCTTCAAAACTACGTTCTAATACAAAATCATATAATCCAGGTTTGCTGGTTCGTTGGATACTAAGCTCTAAACAATTATAACACAAGCTATCATACCGTTTGTTAACATAGATGGAGAGGATGAAAGATTTTTTTTGTTGGAACGAGATATACCTGTATTTTTAAGACATTTTTTTGGAACTCCTCCAAGTTATGTTGTATTTCTTCCGAGAAGACTGATAACGAGAGAAAATGACCGGCAGGTTGTTGTTTGCGATTCAATTCGATGATCGTGTGTATTTTGGCACGCGCTGCAATCACTCCCTTACGATCTTTCCCACGGATAACTAAAAAATTCCACAGAAATGACAACTCTTGAAGCAGAGGACTAAGAAAGGCTGTTAAGGAGAAATTCTGACACTCTTTTTGAGATTTTCTGTGATCGCAGAAAAATGTTACAGATGAAGAAACATCAGCAAAAAAATTTTTTTGATCGATTTTTAATTGATTGTTGATGCTATGAATGATATGTAAACTGCTCGAAATTAATGTGGCTTCTTAAAGTATCCTAGCGCTTGACTCACTCACCTTTAAATAAACTAAATCATAAAAAAAATTACTTAAAATTTTGGGTAGTCTAGTACGAATTTAATTTCAAACCGGTTTCTTTTTTTAGGTGTACTGTTTTCATATAATTAAAATGTTGAAATACAAAAGTGCGGAGAAGTAATATAAACGATAGAAATTCACAAAATCGAGAAAATCATTCGTTCACAGATCGAACGCAATCAAAAAGAAAAATATAGCAAATTAGTCTCGGGGGCAAGGGAATTTTACATCTGTCAAATTGACGTGTTTGTCATAATTAAGGTGCAAACAAATTAAATATATTGTCACGATTTGAAATTTGTAATGAGTTTGAACTCCCACTGTGTATGTTAGCAACTCCCTTTTAATGCTTGCAGTAATTATAAACTATTCATTTTATAACGGAGAAACTCCCTGGCACTCCCATTAATTCAAAATAAATTTGAAATAAATTATTCTATTTCCATTCTGAATTTTTATTTCAATTATGCAAATTAGAAAAGTTTCAAAAAATTAAAAAATTTAAAAAATTAAAATTTATTGGCAATTTACCCATACGAGAAGCGCAAGATTTTATAATTGTTATTTTCTTGCGTCAACGCTGCGTCAAATTACGTCTTATAATGTAGATGGCAATTTTTCTTTTGGACCTCTCTAATACTCCACAGGCTTGAACCTACCAGAGGTGGCTTGCGGATTTAAAATTTTACGAGAAAACTATAAACATTATAAAAACTCAATTCCATATTTGTGCCGTAATTTAAAGAAATAGAAACAATTAAGGCTTTCCATTTTTGAATGACAGAGCATTGAGCATTGAGATCGTTCATTTCGATCAAATTTGCAGTAATGATGAAAATATACATCAGTAGTCCTGTTGTCACATGTCGTCAATACATTAAGAAATAGTAACACAAAACTTTGGGAATCTTAATACTGTACACTCGCGTTAAGTGGGACCTCCGATAAGTGGGACTTTAACTCATTGGGACCAAATTTCTCGGTCCCTTAAACATCCTTACTAAATCTAAGCAAGTGAGATCCCGGAAAAGTGGGACAACGGCTTTCCATAAAAAAGCAAAATGGTTGAAATTCGAATGTTAAAAATCGAATAAAGAAAAAACAAAAACATACAAAAATAAGCTTATGTTGCTGTCTAAAAGTCACGAACTGTTAAGGGATGTCAGAAGTTGACCAAAAACGAAAATAATTCCACAATAAATAACCGAAAAATATAAGACATTAAAAGAAGTTGAAAAAAGTTGTAAAAATCTTCGATAGCATAAAAACACGGCACCTGAAAACAGACGCTGTCGAACTGGATGAAAGTGAAAGGCTGAATATATAACTCTGTTGATGTTAACTTGTCATCGACGAAGAAGCAACGCTTTAGACGATCGCCCTACGGAAATTTCGATAAAGCTTGTTAGCTACAAGTGGTTTACCAATGCAAGAAATCAAAACATTCCTGTTTCAGCTACCATGCTTAAGAAAAAAGCAATATCCTTCACAAAATAATAAGGATGCAAAGAGGATTTCCGAGCTTCAGATGGATGATTTGACCGGTGAAAAAACGTTTCGTTCAAGACAATACCTAGTATATTTTACTTATTATGTTTTGCTAGCTCTTGGTTTAAAATATTTACATATTTTGAACGACCACTGTATGTCAAACAGCCGATCAGGGCGTCATTCGTTCTTTGAAAGTGAGATACAAAACCAAGGTAGTCCGTAAAATGCTCGAAGCGATTACAAGAAAAAACATTTCTAACGATCTATCTGTTGGATGCCATAAAAATGCTGGTCTTGGCTTGGGACGAGGTCACAGTGAACACCATTCAAAATTGTTTTAAAGTTTTTCTGACATAGCTGTCGATGATGCTGTATCTGACAAGCCTTTCGTTGCACTGAAAGATTCATTCAGCCAGCTCGTTAGCTTAGAGAAGTATTCTAAGACGTTACATCATTCGACGACGCTCTTGTTTTTACACACGCTGACTGATGCATATATTTTGGCCTTCAAGCCTTCAGATGATGACAACGAAGACGGAGATAACTCTCAATCAGATGAAGTTTGCGATGTTTTGGTTAAACCAAGTCCTCATGAAGTACGTGCTGCAGTTGATGCCTTGATGAATTATTATATGACATCTGGATCAGTCGAGCTGCAAACAATCACCATCAAAGCGTCAAGAATCATTGAGATCGACATAAAAAGTTGTGCAAGACAAAAGAAAATGACACACTTTCCACTCATTCTTAAACACATGTTATTTGATTTAGTTTTCTGTAACGGTTGTAGTTTTCAAGCTTTTTTATCCCTGAAGACACACGGTCAATGAAAAAGATATTTGCAGTTTTATTAATTATATATCCTCCTTTATATTCTCTATTGTAAAGATTAATATAACTAAGAAATCTATTTTCAAAAAATCTTGATAAGTGGGACATTTTAAGCCTTCTTTGAAAAGGTCCCAGTTAGAGGAAGATTCGGATAAGTGGGACAATCGCTAAGTGGGACGAATTTTCACAGCCCCTTGAGTGTCATACTTAACGCGAGTGCACTGTAAACGTTTATCGCGTGTTAAAGAAATGACAAGCGACAGTACATTTATTAGCTACGCAGCAATTTAAATACTGCGTATTTGACTATATAGCGTTTTTTCTCTCTACCGAATTTTAGTTGTTATCTTAAAATCAGAGTGCGTAGTAATTCGGAATATTTGCGTTATGTTTTTCCTGAACCACCAAACTCTTCTTTCCACGATCTTTTCCACGTTTTTTTACGTAACCTTAATTTTCAAGTTTATCGCTTTTACTGGTATGTTACGTGAAAATTTACTCCACTGCTACGACAAGAAGTTTGCATGGTTTTTCAGGACTGTTTCACATTCCAGCACTTCCCGGATTGCTGTAACCCTGATTCATCCCACGCAATGTTTTCTACAGATTCAATAAACATGTAACTTTAGCCAATTTTTTGATCTACTTTAATTTATGAAATCTTTGGCAACATCTATTTTCCGCGCAGAGTCGCTAAGCGGACAATCTGTTGCGCAAAAATTTGATCTTAAAATATGATTGCGCGAAATAATAATTTTTTTTTTGAGATTTGAAGTATTGAAAATCATAAAAATAAATGACATTTATAATCCGTGTTGACTGGCGTCAAAAACAAGATTGTTGAACTTTAATCAGTCATGCTAAGCAATCCATTTCCATAAAATAAAGTTAAGATTTTATAAACTTCTTCTATTAGAAAATGTGTAATATATCGATGTGTTCATAAAACTTCTTTTTTATAATTAGCTGTTAAAAGTGCGCGAAAAATTAAGTTTGTCCTAAACATAGGTGCGCGAAAATTGAATGCGCAAAATTTAAATTCGCAAAAAAGTCATGAATTAAGGCATTAATATGATGTGTAATTCAATCTACCCTTTTGTTGTTAAATTGCTGCAAAATAAATCAGCGTAAAAGGACATTATGACAGTCTGACATAACGGTCAGCAATCAGGACACTGGACAGTCAGACATCGCAATTTACGGGATGGCGTAACAAAGGGCGGTATCTTGCCGCCTCTTGTTACGCCATCCCGTAAATTACACCACATTATGCACCCTTAAAAGTTTAAAATTCATCCACAAAACGTACCTATATCTCCTTCGCAACCTCTACTTGGTAACGTGATATTAGTATTCGTTTGATGTTCTAAATATTTTTTCTTTTCGCTGTTTTTCCCAATGATGAACTTGAAATAAAAACTAGGTATGTTTTTGACGCGATCACAGAAACCTTGCTTCGTTTCTTCGATAGTATCGTATTCGTGTGCACACGACTCCGCTTCGTCGTAATAATATGCATCTAAACAAAAATGGGGGAACACTAAACGAAAATGACTTGAAAACACTTGTTGTTCTTATTTCCCGAAGCATCCTAATAAAAAAACAAGAACTACACCACCGATACTAACTATCAGTCACCTCTCCAGTGTTGCAGTGTTGTAGTCAGTATAGAACGTCAAAATTTCAGCTGAGGCTGACTGGTGTTGACATTATCTACTGCATTTTCTAAAACATATGCATACTAGTAGAAAAATGAATAAATGTTTGGAAATCATTCTTTCTCAGTTCGACAACAAACCATAGTAAAATAATTCCCTGAATCATAAATAATGAACAACCAAACGAACAAACCAACAAATAATAACTCACCATCTTCTATGTAAGTTTCCTCCCCTGTTTCAACAGGTTGTCTATCAACACAACATACTGCTCTGTATCTGCGAGATTCAATCCTTATAATATCAGGTTTTAATACATCCATTAATGTTTATTCAATTTCTGCATGCAGAAAATGTAAAAGAAATGAGTAACAGTAACCAGCACCAAGTTAAATTAGCGATCAAAAAAATTCAATCAGTAAAATTTTCATTCAACACAATTTTCGCAATCTCATCTTCACTGTTTACGAATGTTACGATGTAATCTGGCGGAGGATGCAGATTCTCTACTGTCGCTAGTAACTTGCAGAATTATTACGATGTACACTTTTTTTATGAGAAACAAAGTTGCTAAGGGTCCGAGATCTGCTCAAAATTCAGATAAAATTATTAGCAACTGTCCAGGCCAAAAATGTGAAAAGTTAAGCAACATACAAAATAATTCTATGTATTTTTTCTAGTGAATATATAAAAGCCTTAAAGCGCAGAAATATCAAGTGTAAAGTTCTTGTGAATTATTTTAGGTGGGAATGAAAATTTTGCACTCAGCAACTGAGATTGTTGAAATGAAGGTGCTCATAAAAAACGTGTACCAAATATTTTAATACTAACAATAATTGGTAAAGGAGAACGTTTCTCTATAAGGCTCACATTCAAGCAAGATAAAACAAACAGACTTCCGCATAAGTGGCCAACAATCTGTTTTATAAAGCCACTCTTGAAAAAATTCGTTTGTTGTTTTCAGACCGGCCTTTTCAATTTCCCGCCTACCACATAAAGTTTGTTTCCCGACCCAATAATAGTTTAAACTACCAACCCAAATTATTTTTACAAGCTTACATAATACAAAGACAAAACTATGTGATAAACGAACAAAGAAGAAAATACTCTCACGGAAAAAACAAGCGACACTAGAGAAAACATTTAAATGAAAACTGCGGGTAAAATATGTACATGTAACGTTTATTTATATTAGATAAAAATATTCGTTAGTATAAAAGAACTACTGACTTACAAAATCAAGCATATATAATATTTTGCGACGCCACACTCCAAACCTTTTTGAAAAATGATCAGTTTGACACACATAATAGTTATTAGCTTCAAAAGAACTCACGACGTTTGTGATTTTTCTTATGGATGTTTACACCATGGCCTGAAACCACCAAAATGTTACGCTACACCATGGCCTGTAACCTGCAATGTGTTAAGCAAAACCGAGTATGAACCTAAAAGGTATAATTTTGAATAAGTGTATGTGGGTGCAACCGAAGGAACCAAATTTTCACGACATTTTAATTTCGCGGACAAGAAATTACTTTTTGCGGGAATTTAATTAAGCGGATGGATAAATTCTTGTTTTTTTAGGCAGAACTGTTGGATAAATCTAAGTATATGTACCTGTGGCTCAATCTTTTTTAACCTTATTTAGTTTCGTACAGAATAACCTTTTTTTTGGCAAGAAAACAAAACAAAAAGAAAAAAATTATTTTACATATGGTCAGTCTGAAATATTTCGCAGAAATTTAATTTTGCGTATTTTAACAAAACTCGCGAAATTTAGTTCCCGGGAAAATTAGTTCCCTTAAAGTATATGAATTTTTGCAGTTGTTCACTCCCCGCCAATAAGTCAGTTTTCTTCCATATACTATGTTGTGCTGGCATATTTTAACACCAAACCTTAACGATGCAATTTAAAATAGAATTGTGGTTATTTTGTCACAAAATGTTGCGGAAGAAAACCCCCGAAAAAAATGCGATTTATTTTTTATTTTTTAGGAATTAATTTTCGCGTTTGATTAACCCTTTCGCGACGGCAATTAAATCCATGCTATGACGAAGCCAAAAAATCGATTTCTGACCTACTTTGCTTAAACTGTAACAGAATTTTAACCACTGAGGATATATCAACAAATGACCCCTCTTTTTTCTTCTAATATAATAAGGTTTCAAAAAATTGAAAAATAAAATTAAAAAAAATTTAATTAGAAGTCACGTGACCAAAAAACTGAATTTTTTTTTGTTGAAAAATCCGAAATTTTGACTTTAAAGCGAAAAATAAATATGAAAGCAATTACTTTTCTTTCTCATTTTGTTATATCAAATAGACAAACTATATTTTAACACAACAAAAAAAAATTGAAACAAAAATCTTCACCAGAGCCGGAGAAACTTAGGTTGGCGTAAAAATAAAAAAAATAAAAAAATAAAAAACCGGTAAGCGGTTATCTTGTAAAAAGTCAATATCACATAAAACTAGTAATAAAATGGCAGTAAATGATTCAATATTCATAAAATCATTTTGAAATGTCAAGTTTTGTGTGGTAAATCTTGAAGCATACGTCTGGGTGTAAACCCGGGGCTAAAGATTTTTACAAACGGTTTGAAGTGGGTGACGGGAAATTTTCACTAGAAATAATAAATAAAACAACTGGGGGCTAGCGGGCGAAAAAGGCGGCCAAAAACGCCCTCAAGTCGATGATCCACCCTACGGATCATGCGTCGTCTACGGTCAAATTTTATGAGCCGTACTACGGGTCATGCGTCGCGAAAGGGTTAAGCAGTATATACTTGTCAAAAAGATTTTGTTCCAAACTTTTCGACAATAAAGCATATTCAAAGTAATATTGAAAGTTCTTCTTATGAGAAAAAATTTCGATGCGAAAAGGTTAAAGGTTGTTCTAACGAGAAGCTACAGTTCTTCTGCCACTGTCTGGTGCAGACATTTTTTACATGCTGCGTTTCCACCCTGAGCCTGTGGTAAATGCTGGCAAGAGACGTGATACACAATGAAAATATTCTTCTCAGCAACAATCTTAAACAGGGCGTTTTTGTAGCTTTTCCACCCTTGTTACAATCCTGTCATACAATACTAAAAATTATTCTTACTGTCTGCAGGATGTATGTGCTTGTTAGAAGTGGGCGTTATCCAATTATTATATTTTTATATCTAGAGGCGACACTTATTGGTGGGTGGCGTAAAGATGAAATTAGATATTTAGTTGAGTTTAAGTCCTAAAAACATGACCAATATATGGAGATGATATTAGTCATGGTTAAGAGATCCTGTGCCATCAGAACACGTTAAATTGATATCGTACTGAAAGTTAGCGTCTTTACCATGGAAATATTTGTCTCTAAGAACAGTCAAGAGCTCACTCAGTTAAAATAAGTTTAAAATGCACAGACAACTAAAATTCTAAAAATCTGTTCAAAGGTAAGACGTTTGGACATTCCCTAAAATATTTACAAAACGACCTTAGCAAGACTCGTTTTACATTACACCTCTCTCAGAAGAAAAACAAGGTTCCTTCAATTATTTAAATTTGTTCGCTATATCCAAAATATTCACATCTATTGACACATCCAATATTGTTGGGTCCATTCTGCTTGGAAAATTCTTTAAGACTCTTTCAACACTTTGGAATTCGGATCAGAAGCCTCCGATGTTACAGTAACATGATTTTCAGGGAAAGTCAAATCACTTGTCGGCCTCTCTGACACAACACTCTCCTCCCTCTTAACGGTAATCACTTGTTCTACAGGCGCATGTGCAACAAGCATGTGTTCTTCTTCGTCGTCATGTTTTGCTGCTATTAAAGTTTCTACGTCGGAGCGTTTTAAGTAAATAACACCTGCTCCAACTTCGACAGGTTGAACTGTCACAAGTTCCTCGTCCCCGAGCTCTCCATCTTCGTGCTGAATGATCACTATGTTTTCGTGCTCTTCTTTACTGTGGTTGCTTTCACCAACATCTTCTTCGTTCTTTTCACTGACAACCTCCTCGCTTTCGGTGCGAACAGTGTCTCGATCATCCTCCTCTTGAGAATGCACAGACATGGTGTAATCTTCCAATCTTTCCGGTGGAGCTTCCTCATCTTTTTCCTCAGTTGTAGTCTCAGCCTGCACAGCAATACTTGCAACTTCAGTTTCTTGCTTTACTCCATCCCGTCTGTAGCGCTTGGTGGAAACAATGTGGGATTGATCTGTTGATTGATGTGCATTTTGCAGGTGGCGCACCAACACGTAACGTCGGATGAAACCCTTCCCACACACAGAACAAAAATAACAATAGTCTCGGGAATGAGTTCTTTCGTGACGAAGCAGCATGTCTTTTCGCTTAAATCCGAGACTACAAACCTGACATTTGAATTTCCTTTCCTCTTGCTCCTTCTGTAAACGCTAAAACGAAGAAAAGTGAAAGTTATTGTGATATCTCTCTGCTCAGAAAAACAATGCTGTCTTTACATTCGAGTGAGATTTTCACACGGCTACAAATTTTTGCATTATTAAAGAAACGGCTATAATCTAACAGACAACACAACAAAACAGATTTAATAGAGTTTGAGAAACAAGCTATTCCTTTTTCAATCTGGGTGGCTGACGTAAAGGTAACTTCGAGACATGATTTATTAGCATCGAGATTTAAAATTTGTCATGCTGGAACCACATGCCAGGATAGGAAAAAAAATGACATAAATTTAGTCGTGTTTGATAGCTTACGGTAGCATTGCAGGTTGGAAGTCACACTTTGTTAAAAAAAAGTTTTTTAAGAAAAGTTGGACTCGAGGGCTAAAATATGCTGATATCAGCAGCAAAAATTAAAAAAAAATCACAAGGCAGAACCATATTTTTTTGAAATTACCCAGGGCTTCGCGACGTTGTCCATAGTATTGACTAGCTCTAAAAGGTGTGAAAGCGACACAACTGAACTTCAGGTTGGCGGAGAAATCACGACTTGGAACTGGAGACAATGCGAAAAATGCCATGAGTAGTACAAGTAAAAGAAGGGAAAGTTTTGCACAATTTTTCTAATTGTATTTACAAGATTTTAAGGCACCCCACAATGAGAACTACAGAACGAAAACCCCTTTCTGATATCTGATAATGGGGACGGTCATATCTTGATTTTGAGCCACCTAGTATCATGCCAGCACTGCAGAGGCACATTTGATTTTAAATAATGGTTTAAAGTACAATATACAACTATAGCTAGCATAGTTTTCAAAGGATTCTTTCATTTTAATATTAGCTATATGGACCTAAGTAGCTCTCATTTCCCTAAGTTTAATACACAGAAGCAATATACGCGAAACTTCCCTCGGAACATGACCAACAATAATTCTTTAAAAAACCATAGGCTCATGGGACTTTATTAGGGAGCGTTTTTCAAATTGAAAAATTCAAAATCGACAAAAATTCAGATTAAAGCCCCCGGGCTTTTATGCGGGGAATAAGGTGCAATCTTTGCGCGCGCAACGCCAAAGTGAGTGCAATTAAAGTGCCTTGTACGTACGTAAATTCTAGAAATTTGTGTCATTAGCTCACTCTTTACGAATGACACCATGAAACAAACGTGTTTTGCTATTTCCCGTAACCGTATAGTGATATCTGATTGTGATATATATCGGAATTGTTTTTAACAAAATTATGTTACTAGATGTAACCAAAGCTACGTCTTCCACGAGACATAAAAACAATATATAAAGTTAATCATTATTTAGAACTGAAAAATACAAGTTGAATAAATACACTATAAAATAATTGGCAAAAAAAAGTTCACATATGAATAACATAACAAGGTGTCGTCTACCATTCTTACAAAGTTTTTTAGTTGTTTTCTTCCCTTTTTAGCTATAATTTTGGAATATCTTAAGGTTCTCAGGCACACAGACAGCAAAAATTTCCTAGGCACAATCAAGCATGACCAATATTCCAGTTTCTAACAACAGCGGATAGGTACTTGGCGCCGATACCCTGCATAAATTAAATAGAACAAATTACATGTGAACTTAATTGAAAAAACGCATGTACCCAACTCATGAAATTAAATAAAACGTAACTTAACTAAACAACTTTAAAATTAACATTATTTCGAACAATTGCAATACCTGAAAAGCATTAATTATTGCTTGATTGAATCTTTCACATTTTCCTGGCAGTACTAATCGCAGAAATAAATCTCAAAAAAAAACATAAATTATTTTGCCATTAAATCGCAAAAATAAGTTCGGCAAAAATTAATGCTCTTAATGTAGTCGCGTTTAATGTAGACAATTAACGACACAAAGAACTGTTGGAAGCAGAACTGACATTGTCGTTCGTCAGAAGTTTCTCTTAACTGACGGCTGCTTTCTCGTCTATGACCAACTCAATTTCCTCTTTTTCGTCACCAATACTTGCATCAGGTTCTTCTTTAACAACCACACAATCCTCTCCACTAAAAGACAAGTCACAGTTCGGTGACAGCGAAAAAAACGAGTCGGTTGTTTGCCTTGATGACTTGCTTACGTCACACATAGTTGCATATCGGCCGTCATTCACAGCATCGTTGACGTCATTCACAGCATCGTCGACGTCGTTTTCATTTATTAGTTTAGTTTGTTCAAAATCCATACTGTGCACCAGGGAGGTATGGCGGTTCAAATCATACCTACGTTTAAAACTTCTTCCGCACACTCCACAATTATTATCACGTCCCTCGCTGTCTGTTAGATTAGGGCAATGTGAATTCAGCTGATGACTATTCAACTTTTCTTTTGATTTGAAAATTTGGAAACACGTGCCACAAATATAATCCCGTCCAACAGAAGAGCTCACTTCATTTGAACTTGATACAGCAGTAAGACTCGCTACTGCACCTAGCTTCACTGTATTCGTAATATAAGGACGTTTTTCTTCATGAGGTGACGTAGCAGAATCTCCTAAAGGTTTACTAAACAAAGATGTACCTATAGATGGAAGAAAATGTTTTGGAAGTTTCTGTTTAGCGGCCTCATCTTCTTGTTTTTTGCGTACTTCTTGCAAAGTGATATGTTCAGGGTCTATGCTGTGCACCTGTGCGATATGTCTCTTCATATCGAAGCGACGTTTAAACAGTTTTAAGCAGATACGACACGAATGGGGGCGCACTTCGGTTTCCTTATCCTCGTGGTAAATTTTGTTGTGTCGTTTTAAATCGTTTTTAGACTTAAACGTTGTAGAACAGATGTTGCATGTGTGACTAAACCGATGGGACATAAAATGGCTCCTCCAGTTGCCAGTGTGCTGCGCCTGCTGTTCTTTGCCACATGCTCTACAAAGAAATACTAATCTGACGTACTGATTTACACCCCACTTCTGGATAAGATGCTCCACTTTTTGTATAATTGGCTTTTCAGGATCTGTCAACAAGTGTACATCCTCTTTAGTTAGGACGTTCATTGTGCTTTTGTTGAACAAGTGTCTTCTTCATCCTGCAAATAAACGAACCTCATATGAAATGCCTCTCATGAAGTTCCCCTCCCTTTAAAAAAAGCAAAAATATATATCATTTCAAGTAAAAGTAGTTGACAAAGGGGTAACATATTGATAACACCACCTCAGGCGGTAATATTTTTACAAAATTACTATAACTTCTTTTTTGATATCAAGTTTCAGTTGGCTTAATTATTTTGCCACGTTTTCTAACTCGAATTGTGCAGGTAAAAAATATAATCAACAAAAACAACGAACATAAACCTCAGGTCTAAGTCGTATATGCATCATGAAGTGTTTTTTCCACCTTTCTTCCGTCTCAAAAAATGCTTGTTCTTCGCTGCAAATCCGACAAACGAACGCTATTCTTACAAAAGGGTTTTCCCAGCGTAAAGCTAAATCGTTTGCGTCTTTGGTGAATTGTACATCAGCCACATTTGATTTCTAGAGAAGACATAAGCGAAAATCAACAGCAATTTTTTTCCAAAGAAGTTTCTGAAGTATTTAAAAAGAGATCTTTTATCTTTAACAAAAAACTTCATCAGTATTAAAGTTGCTCAGAAACACCAGCACTTTAACAGGTATTTTTGATGGCTTTCTTTAATACGAATGCAGCTTTAGGTTGTTATTGTTGTTTTCATTTGAAAAAAGAAAGAAGAAGAAAGAAAGATGATATTACCTGTGAAAGTGCTTGTGTTCCAAAAAGTTCAAACTGGAATGTTCACGAAAGCTTTGCATCATTGCAATAGTCACAAAAAAGAAGGTTGTGTTAAATTTAATTTAAATTTTTTTATATTATTAACCTATCGCGTTAGTGAGGCACTTGTTTTATTGTTTACTGCTACATGATGCATTTACATGTATTTTACTTAGAAAAAAAATAAACCCCAACCATAAAAAGGAGATATTAACTCTGCACGAAAATCTATTTCCACTCTATGGAAGCAGACGTAATATGGTGCTCGCCGGCTACTCGATCACACTAAATTGGTGCATCATAAATAGAAACTGCTATTGCAGAATGTATCTAACAGTTTCGCCATGAAATTTGCAAACATTTTATCAAAAATGACGAATGCAGGAAACTTGTCAAGGCTCATTTCCAATTGGCTCCTTTTTTTCGCCCAATAGAGGAGCCTTAAGGCCATGTAACATATGTTGAATGGAGAATAAAACAGGACTAAAAACCACCAATAATAATAAAAACAATATGATACAAACGATAAACAGAAACACATATAAAAACGTTTCTTACAGCTTTCTCTTCTTCGTCTCTGTTTTGAGAATCTAAGTTTTCCACTACATGGCCTAAACATAAAACATTATTTCTAGGCTTCACTTCAAATTTAAAAGAATGAAACCCCATTGGCTACAACAGCTCTAAATGATGCTGGCATTGGAAATATGCAACACAACCATTCTTACAATTACCCAAGATTATAGAGGTTAACATCAGGAAGTTTTTTCCAACAAAAATTGAGTTTAAATTAAGAAAGATTAAGGATTTAAATTTACTTCCCATTAATACAGGTAAATAAAACAGAGTAACAATCACAATACATATTAAGTTGGATAGTGCAAACAACTATCTACCTACCTGACACAGTTGTTGCAGCAGGTTTAACAGACTTTGCAACTTCATGTTTTACAGACGACAAAATCCGTGGTTTAATTATGGTTCCAACATTGTGTTCTGCA
This sequence comes from Hydractinia echinata, assembly GCA_030067915.1. NCBI lineage: Eukaryota > Metazoa > Cnidaria > Hydrozoa > Anthoathecata > Hydractiniidae > Hydractinia > Hydractinia echinata. Next base: position 790,604 of record JASGCC010000029.1, read on the forward strand.
GCAGGATTTATTGATTGGGATTCGTTGGCGAGGCCGTGAGGTGCAAGCTGCAAAACAACATAATAAATACATCTACCTTATTCACAAAAATTTCTATTTGTTTGAGAAAAAAAAATTCAGTTTAAAAATCCTCCTTGTGTAAATCATTAGGATCAAAAGCCCAAAAGTAAGAATATTATAATAACCATAGCTTATATAAAACCACCAGATCTTATAATACCAGAATACATCTGATTATCAAATAAGAACATATAAACATGTTGAACTTAAGGATTTTATAGAATTGGACTCCAAAGAATTCGAAAAACTTGAAATATTTGCACTCCTTGCATGGTTCTCTACTTTAATATCTCAAAGTTGAGTGACCACAAGTTATGGCTAATAGATGGCATGTTGGTATCTCACCCTTGCTGTGACACCATTCGGCATTGGAATGTAGGGTTAGATAAGAATTTCTTTCTTGAAATTCGATCGGTTAAATGTTTATTTTCATTTTATATACATTTTCACAGAACAGAATACCTTAAGTAGATTAATTGTCTATAAGGAATTTTGTTGAGCGGGAAATCTCTCTTGGTAAATGACCGATTGACCTTTCACAGCTCGTACGGTATATCCGTATTGCGAACATGTCAAAACAATAGTTTGGTTCAAACGAACACAGTAGCCCTTCATCTTCCTGTGGATTCCACATATCACGATAAATATGGAAACCACGTACCGCTGCAGAGAAAAATAAGTGCTGAACGATATTGTTATCCCGTATGTAGTCGAAAAAAGAGCTTGGATTAGATAAAAGTCATGCTGCTTTATTGATTATGGATGTCTTTAAAGGTCAGATGACAGACAAAGTGTTAAAAGTCTTGTCAAGTAATAATATCTTATTACAGAGTGTACCTGCTAATTTTTCATACTTATTTCAGCCCCTTGATGTTTAAGGTGGTCTCAACGTATTTACAAAACGATGAAGGTCAAGAGCTTCATTCTATAGATATAGAATTAAAATTATCCATCATTAAACCATTACATGCACAATGGATAATGGAACTGTACAACGAAATGACGTCTAATGAGGGAAAAGAAACATGTATTAAAGGTTGGAAAGTCACTGGTATAAAAAAGGCAGTTGAGCTCTAAGTGTGGAAAATTACCGAGCCTTGAGCCATTTAATGACATCGATCCGATGTTGGAAGAAGGTAGTGATGCATCGACTATTGATTCTTCTAAGATTCTTCAGGCGACTAAATATGTACTAAGTGAACTTGTAATAGATAGTGACGATGACGATGAAGAGTGGATAGATAAACAAGTTCATCGAAATATATTTGATTCGTCCTTTTTTTATGATATAGCAGATCTGTGATGACATATAGATCTTTGTAACTTTAGTATTACAGCGAATACATAGTTTCTTTACAAAAGCAATTTATTATTTCCGACGTTAACCCCACACTTGAAAAAAATTATTTCCTAAAAATTTGTGATTCGCAAAAATAAATCCTGGCGAAAAATTAGAGAATGGTAGGTTCGCGAAAATTTGTCCACAAGAAATATTTGGAAACGACCCATTCGCGAAAATTAATCCTCACGAAATTTTATCCACCCAAGTAAATCAGGTCAGTTATAAAATTAACAAGTAAACAATTAAATTACCCCCTCTTCATAACGAGCTTGTTCCTCATTCTCCAACTGAATCCTTGGCTAAAACAAAACATAACATTTATTAACATTTTTTTGCATACAACATACCAATAAATCTTTAAACACACAAACCTTTTTTCGTAGTGGGTCTCGAATATCTTCAGATTTTACTCTATTGACGAAACCCCAAAATTGATCAAGCAAGTTTTGATATTTCAACAGGTTGTCTTCCGCCTCCCAAGAGCTTTCCCACTTCACTTTATAAAACTTTTTGCCATTCTAAGAAAAAAATTACAAAGTTAACGAAATTACAAACATAAGCTGCAAATTTGAATAAAAGAGCATCGTTCATGGCTATGGCAGAGTGGTTTTCTAAGAAATGAGAACGGCTGAGCCATTAATTTCTCCTTCCCCAGTTCCACAAAAAGTTTGTCTAGTTGAGCTTAGTTGATTCTAGGAGGATAGAAATAGAGAAGGAGAACAATGTTATTTTGCAGCTAACAATAACTATTTAAATTTGTATTGTTTTTAATAACAATGGAATCATAGGCTCGTCCGAGACTTTTTTTCTAAAAATATGATCAAAGTAACTTTCTCCTAAAGGCGAATCTCCACTAGACGATTTTTATTTCGATCGCCGGAAAATTTGCAAGAAAACAAAGTATAGTGGAGAAGCACAGAAAATTAAATTAATTTCTAGACGATTGTTTCAAATTCAAGATGGCTGATGTCATAGTCATAAGAAAAAAAGATGTCTCACTATTGTGACAGGGTTTAACAACATTATTTGAGAATTTTCTACTTTTGTGAAAACAGGATGGTATATATTTTCATAAAAAAATGGCAACATTTGAGGACATTTTCATTTTTTATTTGTGTCCCTGTACTGAATGCGCAGCTAATTCATCCTTACACCTTTTTTTCAGTTTATGCATATCTCAAATGATAAGGGATGTACTTATATACTAGCGTATACCTATATTATGTAAATATCTAAAGTACAAAATTCATTTTTCTTGCCAACTTTCTCTGTTAACCGGCAACACTGCATAACTATGACATGATATCTGTAGCCTTGGGTCTAGGATCTGCCATACTACCAATTTCACTGGTACCCAAACTTATGTAATTTACAAAATAGACAACCAATGCTGGGTAGCTTGCCAATAAAAAAAATTGTGCATGGTGGAGCAAGACATTTTAATCCATTGTTATCTTTGTAACAGTTCATTGAATACAACATAAATCTCTATGTGATGATTCCAGGGAATTTGATAACAAACTAAATGTTCACTTATCAATGTGTTATATCACTATATCTTACAAATTTATCGCTGCATAAATTATAATCAGATAATGGCGGCATCAGCTAAGAAAAAACTCAGTTTAACTAGCTATGAAAACCAAATCAAGGACTTTGGGGATATTTAATCAGTGTTATGCTTTTCTCTTTAGATGATTATTTTCTAGACAAAGGAAACAAACGAAAGATTGAAAAACGACCAAAAAAGTTTAGCTAGTTACCTAGGTTTTTAGAACAAGTCAACATAATTTTTTACAGGATCAAGATCTAGAAAATAAAGCAAGAGGACGCCAATCTCCATCGGACATGTTGAGAGTTTGGGCATTTTGTTTACTTTACCAGGGAGTACATTTGTATGCAGTTCTTAAACCAAGGAGTTATATATGGCGTGCATTTTCATGTAGTTCTTGTTACAAAAAGAGAAATAACAAGCCCAAGAAAGCACCCAGAGCTAAAACACGCAAGGGTAAAGGTCAAAATTGGTAAATTTAGGTCTGGTAGTGATACTTGTATAACAACGTCGTCAAAATGGTTTTTTATGGCAGATGCAAGGAATCCGAGATGGGGTTGATGTTCTCTGATATAAGAAACAAGTTTATAAGGAACACAAAGCTATATAACTGCTAACTGATCATGTTTTAATATTTTTTTTAAATGTTCAGGGCTCTTTATACTCCTGTATTTTTAGAGCAAGAGTAAAACAGGAGTCAGGATCTAAGCTTATAAGAAATCTGGAACTAAATGTGTACATGTTTGTGTTTACATGTTTAAATTAACTGAAAGCAAAATGGTAAAAATAAAAGTAATGCTTTTAACCTTATTGAAAATAAAAGTTAAGCATACACTTTTTTTAATAAGCTCACCATCAAGATAATTAATTATATCTAGTACAGTTCTGTCTACCTTGAGACTTTTTTTAAGTTCTGTGTTGTATCTTTAGAGTTATGGTTTCTGTTGTGTGTGGTTTGTAAAAAGTGATTTAGTAAGTTCGTATATATTGTTGTTTATTAGTTTTTATTTCTGTGTTTTCAGTTGTGTTTTTATTCTGCTCGGTCCTTTTTTATGTTTCTGTGTGTGTTCTTAGTTCTATAATTGTCTATGTTTCTATCGCCCTGTATTTTGTATTTATTTAGCCTATATCTATGTGAACATCGAGTAAATCAGCTGTTCGGTTGTTTTTATTCCTTGTTTGGATAACCCAACCATAATATTTCAATGTTTACGAAAAAGGAAGAAATTGTACACATTTTCTAACCCATGACCTCAGGCTTTCTGTGTCCTCGGAAAATTATTCTTCAACTTTGCTTTTATCCTCAGAAAATTATTTTTTAATTTTGCTTTGTTTCCTCAAAAAATTATTCTTTAACTGCTTGAAACTTATAATGGCTGTATTAACTCATATTCATACACTGACAAAGAAAACTGCTACCTTTCCCATCAATCTTTGATAAAAACAAACATAAACAAAACTTTATTTCATGTGGCCATGTCGAGGCACAGCTTTGTTCATTCTGAATGTTTGCGCGGTTAGAGACTGGGTAAAAAATTTAATATGCGTAATTATGCGTTTGACGTCAGTGGTCATACTACTTTCGGGACTGAAAACAAGAAAAAGCATAAACCCCCTGAAATAATACTAAGATGTCTTTATCGTTTTATTCCTTGTGGGATACATTATGTAGATTGCATTCTAGTCGTTCGATACATTCTTCAAACTTTTTCAAAACAATTTTTCAATAAAAATGGTGACTAAAAGCAATTAAATTAATGTTATTGGCTTTCAATATGAACCCGTTAGAGCGAGTGGCTCAGAAACCCAGCCCAGTTTTAATGATTCAGGAAAGGTGTACGTAGTGTCATACCCTCTGTATTGTGAATAGGATACGTCAAGAGTACCCTAGTCCCGACGGAAGTTCTAATGAATTAATGAATTCTTCCACAAACCCAAAGATTTTAGTGCGCATCTTATCGGGATATAAAACTTAGGGCCCGGTTTTCACGCATATATTTCCGAACACTTATTTCATATTTAAAACTCGGGCTGACATTGCAGTTGTAAATAATTAGTATAAATACTTTTTGTCGATAAAAAATCCAAAAATGTATTTGGTTGCACGATATAACAGTAATTTCATTCCCGTATTTTCTCTTTACATAATTTTTCCCCAATGTGTACAAGGCGCTTCATTTTTTCAAAGTTTCAAAAGGAAGAAAGTAATAAATTATTCATTCAAATCTCACCTCTTGGTGACGGGGGTAAAACTCGCAGTTGTTTTTTTTATAAATACATTCTTTTCCTTGACACTTTTGGTCTTGTGTTTTGATGGAATATGACCACTGACGTAAATGGAAAACATATTACAAAAACCTCGTTTTCGTGCACAGCGCTGATTTCAAAATGGAGAATGTGATCGGAAGCATGGAGGGGAAGCTTCGAAAATCAGAAAAACAAAATTACAGCTTGGAAATTTAATTCTTCAACTTTTAACTTGAAATTCGTAAATAGTAAGATTTGATCTCTCAGTTAATTGAACACTTAATTTAAGCAGTCACTACCTTAATTTAAAAAAAAGAACACTACAAATAAGAACAACTAAAATGTACGAATAAGATACGAAGCTTTTCATAAGTAAAAAACTCTTACATGGTGAGGTAAGTATAACACTGTTAAGACACTGAAACTACTATATATATAAAAATGCGATCTTTCAAAGGACTGTAAAGAATGGGGTGAGCAGAATAGAAGTTAAGTTGTAAAATAAAATTAATATTTTAACAAAAATATATTTTTACGTCACACCATTCTGAAATAGTAACGTTTTTTTAGATTCAACCTGTATTTTGCAGAAAAAAGAAAATTAAAAGAGACTAACTAAATCAGTGTTTTATTTTTTAGGCAATTAAACAAAATATATTCACAATTTTTAATAAGAATATAAATACAATTAATGAAAAACTTAAAGCAAACCTTTTTCGTTGTTTTGCAAGCGATTTAATTGATGTAATACAAAGAATGCTGTCTTACTTGCTTTTACACATAATTAGCTATAAAAAATTTATGCCTTATGCCATATTGTACTATTATTGATCCTCAGAGAAAACAAATCAAGTTAGCGATAAGTATAGCTTAGCATTGTTTATCGCTGTATAGCCTTATTGCTAATCAATTTCTATTTAGCGTTAATTTTTTTAAGTAATTACCGCTAAAAGTTATTGATAATTATAGTTTGTCATTAAATTCCCTGGAATCATCACATATATATTATCATGAAACTAGACGTGTGTGCTCTCCTCCACAGATTCCTTTTGCTAATTTGCTTCACCAAGTTTTTCGAATTCCATTTTAATCATTAACAAGATGCAGATGCTGCATAAACTATCTCACTAATACAAATGTACAACCGTGAAACATCGACAACAGTGAAATAACAAATTCTACAATTTTTGCTCACAGGAAATACAACCTATTATTCACAGATCTACTTTTTCTGTATTCTTCTTTTAAGATATAAAATAATGTTTTTGGGAAGATATTGTTAACATAATTTAGAGCATCAAAATGTGGCCCAAGACTGAGTTTTAAAAAAAATAATTTTCTGAGGAAAAATTTCCGATAACATGAATTACAGCCTGCCAAGAGCACGGAGTGTCACACTATTGGAAAGTATATACATGTTGATTTGTTCTTTTTTAATGATCTGTTTTTGTTGGAAATATACGTTATGTAAAAATAACCATAATAACTTGTCCAAAGGCGCGTTCATCTCAACTTTATAATATCAACCAGAAAGTAGAATTTAAGAATTCGAACAGCGAATAGTATCACATAAGTATAGCTATATAATTGGTAACTAATCCAGTCTGTTTGTTTAAAAACCCTACATCAAGACTATATCAAATGCGTTTTTTTTTTTTAGTCTATTAGGCTTTATTTTGAAAGATATGTAAATAATTATACACCAACCTTGCGCTATTATAAAAATGTTACATATTTTTTTGTCTTGAGTGTAAAAATATTATGGAAATGAATAAATGTTAGAAATATGTTAATAAGAAAATGAGGCTCAAAAGGTCACAATGTTTTAAGAATATCACAATGCTCAAGTAAATTTTCAGTCAGTTTTTTTTGTTTGAATCTGTTCTAAGACAACTCATTTCTAAAAAGAAGATAGCCTCGTTTCTGGGTTAATTTACATAACAAAAAGCATGTATGATATCTTACAGAGTCCAATGATAGTTATAACAGAATAGCCCACATCTAACCTCATGTAGAAACTACAGCAGGGAAGACATTTTAACATATCAACTTATTAAAATTATTGGTTGTGGTGTAGCTAGCGATATCTGTAAATAGCTTTTTACCATCAACATAAACTTCAAATTACATTCAAAAGATGCAAGCTTCTGATTTATGCTTACTGATATTACCAATACATTTTGCAAATATCTTAAGTTAAAACAGCTACACTGGCGAACAGCTAGTACAAAAGATATGAAGTGAATTAGTGTCAACCATCGGCAGATAAGTCCTTGAATTAGTTTTTAGATTCAACGAGGCTCAAATCAGTTTACTAAGTAAAGGAGGTAAATCAGATCTCTTTCCAGATTGTTGAGTCAATCAACTAATAAAAGGATTTCTTAACATAAAATTCATCAAATTAGATGTATATATATACAATGGCCAAACGGTTAAGGCGTCATCTGAAGAGCAATCAGTATGGTTTCACATTCCTGAGCTGGAGATTTTCTGGAATAAATCTTTGCATAACAAAGCCTTTTGATTAAATAGGAATTGACCATTTGGGGACATAGTTTAACTAACTAAGTTAGTTACATTTTTGAAACCAAGCTGAGATAGTAAATAGGATTTATAAATAATCTTAATCCCATTGAAATCACAGAATTGAGATGTAAATCATGTGACTAGGAGATTCTTTTTTGTTCAACCCTGCACAAATACTCACCCTTTTTACCAACAAACACTGAGAAGTTGTTCGAGACAAGCTGAGCTAGTGTTTAGGATAGGTGTTGACTGAAGAAGAGTGTCTTTATTTCGGGTACTTGCACGGGAGTTTGTGCTGGGGACAGTATATATACTTCATATCGCTTGCTAGCTAGCTATCATGTAATAAAACATTTCCTTCTGCACTTCCGCACTTTTGCTATTTTTTGTTTTTGTTTTTGTTGACATAAAAAACATATATAGCTAGCTAGCTACAAAAATTAATTTGGATTGGTCTGCCGTCAAACTCCTGGCATGCTGATTGTTTTTCTTGACTTGAGAGTGATAGGAGAATTTGCACTAGTGGGAATCTAGTTAACCGAATCAGAGTACGACACTTAAAAGCAGAAATTACAAGCCAGCTAGCTATGTGTCTAGCATAAATTAACAGCTCTGGTGGACAGATATTCACAACAGAAAAACTAGTGACAAATGAAAATGTAGTTCGTGTTTTACATACAAAAGATGGAAATCATACATAATAAGGAACTTACATCTAATTTGTAATCTATAACTTTCTTCACGATTTTTTCCTTGTTCGCAAATGGTGGAAAATTTCCCGAAATTTGATGTCCTTGAACCGCCATCTTCGAAGATGATAGAGGGAGGTCGAGGGAGGTCCTTGGTATTTTCTCGCGCCCGACAAAGGCGGAGACGTCACAATCTTGCCCAGGCTCTTTTTACATAATAACGTTGAAAACAATTACAGAGAGAGGATTACTTTTGAAACTAATCAGGCAGACAAAGGAGGCACTTCCCAACCTCAATCCCTGGAATTCTAAAACAATTTAATTTTTGCGATAGCTTTAAAGCGCACACACACACCACACACACAAAACGCTTTTTTTATGCTGAAGTGAAGTAACAACGCTCTTTCTATGTTATGCTGTACTTTGAACAAATTTTGGACAGCAGTGACTGTAAACAATGTCAGTTTCCACTTAGAGATGGCGTTCAACCAGCACTAATCACTCTATGTATGTTAAACGCCTGAATTAGGCGTAGATCTATGCAATACCAACCTAGTTCCCAGAGCATTTTACGTTATGATAAATTTGGTAGTACAGTGGAATCTCTCTAAAGCGGACACCATTGGTGCAAAAAAAAGTTTCCGTCTTATAGAGGTGTCCGCTTTAAAGAGATTGTATCCAAAAATTTCTTTCAGAGCAAAATTTTGCCGAAAACATGACTTTTTTTGTTTATATACGTTTTTTCTTTGTTCTATTCCTTTCAAATCAAGGAAATGAGACATATAATTTGATGAATGTGAACTTGTATTATTCATACGCTCTACTGTTTATACAAACAAGAACAAATATCAACTAACAAATACATTGTATTTTATAATCTACTCGAAGAAATCTCGAATTGAAGTTTGCTTTCTTTTTTATATTTGGAGTTCCTCCTCTTTTTTCGTAACTGATGACAGCATTTTTGACTTTCCTCGTCAATAATAGGTTTTTTTTTCATGTGTCCGCTTTACACAGAGCTTTTTCAAGGGAAAATGTCATTTGGTGCGAAAAAAAGTGTCCGTTTTATAAAGTGTCCGCCCTATAACTGTCCGTCTCATAGAGATTTTCTTGTGAGAGTTTGACCTGAAATCAGTCCGTTCCAAGGAATAGTGTCCATTATATAGAGGTGTCCGCTTTAGACCATGTCCGCTTTAGACCATGTCCGCTTTAGAGAGATTCCACTGTATCTAAAATTGCGCGTACTTTAATCATATTATACTTGGCTGTGATTACCAATTACACATAAAAGGACGTTTATTTTAAAGGGCTCTGGAGACGAGATTGTTTATTATTATAATCTAAACCTTATTTACATCTTTTTTTGTAGGTCATGCTATATTTCTGGGTTCTCGTTCTTGACTTTCCTTTGTCCTTAGCAGTTTTGGGTTGGGTTGCATCTGTACCCCGATACGGAAGTTGATCGTTATTCAGACGTTTCTTTAAAATAACTTTTATCGATAACAAGAACCGAAGTTGTTTTGACAGTACTTACAAGCTACGTGTATGTACAAACGTTGAATCTAGTAATGATGCTTCTGGCAAGTAATCTACAACCTTGAAGTAAATTGTTCAAATAGCTACAGTTTTTTCGACATTTTTTGAATATGGTTGCAACCGTCGAATGGTCAATACTCTGCAACCGGCAGGCTACAAACCTTAACTTTTTTAAATGCCCAACATAAGCCAGGCGGATAGCGTTTAAAATTTGCGCTTTTTAATAATCGCCGCATTGCGGATTAAATAACGTTACAAGCTATTTCAGGTTCCCTCCTTAAAGATATAGTAATCAACACATGTCGCGAAAGATAATTATCGCAAAAAATCATTGAAATGATCATTCGCGAAAGCTATTTCCATTGATTTCGCATTTTTTTTGACTGGCGAAAGTTTCTTCTTTAAAGTATTTAGATTTTTAGGGCGAACTTTATGCACGGTGTATTGGAGTGGAATTAATAAATTATTAATAAATTAGCAATTTAACTGATTTCAAAATACTTTTGATACCATAAAACAAAACATACTGACATTTGATAAAAGAGAAAAAAATCAACACAAAGGTATCCAAACAGGATAACTTAGCGTGAAACGTGTAAACGTTTTTAAATTTGATGTACTGTCAAACTAAATGGTTTTCCCTTACACACGTATTGCACGTCACGCAGACAAACGTCCATGGGTTATTGGAAGGCGCTTATTGGAATCGAGCACTACTATTTAGACTTAAAAAACGGATTATTGAATCTAACGATGCAGTTTATTTGATTAGTAATACTTAAACTTATATACTTGAAATTATATTTTGGATTTGGACACATGGTTTGCACATGCGACCATTATGGCCGCAGTTTTCTTCCTTCACTCAAAAAAGATAACATATACATGAAAATGGCATTACATCTAACTGTAATAACAGTGATTTTCATGTTCCAACAAGAACCAGCGATGTTATAAACAACGATTAAATACATGCTGTTTAAGATTGTGGAACCACATCTTTCCACTTTTAAACTTGTTACAGAAAAAAGTAGTAAACCATGAAATAGGCGGCAAGGAGTTCGTTAAACCTATCGAAAGAGTATTTGAAAAAATAATACAATGGGATGAAAACTTCTTCACGCTCCTGCGACCTAACAAGAACAGTATATCAATGTGTCGCTCACCCAGATAGTAAACAAGTATAATGTATCGACATACAAACATCGAATTGCGTTTTTAATTCTTTTTTAAGCGGCTTATTATGGTATTGGTATACCATGCATGAAGAAATTATATTCTTTTTCCAGCTCGAAATTTCTCTTCCGTATAGAATCACTTTATTTTTAATTAGCTAACCAGCTAGAGTTTTAAAGTGATTTTCCTTAGTGTCTAATTAGAAAATTATCTGCACATCTGTAACCACAGTCGCCTTTCTTATTTTAAATATCTGTTTTCATCCTTACGATAAATCCCAGTTTTCCTGTATAAAAAACATTCACTCGTTTCTGGCTTTGCCTCAACCGTTTTATTAGAGTTGACTTGCCACGAATCCTATGTCTTGTGTTCAATTATTAAAATCTTTTTCTGAGTCATCAAGTAATAATCCTAGTGCAAATATCACCTATTATCTAAATGTTAGCGTAGTCACGTAAACATTAAAGGAACATGCTTGAATCCCGAAAAGATACATAATTTTTTTGGGAGTAGAGAAATATTTTAATAACCTTCACAACATTCATCTCTAACTTCACAACATTCATCTCTAACTTCACAACATCATCTCTACCATCACAGCATTCATCTCTACCTTCACAGCATTCATCTCTACTTTCACAGTATTCATCTCTACCCTCACAACATTCATCTCCATCATCACAACATTCATGTCTACCTTCACAACATCATCTCCATCATCACAACATTCATGTCTACCATCACAGTATTTATGTCTACTTTCACAACATTCATCTCTACCTTCACCTTCACAACATCATCTCTAACTTCACAACATCATCTCTACCTTCACAGCATTCATCTCTACCTTCACAGCATTCATCTCTACCTTCACAGTATTCATCTCTACCTTCACAACATTCATCTCCATCATCACAACATTCATGTCTACCTTCACAACATCATCTCCATCATCACAACATTCATGTCTACCATCACAGTATTTATGTCTACCTTCACAACATTCATCTCTACCTTCACCTTCACAACATCATCTCTAACTTCACAACATCATCTCTACCTTCACAGCATTCATCTCTACCTTCACTGTATTCATCTCTACCTTCACAACATTCATCTCTACCTTAACAGTATTCATCTCTACCTTCACAGCATACATTCCTACCGTCACAACATTCATCTCCATCATCACAACATTCATGTCTACCTTCACAGTATTTATGTCTACCTTTACAGTATTCATCTCTACCTTCACAACATTCATCTCTACCTTTACAGTATTCATCTCTACCATCACAACATCATCTCTACCATCACAGTATTCATCTCTACCTTCACAATAACAAATAGAGTATCGTTAATGGAAAAGCATTTGTTGCTTAAAACGTTACCATGTTAATCAGAAATCGGCTGTAGTGTAGTAGAGAATATGGGATTTCAGTGCTAGTCACAAGGTTAAAATCCCGGTAAAATGGGAATACAAGGCCATCTTATCACTTGAAAAAGAATTAACATAAATTAATAATTAAGCTCTCAGTCATTAAATAAGCGCCAGCCAGTTAGACGCCCAGTGGGTTAAACCATACACCTTTATTTGAAAAAAGAGACGGACGGAGCGTTATTTTAGTATAACTTACAATACTTTTACAATGGCATTTCATATAATTTTTAAATCAAAATGCGATATAAAAGGTGAAGCGAAAAAAGAGTTGGACATAAAATAAACGCGTCTTATAAACATTGGTAATTTTTTACCCCTTTTTGTTAACTCTATCCTCAGTTACAGGTTTGCGACAAGCTTTTAGTTACCAACCAACCACCGAGAGTAATGTTTAAAATGTTTAATGTTTTAAAATGAAATAAGCGCAGCTTAGTCAGTAATTTACGGTAATAACTTGTGTTATTGTTTAGTTGAGTAGTTCTGTTCCACAACACCATACAGCTTAAATGATAGCGGCAAATGACGCATGGCTTTCTTTTAAAAAAGCGATAGCATTTCCTTTTGAAATAAAGAGCAGATAATAACAATAAATGACCCGTCCATACAGAAAGAGTTTTCAGAAATTCATTTTGCCGTTGGCTCTATTCTGTAGAGCTTGAAACGCTGATCAAGAAAATGTATAGGATCGTGTAGTTTTAACGAATGGTTGAAGAGATATTGGGGTTTAAAGGTATTTCGATGACGTCTCTTCCCTGAAACGGGTGGTAAGACCCAGCATTTCCGGGACTTACCCTTACTTTGCTCTTCGGTGGCCCCTAGTTATCCATGTGGAAGATGACGTCAGTTATTTTCAGCCGTTTCTAAGATACAAGACCTTAATCATAAAAAGTGCAATGCAATGGCTTCGCTAATTAAAAAGAAGGTTTCGGTTGCGGCTACTTCCAGCTACCTCCAGCGAAGTAGGTAAATATAGATGGTCTTTCTCATGTTATATATAGCTAGATATTCATGTTATATATAGCTAGATATTTTTTATTTTACTATAAAGTTAGGCAAAATTCTAAAATTTATCAATAAGATTTTTCTGTGATACTCCCAAAGGGTCTATATTTTGCTCATAACGTTGTAAAAAAAATTTAAATTGATGCTTAATTTTCGATGACGTTTTAGCTAGGCAGACTGGCAACTGTTTCGGCTAAATAAGATTACTGGGTGACTGTTTTAGCTGAACGGAAATGAATTCGTGTTTTTTATATATAAAGCGAAGCTGCGAGAAAAGTTACTTTTAAAAAGGACATTGTAACTAAAAGTACACGCTGGCTGAAAGCATTCATCCAGGCTTACATGTGCGTCCTGGTGTCATTCACGATGATGGATTTTAAAAAATTTTCGGGGAATTTTCTCACAAAATAAAAAATAACAGGCGACTGCTTTTTCGAGGATAGGGCAGCTGGTTGTAGCCTTGATTTGCGGTAAAGTTATTTTTTGAAAAGACATTAAACCTAAAATGCTTTTTGAATGTTAGGACAGGGTTCAACAGGCTTAAACTTTTACTTATTTGACGTAAATCATACCTGCACTTAGTGCTCCACCTGTTTACCTGTACTTAACCGCTTATTCATCTCGTCTTTTATAATGATACGCTGTCTGTAAATTCATTATGCACATTTCACGGCTGATTAATTTTATAATTTGTGTATTGCCTTTTTTTCCCACTCGACAACAAAAGTTAACAAATCTATTGATATAAAAATTGATAATTTTTTGTCTATTGACGGTTCGTTACAAATGTCGTCAAATTGCTCAATGAACAACGTTTATTTGTCATGCTGTGACCCAAATATTGTAGCTGGGAATTTTCCACAGGTCTATGTTTAGTTAATTATTATTACTCTATTTTTCTTCTCGTAATAGTCCTCGCATTTTTGAATGCAACAAAGATAAAAGTAAGCCAGAATCTCAATAACGGAAATTACTGATGCGCCAATAACTAATCCTAGTAGACCACCAACCTCGCTAACTACTTGATCCCATGAAAATAAAACTTTTTCCTCGAAAACTTTATATGAATCAACATTGTGATACTGAATATCAACTCGATATTTCGTCCGGTTTCCATCCTCTTTGCCATGCATTCCATGCGAAGATGAAGTCGTAAGTAGTTGGATTTCATCACATGGAAAAGGGCAATCCATGGACGCTTCTACTTTTTTAGTTCCAACTTCTTTCAAGCACTTAGAAATCTCTGCTATGCTCCGATTTCGCTTGTACTTCCTGTACAAATCTTTCGGAATATATTCACGGTGATAATCAAACACATCTCCGCATGTCTTAAATGCATTTATGTATCCTAGCGACTCCAAACATGTGAATCGAGTATATTTTCCAGGAAATATATCGTTTGGTTTTTTTGATGTGCAATTGGAGGGATAGGGCGAAGGTAATCTTTTAAAAACAGTCTTTAAAATTCTGAATTCATAATGTTTCTTGGGCTCTAAGATGACTCGATTTGTCATTTCGAATTCTGTCACTCTTGGATCATGAATCATGGCAACAATGTATGAGTGACGTTTTGTGTCTTTTACTTCGAATTGTAAAAAAGCGTGACTGTACGCGTCGTGAAGATCACCGTTATAATTCCAGGTAAAACAAACGTTGTTAAGTTTCTTTAGCATTCGTATGTATTTATCATTTTTGCATTCTTTACTTCCCCAAGTTGTACATTCGGTGATATTAAAAAAGCTTGAATTCGATATATTAACCTTGGATTTAGTATTCGAGGTGAATATATTCTGCTTAAATGACGACAATGAACAATGCAGTGCTGGATTTTTATAAGGTTTTGCGATATACTGTCCACAGTATGAAAAATAAGCTGCCACCAATAACTGATAGTCGCAAAAAGTAATAGCAGGGAAGAAATTCTTTGTTGTCACCGTTTCAGATACTTCAGTATATATCTCGAATTGCAGATACTTTGAGACGAGTCTATATACGACATATACTGACAAAGCTAACCCGAGCAGCAACATGATCAACCAAAATACGGACTCAGCTTTCGTACCAGTGCATATTTTGGTAAGACCATGTACAGTAAATGATTGGATATATTCATTCTTTTTTTGAATCAGTTTTTCTTTTGAGACTGCCAAAAGCGTTGATCGACGATTATGATGAACGGTCAAATCGTTTTCTAAAGAAATAGTTGACCAATTATTAAAAAAACGTCTGAAGCAATTTTGTCTTTGTAGAAAGAACAAGAAATCCAGTATTCATTAAAAAACCGTCCATAAAAAATTGGAATAATATACTTTTAATTCACCAATAGAATTGAAAACCCAAAGTAACTGGAGGCGGCAATCATTTAAAAATACTTCTTTTTAAAATTTAAAAAATATTTCTATGTAGCTACCACAGAAAACCTACTGTTTTTTTTACAAAAATTGTACTTGTTTTCATCAACCTTAATCTTCTCTTTACTTTATTAAATATCTGCACTCACTCATCGTGTAAATTGAACAGTGACTGGATTATGTGTGTAAACTTTATGCAACACTACATATCTACTGTGCTCTTTTTTAATTATTAAATCTCTCGAATTAACTCACCTCAAACAAGTACCTTCGAGGAAGCCAAAAAGTAAAGAAGCAGCAATTAATTATTATATCATTTTTTATCTGTATACAGTCCACTCTCTAATTGACGGACACGGTTGAATTTTTTTAGCCAGTAAATATATTTTTTACTTACACAAAACATTTACCTTATCGACTAAATTTTACTAAATTTTACTCTGTGCCGACTAATTTCGAAAACTTTTGATGCATAGAAATGTCGAGTTTATAAAATAAAAAATGGGTGTAAAGAAATGTGCACTTTTTTAAGCTCATATATCATATAAAATATTCATCAATTTTTTAAAATTATTTATGTCAAACCAGGGCTCATTGGTCAAGCATTTTGCAACTTTCATTTACATTATCAAATTATCTTTTTTATATGTTTGTCTACCCATTCGACAGCTGTGAAGTCTGTTACAAATAATGCTTCATACTCAAATACATAGTCTCTTATTTTACAATCCTCGTAAAGTAAAGCTCGAGAAACCTTTTTCGCTCAAAATTCTGCCGAAAGCTATTTTTGACAAAATATTTACAAAGCGGTCATTTTTTGCACCATTTTAGAGAGATTCCACTGTATAACAACAATCCCAACTAAAAATGTAAACTTTATGTTTTCTCTTATTGTTAAGGTATTTTGATTTTTGATGAAGCAAAAAAAGAATGCACGAGTTGGAAAAATAATTGGTTGATAAAAAATATTATTCCTTGAGTTAAATTTTACCTATTGTATGTTACCGATAATGTCGGTTGACTATTGTGGGTAAAACGGGAGCATAGCGTTGGGTTTTGAAAAGTAATGCGAATTACAGTTGCCAATGGACTTGTGTTTTATAATAAATTTTTTTTTTAACTTCTGCAAAAATTCAAAAGTGCTTAGAAATTAATGTTGACGTCAATCATCATTTAATGACGTTAAGTCCATACCAATGTTTCAGCTTCTTAGGAATGCACGATAAAAAGTGTGGGCCACATTAATTGTCTGCGGTTTAAAGTTTTTTAACATAAGAAAGTAAAATATACAAAGTTAATGTTTGCATAACTGTACCATAAACTTTTGATTAATGTTTCTTACAAAAATAAAACAAACAACACAAATGATACACAAAAAGGAAAAAAAATGGCCGGAATGCTTAGAAAGTAAGGTTTACAGTGGTTCACACAAAAGTGAAGCTGATGATGTCAAATGAGTTTATTTGATCTGAGCGCAAAAACAACAACTTAAATATCGTAGAGGTCATTCAAAAATACCTGAAACTAAATTTCCTGGATAATTGTCCCCGGACAATTACCCCCGCTAATTCCCTGGATAATTGCCACCGCAGAGTTAGCAAATATAACATTTCATAGAACCAAAAAAATGCTTCCCGTTAAAAACAAACTTTCGATTTTACTAACATTCATACATTTTGCGGACCGCAGTTTTTAACCAGCATAAGAAATTCAGCATTTTTGTCAACATCAATTTAAAAATAGCAAATTCAACTTATAAAAATATATATTCATAAAAAGGTTGTCTGGTTTATTGTTTATAAAAAATTAATTTCGCGATAAAGGAGGATGTGAAAGGACCGCAAGTCATAAAACAATTCTATATTAAATTTAAAACAAAATTAGTCCCCTCTAAAGGAGTACCTTTCTACAGTGTCCCTTTAGTGATGTTTCATTGGATGTTATTTTAACGGGTACTTCAATCTTTTGTTTTAGTTAACCCTAGTCCTGCAGTCACTCATTAAACATCGTCTTGGAAATTTTTATTTCCCATTTTTTTTAACCTGCTGAATATTTTTCCACTTTTAATATCATTATGTTACTCAGCTTTAAACCAAAAAAATATATAAAATAGATACTGTCAACGTTCTGTTACTTTTTTTGTGTTGTAATCATGTACCCTTTATTTTTTAATACTCAGAAATACGACATGTAACAAGGTCCGAAGAAAAATTAGTTTCACAACTTTGCCATTTTTAGCCTTTTCATTTTTATGTCAACTTAAAGTCCTTTTCAGGCTATGCATATATGAGTATCGCAGCAATAACCGCCATTATGGTTTTGAATTATCTTTATCTTGAATAATGGCGAACATTGGTGGTACTTATATTTCAGTATTGTAAATTTTACTATTCCAATACATTTTTTTTTAATCTATAGGTTGAAACAACAGCTGCAGAAGTCACCTATTGGGACTTCCAGAATGTCATTAACAAACTGTATAACGCTTTTCTTAAACAAGAACAACGTTTTTCCGTTTCATTATGAAATTTTTAATTTTTGTATTTGTATTCTTAGCACAGTTAATATCGGAAGGTCTGAAAATGAAAACTTGTGTAAAAACGACCCTAAGATGCTGTCTTGTTTAAGCAGCATAATTCAGACCGACAGACAACTAGAGTTTGTGGGGAAAAAATACTTCAAATAAAACCTGAGAAAATACGTTTTACATGAATCAAAGTATTATAAAATAAAAAGCGTCTCACCACTATGTTAAATGCATTTTTTACCACATAAAATTATTTTGAGGCGCCTATATTGTTGCACTTATAAAAGTTGTGCAACTCTAAACGCATCTTACATCGCAACGAGGTCAAGTAAAAAAGATAAAGATAAGATTAACGACCCTTTAACAGCTTCAGTTTGATGGCTAATAAGCAATGTCTCCATATGTTACGAAATGGTTAATTTTTCTCACATCATAAAGTTTAAAAGTCAACTAGCTATTTGCTATTTATATTATTCAGCGATTTCTCTGAGGCTCTCTTTTCCAAACTGAAACTCATTCAGTGCGTAGTAATCTATCATATTGACTGTTTAGGCGATTTGGCTCGGCAAACTGAGATGGCTTAATTGTCAGGCTGGTACCTTTTGATTGCTGGGTGGATCTACTAAGCCAGGCATTTCGTGCAGATCATCAAGATAGGTATATTTGTACATTATCACGGGTATTAAATACTCTCAAACAATTGCCTTGAATAGCTCTATATTTTTTTTATTCATAATATTCACATTTTACTTAAAACAATTGGTAAAACTGTTTTCTTGTCCTTTCAATCAATAACAAGAAAAAAAATCACATGTTAATAAGATCTTTAACTTTTTACCACTACTAGCATTTTTGCACTAGAACTTTGACTTTTATTTGCAAAACTTTCTGCCACTTCCTTAGAAATTTTTACCTCTTCTTCGTTGTATATAGTTTTCATTTGGTAACTTCAGAGTTAGGGAGGCTAGGAAAAAACATTGGATGGGATAGTTGCACAGGATGAAATCCTCTGCTGCCTCCCACTGGGACAATGTGCCAAAAATGGTAGTACAGGCAGTGGCGTTATCTTCCTGAAAACAAACTTAGTAAGGGCTTAAAAGGAAAGTAAGGAAAATAGATACATATGTTGAATACGATTACTGACAAAGGGAATTTGTTAACTATTCAGAGGCTAAATAACAACAGCAGCTATTCTCAACATCAGAAAAATTCGAAAAAAATTGTTGTCTCTTGTTAGGAGCACCGATTAAATATAAAGAAGCAGAAACGCAAAAAGCAGCAATCGTACTGTATGATGCAAGCAAAATTACACCAGAAATAGAAAATTACCGTCTCCCTGAAGTATATGCGCCATTTCCAAATCTTTTTCTTTAGCCTGTTTCGTATTATTGTTTCCAGGAGCCATGGCGATGTTAAAGTTTAAAATTTGATATGTAAAAGTGTTCTCTTGAAATATGTTACGTAAAAATATGAATCAAACTAACAGATATAAGACGGTATTAAAACTGTTAATCGTAGCAACCGTTTATTGTCATGTAAAAGTGTGTTGAAGTTTTCTTTCATAACATTGCTTGACACTTGGATACTCCTCGCTCTCTCGTACAGAACCGTGCAGAACACACTGCTTTGCTTCCGATCGTCAAAAGTTTGTGTCGAACACATTTTTTTCCCGCTGCTATAAAGCTTTCACTAAAAGATTAACAGTCGTTAACAGCGACTTAATTTAATTAGAGCCTTAATTAATAAATTAAGGCTACCCACTAATTACTAAGGTAAAGATCAAGCTGCACAATAAACATGTGTTATGACAGTGAGCGTCTCCTCCACTCCTTATATGGCTACTAATTGACATTTTATCACACGGAGAACCATTCGGAACCTGTTTTTTTTTTTCAAATCAACTTGCACTGCCTATCTCTTTTGAGTGTTTCTTACTTATTTTTGGCTTATGTCTAGAAACAAGCTCAATAGGTTCGTTAGTATAGCTCATGTGCATATCTGTTAATCCAATTAATCAACTTGCTACTTTGACATGATGTCATAGTTTGGTAATTAGCCAATCCCTGTTTACCACATGATTTTCATCTTGATATTTAAAGTGAACAAAGAAAATGTTTGATTTATAACAAAGCGAATAGGGTTTGTTAAAATGTTAATGCTGATTACAAATATCCCTCCTTATATTAACACAAGCGTAATTACGAATTATAATTATTTATAATTATAATTATAACGACGTATGTGAACAAGAACATATTTCGTTTCTTTCAAAATGATGAGGTAGCATTGTCCTACTGCTGCTCTCACAACAAAAAACTATCAATGCACACGACAAATCAGAATGAGTACATTAAACTGAAGCTTCTACTCAGTGCGATATGCTTTCTTTTCAAAAACTTCGAAGTTGCAGTAAGTTCTGGTTAGTTATGACATTGACCTGCTTGACAATTATTTTGGGCTTACATCAGTAGTCCTTTTTCTTATTATTATCTCGTAATTTTTTAGTCCAGTGACCACACAGTACTAGATTTTTCGCAAGTAATTTCCTTAACCAAAAAAAATGCATTGTGGGAGAACTAATTTTGTCAACTCCGCGAATAAGGAATTTTCCACATGGATTATTTTTACTAAGAATTCGGATCTGTAGTCAGCCATATTAAGTTGTTTACAAGTGTTATCTTATCTAATGTGCCTAAGTGTTATCATATCTAATGTGCCTACGAGTAAATTTTATAGTTATCATTTTAAATTGTCTACAAATGTTCGAAATAACGGATGATTTGTTATATAACGGATGATTTGTTATATTCTTATGCTTTTAATCTTTATGTCAATCGTTTTACTTCCTTAATCCTGTGGAGAATGTTTTGGTTTCCACAGAATTTGGATTGATGTGTCACGTCGAAAGTCATAATTAAGGTGTGGTCAATCACATGTTGTATTTATTTGGCAGAACTGTTACTGATAAGAATTCTCGTAATCATCTCAATAAATTACCAATCTTTTAATTATAATTACTTTCTTTAAACGATTTAAAATGCGCCGCACTTACAATAGTAGTGACCTTAAAAAACAAGGTCGGAGCCATCTACGATGGGAAAAATATTAATATTCTTTCAATGCGCATGTGCATATTAGGGTAAAGTCCCCAAAACAAAGTTGCCGCGAATATAAGTTTTATATATAATATAAATATAAGTCCTAAATTTTGTGTGTTCGATGACCTTATCATTTTTTTATATGCAATGTTGACAGTAGCCATATTTGTTTTGATTTTAACGTTCCGTTTAATTTTTCTAATCAAATTTTGGCGCATTTTTCAATGACCAGCGTAGATAGTCCCCCTTCTTGTTTCGTAACGTCCCTTATGTTAAGTTAGAACGTGTTCGAGACGTGTATAATATAAATATGCGCTAAGAAGTTGTAAACACGGTTGTTTAACTTTTCAAATTTTCCATCTGGTGAGTTTTTTAGCAGCTGCCTTAGTTTTGACCCAAATCTCGTCTTTATCCCTTAACAACTTGGTTACTCATAAAAAAACCTACTCCACCGTTAGTTTTTTTTGACCTGTTTTACCATATCCCGCCATTGCTTTGACCTCTCAGCTTAAACATTGCTGTTGTTGTTGTTTCGAATAAGGAAAAAAACTACTCACACAGTTTACTCTGTAACTATTTACGTTTCGTTATTTTTTTTTAAAAAACAAACACTGGAAGAGGAAAAAAGCTTTTCTGTGAGTAAATAGTGAGACGTATTTATCGTGTCGATGTTTATTTCTGGAGCATCGCTATAATTAAGATCTACGATTAGGTATTTCTAACTTTGCGACAAAAATATTTTCTTTGTAAACACACGCCTTAAAAAAAAAACCTGGAAAATATTTGTTGATTTCTTGAATCCTTGTCACGTGAGTAAGAAACGCAGTTAATTTTAATCTGTTAATTTTTAGACCTATTTCAATATCCATTTTCATTCCGCAAAATACACAGCCGGAATAGACATACTAACATGAAAACGAGGTTAGTTTAGAGACAATTTTAATTTGTCAGCGAAGTGATGCACATATAGTTTGTTTACCTTTATTATTTCTCAAATTAACTTGTCAAATGGGCAAATTATGAACTTTTGGTAAAAAAAATAGAACATGGCACTTATCTTATACCCATTGGGCTTATTAAAATTGCTGGTTTATATTTTTTTCTAGTGTTTAGCTGGCTAGCTAAAGGTTGATTGGTTTGGATTTTATATTTAGCTACACTAGCACTAGCATTGGTTAGGTTAAGTAAAGCTAGCCGTACCTAACAGCCGCACCTTAGCCGTACCTTAGCCGTACTTAAGATAATGCGTAATTAGCATCTCTGTGTAAGACCACTTGCTTCTAAGCTTAAAATTAGTAGTTAATGTATACCAAAGTTAAATTGTCTAACTTTTATTTCGTCTTTTAGATGAATATCTATGGCGATAAAAATGATGCAAAATGGAGCACTCCATCGTCGAGCCCCACTAACCCCAGGGAATCCTCAATGATGAAATACGGATAATAATATATCTTACATGTATTATAATTTTTATAAACTGTTTTTAATACAAAAGAGACTTTTAAAATCGAATGTATGAAAAACATTAGTAAAGTAAGATTGAACATTATTACGCTGCGGACAATATTAGGTTAGGTTCCCTTAATATTTGTACGGCTAGCGGAAAAAGTGACTACAGCTGGCTAAATTTAGATACGGTTGCTAAAATAAGGTACGGCTGGGTCCTATCATATAAGAAACGACTTTATGTGCTAAAAACGTTCAATAAAAACTAAATTAAGTTAGGTACGGCTAGCTAAAATAAGGTACGGCTGGACAATATTAAGGTACGGCTGGGTCCTATCATATACGAAACAACTTCAAATGCTAAAATTATTTTAATAGAAACGAAATTAAGTTAGGTACGGCTAGCTAAAATAAGGTACGGCTGGACAATATTAAGGTACGGCTGGGTCCTATCATATACGAAACAACTTCAAATGCTAAAATTATTTTAATAGAAACGAAATTAAGTTAGGTACGGCTAGCTAAAATAAGGTACGGCTGGACAATATTAAGGTACGGCTGGATTCTATTATATAAGAAGCCACTTCAAAGTCTAAAATAATTTTAATAAAAACGAAATTAAGTTAGGTATGGCTAGCATTGATTAAAATTAAAGTACGGCTGCACATCTATTTAAAGTAAAATAAGTTGTATAGCTAAAAATATAAAAAATATTACATAAGAAACAAAATGTTTTAACAAATACGAACAGGATAATATATGATTATATTTTAATAAATATCACTATCAGTGTCAGATTGATTGCTTACATTCTCTAACGTGTCCATTTCTAAGACCAAATTTGTAACATATCTATCTGATCTTGATGAAATATATCGAAACGCTAACAACTGTAAAAGAAAGATGTCGATAAAATCAAATGTCGTAAAGAGTGATTTAGAGATAACAGGGATAGATACAGGCCAGTTATGTTTAAAGTCAGTCAGTGTGACTCTTAACCCAATTGCCAAACAATTCAAAAAATACTGGGTAAGAACTTGGCCAGGGCTTCCTTTCTTGACGCTCCTAACGATATTCTCTGCATGTTACTTCTGTTGCACAACAGTGGGAACGTATAAAAGACGCTTCAGAACAAATAAATTCCAAAACATGCTTACATATATTTTCAGAAAGTTGATATGAAATATAATTTTGAAAAAGACGTTGCATGTCTTTAACTACTTTGTTTGTTGCAATCTCCTTCACAAAGAGTTTTTCGTCTGATGCAACAAGGCACGAAAAATGCGAGCTGGGATGGCTGTCCAGCGTGATTAGTTTTAAATATGAGAAACGGGACTCTAAAATCTGTCGTAAACAACCATCCGTATTCTCCAAATCGATTGCAATTAAGCATTGAGCTACAAAAAGCAATTGCCGAAACTTGTATGGATAAGTCAGGAGATTTCTCTTCTTACGAAGACCGAATAGTACTTCGCAACAAATAGCATGTGTTTGATGAGATGTTTCATTTCCCGATTTTTTCAATTTAACAATAGAAGATGTTTCTTTTGGATAGATCCCTGTCCTTTGTAAATAAAGAACATTTGCAAAATGAATGAGTTTAACAAATGTCACACCTGAAATAAAAAATAAGAAGAAATTATATTTATGCTTTCCGAAAAACATCTCCTACTGCTTTAAATTATGTCACTAGAACGAACATGTACGCGTGTAAAGCCGTAAAACAACATAATGCATTCCTAGGTTAAAATTTAGAACAAGTTAAGAACAGTATCTTAGTAGGTAAGAACATTTGTCACAAAAATCAAAAAACTGATTAATGGTTACCTGTTTCTTGACTTTACAGAACGCTTTAAGAACACTTTTAGCCTTATAACTTCATTACATTTAAAAAGTTTAAAAACGCTACAAAATAGCAGTGAAGTAACAACAAAACTAACTTGAATTCAAAAACGTTTCATTGCCAATATTGTAAATTTTGATTTCGTTGATATCAATTAAAAGAATACCATATGGAAATACAAGGAACACCAAGTCAGTCCGTAAGCTTTTCCTATCTTTTATTGCTGTCTTTGCTAACATCGATTCTAAGCTCTGGTTGTCGAAATCAGTTGATGAATTAAAAGCAAAAACGCAGCAACATGACCCACGATGGCAGCATATTCTCTTTATAAGAAAAGGTACCAGTTGTGGCGTTACTGTGTTTCCATATAGCGCAACAGATAAATCTTTTAGATGCTCGCTTTTAATTATTCGGGGAAAATCTTCCAGACATAAACCCATTCCATTTATACAAGCTTCCCCTGCACCTTCATCTAACTCCTCACTCGCTTCCATAAATAATTCTATTTTTGCATCCGTACAATTTCCTAAAATTAATTTTGATGCTTTCTTAACAAAAAGTAAAAACAAATTAATAAAACAATGTGAAAATATGCATGTTTACTCTCTGAGAAATTTAGACTTGTAGAGCCATGTCTTTAAATTACCTTTACCATTTACAAAATACCTAAAGTAAAGAATTTTTTATGTGAGATATTGTCGCGAATCAATACAAAATTCATGAAAAATCTTTCCCTTAACGCAAATATCAGGAAACAACCTATGCGTTAGTAAAATTAAAATTTTATATGTCGAATTACCTCTATTCATCGAGATGCCCTTTAGTATCACAACATTGTTTCCAACAATTGGAGAAGGTTTTTGTAAATCCTGCAAAAATCCATCCTCAGATAACAGATATCCCGATTCATTCATGAAAATGCAAACATCAGCACCAGAAAGTGTAAACAATCGCTCATAACTGTTGAAAACTCCGGTACTTGGGTTTAAATTTAGTGCATATAGTCGTGATACAGGAACTGAAGAAGCCACAATGGTTCCTTTATTCATCACAATCATAAAAAATGGAAAAGAAAATGGGAAACAAGTTATATCTTTTATCGTCTTGCCACAACATCTAAATTTCATGCGGGGTTTCATGCTTCGGACTGCTTTAATCAAACCAACTTCTGATACTTCGTTGCAAACTAAATTATTTGACGAACTAGCTTTTCTGTAGATGGTTTTACAGAAAAGAAAACCTTTCTTTTTTCAGAAAAGAAAAAAAAAAGGTTTTACAGTGGGCAGAAAACAATTTGGAGCCAATCTAGTAGAGCATATCTGCATCCAATTTTTTTCTTAACCTCACCCGCACTTTACTTTCCAGTAAAGTCTACTTCTTCTACGTACTTATTGTTTTTCGTTTATATTAATTTTTTTTTAGCATTTGAAGTTGTTTCTTATAAGATAGGACCCCTAGCCGTACCTTTATATTTTCCAGCCGTACCTTATTTTAGCTAGCCGTACCTAACTTAATTTCGTTTTTTATTGAACATATTTTAGCATTTGAAGTTGTTTCTAATATGTTACGAGCCAGCCGTACCTAACATAATTTCGTTTTTATTGAACATATTTTAGCATTTGAAGTTGTTTCTTATATGATAGGACCCAGCCGTACCTAACATAATTTCGTTTTTATTGAACATATTTTAGCATTTAAAGTTGTTTCGTATATGATAGGACCCAGCCGTACTTTTCCTTACCTATCCTCTTTATTTTACTTTACTTGATAGTCGCATTGAAGTTCACCGCTCGTACTAACCACCTTTTTATTGTCAGACACTTAATTTCTCGATTTGGGAATCACCTTCCCGCGCTCTCCCCCGTTTGGTGTGTACAAGAGCAAGATATTTCGTTAACTTTTTTCGTATTTTGCGGGTTCATTGACGATTGAGAAACAGAAATTCAGGGACACAACAAATTTACCAGTACGATTAGCTCAGTTGTTTTCATTAAAATACATTATACCTCACCTTAAAAATAAAATTGTAGTTACGTACGGCTAAGGTACGGCTAGCTTTACCTAAGCCATTGGTTACTACTAGCTAGCTAGTTGGAGCTTTAACCAATGTTGTTGACATATATATACACTTTATTCTTTGTTATTGGATATCTTTTATTTTTTAAAACATCTGTAAATAACATTATGACTTGGCTATCCTAAGCATGTTGGGTTGGTGGTATTAGACTGAATATTGGTCTTCATCATGTTATATATTCAACAAAATGTAATAAGAGCAATGCAATCACCCAAGGTAATACTCATAAGTATCCTTGAGCCTTTATTATTTAAAAATTATGGCCTGTAAGAATGTTGCGGTTGCAGCTACAGCTAATTGTTGTTGTTTTTTAAATTCACAAAATGTTCTGTCAATAAGTAGTATTTCTATAAGTATTGCCAGTAATATTATATTTATAAGTATTGCCAGATTGTTATTCCACATCAGGTATAACTATGGGTATTGTAATTTATTTGTACGTAAAAGCAAAGATCAACAACTTATGTAAAAATAATTTTTTTAAAGGGTGCTCTTCTTAGACAAATCTGATAGAATTAACATAAAAACTTTTCTGTATTATACTTGTTGAGTTTCCGAATTTAAGCTACTGTAAGAGGGCAATATATTTTTTATACAGAAAACTATGTATTTTAATGAAATAATAATCAATAGGCATTTTTTTGGGAGGGGGGGGGATGATTTCTTTAAAAGCTAATAGAATTGTAGATGAACAAACCGCTCACGATTTGTTTCAAGTCACATGTTGTTTCAATGCAATAACGTTTAGCCAGTTAAGCTGAGCAGCACTCCCTTAGATATGTTTAATACTTGATCGATTTACCACAATAACTTATAACAGATGGCCTAAGAAAGTTAAGAAAGTTTTAAATATATACAGACGGCCTTACAACTAATAAATGGCTGTGTTTTATTTTTTTGAGGATAACTCAAACAACATAACCTTACAAGTTTAACACTGTCATTTTCAAAATAGTTGATAGAGGCCTAATCTTGCTGTCAAGTTAATTCCAAAGAGAATAAGAACAATTTTAAGAACCTTGAATCTATTTTCTTAGAGAATAGAGCAACACTACACCTACTAAATATTTTTATTTATGTAAATGTGTGACCTGTGATAAAAACATTTTCGTAAGAACAGCAGCATTTTCAGTTGTTTCTTCACCTTCTGAAAAAAATTGGTTTATGCCAGAACCAAAAAAATAAACAATTTGTGATTAGTATTGTAGGTTTATCATTTCTTGAACATAATATGAATCTGAACAGACAAACCAAAACAATAAACAATTTGTGATTACTGAGTACACTGGGTTGAGCCAAAATATGTTTATTATAAATGTATACTAAATGGAAAGGTTAAAGCATATTAGCAGGGGAGTGTGACAATAATAACGATACATAGCTGGGCAGCACATCATCCCTGAGTACATGCTAGCTATAACATCCAACCTATAATATCTGGCTATGAAAAGCTGGGTAACTTTTTTAGGAAAATAATTATAACCTATATAATTATAATATATATAAATTATAAATTATAATTATATAAGTTATATGAAGTTTCAGTAAACTAGGTAAAGATTTTATAACTTACAGTATAGAATATAAACTTTTTGTAGGAGTAAGAAACAAGACGGTTGTTGGCTAGCTAGCTCTATAGCTAGCTATCCAACATTAAAGTTGCCATAAATACACACTTAATATCAATAAATATTCATAATTTTTGTCACACTACCACTACTAATACCCTCAATACACTTGTATCCACTACGATCCTTTCAATATGGCAGTTGAAAATTATAAAACCAACATTTGTTGATAACTAAGGTCAGAACAGCTAGTAAACAACTTGGCGTCCTGAACTTTATCTAAACTAACCTCGTTTTCATGCAATGTTTTGATTTTTCGCCACCACGGCTGATCATGAAAAGGCGATATTGAAATAGGTCTATTCAAAAGAATTTTCACTCCAACAAAATTTTTGTGAAACGCAAATTTGTCTCCACCATTATGCGCCGTCAATTAACACTGGAGAGTTTTTCTCTGTATGTTAAACTGAATTTAACTTTTTCGTTTTTTTAGCTAATCAAAGTGGTATAAAAAAACACCTAAATGTATATGTAACAACAAAAGCATAAGAGAATAAACCAACCAAATTTCTTATTAATTCGTTTCATTTTGTCCTGAAGGAAAAAATAATTTTGAAAAAATAATCTTTCTGCCCTATACTCTTTCCACGGATTACGGAGGCTCGTCTACCGAACCAATGGGAGGCAGGGCAGAAAAAAAACTTTTGGAGAAGCGAGCGTGGAGAATGGGCCGAAAATATGGTAAACTACTATTCCACTGAAAGAGCATGGTTTCATAGTTGACAAACAATGTTTCTAGTATAGCCTCTTCGATACGCAATCTTAATGGAACGATTACGACATGTGTCTGTCCCCTCCCCCCCCCCCTCCATTTGATGTCTAACGTGATCTTTACTTTACTAATAATCAACATACACAACGAGATTCGAAAGTGCACAGCGTAAATAATAAAAGATGTATGCCAGGAAATTAGTGTGGAAATGTTTCTACCATCTTTGAGGAGTGAAAAGTTCCAACTAAGGAGTGTAATACCAACGATGCAATGACTGATGTTACAGCAAGACGTTTTTGAGTGAAAGTACGAATGACGTATGTAAGGTTGTTTAACGCATTAGTCAGATGTCATAGAAAACTTTACACTTCAAGTTACATTTCCACATATAATGTCCTCTGCACTGTTTAAGGGTTTTATTAATTGTAAAACTCTTTCATTGCAAATTATACACAAAAATATTAAAAAACAAAAAAATCAGACAGACAGGGTTATCAAAATTCTGGTAAACACAAACAGTGTCGACGTCAAATCCCCTCAAGTAGTGAAGGAAAATAGCCCATACCTGCGTCTCACAACACGGAATTAATTTTCAATCTACCGCAACAAACACAGCATACTTCATAACGATAACATTTGTGGTCGCTAGTAATTTAATCTTCCATAAATTTAGCGGAAAACACAAAAGTACTCTGTTTAAAGAACTTCTGTACCGATGGCTTTGAGTTTGACGTCATGACACAGATTGGTGTCGCTCAAAGTGTTTATTGAAATGCTGCAAGAATTCAGAATGCATTCGAGGCAAGGTTAGCTTTAGCAGTATTTAAAACTCACACATTACACATTTTGTGATTTCAGAAGACTAATTTTTTATCATTCTAAGGCAAGTTGGACCCCTTGTCCAGCTTGGACCCCTTGTTCTCGGTATTTAAGTGCTATAACATGTACGGCTTACCTGCATGGGCAGAAATGCCCCGTAAACAACCAAAAAATTTTAATTCTGAAAATTTGTATTGAGAGAGCAACCTTCTTTTTTGCACCAATCTTCCAGCGATTTTGCTTTGTCAAAATAATTATTTTCTTGGTCTCCCATTCAATTTGAAAAATTTTCCTTAAAAAAACACACACAAAATGGTTTTACTCGAATGGTTCTGTCTAGAAAAAACAATTTTAAAATTTTGTCTAGAAAATGTTTGTCATGTCAAACTTTAACTTTAATCAGAGAAGACAATGTGAAATTTTGTTTTGGGTCAAAAACGAAACTTTTTGGTTTATGGAATAATTCCACGGATATTTATTTTCTGTGAATAAACAAGTTGAAGAATTCTGCAAGATTAATTTTCAAGATTTTTTATATACAAAATGGAGAAAACAAAATACATATCCTACGTTCTTATAAGATATATACAAGACAAGTTATATATTCTTTTATTTTCCTTTTTTACTGGATAAAAACCTCACAACAATAGAATTTTAAAAGGCTTTTTCTATATATGAAGATTTATGATAAGCTATACACTCTATAAATTCATATTACTTACAAACTGAAGTATTAACCCTACTCGATTTTTTTTGTAACAACTCTCTTTTGCTATACTGCATGATTCTGATACTTACTGAGTTTTCATTTTATCTATAAGACTGTTTTGTTGTTAACTACAAATAAAAGTCTGAACAGTTCGTTCTGCTCTTTTCCACAAAGAAGCTCGCGAAGAGAGTTCTGATGATAGGGAGTTGTGTATGATACGCATAATCAAAATTTTATTGAATGATGACGATTAATGTACATAGTCATCAATGTACAATGGAGGTTTGCGTAGATGGACAGATCTGCGGGGAGGAACTGGCGTCAAGGAGTCATTGGATTGTCTAAGAGGAGTTAAAGTTGTAGGCGGTAGCACAGTAGACCAATCCGTAGATGAATCGTTCAACTTTGACGGAGTGACGTCGAGAGTTATTGAAATTCTGGTCTGATCCACGTAGTGTGGAGTGTGATCATCAGTTGAAAGAGATCTGTGTCAAATTTACGGAACTTGCGGGATGAAAATCTATTATGTATGTTCACTTCTAAAACCGCGTCATGTAATTAAAGAGTCGTTAAAATGAGGTAGTCGGAGTGTAGCTATCTTCCCTATTCTGCAGGTTTTCTTGTCACGTGGGATGAGGTCTGTATTTTCCGCGTCTGGAAGATCTTTTTTACGAAACTTAATTTTGCGATTAAGAGGCCTACAAATAAAATATTCGAGGAAAAATATGTTTGCAATTGTTTTTATGCAAACTGCGGAACTTATTTTGCGATTGTAGGTTCACCTTTGGAAAATACGAATGTATTTTCTCAAGTGCATTAGGTAACTCACTGCACCAAATAACACCAAAAACAAATTTGCTCTAAAAAGTGCAAGTTTGTGGAATTTGATTTAATAATTCTGCAATAATTTCTTCGTGCAAACATTTCTTCGTACAAAATTTTTTTCCCTAAAGGTAACAGATGATATGTTCGCCCCAGAATCAGGAAAGTTGCGGTAAGTTAAGATAGCTCTTCGGTAGGCGTCTGTATACAATTCTCCACACGAATCAGTTTTTCCAGCTATCATTCGTTTCACGGTCGCGAGTCCAACTTCGACACTTGCTTTGTGGTAAAGCTACTGAGAATTTGCGATAGTGGACTCCTAAAACGTCGATAAAATCTTCAGTGTTTTTCGCTATGAATTTACGTGTCTATTAAACCCTAAATATACTGAGCTATTTTAAAGCCCATAATCTGGGAAAGGAGATTTCGCCCCCTCCCCTGCACAGCATTTGATAGGATTCTTCAAATGGCATCAAACTTGTAACACTTATAGTATGTCATGAAAGGAACACAATGGCAGCAATAAATTTTTGCTTATGTCAGCACGTTTCTTGTGACGTTATCGGAAGCTTTAAATTTGCCCAATATACCACTGTTTTGGTTAAAATTCAATTGCTTTAGTTTAAGAATGAATTTTAACATTCTGTCTAAAGTTTCTGATAGCCAAATAAAAGCTATTTAACATTTTCCCCCGTTTTTTACATAATTCGCGTTAAGAAAAAGGTAAAAAATAACACGAAATTTGTTTCTGATTAATCACATGTCCACACTTGGCAGAATGATTCCCTTGATAAAATAATGTTGCGTTGTGAGTTTTAAGTTCTAATTACCAATGTTTCATACATTTGATATCATTAAATTTTCATTTGGTATTATTAAATTTTCTCTTAAAGGCGCGTAATCACCCTGTAGGCAACTTTTTTTAGAGATGCCTATTTTATTGTAAAAATTGAAAGATATACATAAGAAAACATTATCCTGAAAATTTTATTGAAAACTGACAACCAGAACATGTTCAAATGTTTCATAGAAATAACAAACTCACCCCAATTTCTCTTCGCCTACAGAACCGCCATTGCATGTCATTGCGCGAATCATACGATAATAAACGCACGGCAAAATCGATCACATGGTTGCTGGATTCATGCCATTATGAAAAAATAATGAATGAGGGAGAGTATCCGTAGCTGTGTTTCCATCGTAATGCTTTTATAAATGTATCCACAAAGTTCCGAACATGATAAATCAGATAAATCAATCGAAGTTTCTGTGTTATTCTTTATTATTTAAACGTTTTAACTTACTGAATTCAGACTTCTTTGCCCTGAAGACAGCTTCGCCTCGCTAGCTGTCTTACTTTTTGATTATTTTTCTTTGTTCAAACAGTTAGCCGTTTCCTTATGGAGACAGTATCAGATCTAGACAATTAGAATACCTAAATTTTCAGAATTTCCCCTTTCATGCTCTAAATTTAATTATCTCCATAGTGCTTCAACTATCTTCAACTATCACAATGAGCATTCTCCCCCGTTGGGTTTATTGGCTTATAATATGCAGTAATCCCGGTCATGCTAATAAAAAAGAAAGAGCGTGATAAGCATTAATTATCATAATTAATAACCACGAGGCAATGCTGTGATTTCTTCTTTCTGTTTTGTTTTGTCTGGTCTCCAAAAACAATGACGAATAGAATAGAAGAAAATTAAATCTAAGTGAAGAATTGATACGGATGTTTTTACGCGCGGCCACTTTTTTAAACAGAACCAAAATTTCTTTCCACTTTTTGATGCCATGTTTTGCAAAGAAAAAACAAGCCAAAAAGAACAGCATGGTGGTGAACGGAGCCTACCATATTGGCGATTTTATCGAACTCCATCTCAGAGCTCATTTAAAGTTAAGACCGTTTGTTTACCTACGGTTTCACACGAACATTTTGCGACGGCCCGCTTATTAGACAAGAATAAGAGATCAACAAGATCGTTAAATATGGCGGCTGGAAAAAAACACACAATAAATTCAAGATATTAAAGTACCATTATTTCCATTTCTAGTACGTTTTACATCCAACCTCGTTCCCAGGGCTTTTTGTCTCTCATCGGCGCTGCGCTTATTGATAGGTCTGACGAAAAAGGCCCTGGAGGAGGCTGGTTTTATTCCGAGCCGTGATTGGTCGAGACTTTTCATCTAATTATGCGTAAGATAATACGTCACTCGGTCCGTGAAATATCGACGCTTAAAATTAACTGTAAATAAAAAAGATGGCCGACACTGCGCATATATGTTTTGCACAAGAGAAAAATATTTGGAGAACACATTTTGGCAGATTTTTATGTCTTTTTTTTAGGTTTAAATAGCTAGTTAACTCTTAACCCAGATGTACTTGTGGTTAGCTACATGCTGCTTATGCTCGGATTAATATTAGCAACTGACAAAGACATTGTTGGTCAGCTAGCTACTAAAACAACAAGTGTAAAAAGATAGGTAGCTATAGACCTTTTTGAATGTTTACATTTTCCGCGGTAAGCCCCTCTGGCTCTAACAACTGCGTGGCAGGCAGAAAGATGCGGAAGCTTGCTGAAGAAAGGTATATTTCAGCCCATTTCTTTCTACGGAAATATTTTTGAGCCTTTAAACTATTATCGAGTGTAGATGGGTAACTTCTGACTGACATAATATTCATATAAAGTTGTAATGATACCTTTTGTGCGAAGAAACAGACTAAAAAGGACCTCACTTCACCTAGCGCCCCCATCTTTTTGCTTGCCACACAATTGTTAAAGCCGAAAGGGCTTACCGCGGAAAATGTAAACATTCAAAAAGGTCTATAGCTACAGATAGCTACTAGTTATTTATTATTTTTACTACTAAACATCAGAATAATATTTAATATTTTTTATTCAGAATAATATTATTAGTGTTATTAGAATACAAAGTAAGCGTAAATACATAAACGAAAATACAGATGAAGGATTGCATGAATTTGCCATGCTAATTTCACAGATTTTACATGTTGCAAAAATTCTGTTAGTGCTACTTCTAAGAAAGTAAGGGGTTTTAAAATAAAAATATAAAGCTATACTAGGGCAGTGTAAAAAACACTGGTGCGACTGCTTATCGAACGCCACTTATTAGAAAGTTAGTACAAAAGTTAATACGGTGAATAGAACACCTTGGTAATGCCTTGCCAATGAAATGTGGCCCCCAGTGGAAACAATCCACTAACTATAGGTTTTTGTGATTTTCTGGGCTAGCCACTTTAAATATTTATTATTATTATTATTATTATTATTATTAAAGGTGGGTTAAAGACGACAGAACCGGATCCTCTTCTAACTGTTATATGTCAGTCTTGTATTACATTTGTCGAGAATTCAGTTTCTGAGCTAAACTATAGAATACCCCC
Organism: Hydractinia echinata; assembly: GCA_030067915.1. Taxonomy (NCBI): domain Eukaryota; kingdom Metazoa; phylum Cnidaria; class Hydrozoa; order Anthoathecata; family Hydractiniidae; genus Hydractinia; species Hydractinia echinata. Next base: position 825,610 of record JASGCC010000029.1, read on the forward strand.
CATACAATAAAATTCAGTTACGACAAAATGTGTTTGTCAAACGTGGCATACACAAGGAAAATCAAAATATTTAAAAGGACAGCACAGAAAATTGAAACTATAAAACTGAAAATGTGAAATAACCTTGATAGGAACATCATTATAAAATTTTGCTTTCATATATAAATTGTCCAAAGTCAAGATTATTCCATGTATTCATTGTGACTCCTGGAAATAATGTTGTATTTGCAAAGTAACCTAAGGTACATCAAGCGGAGCAGATTTGTAACGCTGGAGACAACCATGTTTGGACAAACGTCACTATGATTGTTTTCATGATGTTTTCGGTGGATGGCGGTTTTTGTTTGATAATCTGCTCTATACACACATTGTTCCAATGATCTCATTTTGGACAACTGTGTTCTTGTGAGATTTACCGTGTTTGTATACGTCAATATTGGAAGGATTGAAAATACTTAAATTTCGAATAGCTGCAACCTGGGGGGAAATAAGATCGAAGTTTTACCATTATATAAATGCGATTTGTATATACCTTTTTTGTATGATGCATCAAATTCATTATTTAGAGTCTAAGTTTTGTCGAGCATGTGTCCAATGTAACAGGTGTGTCCATGTAAAATATGCTCATCTATCTAAGTGTTATTAACGACTTGATTTCTGTAGCTACCATTCTCTGGGGAGAACACGCGGATGAGCTGCAATTCTCTATGAAGTTCCAGAACACATCACCTCTGTTTTCAAATTAACGTCATCTATCCCAGTTAACGGAGTTAATTGGGATAAATAAAGAGGATTCTGGATGGTCAAATAAAATCTTAACATTTCCGTTGTTTTCCTTCCCACTGCATCACTACTTCCAAACAAGCTCTCATCTGCTTCAAACTCCCCCTGCTCCAAGTTTAATACAGCAGCAGATTAACATTAATTATTTAATAATTATTTTCTTGGTCTCCCATTCAATTTGAAAAATTTTCCTTAAAAAAACACACACAAAATGGTTTTACTCGAATGGTTCTGTCTAGAAAAAACAATTTTAAAATTTTGTCTAGAAAATGTTTGTCATGTCAAACTTTAACTTTAATCAGAGAAGACAATGTGAAATTTTGTTTTGGGTCAAAAACGAAACTTTTTGGTTTATGGAATAATTCCACGGATATTTATTTTCTGTGAATAAACAAGTTGAAGAATTCTGCAAGATTAATTTTCAAGATTTTTTATATACAAAATGGAGAAAACAAAATACATATCCTACGTTCTTATAAGATATATACAAGACAAGTTATATATTCTTTTATTTTCCTTTTTTACTGGATAAAAACCTCACAACAATAGAATTTTAAAAGGCTTTTTCTATATATGAAGATTTATGATAAGCTATACACTCTATAAATTCATATTACTTACAAACTGAAGTATTAACCCTACTCGATTTTTTTTGTAACAACTCTCTTTTGCTATACTGCATGATTCTGATACTTACTGAGTTTTCATTTTATCTATAAGACTGTTTTGTTGTTAACTACAAATAAAAGTCTGAACAGTTCGTTCTGCTCTTTTCCACAAAGAAGCTCGCGAAGAGAGTTCTGATGATAGGGAGTTGTGTATGATACGCATAATCAAAATTTTATTGAATGATGACGATTAATGTACATAGTCATCAATGTACAATGGAGGTTTGCGTAGATGGACAGATCTGCGGGGAGGAACTGGCGTCAAGGAGTCATTGGATTGTCTAAGAGGAGTTAAAGTTGTAGGCGGTAGCACAGTAGACCAATCCGTAGATGAATCGTTCAACTTTGACGGAGTGACGTCCGAGAGTTATTGAAATTCTGGTCTGATCCACGTAGTGTGGAGTGTGATCATCAGTTGAAAGAGATCTGTGTCAAATTTACGGAACTTGCGGGATGAAAATCTATTATGTATGTTCACTTCTAAAACCGCGTCATGTAATTAAAGAGTCGTTAAAATGAGGTAGTCGGAGTGTAGCTATCTTCCCTATTCTGCAGGTTTTCTTGTCACGTGGGATGAGGTCTGTATTTTCCGCGTCTGGAAGATCTTTTTTACGAAACTTAATTTTGCGATTAAGAGGCCTACAAATAAAATATTCGAGGAAAAATATGTTTGCAATTGTTTTTATGCAAACTGCGGAACTTATTTTGCGATTGTAGGTTCACCTTTGGAAAATACGAATGTATTTTCTCAAGTGCATTAGGTAACTCACTGCACCAAATAACACCAAAAACAAATTTGCTCTAAAAAGTGCAAGTTTGTGGAATTTGATTTAATAATTCTGCAATAATTTCTTCGTGCAAACATTTCTTCGTACAAAATTTTTTCCCTAAAGGTAACAGATGATATGTTCGCCCCAGAATCAGGAAAGTTGCGGTAAGTTAAGATAGCTCTTCGGTAGGCGTCTGTATACAATTCTCCACACGAATCAGTTTTTCCAGCTATCATTCGTTTCAACGGTCGCGAGTCCAACTTCGACACTTGCTTTGTGGTAAAGCTACTGAGAATTTGCGATAGTGGACTCCTAAAACGTCGATAAAATCTTCAGTGTTTTTCGCTATGAATTTACGTGTCTATTAAACCCTAAATATACTGAGCTATTTTAAAGCCCATAATCTGGGAAAGGAGATTTCGCCCCCTCCCCTGCACAGCATTTGATAGGATTCTTCAAATGGCATCAAACTTGTAACACTTATAGTATGTCATGAAAGGAACACAATGGCAGCAATAAATTTTTGCTTATGTCAGCACGTTTCTTGTGACGTTATCGGAAGCTTTAAATTTGCCCAATATACCACTGTTTTGGTTAAAATTCAATTGCTTTAGTTTAAGAATGAATTTTAACATTCTGTCTAAAGTTTCTGATAGCCAAATAAAAGCTATTTAACATTTTCCCCCGTTTTTTACATAATTCGCGTTAAGAAAAAGGTAAAAAATAACACGAAATTTGTTTCTGATTAATCACATGTCCACACTTGGCAGAATGATTCCCTTGATAAAATAATGTTGCGTTGTGAGTTTTAAGTTCTAATTACCAATGTTTCATACATTTGATATCATTAAATTTTCATTTGGTATTATTAAATTTTCTCTTAAAGGCGCGTAATCACCCTGTAGGCAACTTTTTTTAGAGATGCCTATTTTATTGTAAAAATTGAAAGATATACATAAGAAAACATTATCCTGAAAATTTTATTGAAAACTGACAACCAGAACATGTTCAAATGTTTCATAGAAATAACAAACTCACCCCAATTTCTCTTCGCCTACAGAACCGCCATTGCATGTCATTGCGCGAATCATACGATAATAAACGCACGGCAAAATCGATCACATGGTTGCTGGATTCATGCCATTATGAAAAAATAATGAATGAGGGAGAGTATCCGTAGCTGTGTTTCCATCGTAATGCTTTTATAAATGTATCCACAAAGTTCCGAACATGATAAATCAGATAAATCAATCGAAGTTTCTGTGTTATTCTTTATTATTTAAACGTTTTAACTTACTGAATTCAGACTTCTTTGCCCTGAAGACAGCTTCGCCTCGCTAGCTGTCTTACTTTTTGATTATTTTTCTTTGTTCAAACAGTTAGCCGTTTCCTTATGGAGACAGTATCAGATCTAGACAATTAGAATACCTAAATTTTCAGAATTTCCCCTTTCATGCTCTAAATTTAATTATCTCCATAGTGCTTCAACTATCTTCAACTATCACAATGAGCATTCTCCCCCGTTGGGTTTATTGGCTTATAATATGCAGTAATCCCGGTCATGCTAATAAAAAAGAAAGAGCGTGATAAGCATTAATTATCATAATTAATAACCACGAGGCAATGCTGTGATTTCTTCTTTCTGTTTTGTTTTGTCTGGTCTCCAAAAACAATGACGAATAGAATAGAAGAAAATTAAATCTAAGTGAAGAATTGATACGGATGTTTTTACGCGCGGCCACTTTTTTAAACAGAACCAAAATTTCTTTCCACTTTTTGATGCCATGTTTTGCAAAGAAAAAACAAGCCAAAAAGAACAGCATGGTGGTGAACGGAGCCTACCATATTGGCGATTTTATCGAACTCCATCTCAGAGCTCATTTAAAGTTAAGACCGTTTGTTTACCTACGGTTTCACACGAACATTTTGCGACGGCCCGCTTATTAGACAAGAATAAGAGATCAACAAGATCGTTAAATATGGCGGCTGGAAAAAACACACAATAAATTCAAGATATTAAAGTACCATTATTTCCATTTCTAGTACGTTTTACATCCAACCTCGTTCCCAGGGCTTTTTGTCTCTCATCGGCGCTGCGCTTATTGATAGGTCTGACGAAAAAGGCCCTGGAGGAGGCTGGTTTTATTCCGAGCCGTGATTGGTCGAGACTTTTCATCTAATTATGCGTAAGATAATACGTCACTCGGTCCGTGAAATATCGACGCTTAAAATTAACTGTAAATAAAAAAGATGGCCGACACTGCGCATATATGTTTTGCACAAGAGAAAAATATTTGGAGAACACATTTTGGCAGATTTTTATGTCTTTTTTTTAGGTTTAAATAGCTAGTTAACTCTTAACCCAGATGTACTTGTGGTTAGCTACATGCTGCTTATGCTCGGATTAATATTAGCAACTGACAAAGACATTGTTGGTCAGCTAGCTACTAAAACAACAAGTGTAAAAAGATAGGTAGCTATAGACCTTTTTGAATGTTTACATTTTCCGCGGTAAGCCCCTCTGGCTCTAACAACTGCGTGGCAGGCAGAAAGATGCGGAAGCTTGCTGAAGAAAGGTATATTTCAGCCCATTTCTTTCTACGGAAATATTTTTGAGCCTTTAAACTATTATCGAGTGTAGATGGGTAACTTCTGACTGACATAATATTCATATAAAGTTGTAATGATACCTTTTGTGCGAAGAAACAGACTAAAAAGGACCTCACTTCACCTAGCGCCCCCATCTTTTTGCTTGCCACACAATTGTTAAAGCCGAAAGGGCTTACCGCGGAAAATGTAAACATTCAAAAAGGTCTATAGCTACAGATAGCTACTAGTTATTTATTATTTTTACTACTAAACATCAGAATAATATTTAATATTTTTTATTCAGAATAATATTATTAGTGTTATTAGAATACAAAGTAAGCGTAAATACATAAACGAAAATACAGATGAAGGATTGCATGAATTTGCCATGCTAATTTCACAGATTTTACATGTTGCAAAAATTCTGTTAGTGCTACTTCTAAGAAAGTAAGGGGTTTTAAAATAAAAATATAAAGCTATACTAGGGCAGTGTAAAAAACACTGGTGCGACTGCTTATCGAACGCCACTTATTAGAAAGTTAGTACAAAAGTTAATACGGTGAATAGAACACCTTGGTAATGCCTTGCCAATGAAATGTGGCCCCCAGTGGAAACAATCCACTAACTATAGGTTTTTGTGATTTTCTGGGCTAGCCACTTTAAATATTTATTATTATTATTATTATTATTATTATTAAAGGTGGGTTAAAGACGACAGAACCGGATCCTCTTCTAACTGTTATATGTCAGTCTTGTATTACATTTGTCGAGAATTCAGTTTCTGAGCTAAACTATAGAATACCCCCCATACAATAAAATTCAGTTACGACAAAATGTGTTTGTCAAACGTGGCATACACAAGGAAAATCAAAATATTTAAAAGGACAGCACAGAAAATTGAAACTATAAAACTGAAAATGTGAAATAACCTTGATAGGAACATCATTATAAAATTTTGCTTTCATATATAAATTGTCCAAAGTCAAGATTATTCCATGTATTCATTGTGACTCCTGGAAATAATGTTGTATTTGCAAAGTAACCTAAGGTACATCAAGCGGAGCAGATTTGTAACGCTGGAGACAACCATGTTTGGACAAACGTCACTATGATTGTTTTCATGATGTTTTCGGTGGATGGCGGTTTTTGTTTGATAATCTGCTCTATACACACATTGTTCCAATGATCTCATTTTGGACAACTGTGTTCTTGTGAGATTTACCGTGTTTGTATACGTCAATATTGGAAGGATTGAAAATACTTAAATTTCGAATAGCTGCAACCTGGGGGGAAATAAGATCGAAGTTTTACCATTATATAAATGCGATTTGTATATACCTTTTTTGTATGATGCATCAAATTCATTATTTAGAGTCTAAGTTTTGTCGAGCATGTGTCCAATGTAACAGGTGTGTCCATGTAAAATATGCTCATCTATCTAAGTGTTATTACCGACTTGATTTCTGTAGCTACCATTCTCTGGGGAGAACACGCGGATGAGCTGCAATTCTCTATGAAGTTCCAGAACACATCACCTCTGTTTTCAAATTAACGTTATCTATCCCAGTTAACGGAGTTAATTGGGATAAATAAAGAGGATTCTGGATGGTCAAATAAAATCTTAACATTTCCGTTGTTTTCCTTCCCACTGCATCACTACTTCCAAACAAGCTCTCATCTGCTTCAAACTCCCCCTGCTCCAAGTTTAATACAGCAGCAGATTAACATTAATTATTTTACCTGATCATTTACAAAGGAAGCTTATTAGAGGTGATGGCCAAAACAATATTCTTTTTATTTTTAACTGGGAAGAGATCAGCAAGTAAATGAAAAAAAATTAATTTTCCAAATACATAGGCAAAACTGCCTTTAACAAAGATATGATTTGCGTTGTTTTCAGGCAATATTCAAAAACATATACTTGCTTTAAAACAACAATATGTACTTTAGAGCCACCTCCACACAACTACTTACTCTTCACAGTGCAGTCTTCACTAAAAAGTTCCATTTTTAACGATCACGATAAAATCCAGACCTTGATAATTAAATTGAATCTCGCTTACCAAGGACTAGGAAGTAAAAAAATCCGGATAAACGAGACACGAGTGCATTAATTAAAAATCTGCGAAAATCAAAGATTTTTGACCAGCCTCCACCAGGGCCATGTTCGTCTCGCCGTCCGATATGCAAAAAGAGACAACATGTCCTGGGATGGAGGTTGTTTTACATCCTCAAATTTTCAGGAAAGTCATAACTCCGTCTGAACTTTGAAATAAATATAAAAAATGTATATGTTAATTTTTTTCGATAAGGGTGATTACGCGCCTTTAAGTTCTTAGGTCTAAAAATGGATTATTACGTTTACCCAAAAACTTCAACTGTTGCCTATGGTAACTACTCATTGAGTTATTAATCGGTGCTATCGTGGAATCTTCTTCAGCAATATCTCCCATTTGATGATCTGTCATTATTGTCGATAAATTAATCCTTCTTATTTTTTGTTATAATAATACACCTTTCCCGAATTTCATAAATTATATTAATTATGATGTCATCCAAAAATATAATGGTTCTGTGCTCTTCAAATAAGGATATTCAGATAGAATATCAAATTATCATGACAAAAATGAAGTTTTTAGAGCAATATAATATTCTGATTGGATTTTATTTAGATTTGAAGAAAATAATTATTTTGAAAACGAGGCTATTCTTAGGAAGCTCGGCTATATGAAGGGTTTGACCGTAACTTTCAGCCCGATATTGAGGCACTTAATGAACAGAAATATTTACGAAATTAGGTCATTTGTTCTACCTTTTGCTAAGGAACTTAGGGATAAGAATCATTTTTAGTATCGACCGCTTTAATTGAGTTTGGCATAATTAGGAAATTCGGGAAAATTCTATTTTATTATTTGACTTACTTTTATTATTAACAATAGCATATGATTTGTCGATAATTATTGATGGCCACTTCCTTGGTTGCTTGGCCTAATCATAGAACCTTCAACTTCAGTTGTCATCGATGTAACAATTTGGTGGCGCGCTAATATTATCGAGAATATTACGTTTTCATGCTGCTGTGACTGAAGAGATGGTTGGAAATGCGAAGGCGGCGAATTTGTAAGTGAGGTTTGATAAATCGTCACGTGCCATGAAATTCAATGCTGCAACGCCGCAATATCATCGGAAGTGGTGCTACTTTAGGGTCTTTTGCTCCCACTGCAATGTATTAAGAGACTGTTGGGTGAGCAGTTCTCTCTTTCCGAAATGTGATGCATTGTGAAACGATGACGAGTATATTTTTCAGAGATTTCGGAGAATATCGATATAAGCGGTTTATGGTCAACAGCTATGATCAAGTTTTCGCAACCGTTGGTCTTGTCCAACGCATCTGCTACGGCAATGGCCTCTCCTTTGATTGGGATTCTTGACTTGACTTGAGATATAGAGAGTAAAGCACTTATGTTATCCTCAACATACCCGTCTTTTGCCTGGTCTGACTTCCAACGTTCATGTCGTTTGAACAACCGATCATTAACTCCACTGTTAGCCGCTGCAGATGCACCGCCTGAACGAAGGCTGTGTAATCCGAAATTTCTTGGATCTCAGCCTATATCCTTAATCACATCTAAAAACATTTCTTTTACTCTCGTGTACGAGATAGGTTTGTTTGTTTTTCTCAGGGACTGTTTATTTCCTGTGGTTATTGCTCGAAATATAAATTTTTCCGAATTTTCAGCAATTTCTGCTTTTACTAAATACTGCTTAAGATTCTTAACGGGACACAAGTCGGAATTATTTTCTGCAATAAACACCGTTGAACCTTTCCTATAAACGTCGGTTTTTGCTTTTGCTAATGAAAAGTGTCATGTACGTGTCAAAGAAAATGATGTCAGATCGACTTAAGTTCACAATTTCATTAAATCTTAAAAAGCCACTAAATCATATCAAGCATATCACTAGTGTTCTTAAATTCTTCAAATCGGCATTTTCACCTCCCAAATAATTAAAACTCGAATTAAGGTGGTCTACTGTTATAGGATCTTTCTTCTTCACTTGTTGCTTCTTTATTCTCTTTGCCGCCTCAAGCATGTTTTTAACGATAGGAGCTTCGCAAGGATCATGACATGAAATGATGTTGTGGTGAAATTTTATGGCATAGAAACAGCTTTCGATTATACTAATAGACGCACACCTTGAATTAAACTCAACAGAAATAATGCCACCTGGAATTCGTCGGCTGGGAAACATTTTAATGAGTACCGCTCCAAAGGTTAAAATAACAAGTATACTTCTTTAGAGTAGTTGGTTCTCGACATTTGTCCAAAACACTTGGAATTTGATCAGCTAGTACTTTAAGCTCTTTATTCGCATTTACAGGAGTTTGTTTTTCAACGTAAGATTTGACAAAGTCTAAATTCAGAGGATAAATATAATTATTATGCATTTACACTCATCTTTTAGTACAAAACCTGTTTTTTGCAATTCTGCTAACCTACTTTGTTAACCTAAGCAATCCTGCTAATTTTATTACGTTTTGCACAACCGGCAACATATAATCCTAATACAGTCGTTTCAATGCCCAGTAGACATCTGCAATCCTGCTGATCCTACCTTCCTTAAAATAATGGGTTAAGCGACCCAAAATTTATATCCAGTAGCCATCTGCACTCCTGCTAATGCTACCTTCCTCTTAAACTGGGGCTTGACTGCCCGTCTGTTTACACTTTTCACGATTGTGTTTCCACAGCAGTAGTGATCTGCAATCCTGCTGACCTACATATTTCGTAACAATTCATGATGCAATATTTTGTATCCGTCATAAAATTACTGTCTCGGTTTTACGAAAATGCTATTCTTAGCGCAATCATTGGGCTTTTAAAAGCAGCAGAGCCAATAAGCGCATCACGGTTATTTCCCAATCTAACATAATCGCTAGTGTTTTTAAAAACACGGTATTCTTTGACAAACGTCTTAAATTTCGAATCTGAGTTGATTAATAACGGCCAAAATTTTGCAGATTTCCAGTATGGAACAACTAGCACACCTATGGCTTTCGACGCTTCCATGTGACTTAAAGTTCTGTTCACTAATGACGTAGGCGGGACTAAGTAATTATTTTCATTTCCCACGCGACAGTGAACGCATCGACGATCGTTGTTCTGGGACACCAAAATCGTGAATTAAATATTGGCGTTTTCGCATTCTCGTGGTCTGCAAATCGGTCAATTGTCAGGGGCCCCCATAATCTGTTCAGTGTATTGAAACACTTTTCTGTAGTTTGCCAATCATCGTAGTCAAAATATTTACTTATTTTATCTGCCAAACGATTTTCTTTTCTAGGTATCCATGATATATTGATATCAATAGAATAATCAAAACCGATTTTGAAAATACGTTCAGCTATTTCTTGTAGCTGGGATTTTGTACTACCTGATTTTGTTATTATAGTAGCTGCGAAATTGTCCGATTTCCAATTTATAATTTTTCCTTTTAATATGGTTTTGAATGTTTCTAATGTGAACAGAATTGCATATAATTCCCGCCATGTGGAACCAAAGTTTTTCTCATGAACTTTAAAATTCTTAAAACAGGTGTATGTTTTGCTGTCCGTTCTTACGTGCGCTCCTATAGCGTTATCACTAGCGTCCGAATAAACATCTATTTGTGGGATTCTGTAGGGAATGATTTCTCTTTTGTTAAACATTTCAAAATTATCACGCCAAAAGATAATTTCCTTAATAGCCTGATCTATTTCTTTCAGATTAATTCGAGAATCCCAAGACATTTCTGCATCAATGATTTTGTATGTGGAGTCATCTTCGGTATTCTGTCGTATTTACAATTCCTAATATACTCAATATTATATAATTACAACACAACTCGGGTTACAATAACAACAAGAAGCCCTGGGGGCTCTAAGAATTTCCGCTCGCTACCAAAATATTTGATGACAACCTGCTAATTCGTTGTGTTATCGTGCCAAACATTCGAAGAAGTTTGGTGCATGAAGCTCTGAAGATAAAGCACACAAGTGACATTATATCTTACAACAAACGCAAACAAAACGAAACGTGTCATAATAAACTCACATTTTAAAAGAAATTGCTAACAAAAAATACAGCCTATCATTCATAATTGAAAGTCTTGCGATTGAAACGTTTATGGTCTTAAACGGCATTTAGTTGACAAAAAATTTTGATGTCACCATCATGTTCAGCATACTTTTTTTATTAACTGTGTCAATTTTTGTCGAAAATAAAGTAGTTTTAATTTTTGGACAAATTTTGGCCTAAAATGACATTTTGGTGACAAAAAATCAAACTTTTGTATCACCATCATTTTCAGCATACTTTATTTGTTAACTGTGCCAAATTTGGCCGAAAATGAAGTGGTTTTAATTTTTGGACCAATTTTGGCCTAAAATGACATTTAGGTGACAAAAATCAAAATTATAATGTCACCATTATGTTCAGCATACTTTTTTTGTTAACTGTGCCAAATTTTGTCGAAAACAAATACCAATTTTGGCCTGAAACGTCATTTAGATGACTTCCCAGTACTTAGGGAGTTTGGGTACGAAGTTTAAATCTGTGACGTTGCAATTGACCATTTGGGACAGGGTTAGTTAGTTAGTCAGTTAGCAGTTGGAAACCAATACTATCCTCCTCTCAGAGGAACGTGAAATCCCAGGGTCGATTTTTTCTCAAAAAATGCTCCAAAAGAAAAAAACGACGGTTTTAAAGAATTTCCAACGCCTTCGGGCGCGGAAATTCAACAATTTCCTTACGGACTTTCCGTCTATACTTCTTAATAGTACCACAATTATTCTTAGCTCGTGTAAGCATTTTAAGACTTGTTACCTTGCTGAGATTATACATTTGAGTCTTATACCGATTCCAGGATAAAAACTTCCGGTTATCCCGAGCCAAAGGGGATTGACTTCGTCTATTTTTCCGGAAGAAACCGTATAGATAGGTATAAGATTCTATGTCACTCAGCCAATCTTAATATTACTTTCTGAGTAATTTCCTCAACTTACAGGGGAGGGTGGGCGGGTCGTCTAACCCGTACGAATAGAATTGACTTGTGAGCAAAAATGGGTGGGAAAGTTCTATTCAAGCATGCGCTATCAGGCGCATGCGTAACTTGCCTCGATTACTACGAAAATAAGTTACATTCCCGCCATTATTTTAAATTATGAGTATCTACTTTTAGTGACGTTTTAGTTGAACCTTATCTCGCCTGAAAAACACTTGTATATGTTTCCAGGGGGGGGCTGTTGTGTTTTTGTATGTTTGGTCCTTAGAATCAACCAACCACTCACGTCAAACGCATAATTACGCATAATAATTTTTTTACCAGGCGTTTTTTCCGCGCACGTTTTTCAGAAAGAATCTAGCTGTGCTTCGACATGGCCAACTAAAAAGGTTTAGTTTATATAAGTTTCCAGATAATATTGAAAAACAGTATGCGATTTCTTTATTTGCGTATTAATATTAGTTAATATAAAAGTTTTTGTTTTGCAGCAGACACTACTTTTAAAAAGATGGCCGCTAGCGTAAAAAAAAAACATACCTGCAATAAAAAACAACAAAAATATCCGAAATCCATTTTCATACAAATTTTACAAAAATATTCACACCTAAACAGGAAATAATCTGATAAATTAATAAATTATCAATTAATTATCCTATTTATTATTAGTAAATATATATAATAACGTAGGTTTGTTTTGTGCATAAATTAATGACAAAACATGGCGAAACACACCCGAATAATATACCTTAGGGGCCAAAGGCTGTATGTTTATAATAAATTTCAAAATTCTCACATTCTGTCTACTCTGAATCGGTTTTTGATTTTGTCAATGCAGCTCAAGTAAAGATATGCAATTATTTCAATAACAGACATGAAAGATGCGCCAATGACCAAACCAAGTAAGCCACCAACCTCTCCTATTACTTGATCCCAGGAAAAGAGCTTCTTTTCGGCAACGACCCTGTAAGTATCTACGTTCTGGTATTGTATATCAACTCGATATATTGATTTGTTTCCATCTTGTTTGCCATTCATTTCATGGGATGATAACATCGTCATTAATTCCATTTCTTCACACGGTAACACACAATCTGTCGCAATTTCAATTTCTTCTTTTTGAAAGCCATAAATGCATTTCAAAACATCCCTAACACTATTATTGGTAGCATATTTTTGTTTGATGTGCTGTGGAATGTACTGCGCCACGTGGTCTGGCACATCTCCGCATTTCTTCAGCATTTTTAAAAACACTTTGGATTCAATGCACGTTCGACGTGTGTATTTACCAGGGAAAACATCAATTGGTTTACCTGCAGTACAGTTCGATGGATAGGGAGAAGGCAATCTTCTTAGTATCGTTTTTACAATTCTTAGTTCATATGTTTTTTTTGGTTCTAAAATTACTCTATTGGTCATGTCCAATTCTTTTACTCTTGGATCATGCACAAGTGCAACAATATACGAATGCTGCTTTGTAAAAGTTTCATTGACTTCAAACATTAAAAAGGCATGCCCATAAGCATCATGGAAATCTCCATTATAGTTCCATGTGAAGCAAGCATGATAGTATTGAGTTAAAGATGTTAGGTATTTATCACTGTTGCAAGACTTAGAACCCCACGAATGACATTTAACAACGTTGTAAAAATTACTACTCCATCTTCCATCTTTTACCGGTACTTTTTTCGAATCATTTGAAATTTTTTTTTTCTTTCTTGAAGCATCGCATGGATTTTTTGGATTTGGATGACTCGCGCCAGCTAAGGTTCCACAGTATGCAAAGTAACTGGCCAGCATTAAATTGTAATCGCAGAATGTAATTGCAGGAAAAGTGTTTTGATTGGTTGCTATTTCAGTCACTTCAGTGTAAATGTTAAATTGCAAATACTTTCGCACTAGTCGGTAAACAAGAAGAATTGAAACAGACAGACCAGAAAGAAGGATGATAATCCAAAATATCGATTCCGCTTTACTTCCAGTGCAAATTTTTGTTAGACCGTGTACTGAGAATGTTTTCTGGTACTCGTCTTTTTTCCGCAACAACTTTTCATCTGATCCGTATAATGTTTCTATATCAACACTCTCTAAAATAGGAAAAAAAATAATCAATATATGTTCCTAAAAGCCACATGGTTTAGACAATTCTGTCAAATAAACCAGTCCAAAAACAAAAAAATATGGGTTAGCTGAATTTGCGGTCTCCATACAGTCGTTTTAAACACAAGATTATTTCATATGATTATAGGGACTGTTTTGGTGAAGATTGGAAACATTATTTTGCATAGATAAAATTTTTACGACTATTCGCCCAGGATAGCCTCTTCAGTTTCTATTATATTGTTCTCGATCAGGGTTTTGCAAAGGTGGTCCTAGCGCATTCCGTAGCTTATTTCAGCTACGGAAGTGTTAGCGCATTCCGTAGCTTATTTGAGCTTCCGCACTGGAAGCTGCCGCTCTACCGCAAGACTAACAGTCGGTAAAAGAAATCAATACCTACCTTGATCTTGGAATTGATGCATGGCAAAAACTTCGGTATTATTATTTCCATTTTCTTGGTAATTTTCACTATGAAACATCGTTCTTGAAATCAGCTTGATAGAAATGAATTGTAATAGATTAAAAAACTACAAAATCTTTGACCAAAAACCTGTTATATATTCCGATTAATTTGAATTGCTTTTTTACCAATTCTGTGTAAAATGTCACGTCGAGAAAATATGTACGCGACAAATATTTATGATATTCTCTTAGTGAAATATTTGCGACAGAATTTGTTTAGTAGCAAAAACACAAAAGAAGAAATCTACAACAAAAGTAAACAACAACAACAACAACAACAATCGCAACAACAACAACAACAACAACAACAACAACAACAACAATAACAACAACAACAACAACAACAACAACAACAATAACAACAATAACAATAATTAGTAAATTTTCAGTGCAGATTACCGATATGCATCTGAAAATATACCTTGATAGATATAACTTGATATAAACATATTTTTCTATTTTAGCTGGGAAGTATATATTTTTTCTTCTTAACAATTACTACACAAATTCAAATCAGGAAGTGTAACTGCTTTTCTTTTTTTCTGTACACGATATATTCAAACGATTTTTCTCTGGGTAAATCAATCTGTTCATTTTAACTTAACTTTATCTTAAAGCATTGTTCCAAAAGAAAGAACAATATTCAGGCTTGTTAGAAGCAACAAAAAAGAAAAGAAAAACTACAGTGTATAATTAAAAGGATAAAAAAGAAAAACAGAAGGAATATAACACTAATATTAATTATTGGGAACAGAACTGGAGGTCTTCAAAGCTGTCACTTTATATTCTCTTTTAACATATGGAGATATTATTTTAGATGTTGACTAATAAATTTAGGTGGAGATAAAAAAAAACGCTAGTGGAAAATCTATCCTATAAAAACTGCTTCTTATAGGGCAAGATAGTGTCAGAAACAACAAAAATATTCAATCCTTGGCAAATACACAAAAATCAATATATCCGCTTTCCCAATAATTTGTTAATTAGAAAGGTTGCAAACCAGTACTTCTTTCATTGATGTCTCATCTATCGAAGTATTTATCTTTAAAGAAAGATGAAGCAAATTTTTATCGCCAGATGCATATCTTTACAAAAAGGTATCTGATGTTGAATTGATTTCAGGTATCAAGCTTGCGATACTATTTACATTTTAATATACACTGTCCGAAGTAAATTTAAATTGATCTTCTTACAGCCTAGAAAACTTTACAACAAATAATAATGTTCGCCACTCTGACAAGAGATAACAAACAATTCTGTGTTTAAAAGTACCAACAATGCACTTTGGAAGTATAACAGGCAGTTTTTCGTCAGAAAAAAATCCTATAAATTTTAGGAAACTTTTGAATCGAAATTTTGTTTCTTTCCGATTGGAGATTCATTTAAACCACACTATCGGGTAAACAAAGCAATTATGACGTCACCAAAAAAGAAAAAAATGTTAAAGGCAATTTTTTACAAAACATTATACAGGTTTTAAAAAGTTTAAATACGAAAAAGTGAAATATTTCTTGAACATCATGTTGGAACAAGAGGAGTCAAAGTGATCAGGGCGTTATAAGGCCAGAAAATTGGAGATAGAGAGAGTCATTATCGAAAGAGCTATTCACGAAAGTTGGGTTTTAGAAAGAAACGACACACTTTCTGCTGCCCTTACTCCGCGACAATAGGAAGAAGATCGATCAAGGAGAACTTGTAGGGACAGTTTTCATTGATTTTGACACCATAGGGCACAGGGTACTTCCTTGTTATGGGATCGATTCCTCAGCAATAAACAATATGCTACGATGGTGAAGTTTCAGAGCCTTGTCCAGTTACATACGAAGTCTCAAGGTTTAATTTTGGAGCCCTTACGATGTGTACATAAGATTGTTCATTGTGCTTTCTTTTATCTGTAACCAGTTTAGGTTAACTGCGTCAAGCATCATAGCATCGCGTCAAAGAACGTAAGCCAGGGGCGGATCCAGCATTTGTAACATGTCAGTCACTTTTTTTGCGAAGCAAAAGACAGCGCAGCAATTTGCTGCGCCCAGAACAGCTTGGGGTCATGGGGGGCGCTGTAAGCCCCCCATGGGGGGTCCGGGGCGCAGCCCCGGAAACTTTCGCTATTTTGAGCCTCTACGCACTATAAACGGCCTAATTAATGTCCAAATTATTATTATTATTATTATTATTATTAATCGACATATATTTCAAGCATCCATAAATTACAATGGTTCTTAATGCTGAAATGTGTAAATACTAAATGTATGTGCAAACGTAAATATAAACTCAATCAGTAATAAAAACAAAATGAACATGAGCAAAAAGAGCATAGACGAAGCAGTCAAATAATCATACGAAAGTCTTGAACTGTGAAAACGTATTGAACGGCATTAGGATAAATGAACCATTATAATTGATCAAAGCTAAAGGAGGCTTGGTAGGTAAAGGACGACCGATAATTAAACTAAAAATTAGGTATAGTAAAAGTTAACATAGTCAATTGAGTGAGAAAAAAAAATATATATATATACTGACAAATCTGTATCAAGAAAAGGCTAAGATAAAACAGATAAATAAATTAAAAATCAGAACAACTTAAAAGTCTGGCTGTTGCCCTATCAAAAAAATATTTTTCGCTAAGTTTGTAAATTTGTTATAGTTTTCCACTTGCCGAAGTTGAAATGGAAGGTCGTTGAAGTGGAGGGCAGCAGTGTGGGCAAAAGTACCCTCAATATTGTTTGTCTCAATTAAATTTGTTCTTATAGTATTCGTTCGTAACGATCGTTCGGTTACAGGGAAAAAAGATAGTTTCAGGTAACTTGGCCAACTTTCTTTGTTGAACAGAGCTTTGTGTGCAAGTTTTACAAAAGAAAGAGATATTCTTTCTTCCACTGGAAGCCATTGTAATGTTAGCACGTCATGATCACTGCAACGACGACGGCAAACGAAACTTGCTGAAGATCTTTGCAGCTTTTGTAATCGTTTCGAAAGATATTTTGGTAAATTACTGAAGATGGTATTACAGTAATATATCTTTGTCAAGATTAAGCTCTGTGCTAGTGATTTTCGAAGATTAAAATCGGCTGCACGTTTAAATTGCTGTAAGGATCGTAAAACAGCATAACCACTTTTAATAATTGCGTTCACATGTAAATTCCATGTCAAATGTTCGCTAAAATGCACTCCAAGTATTTTAAATGCATTAACACGACCAATAGATTTATCATCATTTACCAAGGTGACATTATAATCAAACAAATTATGCTTTCGCGACATTTGACTCGTTGAAAACAGCATAAGTTTTGTTTTACTGACATTAAGACGTAAATTGAAGCGTGAGGACCAATCATAAATACGTTCCATTTCGTGTTGCATTGATAATATGCCATCTTTTATCTTGTCTACTTTAACATGCCGTTGTAGTGTTGTATCGTCGGCATATTGAAGATAAGTACTTGGTCCATTGTTGCTTAGCAAAGTAACATAAAGATTAAAAAGAACAGGACCGAGTATGCTACCTTGAGGTACTCCAAATTTCACCAACAATTTCTGCGATACTTTATCGTCAACCTGCACAAACTGGTATCTGTTACTGAGATAATCATCAATTAGTCTAATAAAATGTTTCGAGAAACCTAATTGGTGAAGATGACCGATCAAGGTAGGATAGTCAACAGTGTCGAATGCTTTAGAAAAGTCTGCAAATATAGAAAGCGTGATTTCACCCTTCTTCATGGCATGTAAAATATCATCTTTTAGTTTTAACAAAATGGTAGTCGTAGAGTGTCCTTTTCTATATCCAGATTGTGTTGAACAGTAGACTGAGCTTTTTTCGATGAAGGTCGTGATTTGCATCAATATAATCCTCTCGAATACTTTGGACAGAACTGGTAGGACACTTATTGGACGGTAGTCAGCTAGATTAGAAGGATTTGTTAGTTTAGGGATCGGACAAATACGACTAATTTTCCATTGCTCTGGAAAGGTGGAATTATCAATACAGCAGTTAATAATATGCGTTAACGGCGAGGCGATATAGTCAGCAACATATTTTATATACCTTGCGGGAATATTATCAAATCCCGTTGAACAGTCAAGTCGTAACGATCTAATTGCATTTATAACATCTTCGAAAGTAGCATGTGTTAATTGAAAAGAGTTAGGTTTATCAGTAAAACTGTTTATCTGAGAAGTTGTTGTCCCTGGAAGGTGTTCGTTTATTCCAGTTGTTCTTGTAGCAGTACTATTGAAGAATTCGTTAACGGCATCAGGATTTACATTGACATTTTTCGGATTTGGGTGGAGGATTTTGTTAATGACTTTCCACACATCTTTTGTGCTTTTATTTTTAAGGAGTTTTCTCAGAAAAATTGATTTAGTTAAGCTTATCTCCTTTTTAAGCTTGTTACGAATAGCTCTTAGCAGATTCCATTGTATGTTGTTAGTAGTCCCACGTACTTCCTTCCTTAGACGGTTCCGTTCACGTTGAAGCTCAGTTATTTTAAGTTCCTTCATCCAAGGTGCTGGTGGCCTCGTAAGTTTAACCCGTCTAAGAGGTGCGTGTCTATTTATGCATTCTATGATCAAAGTGTTTAACACATTTAGTTTGTCGGACATGTCTTCCATGGTATAAACGATGCTTAACGGAACTCGGCTGAAGTCTTCAATAAAATCTTCAGAAGAGAAGGTTCTTTCATCACGGACAAACTTGTACCTCGGATTGTATTTGGCAGGTTTACTCTTAAAGATGCAAAATGGTGCGTCATGGTCACTAATTTCACCACAGTAAACAATATCCTCATAAATGGTTTTTAAAGACTGGTCAGAAATGATGTGATCAATCATAGCAACATCCTTTCTTGTTGACTTAGAAACTTGTTGTGACATATTATACGTTTCAAGAATGTCCAGATAAAGACGGCTTTCGACTGTCGATTTATTTAAATTTATATTGAAGTCACCTGTAATAATAATTGAACCTTCATGCGTTGGAACAATCTGAGACAACAAGTTATCAAATTTTTCTAGCCATGATAGTTTATCGGCAGGTTTACTACTTGGCTGATATACCGTACCAAGAAGGATATTAGATCTTTTGCATTTACCAGAAATTTCAATCCACTGATGCTCTATTGTTTTGTCAAGTTCATTAATGTCTTTCCTCTCCTTAAACTTGATCGACGTTTTAATGTAGAAACCAACGCCGCCACCTTTTCGTTGATCACGATTGCTATAACCAAACTGATAGCCTGGGATTTCCACATATTTTAGAAGATCACTGTTGTCTTTAAGCCAAGTTTCAGAAAGTGTAATCACGTCAAACTCGTGACTTTTCAACATTGCTTCAAATTGTGGAAAGGTTGATGTTATACTCTGCGTATTCAGGTGTGCTACAGAAAAATGGTTTCGGTGCTGGTTCAATCTGTTCATGACATCTGTTGTGAAGGAGTCTTCTGGAACAACTGACATACTCGTGTCATGAGCATTAAAGAAGGGCAATACAGAAAGAGTACACTTCGAGCATATATAAGGTATACACTTTAGTGTCCCAAACAGTTGTTGTGACAAAACCACTTTTGAACAATTCCAATGAACCATGTCTTTACACTGTGTACATTGAAGTTTCTTACTGTTTTTACGTACTGTTTTCTCGCATATTTGACAAGAAGGTTTACGGACAGGTCCAGGATTAGTTTCAACATCCCCAGAAAGTAAAAGTTGAACAGTTGCTGTGTGATTCGCGTAGTATAGGATGGGAGAAGATCTTCGTTGTTTAGCTGACGTTCCGTGTGTAAAAGTTGCTTCTTTAACGAAATCCAAACCGTGTTTCTCTACATCTTTTTCTGCATTCGGAAGATATGTCATCAGAAATAAAATTGAGAGAAGTTGAATTACAATGTGTGTAAACTTTTGAGTGTATTTAACATTTTGTTGTTTTTTCTTGAAGATTCCAACTTTAGCAGCTAAAAGGCGACCGTTGCGTAAGGAAGCCATTAGCTCTGTTAGAGACGTTTTTTGTTTCGAATGGACAGCAAAATAACAAACAATCTTGTAAAGGGTTGCAAAAAAGTGTAGGAAAAATAAAAACAACGGTTTAAATTCATATATTTTAAGACTGTTTCGCCCAATATCAGGGCTCGTCAGCATGCCTAGGAAACAGCTAATAACGTAATATTAGCTATTCCAGACATGGACAGTCTGCTCCAATCAACCGAGTGCTATCAGCTGGAGCAAGCCGAACTCGGAAAAGGGGGGGGTTAAAGAAAAGGAATTGATATAAAAATAGAAAGTTATTAAAGCCCCTGACAGGGGGCTCCTAGAACAGGTACTATCAGCCGGAGCAAGCTGAACCTGCAGAAAGATAACGACACAACGTAAACAAGAGGAAAGGGAATTTATTTTATATAAATGGTTACTATTTTTTTCAATTAGGAGTGGGTAAGATTTAATTATTTATTTATTTATTCATTAATTTGTTCTAGATTGTAAAGTGGAAAAATTTATATTAATTCAAGTCTTCTTTTATCTTTAGCAAATTTATTTAAAACTTTATCAACATCTGGCACTATTTCTTTGTGAATATACATAAGCGCTAGCCCGTTGAGGCGTTCAGATACCATAGTAGTGCGAGTATAATTTTTAAGTTTTCTCATAGCAGAGAAAGAGCGTTCACATTCACATGTGGTGACAGGAATAGTGGCTAAAATTCTTAGGGCCACATGCAAATTAACAAAGACATTTAGATTAATAGACTTCAACGTTTGAGCAATAGTTTGGGGTCTATTTCCTTTAAAATCAATCCAATACTTCTCCCAAATTTCTAATTCAGCATTAAGCCCAAGTATATTTGGAAGGTCATCTTCATAGAAAGAGACAAAAGACTTGAATTTCTCCTTCCAGTTTGTTTTACCTCCAGGAATCAAAGAAACCATTTTTGCTGGAACAATGCATAGGCCATTATAAGCATTTAGAGAAAACGGTTGAAAACGATTCTTCATTTCACTATTTAAATGGTCTAAAAGAGGATTAGTAACTGATTTTTTATAGTAATCAGAAGTTGAAAAAGAAGGATGATTATCTCTTGTGGTTTGCCTTCCAACAGTCCTCTTCTTCTCCTCCACAATTCCTACTTTTTCACAAAGAGAAAGAGCCTCCTCATACCACCTATCATGAAAATGTTCCACATTATTTCTGGTTTGAAGGAGAACATTTTTTAATGTTTGAATAAGCTCTATGCTGTCCATAACATCAATTGTTCTATTTTGTAGCAATTGAGTAACTGGAAGTGTTATGTCAAATACGTTCCTTGTGATCACCAGAGTGACAAGAAATTCAAAATTAGCTATTTGGTGAAAAAAACCAACAGCTTGTTTTGATGTGTCATAATTGAACTGTCGATTTAAGTTTAATTTCATCTCTTCCAAAGTAATATAAATAGGCACATATAACTCTTGAAAGAGATCTAAACCAGTAATTCGTTCAACCCACCGAGTACGGCAAACATCCTTTAATTTAGTTTTTTTAGAAGTCGGACTATATTTATCTATGTTAATCATAAGGGATTGCTGTCTTTTTTGAGAATAGTTAAAGAAATAGGAAATGTGTTTTATTTTAGCCATCACATGGGCAACTAAGCTGATTGTACAAGATTTTCCAACTGCTAAATTTAAACGATGACTGTTGCAATGAACATATATAGCCTTTTTATTTAAATTAAGAATATGGGCAGAAAGTCCATTCTTATACCCAGCAACAGCACCTGCACCATCATATGCTTGACCCCGACAGTCCTTAATATTTAAAGTCAGGTTATGAAGTGACTTTAAGAGAACAGACTTCAAGTCTTTACCTGCCAGCCCCTCATCTATAAGTGTTTAAGATAACAAAAGAATATTATTTATCTCACCACAAAGCAATTGCAGAACTCCCTGGGTCTTTCCTCCACAATAACTTTGGAAAATAAACCTCTGCATTAAAATTTCGAGATATTGTTCCATCGTTTAAGCTTTGGTTAAGATCTTTGTGATACAAAGATTTGATTTTTTTTAATGATTTCTCATAGATTTCTTGCATATACAAAAAATTATTACTTCTCATTTCAGCACGTATTCGGTCAAACATGTCGTAAGTCGCCATGCTTTCTCGAAAAGAGAAACAATACGCCCTGATTACCCATTATAAAGTCCTGCATGCTTTCATTTGGTCCGAAAAGCCTTTGATTGCTTTCATTTGGTCCGAAAAGCCTTTGATTGCTTTCATTTGGTCCGAAAAAGCTCACCTAATTGCTTTCGTTTGGTCCGAAATTTTAATTACACGGTATCGGTTTATGAAAGCTTTAATTATTATAAGAAAATACAGGCTGAATCACACTTCGAATACCGTAAATATGGGTCAAAGTCGTCAGTTTTTTGTAAACCAATCAGAATACGTTATTTCGGCCGGCAAGCCAATCAATTTGCATGAAAATTCTTCGGATGTCAGTCGCTTTTTGCCGTATCCATCAACTCAGTCACAGAAGAGGAAGGTCCGTAAAATAAAGCTCAACGGACGCAGGGCCTGCGGGATCACAGTACCCTATTATTTTTTACGATTCTTAGTAAAAATTATGTCAGTCGGCGCTGACGTACACTGGATCCGCCCCTGTAAGCAGCAGCAGTGGTGTTTTGAATCCGTCGGAAACTATTAACCAAATGCTCAGGCATTGCAATAGTTTACTTTCGATAGCACTAAGGCTTCCAGAAAGACATAGGAGTAAATCTGCTAAACTTTCTTACAACACGGAGGTTCCACGAGCTGATCTAATGATGTTGTTTATTTTACCAGTCAACAAAAGATGCTGATCGAAGATAACATTAAGTAATTTTTTACTCATTTTTTTTCAATAGATTTTACAGAACAATGGAAAAGACAAGTGCGATATTAAGTTTATCTGAACTTAGTGTGATTAAAAAACACACAATAAACTATATTACGTAGCATCTCTTCATTACACTTGAAGAAGATTTAACTCTTGTAGTGCCTTTACTGCGGCCTGTCAGCATATTGTATTGTTGCAAATCTCTCTATATATATCTATATAATCCATATATATTGTTCATAACAGGAATGAACTGTGTTGCTTCAGCATTTTGTACGAAAATTTTAATTAGTCAAATTGATGTCGCCAGACAATTTATTAAGGTTATTTTAGATCAAATATTTTTAACTGGAAAGCAATAGAAGTAAACATAGATAAAGGAAAATATGAAAATACTAGAAATTTATAAGAAAAATATAAAGAACTTTATACGTGATTCGTGAAATTGTTGGGCAAGTGTAAATTCTCGATTTTTTTGAGTATTAATAATCGCAGACCTTCGAACGAACAAACCTGCTTAAATGTTGTTGTCTATTCAATTTTATGGCCATAGCTATATTACAAGTTTTCAATTTGCTTTTATCTTGTAAACCCGACTGGAATTTATGACGGAAATGACTGTTTAAAAACCACAGTAGTGAGAACATCATGAATCCGAAAAAAAGAAGATCAGTAGTATTTCGTAGTTTCCGTAACCCAGTTATTTTGCAAAGCTGGAATGTAATCGTGCCACAAACAGGGCGAAATATCAAATCAATAAAGTGGTAATCTAATAATCGAGACACTTTCAAACAACCTCAAATCAATAAAGTGGTAATCTAATAATCGAGACACTTTCAAACAACCTCAAGTCAATAAAGTGGTAATCTAATAATCGAGACACTTTCAAACAACATCAAATCAATAAAGTGGTAATCTAATAATCGAGACACTTTCAAACAACCTCAAATCAATAAAGTGGTAATCTAATAATCGAGACACTTTCAAACAACCTCAAATCAATAAAGTGGTAATCTAATAATCGAGACACTTTCAAACAACATGAAATATGATAACAACATTATAAATAATTTTTTTATAGCAAA
This sequence comes from Hydractinia echinata, assembly GCA_030067915.1. NCBI lineage: Eukaryota > Metazoa > Cnidaria > Hydrozoa > Anthoathecata > Hydractiniidae > Hydractinia > Hydractinia echinata. The sequence goes on from JASGCC010000029.1 coordinate 849,947, forward strand.
ATTTTATTATAGCAAAATGCCTTTCTTATCTTTATGTCCGGTTTCACCGAAAATTCTCCCCTTAAAGTCCCCCAGAAAATAAACTAGTTTAAATTAATTCTCATTCATAATAATCTACTAAATATTAACTCCCCCGTTGACTTAAACTGCGTAGGGTTGACCTAAACTGCGTAGGGTTCATATTTCCTACAGGAAAAGATAACTCCCTTGATGAATTGTGACTCCCCTTTAGAAAATGAAAACATGCACAATTCAATACTGATGCAGCAACAAAGACTCATATATATTAAGTATGTCTTTTCAATCATTATTCACCAAAATTGAAATGATACCGAAGATTATGAAATGATTCTCAGCATACTTTTTCATTTTTTACATTTTTAAAAACAATAATTAATAAATAATTCTTATATACAAAGTCAGTTCTGTAATATAGCCACTTGGTATAAATTTTATGACGGCAAGTTTGGTTTTAAAAGAAATGATTTTATAAATAACTCTCGAAGTAATAAAAATTCGATAAATCTCACATTCACTTTAATTGTGTTCTCAAATGTTTCGTAGAAAAGTGGGCAAAACCCCAATAAATGTTCCGCTATTGTCAAATTTGCACGTTATGCTTCATTAGATAATAATCTTTTATTTTAATTGCATGTGCCTAAAATTACAATTCATTAGCTATACTTTCTTGTTAAATTAAAAATGTAGATCTTTAATATTCCATAGATTTCCATTTGTCATCAAATCTATCCAAGAATTGTCGAATTTTTTTTGTTCTTTGCAATTTTCATTACAGTCCCAAATAGGTTCTTTTGCTTCCACCTCTTTCTTTCTAACGATTTCTTCTTTGGTTTCTTTTATACGTTCCTGAAAATTCTCCACCACTTTTGGTATATTTGCCAGTAATGGTTTTTGTGTTGTTGGTCTTAATTCAACATAATTTCCAACAAGAAGAGAAACAAGGAAAATCACTTTAAAGTTCTTTAAGTACATTTTGTCTTGTAACGCAAACGATAAAGTGGTTGCTTTTTAAGATAGAATATGTGAATGATCTCATCTACTGATTCTCACACAATGTTATCATCTCCCTATTATTTGTGAATATTAAAAATATTGTCATCAAAATAAAAAGACTCGTGGCAAGTATTAATTACCTAATGTGTCTGCTAAAAAATGATGCATTTCGGAAACATTTCTTTTATTGAATGTTTTTAAACAGGAAAAAATGTTTCAATAACTGCTTAAACTTTTAATGTTTTGAAAATACATTGTAGAATCGTACGAAATACAGAAGAAAATAGGAAATGAAATTTTAATCCAATTAAAGCACATTCTAAATGATATGAAACTAGCAATTTGCTGTAACGTAAAACAGGAAAAAAGTCGGCACGTTTGTACAATATATTTTGTAGAGCAAATTGTTTTTTCTTAGCTATAGTTCGTGATACAAAACTCGCTCATCTTTTTAATCAAATGTATAGCTGCGTTTTTTCAGCTTAACACCGTCAAACTATTTTTTGTAAATCGACCAACAGTACGTAGTTTAACCAATCACCAAGACCTGAGTACGTAGTTTAACCAATCACCAAGACCTGGGTACGTAGTTTAACCAAACACCAAGACCTGGGTACGTAGTTTAACCAATCACCAAGACCTGGGTACGTAGTTTATCCAATCACTAAGACCGTAAATTAAACGTTTTTTCCTGCATTTTTAATTCTCTATAGTTTTTATATTATTCCAAACTTTTCATTGTATATGTGCATAAAGTGCCATTTTCAAAGTCTCATGACGTTTTAATTACTGGATGAAATTCCTTGAAATTTTGTTCCACAATTTGTCCTGTCAATGTCACTTTGTTCTTTATTGACAGGTGGTCATATCAACTTTTGCTGTAGTGCTAAAAATAAATGTTTTCTAAACTAACCAGTTGTATGAATATGTGATTATGTATTTGTTAGTGAAAAAAAGTCATCATACAATATTGACATGCATACTGTGAAATTTTCAGACCGGAATATTGGTAATTTACATACCTGAATATGTACAATACAATATTTACAGGTGTTATGTCTTCATAACACCTGTAAATGTTCCTACTAATATTTTTATATTAGTTTTTTTAATGACTAGTACTATAAATAGTTTTAAAAAAGATAAAAAACGAGAATTTCCAAAAAAGAATTTTTCTTCGACCATTGTCTCATTATGACGTCATCACTTCCTGTGATGACATGTCAACCCAAATCTTTTGTCACTAATTAAGTCACAACATATTGATTCTTCTTTGTGCCAAGTTTTGTCACTTTAAACCAAACAGGACAAAAGTTACAGCCCGCGGGCACTTTATGCCCCCCTCCGCCCCCCCCCCCCCATACTTACAAGGGTAAAAAAAGCCAATACCAAATAGGGTTAAAATACATATGCCTTTTATTTCCGGGTAAGTCCTAATATTTCGCGAGAATTAAATTTTGCAAATTTCAGGCAAAAATAATTTGATGACGTTTTTCATGGTTATTTATGTGGAAAACATATAATAAAGACTCCGAAGTTAAAATTCACATAAGTACTTTAGGGGCATTAACTTTCGCGGGCATTAACTTTCGCGTTTTTCGCGTTTTTTGGTCATTTTCGCGAAAGTTTATGCCTTTGGAAATTCTAAATCATCAAAACGCGAAAGTTTTTTCACGCGAAATCATGGATATTTTTCAAAACGCGAAAGTTTTTTCACCATAAAAAAAATCATAAAAACGGTGCAATTTTCAAAAGTAATGAATGATTTATTTCTACTTTAATCGTCGTCAACTACAATAACACTTGGTGTTTTTTTCTTCTTTGGAGCTGCGAGCATTTCTCGGATGTCCCGATTATTTGAAATCAGTAGTGAAAACAGTATGCTTGTGGATGCAGACTTTTTCTTCCTTTAGCCTGGGGCTTGCGGTGTAACGACTGTAGGTGGCAACGTCATGACGAAATTGAACAGATTTCCAACCGCTATGTCTTCTGTTGGTTCCGTGTAGAGATCTTTAACTAGATCTAAATAACGTGATGTTAATTTCGCTTGAAGAATAGTAGCTCGTGTTTCGATCACAGCTTGACATTCTATTTCAAGTCCTACTTGTACTAATGGTGTGGAGATTGATGACGTCCAAGTAGGGTTACAGTTGTCCAAACTTAAACCTGTTCACGCCGGTTGGATTGTGGAATTCTACAACCACATGAGCACGCTGAAAGGGAAAGAAATTATCGATAGTGGATGGAAAAGTGCTGGTATTTTTGATGCCTTAGAACTCGGTTCAAGCAAAATGCCATCTATTGATCCTTTCTAAGATATAGATCCGATGCTGAGTAATGATGTTGAGCAATCTGATGATAGCCATCTCTTAGCAATCTGTGATGTCACAGTGGAGGAATTTGAAGCGTTATGTGGAAGCAAGATTCAAGAAAGTGACGACGATACTGACTCAGAATGGGAAGAGGCAGATAATTAAATTTACTTAGCCTAAACTTGTATATTTTATACATTTTTGATTACGGTAAAGACCTTAGAGGTGATTTAACGAATAAATTTTTTTCTTGGATTTTCCCCATTCGCGAAAGTTTTTTCACTCGAATACGAACCTTATTTTGAATTCGCGAAAGTTTTTTCCGCAAAATTTGTTTCAAAAATCGTCAAACGCGAAAGTTTTTGTCAAATATTTCGCGTTTTTTTTGACACGCGAAAGTTAATGCCCGCGAAAGTTTCTGCCCTTAAAGTATATGTAGCTAGTTATATATAAGTAAATCAGAAGAAAAAAATTAGTGTAAATTGATTTTCAAAAAGGAAAGAGATCCAGATTTCGTGGAAATTAAATTTCGCAAATTTCGCGAATGTGTTCTTCAATGACTTTCGCGGGAATTAGCTTTCGCGAAATTAACAAAAATTAATTTCTTTCAGGTAGCCATTCAGTGCTTAACACCGAATTCCTGTTTTAATTCGGGTTAGCACGCGGGTTAAATATCTATTTTTTTATATTTAACCCGAGTTATCGCTGACTCTCTTTTGTATAGAAAAATGAGTATATTATGTGTGCAAAAGCCATTCCTTAAATCTTGGAGGAAAGAATACGGAAGGAGAAACAACTCTTTTAATTCTATTGAAACACTGCGTGAGGTTCTAGCAGGTGTCTGTATAGAAACTTAATTTGAAATTTTGGCGGTTGTGTGACTAAATTATTCGTGAATAACAATTCGCAACTATGATTGGTTATAAAAACAATTAGATAATTTGATGATGAATTTGATAATATTATCAAAACAAGAAGCCATATTGAAATCGGTAAAATTTCTTTTGTTCTTATGTTAACATAATTAGCGAAGAAGCACATGCTCGACACTTTTGTAAACAAAAAGAAAAAGTTTATATCTCGTTTTAAAACGACGTTCTGTTATAAGAAGTTATTTTTTTAGTTAGAATAAACATTATTTCAGCACACATTTTGTCGGCACTCGTCCGGCGCATATCTATCTATATTGTTTTTCATGATCAAAGTGGTATACTCAAGCCTGTAAAAATAGGTTAATATCACGGTTAAACGCTTTTTTTCAAACGTATTGTTGAAGTTTTTAACAGCAATGTTTACCGACTTATATTAGGCACACTTTCCATACAAATATCACGTGCCTGCAGCGTGTTACAGTCAGATTTCAATAGAAAAAAGTTAGCCCCTATTAAAGGAGAATATGGAATTTGATCATTTTTTTGCGAAAAAGACTCGGTCGAGCACCTCACGCACTGATTCTTTTGATATTAAAAACAATAGAAAATTCAATACATTTAAAGCGTACAGAAATGAAGTTGTTTCTCCTTCCGTATTCTTTCCTCCAAGCTTAAATCTTGGCCGTTTTCTTTTTCGATTTGCCTTCTTCTTTTAATTCGCCTGATGAAAATCCATATAAAATGTGTAGTTAGCAATTGCTAATCTTACACTCACCAGAACCCCCTTCGCAGGACCCTCGTTGATAGCAATACCACCAGGAAATGGAGAGGTTATCCAGGGTAAATAATTCTAATAAACCACGTTTGTTATGCAGAAAATCTGGCCATTGGAGATGTAATTGAACTTTGATCAAATTGGAATATTTATTATTCGAAATTTTTAAATATGCTAAATGTTAAATAACTTTTTTCAACTTTAAAAATATTACCACTTATCTGTTGAGTCATTGTCATTGAATAATATAGATATTATCATGTCATGAACAAGCGACTTTATTCTAGGCTACGTTTCGACAGTTACAGATGTCATCGACGGGCAATGATCGTAATCATCTTTGGCTACTTATTAGTTGAGGAGACAATTAGAGGATCGAAATCAACCAGTCAGACCTAACTGGAAACAATAGATTGATTAAAATCTTTCCTTTTTCTAAAAGTTCGCTTTCCGAAGTGCGGGTAACCATATTTCTGGAAGTTGATAGGAAATAATATTGATATGGGTATTTCTGCCTATACTTTTTATGGTTTCACTCACTTTTCTTGCTGTTCAACCGGACTCTCGGTCTATGATCTTTTTATTGTCCCAGTCAATAACATGATTCTTACAGCTACGGTCCACAATCTAGTTTTTGTCTGTATCTGCGTTGCATACGGCTCTTTTGTGTTCTTGCACACGTTGTTTGAACATTTGTTTCGTTTCACCCACATAAACAGCATCACATTCCTTACACGGGATTTCGTAGACAATATTACATTGACTCTCTAGACATATTTTGTCTTTCGGATGCGACAGTATACTACGTAGGGTATTTTTAGATTGAAACACTGGCTTTATTTTATTACCTTTTAATACCCCACGAAGTATGTTACTTGTTTCTGGTATATATGGCATACACACTGTAGCTACTGGTGCATCTTCTGCATCCTCACCGTCAACGTTATCAGTTCAGTTCAGGATTTTCCTTTCAACGTTTTTACTGTTTTTTCTCGAGTACTTGTTTGCAATTAAGGCGTTGTTTATATGAAATAACTCTTTCTTTCGGTCATTTTCTCCACTGACTACAGTGACTTGCATTGTTCAGCAATGCACAACCAACAATACGATAGAGATAAAACAACAATCTCCACCAGCTACTACAGCACGACCAAGTTGTTATTTTGTTGATGCAGAGAATGCAACAGCAAACAGCTTTTAGACGATATTAATAGCACGTCGTGAATTGTTTGGTTGATAGTACATGAAGATAAGCAAGTTTTGAGTTAGTCGTCTTTTCACGACAATTACTTTAACAACGAATTTTGGTTTATTCTTACCGATTGTTCGGCAGTGTTGTTGTCGCCATTTTTATTCTACTTTGTGTTTTTCTTGCCGTTGTTTACTAACATATCTTCTCTTCAATCAGTCTTATTTGTCAGTTGTTTTCTCCACAATATAACAGTTTACTACTATATACCTGCGAGAATTTTGTTTTCAAATGAATACTTCAAGAAAACAGTTGATTCACATTTATTTGATAATATAAAGTACTTTCACAACGTAATAAATTGTTTCCAACAAATTCACACAGTTACTTCACAGTTACTTACAACATGTATATATATATATACAAAAAATGGTTACACACGATTAACAAATAAACAATACAACACGATATGCATCACATATGCACAACGAAAACAGTTCCCTAGATGACGTTACACGGGACAACACGAGCACGAACACAACTACTAATAAATAATAATTTCCCCGAAATCCTACTTTAAAGAACTTAAAAAGGCCACACCAAACAGGGTAAGGTTTTTACGAAAAGAAAAAAACGGAATGCATTCTATAGATGGAATTTACTTTAATTCCAGATGTAATAAATTTAAAATCCATCTCTTGAATTAACATTATTGATTTCCACCTTCGCCACGTGGGGTGGAATCGTTAAAATCGACCGATGATAGATAGAGAAATAGAGACAGCACAAAGCCTGAATGCGTATGGTTGGTTGTCCATATACCCGGGACCTTTAAAATTGTCATTTGTTGAGGTACCAATAAAATGCTTTGTGTTTATTTTCAACTAAGAAACACGGTATTAATATGATATTTCACGACCTGCTACAAACAAAGTATTCCTTAGTTAGCCAAAACGTCCATGTACTGGCCGGGCTAGAACGTCTTTGGCCAAACATAGCACTTCAAAGCACTCCGGTCTAATGTAATAAAGTCCAGTCAACAGAACTTGAAGCTATGTGTTGGAAATCGTGTAGTTGATACAAGACATATCGAGTAAGTATTTTAATAGGTAGTTGGAGCAGTTTGAGGAAAGCAATGCTACCTAGCTAGCTAATATAGGCTACTTTACTAGCATATAGCCAGTGTAGAAAAAATTATTTACTATGATAATAGCTATTGGCTAGCTAGCTACCAGAAACACGTATCTAATAATTGGCTTGCCTTCTCAGCTCTTGGATCGTAGGATAGGAAATCGCGGAAATGTTCAAGTCCCTTGACTTGTTGTTTGTATTCGATTCTTCTTTCTACACAGAAGTACATCTATAAGCTTTTCTCGCACAGCAGAAGATCTGAATCCATAAACAAACGTATCCCATACTCCATTTGTAAACATAATAAAGTAACACCATCTTCGAACATACGTGTCAATTATTGCTGAGTCAGGAAATAAAATATTAAGGATGTGTGCTGTAAAACCAGGCGTGGTGCAAATCGCAAATACCAGTAAAATTTGAAATGCCACTTTGGCTGCGCGTTTCTTTTGTTCACTACACTGGTTTGGCTTTTTGTTGATGTAAGCATATATCAATCTGTGACAGGCTATAGTGACAATAAATATTATAAGCGCATACACCGCTGCGGTGTGGCGTAGAAGAGGTCGCAAACGTGGGATGCAAAACATTATTATGTTTGGTAATGCAATTGACACTATCCATGCAGTAAGTGAGCAATATAGTAATGTTCTTCTCCGTTTCAATCTCCTATATGTAAATGGCTTAAAGACGGCAAAATACGATTCCATAGTGATTAAACCCATAACAGTCATGGCTGTTAGAAGAGTGGTAAAGCTAATGGATATCCAAGCGTTTAGAAGGAAACACGGTGGCTCTCTCTCAATAAATCCTGTTAAGAAATATAAATAAATCGCCAACAAGGAAACACTAGACTATGTCGGATATGGATAGAATTACAAATAAACCATTCACTGTTCTTTTCAACTCCTTGTTTTTCAACACAACAAAAACATAGAAACCATTTAAAGTGATAGCAAGTATGGAAGTGAAGATAAATACAATGCAGACTGCGATTAAATTTGCTCTTCCTATATCTGTTGATATTAAGAGAACACCATAATCTGAGCACCAGATCTTTCTTGTTTCGTTTCTGGAAAAGTCAATCGAAATTCGCGAGTAGTTTACCATGTTGGATTGTTAATGATGCTGACTATGGTTCAAATTGTGGAATTGTGGGAACGCGTTATTTTAATATGTTCCCATCTGATGAAAAAAATCGAAATTTATCTTCATCTAGCTTCATGAATTTTTAACCTTTTGGCACCTGTCGTATTTTCGGTGAAAGTTTCCTGTTAGGCAAATAAAAAATTATTTTGACTAACTCATGTCTTTATAAACAAATTCGCTATAAATTCGCTTTTCAATCTCTCAGATTGTAATGAAATAAACCCTTTACAATTTAATATGGTTAACAAATAATAAAAATAAATTTTAATGAAAAAAAAAGTAACAAGTTTTATTGCAAAAGTATTTTTCTACCAACCTCGTCCCTAGGGCTTGTTAGGTTTTTTTTGTATTGGGATGGAACATGATCAAGACACTGGCTCTGGCCGGTCACGTGACGAATTTGATTAACTGTGGAATTAACATAATTAAATCAGACGAGTGTTATTTTCGCGAGTTATCGATTAAGAACTGGGGCTTGCTGTGTGTAACTTTTAAAATGGTGGCGCAGGTGTGTGTCTTTTATTTTGACTTTCAGAAAAGATTTTAAAAATGCATGAAAGCCGAATTTTGGGAAACTCATAAATATTGCACGGAAGATTTACCAGATATTGCTTCTCCTGTTTCAGAATCAAGGCTTTTCAAAAAAATTTAAATGCAGATGAAAAAAACAAATAGCTAGGCAAAAGTACATTACTGAAAGATTGACAGACTAAATGGACCAGTGATTATTATTTTTATTTCTTTGGCCATTTTGTTGTTACATTCCTTGACATGGTATGTATCCAGTGAACTGACATACAACGGAAAAAAGTCGTGTAAATAAACCAACGTGTTTTATTCTTTTCTCCATCACCTAATACACCACCATAACTCAAGCCACTATAAGTAATTTTTTCTAGTCTCACAAATCTCCCAAAGTATCATTTACGTATACCAGATTTTTTCTTTTTCAATCATTTTTCATACAAGAAATTTCAAGCAGGCAATAATACTTTGGTTGCCCTAAACATAAAGAGTTCCCAATTTCCCAATTTCCTAATTGCTGGATAAAGTATTTTGTCCCAATTGTTGCAGACATTTCATCGTCATATCTGACTTACTCCAATCATTGGAATTGTTGTTAATGTATTCTACACATTATCGGCTTTTATACGGCGAAGTCTGGGTCCTTGTAGAGCGCTTAGTAAATTCTAGTAAATTTTAGCTTATTTTTGTTTGACTCGGTAACTCGGTCCAGTTACTTGGTGACTTTCTTACAAGGAATTCTTATTGTGATACGGAAGGAGGCAGAAATATGTAACCTTATCTGTTGTTTCTTTATTAATTCTTTGTTTTGTATGTGACGTTTAACTTGATTGTTTTAAATTTTATATTTTACCCACTCACTTGGCTATTATCTAGCTAGTTGTAGCTTTAACCAGCAGGGGCGGATTTAGGATTTTTTTTACCTGATGTAAAATAGCCTTAAAGAGGCCTAATTGCTTGTCAGGGCGTTTAAAAACAACTGTGGGTTGGAAGGGCATTTCGAGCCTCCCAACGGGACCACCGCCCTTTAACGCCCTCTGATGGTCAAAACAACTTAAAAATCAACCCCTGAACCACGAGTCTTAATTTTACTTTTTTTGTAAAATTTTGAACAAGAATTACAAACATTAATTTCTCTTGTTTTTTTTATTTAAATTAAGTATTACATTTACGTCTTAAATATTACATAAAAACTTGGACGGAATTGAGTTTCTTCAGCGTCGGTATAGTAGATGGATATTTGATACCACTGTACTCAGGTTTTGTCGTTGCAAGCTAAAAAATAAAAACACATTTCTGAATGTAACCTAAAAGCGTTTGCGGCATTTCTGTACAAAAATGTGAAATCGAAGATCGAAAAAAGGACGGCATTGTTTATCAAATTAGTCACAGTTAATTCCGCTACTACATTGTTTTTTAAACCAATCAGCTTGATTTTATGAGAATTTAAACCAATCAGGATATTTTAAAATCACAACAAACCTTTTAATGGACATGTGAGGCAAAGTAAACTTATTTGAAAACTAAAGTCAATTTAATTGAAAACTAAAATCACTAAAAACTTACAAAGGTAACAAAAACAATAATTTGCTTAATCCATTCGGTTATGGAAGATGTAAAGAATTCTAAATGAAAATTTTAAGCTTGGTCCCTTTTAAAATGTCAAAATTTTACAACTTCTTGCTAACGGAAATGTAAGGTTTGTGGACATGTAGTTATAAAGACAAAGCTAGAATTAGCTAAACAAAAAATGTAACAACCTGCAATTACTTAGAGCTAAATTCGCCACAAAATAACGGAATATTGCTCTTCTCGATCCCACGAAAATCTGCTTATATTTCTTTCATTGTCTCTTACTTCACTTTTAGCTCTACTAACAGCTAGCTACATGCACTTTGGATATTCAACAACAAAATTCGACTTACGATGTAAAAATACCATAAAAAATATTGCAAAATAATGTAAAGAAACGTATACCAAACAAGTTTAAACGTTTGCTGAGACGATTAACAAGCTTCACTAAGATTACGCTCCTCTTTAATGGAGGCAACAAAAGTCGCTTTGTTTTAAAGTCTACGCGATTCGCACCTGCATGTTAGTCCTGGATCGTTCTGCCGTAAAGTTTGCATTTACACCAGTTGCCTGCACCAGAGAAATACATCTAAGAAATTCTTGCCCAGCCAGATGGGCAGCTTACACCAGCAGAACTGGTGTAAATAGTGAAGCCGGGCACCGACACTGAAAATCAAACATTTTGCAGGCGAAAGAGCGACGATTTGTATTTTCAGACAGAAACAAGACCATTGAACCCTGACGCAGAGAGTGGAGACTCCGAAACCGGTTTTATTCGCCGAGGGCGTGCGCGCGCTGTGTTCCAAACTTCGGGCGCAAAATTTGAAAAAAACAGGTTCACAGAGATACACCTTTAAACTTTTTGGAGACAAATTTTTCCTGGTGTATTTACACCAGTACACCATAGCTAAATCCGCCCCTGACCAGTGTTGTTTACATACGCTTTAATGGATATCTTTTATTTTTAACACATCTGACATAACATTATAACTGGATAACCTAAGGATGTATTAGGCTAAAAATGGTTCTTCATTCATCTTATACATTTAACAAAATGTAGTAAGAATCCCGTGCCATCTTAAAGTAAAAGCGTGCTTACTCATAATAATTTCAAAAAACTTTTTATGTATAGCTAGTTCGATAATATTAACTATGTCAGGTAAATTGGTGTCAGATGTTACTATGAGTACTTTTATTTATTTGTACCTAAAGACGAAGTCCATTAACTTATGTAAAAATAAGTTTGCTTTAGCGATTTTTTTATTACTATCTTTCTGAGTTTCAGAATTCAGGCATTCTAGATGACGGTGATAGATCTTTTATAAAGGAAATTATATATTTTAATCAAACAATAATAAACAGGCAATGGGTTTTGGAAACAGGATTTTTTTGAATGCTAAGAGAATTGTGCATAAATAGACGAGCAATGATTTGTTTAAGGCCATATGTTGTTTTAATGAAATTACATAATGGGCCAGTTAAGCTAGGTAGCACACATTATTACACTCCCTTACTAAAACTAACAATATGGTACCAACAATAACATTTCTTTCTTGTTTGTCACTTGACTTTTGTCTACGCTGACCATGACGGATAGTTGGAATAGTTTTTGGCCATTTTAAATTTCGGGTTCTTTTGGATAAAATACACTGCATGAACCATTAAGGAATATCCTTCTTATACTGCTGACACCGTAATTATCAGAGGGACTAATCAGAATTATTTCGTAAAATATGCACTGCCTTCAAATTATATTAAAAATTCTAATTTCACTCTGTGCTTCAAGAACACGATGTCAGCAAAAATGTGGCAAACCTTGACACATAAACACAATAAATTTTTTTTCTTAGTTTAATTATTACACAAATTCGTTTGTCGAGGTCTGACCATGAATTTATTATAACCTTTTTTAAATTCAAAGATCAAATTTCTTGGAAATACGAAATCAATGATTTGGAAATATTTGGAAATATTTGTTGGGTATAAAATTAGATGCAAAATATAATAACGAGAAGAGAAAACATTTTTTTAATATTTTTTAGGTGATATTTTTTGGCTTAGACACTGCTGCATGTTTACTGATACAGATATTTGACCAACATTACTAGCTAGCTAACTCTTGGAAAATCACTACATACACAAAAGTGAATACGATGAAGATTATTATGATTGTCATAGTTTCTAGTGAAAACCCATCTTCAGACTTTTTACAAGATTATCAAAGTGATTGACATTGCGGTACATGCAAGTAAAAACAATCTAGCTAGTCAGCTACCTACGTAGGGCATAGAATGTTGACTTTTATACATTCCCATATCAAGGTTTATAACCGTAAAAAAAAGATATAAGTTCCAGCTGGAGCATGCGCTGCCACTAAAATTTAATTTGTCGTAATTGACTTACTTACAACATTCTCGATTATTTGCGCATGTCTTACTTACAAGTCATGGTTAAACGAGATGAATAATTATTTACAAAATACTCGCTATACGTCCGTATTTTTCCGTCACGTGACTGGCCTTGTTCAGGTTCCTTCCCCCCTTTTTTCCCGATACCGGTAGTAATTCATGAATAACCATTTGTATGCTGCATGCTGCAAGAATTGCTTGTGCAACGCCTGATTTGAACTATCTCATTACTAATAACACATTTGTTGTTGCCGTTGTTGTTAAACTCCATTTCGATTTTTCTTTCCCTTTTTGGGTATTTTTTAGTTTTTTTTTAACTTAATCTTAATGCCCTAAGCTTTTAAGATAAATTTATCATATTGCTGTAGGTAATTTTTCATACCTGTGCTAAAATTGTGGTAATATACTTCCTAGCTTTAAATTTTACTACAAGTCCAACATATTCTGAACTCGTGTATTCTTATTGGAGTCGCAAATTTAAAAATACAACGCTGGACGATCTGGACCCTAACGTTAACTATACAATTTTATTAAAAACATCACGAGTTTGAAGTGTATTGTAATCTTTGGGACGCTTCAAAGGTCGCACAAAGAACTGTCATGTGAGAGTAAGCTGAAAGATCATATTTGTTTATGCAACGGCATATCATTTTACTTGGCTGGCCCCTGGGAGATTTTGTGTTTAAATAAATGTCTCTTTTTTCTGTACGAATCCCGTCAATATTTGATTTCGAGATGTGCCAAGAATGTGACAATCAAAGAATTAAGGTATAGTTGACCGTAGTTGTTGTGGTTATTTAATGGCGGCATTTATTTTTTTGCGTACATAGGGTACTAATATTTGCGAAACACTCTGCTTGAAATAAATAACAAAATTAGCAGGTCTGTATAACGTTCACCAATCACGAAATAAATAACAAAATTAGCAGGTCTATATAACGTTCACCAATCACGAAATAAATAACAAAATTAGCAGGTCGATATAACGTTCACCAATCAAAAAATAAATGAATACACACAACAACAGGTGTTTTGATTCACAACAGCTCAATTTCATTCAAAATCCAATCAATTTCAATTTTAACCTTCCTAATTACAATTTATTAAATTTGGACAAATGCCAACGACATCTGTCTGTCATATTTTTACATTCCTATACACTCTTTAACCCTGTTTCAGGGGATAGTTTGGGCCTCGTTTTTACGCGGAAGGGGAGGGGTGTTAATTTTACTACTCCTATAGAATTCAGGGAAGGACAAATTTAATGACTTTAAAATTTTATCAGTATCCCACCTCGTGGATTTTGTAGTTGTAAAGTTCTTTCTTTGTTTTTCTCAATATCACTTGGACCGACACATTCATGTGTTAAAAGTGTTATAGTGTGAAAAGGCAAACAATAAAAAAAATAAAATAAAAAATTTAGAAAATTAAAAATGCAGTTCTCAGACGTCCAAAAGAATACTAACTTATCTAGAATACTAACTTATCTAGAATACTAACTTATCTAGAATACTAACTTATCTAGAATACTAACTTATGATGAGAATCAACGTGAAAAAATGTATTTTCAATTTTTGATACATTAAATTATGTGTTATCTTCATCGCCATTTTTTTGCATAAGTAAATACGCTTACAAGTAAGGTTGCAGCTTATCTACCATGTTTTTATTGTTTTCGTAAATACCATACATGTGACAAACATTGGCGGCTTTAGAAATTTCCGAGTTTCAAAATTATCTCCTTTACTGTACGTTTTACGTTTGAACTTTTTAATTAGTATGCTTATTTCTGTTGTGTACTGTAAAGATGGTTCGAGATTTTTCACATCGTAAGATGGTCTACTTCAGGGGTTTATACAATCTAACAATTATAGGGAAATATTACTTAAAAGGATGTGGAAAAACATTTGGAGGCGTGAATTATAAGAAAGTCGGATTGACAGAGTAAACCGAAAACAAAGCCAGTAAAACTACACGCTGCTTAATTTGTTTTTTTGTTGTCGTATACACAGAAAATAAACACCAACTTATTTTTAAAGTTATATGATATTTAAGATTTTTAAGATTTTTACCTCGATTGTTTCGAAGTACAAAACTACACTATGTAAAAAAAATTAGAATGACCGTTTTCTTCTAAAACGAATTGTAACCGCAAAATAAATGGAAACAAAGGTTTAAACAAAAATTTGATATATCAACCTACAACTGTACCAAGGTTGATCAAATTTGGGAAAGCCTGTCACAAAGGGAAATCAAGGAAAGTGGATGGATCAACTCTTCCCCTGTCATAATATTTTAGAAAATTCTCCGACAAATAGGTTTAAAAGGGTGTAGCGAAGACAGTTGCATGCGTGGATTATACAAAAGTCATATTCCATCTTGAAAAATTCCAGAAAAAGTATACATTCCTTGATTTGTTATATTCTTAAACACACGAAATATAAAAGCAAAAATTGAATCTCGATGTTTTTTAAGTAACTGAAATCAACATGAACTACTGAATACTAGAAAATATATTTTTATTTAAAATTTAAACAGCTACAAAAAATAAACAGTAGCCAGAGAATAATCTTCTCACATTTTTAATTCTGTCATAAGGACATGTAAACAGGAAAACACACAAGAAATGGGTACCAGACTTTTTTAATATGGAGTCACCAAAATAACAATCCTTTACTGTTAAAGCGCTTTGTGACATCATACAATGTGATATTTTTTCCCTCGATTGTACTTTAAAGTATATATGTACAATAACACACTGTGTGAAAAAAAATTCAGAATAACTGTTTTCTTTTGAGAGGAGTTGTCACTGTTATGCAAACATAACGTTTATAATGGCACAACATGTAAAAACAAAAGTTTATAAATTAAAGAAATTCTGTTAAAAATATCACTAACAATAAATAATTATGTACATCAATACATATCTTAAACAAACAAAAGAATCATATTTGTGTGTAAACATTTTTGTGTCATGTTCAAACTAGTTCCTTTCTCAAACAAGTGACGTATTTATCGATAGTAAGCAAATAAGGGCGTCAGAATAACTTGAGAAAGAATTCGTAAATAGTGTGAAAAATACACAAAAAATGAACTGTGAACTCTTTTATTTGATCAACATGACTCTAAAGCGTAAATTAATGAACATACATAAAAGCAGAACATAAATCTAATTCCTGTTAAGTAAGCAAAAATACAATTCTTATTTTAATGTTTTTCCATCCTAATAAATTGTCCATATCTCCATGCTAGAACGATGGAGATAACTGTCTTTTACTTAATTTTCTTT
This sequence comes from Hydractinia echinata, assembly GCA_030067915.1. Taxonomy (NCBI): domain Eukaryota; kingdom Metazoa; phylum Cnidaria; class Hydrozoa; order Anthoathecata; family Hydractiniidae; genus Hydractinia; species Hydractinia echinata. The sequence continues at coordinate 866,183 of JASGCC010000029.1, forward strand.
ATTCATTTGGTATGTTTAGTTCTTTACTTTTTGGTTGCTAATGAAAAACAATTTCTTCACATGCAACTACAACGGAAAATTTCGTTTTTAGTCTTTTCGTTTTTCCTCTCATTTTTAATTCTTCGAGACAAGGGTCCATGAGTTACTCCCATAAAATTAAATCGCCTTGCATTTTTCGTTGTACTTCTTCGTCTTTAGCAATAGCATCCCAATCAGTACTGCCACGACGCAATAGAGAGCACGCACCTTCCTCAACACTTCGTGACATGAAATCTTCAAAAGCTTGAGTAGCTTCCCCATCCATACTTTCTTCGTCACTGTATTCTCTATACACAGCGTCCTCACTGCTTCTACGGATTTGTAATCTTTGCAAACCACCTGCCGTGACAAAGTCACTGGCTCTTCTCTTCTCTAACTGATTTTTCGTTGGGACTTTTACCACCCCAGCTGATCGACGGCGATCAATCAAATTAGCGCTATTCAATTCAGGATTGTCCATTTCTTTTGTTTTCTTCCAGTTGTCAAAGCTGACTTGAAACGCTTTTGCCATTGTCAAACAAATCGCTCTTGATTTTTGCAAGTCATCGCATAAAAATACATGGCATTTTAAAGGCGAGTTGGATCTAGCTGCAATAAAGACAAATATCTCTTGATATCTTTTGTCAACGTTGCAGTATCCCACCTCGTGGATTTTGTAGCTGTAAAGTTCTTTCTTTGTTTTTCTGGATATAATCTGGATACCTTTTTGGACTGACACCTTCATCACGACATCATGTTTATTTCTTCCTTCTAAGGAACCAGCTGATGCCAATGCCATGTCGACAGCTTCCACGGATGTAGACGCCTCCAAATCACCCACTTCCAATCCTTCCAAGCACAAAGTTTTCACTTTAAAGCTTGGTGCATTTCCTCCAATATCGTAACTCCCCTTTCGACTGAATCTTCTGGTGGCATTCTTCATCACTGATTTTAAACTCATTTCTCTGTTTTGATTGTAACTCATCATTTTTGCTTTGATTCTTGTAGCCCCTTCTTCTTGAAGTTTCGAATCTCGTAGAAGCTTTAATGTTTCTGATGTGAATATAGTTAAGGCGAGCCTATTTAAGCTATTTTAAGTTGAAAGAAAACAATATATAAGATTACATTATAAAACGATGCTTTTTGTTTGATTTACATGTTTGTCGTGTAAATAAAACGTTTCATATTATTGGCATGATTTCAACATGTTGTTATGTTTTCATTACCGTTCTCATGCTGTCTCGACGTCATAAAGAGATATTTGGGGAATTAATATTTGGCCGTTACCCAAGAAAGAGATGTATTTCGAAAACCTATTTAGACATGTTTGAAATATAAACTTAGCTCTCAGGCCACAGTATAAGGTATATATGAGCAAAATAGAATCTATTTTGCAAAAAAAAGTTATTTTGAACCCAGCCCTTTTGTTATCACTTCAAAAAAGTAAAGCAACAACGTACTACGCAAGGAATTTTGATCCACAGTTTTGCAATATATGTCAGAAATATTTTTAAAAGCAAACTGTATTAGTATTTTTTTTATATTACCGAGTGTCATGCAAAATAATTCTGATGTTTTTTATGGGTGAAGAATTTTTGCAGATGTGATCAAAATTAGCGTGATATACACAGGTAGGCTAAATTTTACCGTAAAGATATCCATAGCTAACGCATTGAGACTGTTTCGTCGTCATGTAGCTGTTGCTGCTTGTTGGAATGTTGTGGCAGTTTCTATTTTATCAAAAGGGATAATAAACTGATTGGTCATCCTGAGTTGAAAGTAAATTTGTAGAAAAGAAGCGCATATATCAAGAGCTTTTATAAACTGAGCTGGGTCGAGCAAAATCTCATGGAAATTTTCAATTCGGCTCTTCGTTTGTAGGCTATTCATACAATAACACGTGTTTCAATATATTTATGGAGTTTGGCCCACCCCAGCAAAGCTCAGAGAGTTTACGCCCATCTGCATTTCTGTGCATTGATTATTACAAGAAGTAATAATTTCCAAAAGAAAGCTTTTTACCTTGCACTAATGCTTATCAATGCACAGGTCAAGTTATTATACGAATGGGATATTTTATTTATTCACGACGAGTAAAACTTTGTAAAAAAACTACTTGAACAAACATGCCACTATAGTTTGAGGGTAGACACTTAGCTACCTATGAGAATATAATTTCGATCATGAAATACATATTTTCAGCATTTATGGGCGCGTGTTTACAGTTTACACGTGTTGAATGCTATGTTGCATTTAGAATGACGTCATCATAAGTAAACACAAAACTTCGCATGTAAACACATTTATTATTGCTGATTAAAAGTTTCAACATTTAAGAAATACTTTCTAGTTAGAATTTTAATTTTAAGGATATTTCGCGTTGGCGGGAGCTGTTAAGATGTTTAGTAACAGTGATTATGCAATCAAAATGAAATTAAGTGATGGGTTGTTCTGTATTACTTTTGAACTCAATTTTTAGGATGTTAAAACTATAGTGGAAAGCAAATAAGTAAACGGGAACGGCCTTGGGAATTTATCCTAACGGTTGGTTCTTCGTACACTCCGACAGCATTGCTCTAACTTGCTTTCCTGCCACACAAGCAAATTGGCGGTCAGTTGATGGTTCCAAATGGGCTGACAATACTACATTTAAAATGCGCCGGAGTAGAGACGTGAATATGAAACCTCATGATTGCAAGTTGACAACGCAACCACCACACAGGTAGTGGTCGTACAATCTATAAAAAGGTGTGACATACGGACAATATATTTGTATTTTACTTTTTAGCTTATTCGCCCGATCCACACCCAAAATTCATACATCGTTCTTGTATCATTTAGTTGGGGAAAAGCGGCTGCTATGTAGACGTGACTATGTAATTCTAAAAATAAATAATTTCCATTATTTACAGGAGTCTGGGGTTGTGTGTCTGTTACGTACAGAGTTTTTTTTTAAAAAAGGAAATTTCCCTTTACATTCTCAAATTTTGAACTTTTAAACAATATGGCATTATGTATCAATTATAAATTCATATTTTTAGCATCAACAATGCTAATTGATTTGCAAATCATTTACAGGAAAAATATATTCCAGTTGTATGGTTATTAGATTCTTTTAAAATCACCCACCTGTCAATATAAGGCCTTGTTTTGATAGGAGGACCTCTCAAATAATTAATTAAATAACATTGTAGCTTCAATTTGTTTAAAAGAAATCGGAATGAAAAAATTGTTCTATAATTCACGATTCTGTACACGTGATGGCATGGGTCCAATTTCTGTTTAAGTACTTATCAAAAGACAACTCACAAAAATAAACAATAAAACTAAGCAGTCTGACCCAGCTCCTCCTATTCCAGCAAATTCTGGTAATAAAAAGGCAGCATCACCTCTTATCTTTCTTGCACAAACGACAAAGTAAATATTGATTGACAGCTATCGCATCTTAACCTACAAAACAATTACTAGACTGCAAAGTGTGTTTGTGCCAAAGAAAATGAGCCAAAAATAAACAGTTTAAAATTATTATTTACTGCGAACCGCAAAGTAAGAAAACAACTACTTAATACTTTCAAAAAATTGCTTTCATCAAACAACCTGAGGCTTTGCTCTCCTTAACCTTAAAACAAAAATTTATCAACGCAAGAGTCCTATGTGAGAAGTTGGTATTTTAATCTATGTTTATAAAGCTCAAACAAGTGGGCTGCCATCATGAATTACAATCTCAAATACTCTGTAATATCAAAACTGAAAACAATTGTGCAATGTCGACTGTAAACTCTAAGTGCCTTTAAAATAAATAAAGTGGTTTTGTGAAGCAACAAATCTTGTTTTTACTTGTTTTGGCAGTTAGATATATTTGAAATATCATTGTACTATAAGGGCAGTGACGATACAAAAATAATTTGTGTGCCGACAACGTAACACAACTTGAGTTATATTTTACTTTTTTACGAAATAACTGTAAAAAACAAAATAATTTTGTAGTTAGGAGGAAAATAATACAATCACAAAACTTACAATAAAAAATCAAAAAAATCAGCCAAACCTCAAAAGAAACTGTGTTTTTATGGTTTGTTGTACATTTCATTCGACAAATATTTTTAGAGTACCGAACTTTTCAGCTTTTCGCTTAAGCACACGATCAAAACCCTTCTTTCTCGCTGCTGTCACAGTAATTTTTTAAGGCAACAATAAATGTTTGAAATGCTTTGAATACTTCCGCTCCATATGAAAATTCGAGAAGTCGTGAGCTTATACTTACCGAAAGCTTGGCCCTAAAACATCCTGACGCCGCGTTTTTGATAACTTCAAATTTTCTGACTATCATCGTAGCAGCACTCACCACGAAGAATTTTTTACGCACACTCTAATGCCCAACAGGCTTCACTTTCTGCGCAATCACTCCATCAGTTTTTACTATTCATATATTTTCTTTATGTTACACATTCAAAAAGTATAAGACATTTTGAAATATTAAAAAAAAATATCACTTTTTATCAACTTTTTTTTACCAATAATGTAATTTGATCTCGTGGCTATTAAACCACCCAAAACCATCCGAAGACATTCTAAAACCACCTAAAACGAACCAATGCCACCCAAAACCACTTAAACTAAATTCCCCTCCCACAAAACAATAAAATAAGCCAGCATAGTATAATTTTGTTGGCGGTGTTATTGAAAATTAATTTTAGTAGTAAAGATGGATAGAAGAGTACCGGCGGCTTCGTGCGCGGTGAAAAGTTGAAATAATAATACAGTTGTCGCTCGATATGTGGAACTCCGGATAAGTGAAACTTTTACTAAGTGCAACCATTTTTCCCGGTCCTTTCATTGGCTTATCAAACTCTCTTAGGGGCCGTTAAAACGTGAAATCTGCCCCCTGTCTATAGGGAAAATCCGCACAACATTTACACGTTTCAGGCGGAATGAAATTTCATCCGGGGATGAGATCAAGAAAAAAATGCGTGTTAAACACTCTAATTTATTTCATTCGCGATGAGAAATCAGAAAAAAACACGTGTAAACACAATATTTTTTTCATCCCGGGATGAGAATGTACACTTTTTCACACTCTCTTGAACATGATGTTAAATATTGCAGCCATAAAAACAATTCGTTCTTTCTTTTCGTGATGACAGACAAAGCAAGGAAAACACTTGGAATTTTAAAAAAAAATATATATGTATGTATGTAGAAAACCTTTTTGTTAATTTATATACCTTTAATAGAAAGTTAAAGTAAATTTCTTCATAAATTTGTACCAGTTTAAAGACGGGCGCAAATGCGTCAAACTGTTCATCAAACAGCTCATCAAACTGTTTGATGAAAATTTTATCAAACTGCGAATGTTTGATGAAATCGAATTTTCCATTTGCGTCAACTCGTCAAACACGTTTTATCAAAACATTCGAAATGATTGAAGGCCTATTCATTTACAAAATTTCAAAATGGCGGCTGATATGGCGAAACTTCTGGTATTGAGTGAGCTTATGGATTCTGATGATGAAAAGCCACATCGAGGAAAAACACGCAGCTGGATAAAACGAAGAGATGAAAAGGGATACTTTAATAACATTGTAAAGGAACTAAAAATCGAAGATCGATTTGGATTCCGAGAAATGTTCCGAATGGATATTGTTAATTTTGAGTTAATATTAACCAAAATTTCGGATTTAATTTCGCCTAAGGAGAGACTTGTGGAACCAAACCCGTGAATGCTGATGAAAGGCTAGCATTAACTTTACAGTTTTTAGCTACCGGGGAAGCTTTTAAATCTCTAAGTTTCCCAGTTCCGCATATCATTAAACGCTGTGTCGTATATTGTCAAAGGATGTTGTAAAGCAATAGTAGAAAGAATGGCGACCGAATGTTCGAAACGTTCGAAACGTTTCGAAAAGACCCTCCACTGTTGATGTTTTTTTCAACTCATCGCGGTTATTAAAAATGACTGTTTGATGAAATTCGACTCAAATGCGTCAAACAGCCATCAAACAGCAAAACTCGGTTTGATGAACCCATTTTGTTTGATGAAAAGTTTGATCGCGATCAAACTTCATCAAACTTCATCAAACTCAATTTTTTTCGTCTTTTCTCATTTTTTCGAAAAAATCGTGTTTGATGGTTCAACTCAAATGCATCAAAATTTTCATCAAACTCGCTAGTTTGATGGAGTTTGATGAAAAGTTTGACGCATTTGCGCACGTCTTAACCATTACTCGACCATTTATGGTTCCTATGTTTTATACGAGAAACCAACACCAATACCCAAAATCTAGTGATGACAAAGGGAAAGGAAAAGAGATGGAGATGGAGTGATGAAATGGTTGATCACTTAATTATGTGATTCTCAGAGAAGAAAACAGAAAGCGAGTTTCTAGGGAAAGATTTTGAGGCACGTCAGAAGCTGTACGGAGACGTGAGAAAAATTATGGCTAAAAAGTTTGAGTCACCAAATTTAGTCGATTTAACTCTACCCGAGAAAAACCTTAGTTAAGCCGATTTGAACGACTATGAAGTGGAGCTTGCATTAGTGAAAAAACAAATTAAGACTGGTTCATCCCGGGATGTAAATATTCTGATTTTATCCCAGGATAAAGCTCACGTGTAAAACACTTTTCCTTTCATCCCGGGACGACTTATATCCTGGGATGAGATTTCATCCCGCCTGCGTGTAGACGTGGTCTTATTTCCTGAGTGGCCGGATAAGTGGAACATTCGCTAAGTGAAACCATTTTTCTGGTCCCTTAAGCCAAATTACACTCTCGTACTGGAACTTTCGCCAAATTACACTCTCGTAACTGGAACTTTCGCTCGATTTTCAAAACAAATTCCGAATTCGAACTTGTTTTTTGACAAATTAATCACGCATTTTTTAAAACTAACACATGATGACACATTACAGCTAATTTACAGCTATTCGAAAAATAACTGACAAATCACTTAAAACAAGCGTTTCATTTATTTTTCTAAAATTGTTTCGTTCTAAGTGACTATATATAAGTAACTCTCATTAATTGAACTCGCTACGTCTTATTTTGCCTCTTCTGGAACATTTTGCATCTGTATTTTTAGGGCTTCTAAAGTTTCCTCCCAGAACTGCATTTATTTTGACAGAATTAAATTGTTTGAAAAAAATTCGAATAAGTGAAACATTCGCTAAGTGTAACCATTTTTTCGCTTCTTTGAATGTTCCACTTATCGAGCGGCAACTGCGTATCTACTTAAAAGCTACTTATTTCGTAAGTTCTTTCGCTTCTTTTCTTAATTTTTTAGTACTGAAACGCCAGCGCATTCTAGCTATGGTTAAAAATGTTGTGGCTAATAATCTTTTTTTCGAGAACGCGAAATATTTACTTTTGGTGGGAAAGTTGGTAGACCAAACTCAGAAAAATATTATGTTGTTGTATGTTGTTATATGCAACAAACTGTACGCGTAACATAGCTAGGCATTTCAATTCGCATGTTTTCCAATACATTAAAAGAGTCATAGATGCGTTTATGCTAGCTAATAATTATTATTTTTGTCATCATTAATGGACATGCTAGGAATTGAAAAGTATTATTTTGGTCGAATGCAGGAATTAGATGTTTATATTATTTGAACTTTGGAATATTTTGTACTAACCGAAATGTTGACGGATGCGTGCCATAAGGCGCATTAAACAAAAGCTGATTGGAGATGTGTTACATGAAACCTCAAGCTACTAATTTACCAATAAACTTTTGTCGAATAATCATTCAACAAAGTCAGGCTGCACGCTTAACGTTATCATATAATTTTTCTTTATCGTATAAATAGAGTGGAATGCTAATGCGGGTTTGTTTTACTTCCAACTTAAAATAAAGAAGTAACCACAAGGAAGTGATTATATAACTTCAATTAATCAATCAATCAATCAATCAATCGAGAAGGTCATTTCTATGCACGTAACATGCACTCCGAACTTGTCATATTCACTTGTCATATTCACTTGTAATTGTTCATAGCAGACTTAGGTTTTCGAATCTTAAGATCCTAAAGTGCGCCCAGATTTCACGATTTCTCGGACTTTTCCGGATTATGAAGCAGATTATTGCATAATGCAGACTTTTTGGAAAGTACTCCTAGGTCATTGTCGATGTCGGTTACTCGGCCTACACGTCTGCCAAAGTACACCTTTTGCAGCTCACTGGCTGTAGAGTACTAGCCAAGTTATGCCGTTTAGCTATTATCGAGAACAAACAGATTTTTGCAAAAATATTATGTCCGAAATTGTTGATACTTAAATAAATTCTGACGCTTACGAAATTTGACAGGTTCTGCAATAAAACATACTACTGTTTCTAAAGGGTTAACAACTTCCTTATCAAAGCGCCATCCAACACATGGTTGGAAACAATGATCAATCATTAAAATTATAATTTCATTTGGTCAAAATATGTAAGCAATTATTTCCGAAATTACCATTTAGTCTTAAAAAGTGTCTGGTTTGTACTTTAACAGCTTTAACATGTTTGTCAATTTTAGTACCAAATGTGAGGTTTTCATAAAAATGCATGATTCCTGGAACACGATCAAGACGATATAAAATGATTATCTCTGTCCCTTGTTGATTTTCACAGGGTTGCTTTTGACACCAATTAAAATAATTAGGTAGTGATATTAATTTAATAGTTACAAATTAACATATTTGAACCACCAATGGCTTAGGTAAATGAAACTATTTGAAGTTGGCAAACGTTACAAACATGGCAAACACAATGTTGTTGAAAATGTTACTGTTTTTGTGTTATAATTATTAACTTGTGGATGGTCAGTATTGATGCCAAACCATGCATTAATTGCGCATTTTGTGAAATGTAGTGAGCCTCTAAACTGCAAAGGTAAGTGTATCAGAAACTAACTGTTTTGTTGCACTACTACCAATTTGAAATGTTATCCTGGAACACGCTTTTCAGCTACTCAGTTAAAATTCCGTTATTTCTTCTGGTATATTATTTTGCTTTGAGACATTATATTTTTATATTATTTATTTCATTGTAAATAATTGTAAACGCTCACAGCCATACCTTAGCTAACAATATTACTTTCCCAATTTCTCTTATATTATTTGGTAAGTCAATTATAATATTATTACCACCTGGAATCATCGTAGCCCTATGAAATTTATTTGTTACGCCATTTAGCTGGTCTTGTGAAACATAGATGTGGTTGCTGTGATAAATGCGCCAAAGTGATGGGTGAAGCATGTGGCAAATATTTTGGAAAGTGCAATCAGGGATTATTCTGTGTGAAAAAATCAGGTCAATTAGAACAAGGAGTGTGCGGTAAGTGTATATGTTTTGCAGAGGTATTGTTAAACAGTTTTATCATCATAGTATTTGTAGTGGTACAATGTTTACTTTGTATACTTTTATTATTGTGGATGTTAAATTATAATGGTAATATGTTTTTTTGGTAATTATAGCTTGTGGACCAAACTGTTTTGATCTATTGCCCATATGGACGAATTTTAGATAAGAATGGCTGCCCTACCTGTCGATGCAAACTAAAATGTAACATTTTTTATTCTTTTTTTTGTTTTTAACCTTTATTAATTTTTATTTTGTTAAGACATAGTTCAGCTACTCTGTTGAAACATAGACTTGACAACGTGGCTAAAGGAGCATTAACGTCAAAGAAAGTCTTACTTATTTTAAATTTTAAATTTTTTTATTCAAACCAAATTTATTGTTTAACGTTCGAAGGTAAAATAATAAAACCAAAAAATTTAGAATTAATTTGTAAGCAATTAATATTTCCATTTTAGCTTGTCCACCAGTGTGTGATAAGTATTGCCACTTCGGAAAGTTGCTAGATAAAAATGGATGCCAAACTTGCGTCTGTCGGCAGAAAGGTAGGTTTATTTTCAGTAAATATATACTTACTACTGACAGGTTTGTCAAAAGTTACGTACTATAAGTGTGCTAAATTCACACTTTAGTACGTCATGGAAGAAACAAAATCGCAGCAATAAATTTTGAGGAAAATCCGAAAACAAATCGGGTAATCGAATTAATCACGTGACCAAAATTCTCAGAAAGATTCCACTAACGAAAAAAAATTATGTTGTAAGTTTCAACTCCTAAGGATAATTCTAACAAAAGTTATTATATTTTCCCCATTATAAGGATTTCATAGAGATTTTTAGGGGTACTTTCGAGTAATGGCCAATATCTAAAGCTCCGAGAGATAAATTTAAAAACTGAATATAACCATGCAGCGCAGCAAAAAAAGAGTTATTTCCGCCCCCCCTCCCGGCCGAATAGGGTTAAAACGTTTTATTTGCAGCCGTTTTAATGAAATCAACAATAAATTTTAAAAGTTAAAAATTTTTAAAGGGGATTCTTCCACGGATTTCAACAACTCGTGTGTTTTTTGCCTTTTTGATATGAGAGATGACGTCGAAAAATACCCTGGTAATATGATTGGCTTTTACATTTTCGCATAATTATGATAATCTTTTTCCTTAGTCAGCACTTTTTGATGTAGCCGAAGCCGTGATCGGTCAGTTTTGTAAGCAAACTTTATAGAGCTAGGAAAATTTATGAAAAACATTTTGGTGTTATTTTGTTAGATTTATTAAAATATAACTGACTCAGTCTTGGTGCTGCATGGTACATTAAGAAAGAATAGTAGACTGATCAAATAATAAAACAACAGCCCTGTCTTTTAGGAAGTGTTTGTAGCTAAAACAAGGTTGTTCATATGGTTAGCACGTAGTAGGTGTGAAACCTACTGCCGCCATTGTTGGTCGCATAAACTAACGTATGACGCGTTCGCATAATCAGGCCATATATTGGCCAAAAATCACTCAACGTTCGTTACCAGTGTATTTTTTGTCGTCTCCTCTCATATCCAAAAGACAAAAGCCCTGGGGACGAGGGTGCAACAACTAGTCTTATTTTTATTTCTCTCTGTCCAACTATTGATGTTACTGGTCCCTTTTTTTAAGATTTGAAATAACCGAAGTTTAATTTAAACGTTTTCCTTGTCCTTTCCCCAGTTTATTTAGCCAAAAACGTAAACTTTGTCAAATGTTGCAATTTTAATAAAGGATGAAGTTCGTAATCCAGAAAATTTGATTTATTATATCTAATCCCACGTTTGCCCAAAACTTTTAAACAAAAGTTTGTATGAAACTAAAAAGCACGTGTAATGTCAGTATAAAAAGTTTGCTTATTCATTTCCTTGTTTTTTGACTGTCTACAAGAAATCTAACAACGTAGGTATATTTCTCTTCCATATTTTCCCTTTTAGCATGCCCACAATTATCTTGCAACGTATTCTGTATGTTTGGTGCTGAAACAGATATCAATGGTTGTGATACATGTAAATGCAAACCAAAACGTATGTCCAATTGCTTTAATTCTTGTCTATGTCACTATGTATATGGCACTTTGATAATACTTTCCCAGACTGTAAGTAAACAAAATATATCACTTTATCAACATGCAAATAATGTTGTTTTTCAGCTTTAAGTTTGATATACGAGATTTCAAAGCCAGCATTTCTGCATGTTTCAAATATTGCATGTACGGATGATTCGAAATAAATATTTAAGTACGGTTACAGCAAAATAAAAACTGATTACTTAAAATGGGAGAAATTAGTTGTTAAGTCATGTACTGACCATGTACATGCTACTGCTGTTAAAACTCTTATTTCTGACGACCTATGAAATACAGAAGACAAGTTCTACGTAAATCTCTATCTTTTCTATTTTAGCTTGTAGGCCACTGTCTTATTGTTCTCGTCTGAAATGTCCATACGGAATCTCCAAGTTTAGAGACCATAAAGGTTGTGAAAAATGTTTGTGTAAAGCAAGACGTATGTTATAACTACCTTTTCTTTATTTTTCTTGTTTTTTTTAAATTTTAATATCCTATTTTGTTATATATCTATAAAGGTGCATCCCCACTAGGCTAGCGAAAATGTCCACCGTTAAAAAGTAGAAACCAATATCCTGCCTAGTGGAGTTAAGCCTTAATACTCTACCTGTTTCACAACTTCTACTAACTTCTTTTTAAGCATGTCCTTCTGTGTGCAATATATTTTGTCCCACTGGAAATGTAGTTGATCAAAATGGCTGCAAACGATGCACATGTAAAGGCAAATGTAAGTTTTTGTTTTACTATTTCAGTCAATCTATAAATTTAGCAATATTCAACAAAATCCAATTTCAAGACATCTGAAAATTTTCTTCAGTTTTTAGGGGGTCCCTGTAAAAAATAAAATTGTCTCCTTTTGAAATTTTACTTTGTTTCGCTTTTTGAACATGTTGAATATTTCAGATATTTATAATACAGTAAACCACGCTAAAACAGAGACTACGGGACAAACATTTTCGCACACTGTGGAGAGATTCGATCTAAAATGTCTTTTGCAACAGGTAAAAGAGTTAACCGGAAAGGATAAAGGGAGGAGATATTGTTACTTAAAGGGTCTGAGAAGACTATTGGCTAGATTAAAACAAACAAATAAAAACTAATGTTCTAAACAAACGTATCTACGTAGCTAAGTGTAACAAAGTACGCAATATTTGTATTTAGTATGTCTTAAAGGATGCACAAATTTTTGCCCTTCTGGAAACGTTTACGATCAGGACGGATGCCGTACTTGTCAATGCCAACCAAGACGTAAGTGTGTTCTTCTTGAAGCTGATATAAAAAACTGAGCTTAGGATTTTAGTAACAGGTCAGGCCTAAACTGTTTGTTGTGCAAATCTAAACTTTATCTCTGTAAGCCTTGGTTCACGACATTTTTTAAAATTAAAGTTGTAGTATACGTCTGATATTCATCAAGGAAGGAAAATTAATATTTGCACTGCTACATTGAGGGTGATATATAACATCAATTATCACATGCTTTTAATGGAAATACCGAAAATTATGAGTAGAGGGGTATATAATACTGCAGTGTTGTTTGAACGATATGCAATTTGATTTTTTAGGTTGTCCGCCCTTATGTAAAATGTTTTGTTTATATGGTAACGAAATTGATGAAAATGGTTGCAAGTTATGCAGATGCAAACCTCGTAGTAAGCAAGTTATCTTCTATCTATCCATTTATTATTCAACATCAAGCGAAATGAAAGAAAATGCAAAATTGTGTTTCAACATTACAACTTTAAAAGTTGACACAATATTACATTATAAGCGTTTATTAAATTTCCTTGGATAATCAGGACATTGACTTCTAAAAATATTTTTCGGATGGTCTCGGGTTTTTGGCAAACAGTTTAAACAGAATGCACAGCCAATTACAGATAAAGCAATCTATATACCTTGACATCGTTTTGTGAATCCTACAAAGTTGTAACTAAACTTGTTTTATTCGTTACTTTTTAGCGTGCGGGTTGACATCATGTGCAGCAATTAAATGTTCTATAATGACGACTGTCTATACTGCAGCTGATGGTTGCACACATTGCAGATGTGGTCAGGAATGTATGATTAATTTCCAATCAATATTGCCAAATTATTTGAGAAATCGTTGGACATAACATATAGCATTTTGCCTTTGTTCACTAACATTAAACATTCTAACAAAACATTGTATAACACCATGTTACATGTTTTCGTTGTAGCTGGGACATGCTTTCAAACCATGGTGTTGTAAATAAAACTTCACGAAAATTGGTCAACCCTAATCTAATTGATATTGTATTTTTTAGCATGTCCAGCATCTTGTACCAATATTTTTTGTCCAACAGGACGCAGATTGGATGTAAACGGTTGCAAAGCTTGTGCATGTAATCCACAGCGTAAGTATCATGACAGTACTTGAATACATCACAACTTGTAACAAAGAATATTTCTAATAAAGACATCCAGTGATATTGTTGTATCTTCTCATAACTATTTAGTTTGTCCGTTTGAATCATGCACATTAAGCTGCAAACATGGAAAGGTACTCGATCAAAATGGTTGCAAAACATGTAAATACAGAACTCAAGGTAAATGAAGAAACTGTCTTATAAATACTTTTGCCTTCATTTTATAAGCCAACACATACATAAAAAATAGATATTGGGCTAAGAAACATGTTTAAATTACAATATGTATGTCAGAATATTAAAAAAAACAATATCATGATATTACTCCATTGTCAGTATTTTTACGCGATAGCTGCTATCATTTAGCTTGTCCACCACCATGTGAGAAATTTTGCTTCTATGGAAACGTTATTGACAAAAACGGATGCAAGTCCTGTCAATGCAAATCGAAATGTAAGATTTAATTTTATTCCACATTGTAGAACAAATGGTACACAGCTGGGTTTACTTTCTCGCTAAATCTTTTTGCCTATTAGTTGTTCTTGTTGTTGTTTGATGTAATCATTGTGGTTGGTGATGTCGGTGTCGTCGACACTGTTATTTTTCTTTCATTTTAGCTTGTGGTGTAACTTCTTGCGCAGCTCTAAAATGTTCCTTTGGTCAAATCAAGTTTACAGGCGACGATGGTTGCACTCATTGCAAATGCCGAAGTAAGTTTGATAGTTTCTTTAACTATTAATGACAATTCAACATAAAGACAATGTCGGTCTACCTATTTAAGATAAACAGATTTGACTCACAATTATTTTACTTAAGTTTTACACTATGTAGGTGAGGTTTTGCCGGAAAAAAATTACTTTCGTCAGAGTTAATTCGCCATTATGTCAAACGATATAGTAATGACAGGTGCCTTTAATTTACTATATTTAGAGTGTCCGCCAAAATGTAAGATTTCCTGTCCCTTTGGAAGAAGATTGGATATAAATGGATGCGAAAGCTGCGCATGTAAGCCTCAAGGTAAATTGCTGTAAAATTTCTGTAAATTGCATTGTATTTTATTAAATTGCACTGTATTTTATGAAATTGCATTGTATTTTATTAAATTGCACTGTATTTTATGAAATTGCATTGTATTTTATTAAATTGCACTGTATTTTTTGAAATTGCATTGTATTTTATTAAATTGCACTGTATTTTATGAAATTGTATTGTATTTTATCAAATTGCACTGTATTTTATGAAATTGCACTGTATTTTATTAAATTGCACTGTATTTTATGAAATTGCATTGTAGCTATTTTATTAAATTAAATTGTATTTTATTAGTATATGCTTATTTAACATTTAAAGGCCGCAAACGTTTCCAGAAATGATAGGGTAATCCTAAAATTTAGCTAAACTTCAAATGACCACAAACGAGGTTCACATAGGCTCACCCGCCGTAAAATTTAATAAAAAGAGATGACATGCTATAAGACTACTACCTGTCTAACGTAACAAGCGGCCGCTATTTTTTTGTTCTCAGACAGGATAATACCTGTGAAGACAACTATATCATCGTGTTTGGGTTCACGATTTCAAACGTCCCTACTTTTTCTATCGCAAAACGAACACATATGTGTTTTATAATATACCTGCCTCTTTTTTTTAAAATCCGAAGAGTGGCCGCTTATACACGTTCGATTGTACTTATTTACAGGGTTTTAAAATTTAAACTATCCTGAACTACTAACTATTAATGTTTTTTGCAATCTCATGACTTCAGAACTAAATAGCCACAGTTGTTTATGTTTGTAAACAACGAATTTTAAGTCAATGAAAACAACATGTGTTCCCACGTACTGCTAAGTTAACGATAGAAATAATTTCACGAGAAATTACCCCCTGGAGTAGCATGATAATCAATGCCTACCAAATAAATATTGTTTGCATGAGTTGCTTGGACTTGCTTCATATGCTACAACAACTGTTTAAACATTTCCTTCAATAGTCAATGTCATAATAATAGAAAATATCCAAGAAGACCTACGCCAGCAACATTTGTCACATATCGGATAATTGATGTTTGATAGATAATAGGTAATTGATAGGTAACTTGTCCTGCAAATTTAATGCAATCTTGTAATGTTTTATATAATTCTCAAAAATTTTCCCATATTTTAAATTCATACTTTGAGAATAGTACTGAAAAAAGGGGATATGTTTTTATATTTTGTTTTTGACAAAACAATTATTTTCTTTGTAGGTAACTGTAATTCAGTTTGCAGTAACAGTTGCAAGTATGGCCATTTTATTGATCAAAATGGCTGCAAAACATGCACGTGCAGAACACAAGGTAAAAGAAAAACTTTTAAAGTAATGAAATGGATGATCAAAATTTCCAGCATTACACAGTGTTTAAACATTTGAAGCGCGTGCAAGCAAAATTGATAACGACTGTTTAGACTATAAATGTCCTCACTAAGAATTTGAATATATATTCTTTAGCTTGTCCTTCGCATGGATTTTGCTTTTACGGACATGTTATTGATAAGAATGGCTGCAAGACAACGTGTTTACCAAAATGTAAGTTTTTATCACTTTAGCATACTTGTAATGCCTGCTCGATTTGTTATCTATTCTGCATTATTTGTAGTCCCTATTTGTATGTTTTTTGCGAATTATTTTGTACAAATATGTTCTCCCTCTCCAAGACGTATATTTTCTGTTCTGGTCTGGCTTATTATCAGCCCACTGTAACAAGACAGTAGCCATTAATATAATCATTCATCGTTCGTTAAAATCTTAAAATATCATAACTGAACATTAAAATTGTGTACAATACAACTTGGCAGAGGGATTACAAATAAGGGTAAGAATTACAAATCGAATTACTGTTCTGACAACAATAAAAATCTCCTAACAATATTAGCAGAATCAAACTGATTCAAAAGGGATGTATGTGTTTTTTTTTGCTTTCAAACTGAAAAAATACAATTGCGAGTGAATTCGGGTAACTTTTAGCAGTCTCTCTCTCTCTCCCTAAGCAACAGTTAAGTCACTTTTCTATCAATTCAAATGCAGTTTTAAACAAATCAAGTATCAGGTCGAAAGTAAAGTTCTTTTTAACAACACGTATGCATATACTATATCAAGCATAAATTCAGCTCTTTAAATACAAAAAGATAAATTCTACTCCAATTTTTAGCATGCGGTGCAACGTCCTGCGTAATTAAATGTGAATTTGAACCTGATACATTCACTGGAGATGATGGATGTACACATTGTATATGCAAACAACGTAAGAACATTAATACAACATTTTAACCTATTTTTACATAATTTACTCTCGCTATTCCATACGTTCATTCAATCTTTCAGGTCTTTTGTAATAATATCATTTCAACGAAAACTATTGGGACACCTCTAGGTATCTCATATTCAATCAATTTTCCTAGCCAGATTTATTAGTCTTACTCTCTTGAGGTAACAAAAGTATGTAAGTCTGCACCAACAGAAGGTATGTAAGTCTGCACCAACGGAAAGTATTTAAGTCTGCATCAACAGAAAGTATTTAAGACTGCACCAACATAAGTATTTAATACTGCACCAACAGAAAGTATGTAAGTCTGCATCAACAGAAAGAATGTAAGCCTGCACCAACGGAAAGTATTTAAGTCTGCAACAACGGAAAGTATGTAAGTCTGCATCAACAGAAAGAATGTGCGCCTGCACCAACGGAAAGTATTTAAGTCTGCACCAACAGAAAGTATGTAAGTCTGTACCAGTTTGTACAAGAAAAACAAAAACAAAATAAATGTCCATCGTATTCAGTGCTTTAAAATTATGGGCGTATCCCATTGTACTAACTCCTGGTGCTGTGTTATACTAAAACAAGACGTATGATATACGCAAACAACCTCGCGAATAAAGTTTACAAAAAGCTGTCTATCAAATTGTGATTTCTGTCACCATCATGTTCAGCATACTTTTTTTGTTAACTGTGCCAAATTTTGTCGAATATAAAGTAGTTTTAATTTCGGACCAATTTCGACCTAAAATGACATTTAGGTGACAAAAAATCAAAAGTATGATGTCACTATTATGTTCGGCATACTTTTTTTGTTAACTGTGCCAAATTTTGTCGAAAACAAATACCAATTTTGGCCTGAAACGTCCTTTAGATGACTTCCAAGTACTTAGAGAGTTTAGGTACGAAGTTTAAATCTGTGACGTCGCATTTGACCATTTGGGACATTTAGTTAGTTACGAGTTGGAAACCTATCCTCGCAGGCGAGATAGTAAAAAGAAAAAAAAAAGTAAAAATAGTTACCAAGATGAGATTCGAACACACGACTACTCCCGTGTCGGTGCTCAGAGAGGCAAAAATTTCCATTCTTGTAGGACACATTTGCGTTTTAATACAAGCTCACGAGCTTGTAATAAGGAAATATGACTTCAGTCGAGAGGTTTTTCTAGCTTTTCAATTGCTCAGTCTAAAATTGTTCTTTTTTTTACAGTAATTTACAAATCAAATCAAATTTCTGCCCTGAAACATTGTTTAATCAAATTGCTTTTATAATAAAGAAAAAAGTGTATATTTGAATATTTTTTTATCCTAGGTCGCTTTGTTCTGTTGAAGAATGTTTTTGTTCCTAAAACAGAATAGAGCAACAAAAACCGTGCCAAAATATTTTGTCGTGAGTTCTACATTATGCTCATTAACAAATTCCATGTCCTAAGTAATTCTTTTTTAGCACCTGCAACTTGTCCCATCTTTCCAGCACCTCCACCTGGTCAAACTCCTGCAAACAGTGACGATGATTGTAAAAATGATAGCGATTGTACAGCATCAAAACTATGTTGCGGCGGTGGATTTCAGACAGCACCAAAAACTTGCAAGCAACCATGTCGTTCTAATTGCTCACTACTCAAATGTGACGGGGATGTCATTACTGAACAATTAGGTGACGGATGTACCAGTTGCAGATGTGCTACTAACTAAATACATGTTATTTCTTAAATAATAACCACTAAACAAATCTGGCTGGTTGGTCATAAAGTCTTTTTTTACCTTCATTTTCTGTTAATAGTGAGAACACATCTGAATTCGGCTTTATTTTTGTTTATGGAATCTTTTTTTCAAAATTTATTTTTATACATACAAGTTTGTCTGTTTTTTTGTTCGTTGAGCTAACTTACGGTATGTGACGTAGTAGAGTATATAAAGAGAATGAAACTCTCTAGAAATATTGTGACGCAACTGTAAATTTTTGAATAAAAACCCATACTGTGTTGACTTTTGTGGAAAAATGTATGCTTTTTGCTAGCTTTGCAAACTTTGTCAAAGAATAGTTATATACACTGTTCCAAAGTCTTCTAGTGGGCTCTTACCCAAATCATAAGATTGCTTTTTCAAAGTTCAGATAAAATATTTCTGATCCATGTCTTACCAAATTATTATTTTTCTACTATGGAACAGAATTATGAAATCATGGCTCAAGTATTAATTATTTTGGCTTTATTTTATTGATGAGGAGTTATAGAAATATTGTCGCTGCTTGAGTGCCCCCCTTTCAAATTTCTAAGAAATACTCACACCACACAATCTCACATTCTGCAAAAAATATTGTGAACAGGTTCACCAGAAAGGCCATGTTTATTAAAGCATTTAAAATTTAGCTGAATCATGAATAGTTTCAATTTTCTTTTGTAAAAATCTAGCCTAGTTAACTAAGCTTTCTTCTTCGAGGTTGATAAAATGAGTTTCTCCCAAACAAAAGCTTAGACGCAAACGAATGACTCAACGGAAACCCCAATTTTAAATTGAACAATGTGACTAATCGCTTCGGAGGCCATTTTGATTTATCTGTGAGTTGTTTACCAAGCATGGCCACATCTTACTCTGGTAAAAACTTTATAGTTTAATAATGTTTGTTAGGGTAAGTGAAACCACTCGCTCGAATATTCGGATGAAAAGGGCTTTCCCCGATATTAACCACGTGAGAAAAGAACAATAGAATTAGCCAATCAAAAAGCGCGGCCAGTTTCTGGCCGCAGGAAAATCGTTTGAGACCCAGCATAATTTTCCCCACCTTAACTACTCTGATTTCCCGGTGGTAAGAAAAATTACGCTGGGTCTCCTGGCTAGTAAAAATCGAATCGTGTTACAGAACTGAACTGTACGCTTTGCCACAAACTTTATTTTGCTTGCCGGCTATGCAGCTCTCACGTCATGTAATTTAAATAAACCAGATATAGATTAAGATTTCTAGGTGGTGGAAATTGAAAGTTCACGTTATACAATTTTAATCTAATGTGATTTCATTGTGCATTATTATTACCAAAACACGGCATCTTGTACAACTCCCTCTTGCATCAAACGCGTAGAGGATAGGGATTTGTTTTCAACTTTTTTATTTCCCATGAAGCACATTTTATCAACTAATTGCGTTCCCAATAGCAGTCTAATTTTTACGGTGGCCCACAACTGCCACGGCAAAAAAAAAAAAAAAAACATGAAAAGAAAAAGCCACGGCAAATGTTACAGTAAATGTCACGGCAAAAGAAAAAGCCACGGCAAAAGTAAAAGAAATATAATCAAATCAAATTAATAAATAATAAAAATAATTAATAATTAATAAAAAGAAAAAAGAAAATCATGAAAAAGTCAAGGCGGGAAAGCGTAAAACGATTTGAAAAAAAAAATGGCTGACGGCAAGATCTTGTTTTGTGATCAATGTGGATCACAAGTGCATGTTGCTGCAAAGTTTTGTGTATGCTGTGGTTACGTTAGGGAATTACCTACCTCAATCAATTTTTAGAAGGCTTGAATACTTTAAGCATAAGTGACTATTTATGGTCAAACCGCGATCTATTAGAACCTTTATTTACACTGAAATGAAAGAAGGTAACAACTCAGTTGATTCAAACTATGTATTTTCCATACTAAAACCTCAATTCTCATCAGAGGCATGCTCTAAAAGAGTGGTGGTGGAACATGTTTTCGATAATTTTTAGGATTTCTTGAACATGTTAGAGGATGAAAAAATTACAGGTCCCAGTGAGCAAATGACTTATGATAGTGATGATACGGATGGTGAGAAAAAAGAATTGTTTGCAGATTTATCACCCGCTGGGATCCTAAAATAGATGACAGGGCAAAGTCACAAGCCCTTAGGTGGTGAACAGTTTGAGGTAACTGTTAATTTTAACCATGATTGCTACAAGATTAATCCAACCCACACAGTGTGTTTCCCTGTTGTACATTCTTGTTCTAGGGAAATCACACTACCTGTAAAGCACATGGGAACATTTACTGACTTTGAGAAGAATTTTAAACTTGCAGTTTGTAAAGGACAGGCTTTTGGGTTACACTAATTTTTTCACACAAATTAGATATATTTACATTACACATTCATTTGTTTGTTAAAATTACGTTTGGTAGTTTATATTTTGTTGCATGAACCTTTTCTTTGTATATATATACATTTTTTGAAAGTTTGAGCTTTTGTTATGTTTAAAAGACATAAGAATTATATGTTTGTTTTCTTCTTTAAGTACCCCTTTGTCATGTGAACTCTAGAAACCAGGGATTTCATAAAGTTGTAATCCACCAAAATTAATATCCTAATAGTCCTCACATAAAGATTCTAATTTATCATAAAGTTCCAATGCATCTTTCCAGTTCGCTGGTTTTGAAATTTGGTAGTAATTAGTAACATAGTCGAAATATTCAGTGAACTCGTTGGAATAATCGTTCACTACAACATGCCGTGAAACATCTTCTATAACGTCTTGTCTAACTTCTTGCTTGTAATCCCTGCTACCGTGTTCTTCGGGCAAAAAATAAAGCGAATCTGGACGCCCAGAAACAGTTTCATGTCGCGATTTTCTGATCCTATGAGTGTTCCAAAAATCTTTGACGTGGTCTAAATCTTTTTGTAGAACTTCTGAGAAAGAAAACCACAATGCTTTCATTTTTATATGCGACGCTGTGTCTATTCTGCCAGACGCTTCGAGATCCTTAAAGAAATTTCTCCACCAAGAAGAACGTAGTTTGCAAAATTGTGACCACCACGCATCGATTCTTTGGTTTCGTGGGGAGGACACATATCGATGCGCATCTGACTCATCTCTGAAATAAGCATGAATGGGTGCAACTAAACTGTTTTCTGTACCTAGGTCAGTAATGAGCTCGATGGGACAACCATCTATTAAACTAACTGCTTGTGAGTAATAGCAAGCAATATTGTCAGGCGCATTGTTGGATCGAGCTAATTTTAGCCAAATTATTTTGCGGCTGAATCCATCTATGGCCCCGTGAATTGGGAAACCCCAAGGCTTAAGTTTATCGTAGCCGTCAATGTGCCACGAAAAATTAGGCCCGGGGTTCACATACATTCTTCTTCGAAGTCTATGTCCTCTTCGATTTGATGAACCGACAGGATCCAGATCTTTTAAAATGCGTTGCACAATTAACCTGGGTACTCTCATCCCCTCAAGCTGCAAAGAATGCCAAATAGTCCGATAACCTGGCAGCAGCGCCTGGACCATTGATTATTTCTTTTATTCTTTCTTGCACTAAATGAAGGTTCACATTTTTTTGTCTTCTGTGTAATTTATAACACTTTAAACGTCGTAAAAGAGTTCTATAGCTCATCACAATTCCATGATGCTTCAGAAAGCACAGTAACTCAAGGTAGCTAAAACCTTTGTTATAGTAGTATTTAATGAGCGTCTCTTCATCAAAATGCTCCTCCACATTAAACAAGTCCTCGTCGTCTGTGTTTTCAGACATGTTGCTCGAACACGTGTTTAAAAAGCAGCGAACAGTAATGTTTTACCCTGGCTTTTTCTTTTTGCCGTCGCTTTGTCTTTTACCGTGGCATTTACCGTCACTTTTTCTTTTGCCGTGGCTTTTACTGTATCTTTTTCTTTTGCCGTAGCTTTTTCTTTTGCCGTGGCATTTACCATGACTTATTCTTTTGCCGTGGCTTTTACCGTAACATTTGCCGTGACTTTTTCTTTTTATGTTGTTTTTTCTTTTGCCGTGGCAGTTGTGGGCCACCGTAAGTTTTATCCACAGTTAAGTAAAGTACAATATTGTTGATCCCAATTTAACAACGCAAGCATACAGTTAAATAGTATAGATACAGTTAAATATGATTGACTAAATGACACAACATGTATAACAACCACAAGGCTAAACAAAATAAAAAAGTTTAACAAGAAGAAAAACTAAAATGAAATCTAACTGAGTTCCAGTATATTAAAACATATAATAAGTTCAGACTACAATTGTAAAATAATCTCTTTGCATTTATGCTTTTTTGTAATTTTTACAACATATATCTTCATATGTTTTAGTATCGTAAATAAGAAGCGAGCTTATAAATAAAATAACCAGAAGCTTAATCATTGTGAAAATCAGAGGGATGTAAAACGATTTTCTTTAAAAACTATATATTCGTCTACACATTCCAGTAGACATCATCAGAGTCTGATGATGTCTACTGGAATGTGTAGACGAATATATAGTTTTTAAAGAAAATCGTTTTACATCCCTCTGATTTTCACAATGATTAAGCTTCTGGTTATTTTATTTATAACGACTGGAATGTGTAGACGAATATATAGTTTTTAAAGAAAATCGTTTTACATCCCTCTGATTTTCACAATGATTAAGCTTCTGGTTATTTTATTTATAATCAAGTTGTATGCCCGAAATGATATTTTCCAAAGAAGCGAGCTATAATGATTCACGCTGACCCCACTTGACCCAAAATAAACCTATAGCCACCATACTCGACCTGAAATAAACCTACTACCACCCCACCCGACCCAAAATAAACCTACAACCACCCCACCCGCCACAAAATAAGCATCACTAACTCACATGGATCCAACATAATTAACATCAACCAACCTTTACCCACAGTAAGCTGTTCATTTTGTTTTGTTTTTTCTTGTGAACGGCTACCTTGCGGGGAGCTTCCCTGGCATTTCATATTTTAGTACGCAATACCACCCTACGCCCAAGCCAAAACACTCACGTTAACACCAGACCTTTAATGGTTAAGACCTATTTGGGGCAAAATTCAGGTAATTCAAGGTGTAATTAAAGATGACTGCAATTAATTTCAGCGTTAAGTTTTGTATTTACTGAAATTATGCTGATGCATTGAAGTGTTTAAGTGTACAGAATAATATTATATACATTATTATTTACTACCCTGTAATTTACAAATGTTTTAACAAATTTACAAAAAATGAAAAGAAAAAAAAACATACAAAGTGAGATTACGACATATGAATATAGCTATCTCCTTGGTCTTCCATACTGATATATACTTCGTAAGTATTTTTATCATTGTCTGTACTACGGATATTAGCCTCTATGTATTCTGCATTTTTTCTTTCTTCGTGGGAGTTTGTTATTTCCAAACATGTATACTTATCTCTGTTCACCTCCTCTGCATTAACTGGTGCATAATGTGCCTTCTCGTTCATTCCAGCATTGTTTTTTTCCAGATTCGTTGAAATCTCATAACCAGGGAAATCTTCTGTAAGTCTTTGTTGATTTTCTTCTAAAGCTGCATATTTGTCAGTATTTATTTCGTCCTTTTTCATAGACATATAAAAAGGACTGCTCGTTTTCACAGGAGACGATTTTTCTTTAGAATCAGTTTGTAATTCGTTGTCACGTTCATTTTCACCACCGTTACAATTTAACTTTTGATAGTCTATTGGTGTGTAGTCAACAACATCATTATAACCGTCATTCTCCTGTCCTAAGTTTAAAGATTTGATACCATCTTGTATATTAACACACTCATAAGACGATCCACTGTTCACATTATAATAGTTGCAATCCGAGTTCTCTTTGTCTTTCTCTCGTGTTGTATTGTCAGCAACAGCATAAAGATCGCTCGATTCGGCGGTTTGATCGTTTTTTTTGTTATCAATCTGTTGACCTTTACCTTTGTCATTAACATTCATCTTAGATTCTATTGCAGTATCATTGGATTCGGTATGATTATCAATAGAGTAACAAACCAAATCGTTTTTCATTTCGACATCATGGTTTTCAAAATTTGTTTGATGAGATTCTTTTTCTTGAGGCGTATTGTTCCTTAACAATCGAGCATTTCTTGTTTTTCTCTCTAAAGAAAATACTTTTAACTCTCAAGTTTCGATATATGTAACAGTAGCTAAGTAATCATAGTTTCGAAAGGTATATAGACTCAAGGGATCTGGTTTTTGAATAATACATCTTTAGTCGTAGCAATTTGTTGAAATAATTTGGACCTGTATAGCGTGTGATTCCACGCTATTGTTACAGGTTCAATCTCTAGATATGACTTGGTGGAAAAACTTGAAACTAACTTAAAGGTTAGAGCAATGATCCATTAATCAGTTCCACTCAATCTGCTAGCACTACGCATCAACTGGTAAATTGGTCGTCTGGCGGGGGGATGATGAATATCATAGTAATATAATAAAAGAGAGTTGCATTTCTCGCACTACGACTAATTATTTCAGTATGAAATTCCAACAATTTTACATGTAAAGACATGTAAAGAAAATAATTAGGTTTTCCACTGAATTCCGCCAAAGTTTATTGGTTAAAAAACTCTCAGGGGTTTACCCTTCTTTTGAAATAATTTACCTGCATAATTTTCAAAAGAATCAGTTTGAGAAGAAGATCAAAGGTTAAGCAGTCATATTTAATGTTGTCATATGTATATCAAACACAAACGTTACTGATCGGAATACGAATCCTTTATAGAAGTACGAAGGTAAGGGCTTATTCTTTACTTTAATAATAACATTTAAATAAAGGACTCTCGCTAGACAGAGTTTAAGGACAAAATTCAACTGTTAATTTTCAGTGTTGATAAAGATACGTTTTTCACGTAAAAATGGTGGTCTTTGAAATGGTGGTCTCGTGACTTTGAAAAGTTTTTGTAAAAAAGCGGGCCGTATCTTACCGTAAAATTATATTGAAACAGCTTTAGCTATCTACTATGTTATTTCTATTGCGAATTCAGAAGCTAATCTAAAACATGTAAAAATGATTGGATTGCAATGGACAGGGTAGCTATATCCCTCAATGAGGCTAACAACAAAAATTTAACACACTATAGCTAGCCATATAAAGGATTTCTGTCACAAATATCAGTATTGACTTGCCAGTCTTTGGACTACATTTTAGTGATTGGAAGCTCTGAACTTAACTGCTTTGGCATCAGACGACTAAAATATGCACTTAGAATTAATTACCATTATTACCCGAGTAAAAGGGCGGCATCGATATTTTCGAAAATCGTGCAATGTGATTGGTTAGAACTTACGTCATAGCGGGCAATATTCCACGGTATTGACCGCTACCATAGCAACCGTGTTTAAAGTTTAAATATGGTAGCATTAAATGTAAATAAACACGGAAAAAAGTAAACAAAACGCGAAACAGAAGTGAAACAGAAGTGAAACTTACTTTTATCTTTTAAAGAATTCAATGTTGTGGCTGCAATGAAAACCTGCTATGTTTACACGATATTCGATTTAAAAAAAAAAAATTTTTTGTTCGAATGTACGTTCCATATGGGAATAGTTTCTATAAAGACGTGGTTTCTACATCCTGCTTTTATAATGTTATATTTTTTGTTGTAAAATGCAGTACCCGGATAATAATCCATATAATAACTGTTTATTTCGGGCAATACCTTCGAATATTGACCTCTGTCACGTATTGCCCTCACAAGCTCGGGCAATACTTTGACGTCGGTCAATATTCTCCGGTATTGCCCTCATAAACAGTTATTATAGGGTTAAAATTTCACAACACACTTTATACGAACTTATTATGGTAGGTAGAAAACCTTTTGAGTTGTATAGAAATGCAGAATCACGATATATACAAAATGTATATCTATATGCGAGCCAAGTTTTTAATATGAAAAGAATTCCACCAGTCATACCAGATGAAAAGGTCGATTAACTGTAGAGCTATACCTTTCAAATTTTGTTTTTAAAAAAATTTGTTATTAGTATATGCTGTATCTAATCTTGAAATATGCTTTTTTGATAAGAACCATAGCTCTAATTTAAGGCGTTTTTTTACATGTTTAGCGTGAAAATGTTATTATTTTCTTATATTTTAAACATTTTTTATCTATTTTGCTGCACGTACATTACAAAAGAGTAAGAAAAATTTTAAACCATTGTCAAAAGTACATGATCCTATACATTTTCCTGATCAGCGTTTTAAGATCTATACGATAAGGGCAACGGGTATACAAATTTCTAGAGAAAAACTTTTTGTACTTTGGGGGAGCAAAATTTTTAGACCTTTGCATCTCCTTAACTTAGCTTAGCTAACTATTCGTAAAAAGCGCATGATTCTTAAATTTTTCTTTATCAGCATTTAACCCGTCAATACACAAAAAAGTTATGTATTGACGGGTCCTTGCAGACGTCATAAAAATTCAAGTTATGGTTCTCTTTTCCATTATACTCCTGCCTAGGTGAATATTTCCACGGGCCTTATCGACTAGTCTATATAATATTACGAAAGTTGTGTTGTGTTGTGTTAAGTAAGATTTGTTGGTCCACGACGATAGGTCAATTTGAGGCTACGTAACTCTGCTTATCTATGAGAGAGCTTATTATATTTGTCGGTATCTTTATACTTATTTATTAGCATAATTTACCACATTGTATGTAGTAAATTATGCTAACGCGTGCACTTAATTATTGCAAAACAGTTTTGTGAACATTTTTTGACCTTGATTGTGCAAAATAAAAATTGAAACATTTTTTTTGAGATGATTGGATGAGAGTAAACAATCTAGCTTCAGAAACTTTAAATTTCCATGAATGCACCACCTGCTCCAGGGACGCGCCTCAGTACAATAGCTTGAATAGCCGTTGTGTCTCTTTCTCTTTTATTATATCTCAATGCCAATACAAAAGCATGTTAGTGTCAGCCGAATGTACGTGTTTTGTTAGCTCTTGCGCAATAACATCATTGCAAACATTAACAAGTTACACGAAAATAGGAGAAGGTGGAAAGACGAACTTATTTGCTTGTAGAAGAATGAGAAAATGATTTTTTAGTTCAAGTGACATACCTTGGCGTTTCAACCAGATGATAAACAAGATTACCAGAAAAATCAGTAAAAAACCAACACCAATAAACACTGAGACTATGATTCCAACCCTATAAACAAAGTCTTCAACACCTGAAATAAAATGCAAAAAGAAAATTACATATTGGGGAGTACCTGCCGATTGATCTCTATAATAATATCAAGATTGTGTCTCTCTGTCTGCAAAATAGATGTGTTAATTTTTCTTTGATGTAGCGAAAAAAGTATGTCTTATTTCTTAATTTTCCAGACGTTACGGCACGACGTCTACGCATTAGACTGACTTTTTACATTGTACTTTCATATTTATGGCCTTATATTTTGGAAACGGCTGGAAATAACTGATGTCATCTCCCGCGTGGGTAACTAGGGGCCACTGGGGACCAAATTGGGTAAGTTCTCCAAAGATGAGTCATACCACCCGTATGACGTCGCCGATATACCTTTAAACATCAATATCTCTTCAACCGTTTGTCAAAAGTACATGATCCTATACGTTTTCTTTATCAGCGTTTCTAGTTCTACACAATAGAAGCAATGGGTATAAAAATTTCTACTTTGGTAGGTCCTTGCTGACATCATCAAAAATTTTAAAACCCTATATCTCCTTAACCATTCGCCAAAAACACATGATCCTATACATTTTCTTCATCAGTATTTCAATGTCAATAAAATAGAGGTAACGAGTAAAGAAATTTCATATTTTTTTGGAGTAACGACGGGTCATTGCTGATGTCATCAAAATTGAAATAACGGATATTTTTCATTTTTCTTCTGCCTAAGTGGATTTTTTTCACGGGCTTCATTGACTAGTTTATGATAAAATAATGATAAAGAAACCAGAGTCTAGTGAGCTACTTGCATGTGTGCAAACGGATGTGTTTTTGTCTTACGATATTTTATGCTTCAAATCTTGCTTCTGCTTCTGTTATATACTTTCATCGTCAGAAAATGGTGCTAACCAACCCTATTCCAGGTGATTGAAAGCGTTCTATATATTTTATATATACATTCTCTATAAACAAATACATGTACACTTTCCGTGGAATTTTATTTTTATGTGGTGAAGCTTTTTTTACAGGGAATGTATACAATATTTGAAATCCTCGCCAATAACTTGATAAAATCAGAAATTTCCCGCAAAAATTGCGGGTTTGCCCCGCGGAATTGCGCGTAAAATTAAAAAAGCACTAACACGTGACTAACTAGTTTTCACAAGTACTTTTTGGGGGGCTTCAAAACCTCCTTAAAAACCTTTTGCTTTCTTGCATACGGCTTCTTTTCATGTATGGACATTCTATATCTCGTTGATATTATTTTGTATTCTCCTGACATTTGCAGTCCATCCCTCTCCACTACCCCTACCCCTGCCTGTTTGGTGGTGGGAGGTAGGGGACCTCCCACCACCAAACAAGCAGACAGAGAAACAAAAAAATATATATTCTAAAACCTTTAATGGTATAATAATACGTTCAAAGGTCGACCTTGGGTGACGATCACGTACACAAAACAAGCACGTCAATCACATGTCTAAGTAATTTTTTAAATTTAAATATTAGACAGTTTTATTTACTAAATCACAAAGTGATTTCGAGTCCATTGGAACTCAAGCAAACAAGATTTGTCATGTTTAAACATGCAAGACTTTGTGGATTTAAACACACTTTTAGAATAATTTTCAAAATCTAATTCTTTGTAGATAAATGCAAAATGGACAATGAACATTTGATGTCCAAATTAGTGCAGCTAAAATAAGTGTTCTTAAAATAAAAATTGTGCTAAAAATGCTTAATTCATCAGTTATGAAAGATTTTATCGGGTGTTCAGAAAGTTTCTTGTGTTATAAATACCGGGTGTTTTCAGGGAAAGTGGCACAATTAGGCCGATATATGTACTAATTGTTGCTGACGTCATTATGACACTGTGTCCCGATATTGGCATTCGTGGGCCTTATTGTAACGCAGGCATTAGCCCATCATAGTGCAGTTAGATAGTGCAACTAGTGTATTTAAACACTGTTTGCCTAAGCTATGCAAGTTATTGACGAGTCTTCATCAATTTGAAGAATGGTCGGTGTGGTCTCAATACTTTAAATTGAATACCAATATAAACTTCATCACAAAAATTCTTCATCTGAATATGAGTATCGATTTTTATCGCGTCGCAGTTTCAAACCTTTTCTATAATTGAACATTACTTTTTTATTGCTTTCTTATGCAATAATTTAGGCGCGCGAATGCATATAAAGCAACGTGTAAGTAAAGTTGTGGGTAGATATGCACATAAAAAAGATTCCAATTTGTTCTCCGTAATTGCCTTAATTATACAGACACAAAATATTAAGGCACAAGGGTACGTAAAACACAAACGCACGGAGTATCAGAAACTTAAGCATATAAAATAATAAAGGACAAAAAGAGAAGTTGAAAAATACAAAAAAAGGAACACGAAATAGTTTACTGAGTGTTAATAAAAAAAGATGGATAAGCAAAAATAAATTAACTAGGAAAACTCAGTCCAGAATATACATACCAAAGCCATCCATCATTTGTTGAAATTCTTCTTTGTTGACTGTAATAAAAAGAAATTGAAACATAAAATATTATAATTTTTTATAATTTTTATACCATAACATTTTAATGCGTACAAAGTAACAGAAAAAACGTTTTGAAGATGTAAATTATATACTTCAAACTTTAACCATTCACTTTCTAAATAAGTTCTTTATTCTTCTTGTTAATCAAGGACTTTCTGCCAATATATTTGGTATACTTCTCATAAAAAACTTTTTACTTAATAACATGAAACCGAAGTTTACATTGTAAGTTGTACATAATGATTACTTGAATATATCAGTTGACGTCACTTTCGATTGCATAATTTGCAAACAAGATTCCCAAAAAGTTAGCATTTGACAAACAGTAAGAAGGTTTCGGAAACTTTGAATGTGTTCCATGTGGAATTAACTTTAAATAAACAAACCAACTAACGATTTATTTATGACTCAGAAGCTTTGCGTCAAAAATGTTTAATGATATCGAAAGTGCTCCAATTAAATGAGGTGACCTGATGAACCCAAACAGAACGAAGAATAACAATGCAAATTAGAAAACCAGAGTAATTAATGTAATTATAAATAAATGATAGCCAAGCACAAAATAAACAGAAGTTTTGCCGCTAACGAAATTAACGAACTCGAATGACTTTTTTATTGTCATTCAACCCTATTTAAACCGTGACGAATTCCGACACCCCCTTCCACCCCACCCCACGGCAGTTTCTTCTAAAGAACTATTTTTCTTATATTACACAAGTCTGATAATGAGTTTTATACTTTTTTATTACACAGACACCTCCAGCCTTAGATATTTGTTATTAATTACTCGAAATTATCCCTTTCAAAAGAAATTCTTATAATTGATAAAATATAACAAATTCACTTAGGATTATGAGTAGACTTTATTACCAAAACATTTCAACAAAGTGAATCATTATTTGCCTGTCACAAACTTTAAACAGAATCTTAAAATTCGATCTAGAAGAAAATAGATCTTATAACAGATTAGCCGTTAACCTAATCCACGGGAATTCTCCCCTCCGCATCTTTGTTCGTGTTTTCCCTGTTCGCACGTCCTTAAATTCCTACGGGAATTCACGCGTCGCAACAAATTGGACAACGATATGTCGCATTTACTATGTCGTGTGTGTGTAGACTTTTCCCGCGGACAGACACACAGAATACGTCACATAGAAGTGCTGACATAGGCATAAATTTATTGTGATCACTTTGTAATTTTTATGACATACTAGCTACAACTGTGCCAAGATTAATTTCCGTTGGGAAAGCCGATCAAAAGTTAAGGAAGGAATGGGGTGTCACACCTCCTTATTCATAATATGTACGAAATTCCGGCAGACCAAAGAATGTTAACGATTTACGATATTTTACAGCACGTTTTTCATAATTAAGTACCAGACTTCTTTAGAACATAGTGGGAAAGTTCAGGCGTTATCAATTCTTGACAGCCAGAATATAAACTTGGTACCTATGTAAAAAAAAAAACTAAATCTAGATTAACTTTTGTGTTAATATTTTGTGTACCAAGAGAATTGCTTATTATAAGGAAAAAGCATTTCGCTTAATTAACGCGGTTTTGAATTTAGCGCGCTAATTAGGTGGACGTTAATTTCTTACTGGTGTTAATGTTGACTATACATTACTACCACACTACTTTAATTTCTTCGAATTACAAGGACCATTAAAGAGTATTTTTAATACTTTCACAAGACTGTGCTATTGACAAATGCATGTACAAGTGAAATAGATTAAAATTATCTTTATTTTGATTTTCTTCCTCCTTACATTTCATTTTTAACATTGCCAGAAAGAGTTCTGTTGCGTTTTATCTTTTTGTCATATTTATTATACCACCGTACTTCCTTTTAAATTATTAGCCACCACTTCGTGAGCGTTGTGACAACGGGGGAGAGCGACAGAGAACTGCTCATAAAAGAATCCCTTATTGTGAAACATTTACGACCTGTGCTTGTCAACCATGTAGCATCATACCCTCGATATCTATCTGTGAATAATGTAATCATTTCTGGAGAACATGGTGTTTGTATACACCGAAAGGTATAAAAGATAAAATAATGAAAAAAATCTCGTTTTTTGTTTTTACTTTTTTGATCAAAGTATATATTTAGGAGAATAATTTGATTAGATATAATTGCTATTGCAAAAGTTTCTCAAAAGAGGACACGTCATCTCCTTCATAAACAATTCATTCCAAAATGTTTAGAGTGAACTTTCAAGTAAATTTGTCTTGCGTTTCGCAGAACCTCCAAAGCCTTTCCCATTCTCTAACAATAGGAGTATTGCCTAATCAAGGAGAAGATATTCACCACCTGAAATAACTGCCATTCTAAATGAACTTTTGTAAAGAGATGATAGGAAGGATGTGAATTAACAATAAAATTGTTCACGCACATTGGCCTAAAAATTGGTTCGCTTTATAAAGCGTCATCTTTAGAAGAGTTGCGCTGTAAAAGTTTGAATAAGAATTCATTCGGCATAAATAAAACTGTCTGTTTTATGGCGGTTTCCGCTTCAGAGGATGCCGCTTTAGAGATTTTAAAGTTTTTACGGCAGGAAATATGTTTTTTTGTAAGTATATAAACGCTTTTTATGAGCAATATGGTATATAGAACATGAAGCTTAATTTTTTTACAAAACAAACCAACAGCAAACCAACAGCAAACCAACAGCAAACCAATAGCAAACCAACAGCACAGTCTGACGTGGGAAAATAAGTGGTGATCATAAAATAATAATAATAGGTTTACACGAAAAAGGTGAAAACTGCAGTTTCATTTCGACTCGTACACTAACTTAGTTCTGCATAAGATATCCAACAAGCCACAAGTATGTAACAGTTGAGCCAATAAGAGAGGGAAACTTAAGTAACATTGAGTCCAGTCAAAATTTTATATTGAGGAACGCTTTTGTCTTCTAAATAGCTAAGTCAATATAAAAAAACAACGACTTTTTCTCTTGTAGGGTTCCGTCAAGTCAACTTCGCGCTATTCGGAAAGAACAACGCCTCTGTTTCGCATTTAGATTTAGATATAGCAACTTATTTGAATTTCACTTGATTTTATAATAACTTCAGCCATGAAACGGAGTGTTTTCAAGTATGTATGGATGGTTAAAACAGAGCGAATGTTAATCCTTACAATACGCACCCGTTTTTGAAAAGGTACGGCTAATTTTAGAATATTTTTTCAAGGGTAAGAGTTAGACGGTTCATGTTTTCTACTGCCGCGTAAATCAGATCACCCTTTTTCTAAAAACACCTCAAAACTTATGGCGCTATTCAGTGGGGCGGATTTTTCCCGATTTTTGGCTTGCGTAAGGCGTTGTCGTGTTAATACGCAGGGTTTGAATTGGTCGCGCAGTAATTGCTTCTCAACATTTGTTTATTATGAAACACAAACACTTTATTCCTTTAAGTAGACAATACAAGCATTCAAGTATGTTCCGGTATCTATTGGGAATTATGATACAAGGAGATAGCAAAAAAAATTATCAGGTAACGGGATTTAATAATAATATAAATAAATATAAGTTGAAAGGAAACAAATAATCTGAAAAAATATATGTGTTACTCAAACAGCCAGGTTGTCTGCCACAATCCTAAGTTGTGTCTCCGTGGATCTAACTGATTTTATACCCTCTTCCTTTGATGCCCTTTCTGATTTTCTAGGCTGTCCAAACAGTATTAACTCAGTATTTTCTTTACACTTTGACATTGCTTATTTAAAATTTGTAGCATTTATCCCATTTTTCATGCTATTTTAAGCGAAAATTTCACACATTAATCTGATTGGTCATTTAAAACTAAAATTCCCGACATTTTTCTGACATATTAAAGAAATTGCAAATATTGCTGACATTTTGACAATATTCTAGAAACTCACGTGTCATAACTGTGTACAATGATTCTCCTTGATGACATAGAGTTCTGATAAAAGTTTCAAGTTCTAATCGTAATCCCGAAGGACTTTATTATATTTTAACGACTATAAGGATTTCATAGATTTGGCAGGCGATTGCCAAATGTGGAAACTCGATATCATACTTGTACAACGTAGCCAAAAAAAGGGCGTTGGCAGAATCCCCTCCCCTCCCCACCCCTTCTGACCGAATAGGGATACGCGCCTTTCTCTTTACGATTTATCGAAGCTAGATGACGGAGAAAAACGTTTGAAAGTTTTATCTTGAACTAAGTCAGTTTTCTCATGTGATTTGTTTTCTTTTTCCTCTCTGAAAAATAAATGCTAAAACTGTCTGAAACTTCGTTAACAACTGCTTCGGAATCCACTGACAATTTTTTTTTCTTTTTTTTAAGATGGCTTGAACAGTTTTATGCCGACAATATTAATACAAGTACATGTTTACTTTGTAATTCAACCTTAAAATACATACTGATCGGACAGACACCAAGGCACAGGTAACAAAACAAACAATCTGATGCTAAAAAGTTACAGCTCAAAAACTACTAGTTTAAAATCAAACGCCCTTCAAATTAAACGCGTCAAATCAAACGCCCTTGGAACTACAGATATGATAAAGTAGCTACATTTTTTTGTTAAGAATCTCAAATTTAAACAATCACCTGAAAACTGTTAAAATTTTAAACAATTCGCCTATATGAACTTAAAAAAGAACTAAAGAAACTGAATTAAACTTTTGTTAACAATTTTGACGAGATTAGCAGTTTTTCCTGAAACACCAGTTCAATCTATCACGTTTTGCCTTGAAAACAGACAAAGCTAGTCTATTATCTCTTTTACGGATACAAATTATGACGACGAAGGGTCAATAGAACACGTCACAAGCATACTATCATCACAAAGAATGTATCTGTTGATTTCAGGTGTATTTAAATCATCGTCGAAGGTTAAACCAGCAGACACGTTATCTCCATCAAACAAAAAGAGACGTTCTTCAAAATTGTACTCCGTTGATGTATCTAGCCTGGTTTCAAATACGTCGCCATCATGGCCAATGCATTTCAAGACTAAATTTTGATTAAATGATGAATCTGGCAATTATTACTTCTGCAGATGCGGAAGCCAAATTCTACGCGGCCATTTCGCATTCCATGCCACGTGATGTATATTTGGCAACAATGTCCATTAAAGCTGCTATAAAATTTTGGACTGTAATAAGTATCGCCAATAGATCTTAGATGACTATAATTTTGTATTTCCCATTCAAGCTGACCCATATTAGGATTTAAAACCTTCAATTTGTTGTTTTCGCCTTCCAAATACTTTATTCGTTTCTCTTGTAACTTAAAAGCAGCCCTCAAGCTATCAACTTCCTTGCTTTTTTCCAACAATTGCGTCTCAATAATTTTGAATTTGTCAAGAAATTTTCTTTCCAAGTTGCTTATTTCTTTATCGTTTTGGAGAGTTGTTTCTTGTAATCGTTTTTCCAATATACTTTTATTTTCCTTTGGATGGTCGCTGTCCACCTAAACAAACAGTATTATTTAGAAATTATATAGAGGTGTCATCTATCTCTCAAATACATTATAATGTAAATATAAGTCCGTCCGTTTGGAGGGAATTGTACCAAAATACTGTTGGCTCGACGGCAATTTCGACAGGGCATAAAGGATTGTGCAAAAATATCCAATTAAGAATTCTTTTGTCAATAAAGCTATTCATAATTGCGTTGCACTTTGTGCAAAGCTGTAGCAGAGCTACTCTGGTGCTTGCAAATGTAAAAATTGATTTAAAAGTTAAATTTTTTGGCATTTCTACAAAACGAATATTAAACACTGACGATGAGACTGTGGAAAAATCCACGGGTTCGGCCGTCATACATATTCCAGTCTCACATTTTCACTCGTCTAAGATGTTCCTTAGCACAAAGTAGCGATCTAGTAGCTCTTGTGAACGCCCAGAAAAATACAACTATTATTACAGACTTACTACAAATATCAAAATTTGTATTCCTACATTTGAAAGAGCGGTTAGAAAAAAGAAACTCGTCCTTACGTTGTCAGTGTGGCGTGATAGAACGTGTTGTACAAGCAGTCTTCTTTCCACAGTTACCTTGCAACTACCATGTTCACATTGCACCATCTGGTACTCACAAACACTTTGCAGTGAGCCTACAATAAAAGATCATAACGTATTAGACTATTTGATTCTTATTATTAGTGAGTAAATCGAGCCTTGAATAAATTTAAATTAAATTTTACTAAGCATTATATAAGATAGATTTGAGAATTTTAACTTGAATCTATATTTCAATGTATCCTTGCATAAAAGCTCTTGAAAAATGGAATCAAATTCTTTTTTTGCGAAATTTGCGAAAATTAGTTTTCTCGAAAATTATTTTTTTGTTCGAAGAATTTATTCCCTGAGGGTAGTCAGGCGAATTGAGGATATTTACAGGTCTTTTATATCTTTATGTTTCTCGCTGTCTATCTTTTTTTGTTGAGTGCCAAATATGATCTGAGTAGTTTTGACCACCCCTGAAATTTCGAAGCAACAAAAAAAAGGGCGGATGGCTAACTCTGTTCGAATGACAATGCCATGATAATTTTGCAAATGCTCTTTCTTTAAATTTGTACAAAATAATGTTGTTGGGAGTTACGTTTTGCTAAGAAGTCAATCCTACCTCAATATTTCTCAGCTCATCACTCCATGTGCAACCCTTTTCATGATTCGAACATTTCACAATTAGGCCAAATATATTTCTTTGCGCAGCTTTATCAGCAAAAACCTAAAATAATGTAACGATTTTAAAAATGATTTTATACTGCTTACATTATACTTTAGATCATAAAAAAGCTGTTTTTTAGGAATGGGCTCATGGAAATGTTCTAGTAAGTAGAATAGAACAAAGAACATAAAACAAGTTTTTTCGATTTCACAAAAATATATACAATGCACAAAATACATAATATCTAATTTTTGCTGTTGTGTGTCTTTTAATTCTTTCTTTTTTATCACAAACAAAAAGCCACCTATCAAAAAACTGAATATGTATCGATCGCTGCAATTAAAAGCTGAAACTACACTACATATTGATGTTAAACCAGATGCCTATGAAATGATATGATATTTAACACAGTAGCAGAATAGATATCTGAAAAAAGTATATAAAGAGTAAAGTTTGGACACTAGAACCATATAATAGCTGATGCAGATAATACCTTGGTGGGATCAATCACCTCTCGATCAAGTGGACAACATAGATCAATACACCTATAAAAAAAACATTTAAATATGAGGATTTTTATATGAAGTGAGCTTTCTGTTTTGAGCAAGATCTTAGCTACACTAATAAATATTTTATATTCAATATCGTGTGCTCGGCCAATCATTACAAGTAAGAAATGGTAAGCAACAAAATTTCTTTGCAATATGACTAAATGAAAATTAGTAAATCTTTTGATTCACTAAATTTAATCTGCATTAGAAAGCTTGTTTTTCCCACTCGTCAAATCGCCAAATACACGCCAAATTCCCTCCGCATAAGGTATGTTATGAAAAAAAGACACAACTTAAAATCAAAAACTGATAACATAAAACACATTGGCGAAGAGGGTAAAATACAGCTACCAACTGTTAATTCTTTGTGTACCAAGCCGTCGAAGATTTATTAATATTTCTTCCCCAATTGGTCACTAAATAGGTTTGTACACCAATTTTTCTAATAGGGAACACCTGTTGGACGCAGTAAGTTATACATAGTCCATATCTTACTGTAATTTTGCATATTTTAGGACAGTAACATTTTGCAGTTTCTTTCTCTTAAGTTTTAGCTGTGAGCAAAATTTATTATAAACAAGGCATAAGTGAGAATAAAACTTAAAAATTATGCTGCTTATTATTTTGGTCCAAATGTTGCTTCAAATGATCATAATGCTGAGGATGCTACTACTAAAAAAAGGTGAAACTTGGTTATAATATTTTTTCAATCTCGTCGCTTTATCCACCATTTAAATAATATTTCCTGCGTATAAGCGAGCTGGCCCATAAAGTTAAACATGTAGCTACCTAACTGCATTTACCATAAATGATAAAATATTATTTAAAAAATCTTTAACAGCTAACTATATTTGACTCCTTTCACGTTCTAGCTTGAGGTATCTTAGCCACAACACAAGTTGCAGCTTAATATACATCAGAATGGTGAAACCAACACAAAAGAAACAATAATTGGTAAGGATAAAAACACTTAGACCTAATTGGATAAGCCGTAACAAAACAGCATAAGTATAGCTAGCTAATCAGCTCGTGAGGATGCACGTTTGCAGCCATGTCTTACATTTATTCTGTTTAACCCTATTTATACTGAGGAAGTGGATACCACTTACAAATTACTTTTTAGATTATAACTCCTAAAATTCTGATCCACCAGAGCCAGAGTTATTTGGCAACGTATCATGAAATGGGCTAGAACTTTAGGTTGTGCTCATCAACGGAATCGGCGATTAGTTTTTAAAAAAGGTGTAACTACAGTAACGGTTCCCTCGTTTGTAATAAAAATGCGGGCAAATCAAAGGAATGAAAGCTATGGCGCGACGGGTTTAAACACGCAAATACGACTATCAATAATGGGGAGGAGTATTATGCTTTTTTAATTATTGGGATATTCCCTCCTCACTACAAATAGTACAGCTTAGGTGAATACTATCTGCTATCATGAAAGTTAAAAATCTCCCTACCTTGTCAGAGAGTGTTCCTTTAATTATTCATAACACATTTTGCAAAATCTGTGACCACAGTTGACAATTTGAACTGGTTCTCTCATCGCGGAATGACACACAATACTTGTCAAATCATCTGGAACATTTGATGCAAAAACATACTCATAGCCACCTTCATGTCTGTTCTCCATTTTTTATATTTTTAGCTGTCTGATTGGATTACAGGAGTTTAGTTTAGATATACATAGATTACTTCTGTACTGTGTTAGATATTTATACAACTTTTGTTACACAAAATTTTTAAAAATCAGTTATCCGCAAAAAATTCTTCTGCCAATTTTGTTATTTCTTGTAAGCTATTCAGCTCTGACAAAAACCAGGTAAGGCACCCCTAAGTTAAGGTATTCTTTAAATTTGGCTAACTATTAGTCTGAATGTTCTTGTAAACAAATCAGAATGTATGGATGTGGCTTCATTAAAAGAAGGCATTCATTTGTCGTTTCTCGGTTGTCCATTTAAAAAGTACCTTTATTTCTAAAAGCTATATTTGATAAAATACTGATTAGAATAAAAATTGTTAGTAAAAAAAGGTTCTCCTAAATTAAGAGATTCTTTAAATTTGACTAACTATAAGTCTGCACGTTCTGGTAAATTAATCAGAATATGTATATGGATTTGGATTCCGTACAAGGAAGTATACATTTGTCGTTTCACAATCGCCCTCCAGAATATTAGTCATACCATACGAAAGGTTGATTATGCGTTGTGAGACTGTAGAATATATAAATAATATTATGAGGCTGATAAGTTGACCAGAGTTTTTCGACGTCCCCTGTCATTATAACGTTTGATTGACATTCGCAAATGTAATCAAAGTTAGCACAGTTTTCGTATGTTATAAAAGGAACAAAATCTCAGCAATAAATTTTCTCCTTATGTCAGCACTTTTTCTGTGACATCATCAGAAGCTTGAAATTTGTCCAAAATACCAGATGTATGGGTAAAATCCAATTAGTTTATCCGATTATTACGTTCTAGATTTCTGACATTCTGTTTGAGGTGAAAAGTGACAAAATTGACCGAATTATCCCGATTTTCGGGTAAAGTCTGAAAAAATCGGAAATTGATTAAAATCACGTGACAAAACTTTCTGGCGTGATTCCTCTTGATGAAACTTTGTTCCAATTTTCAAGTTCTAAGCATTTATTATTTTCTAAGGGAAGATATTAAATTTTACCGATTAAAAGGATTTCATAGAAATTTTAGGGGGTACTTTTGAGTATAGCTGCAACTCAGCGAAGGGATTTATTTTAAAAAAAAACAAACAAGGAGGGGGCGGCAGAATCCCCCTGGACTGAAGAATACTGGGACTGAAAAAACGCACACACACACTAAAGTCGTGCAAAATACATAAAATATAAACTTTAAATATTATTAAATAAATATGAACAATAACATGTTAAAAATTAACTAATATAGTTTGACCTTTTGTCTTGTCCTATCTTAACAAAACAAAACAAAAGCAGAGACAACGTTGCAATGACTTTCGAACACTTTACGGAAATCATTCGAAAGTAGTAAATACATTCGAAATTCCTGTTCTTTACCAAGTCAAATCTTGGAAACACGAGTTGTAGGTAATTGTAAACTTTTTGGTTTAGTTTTGCACAGGTAAATATCACAGATTTTAACTCAAACTATGACAATTTCCGCACAATAGTATCAAGTTTAAATACAAAAAAAAATATGAAAAAAGTTAGTTCATTGGTCAGTCTGTCGTCTGTTAAAAGCACTTCTACCACAATTCATGTTCAACTGCATCTTTGCACATAAAATACCTGACTTGGTTCATGGGAATCTATTGTATCATAGAAACAATCATAGAAACAAACGCCGTTCAATTATTCTATGTTATTTGTAGAGTTCTGTATGCGTATTTAATTTAAGCTTGCACAAATTTTTTCTTAGTGCGAAAACATTGAAATTCACCTTTCCAGAAATTTTTAAGATTTTATTGAATTATTAGATTTCCCGATATTTAAAAGAACTTAATTCTAAATATTAAAACTGTACAAAACTTTCTCAAATAAATTGATTAATTTTGACTGTTTTTTGGTGAAAACAAGCGGGAACCAATTTTCGGTTGCTACTACCATGAGCGTAGTAAGAAACACAATCTTAGAAGTGAGAATTGATTTTAAAAAAACCTAAAACGTCAGAATCGCATTCTCGTTCCCAGTGCTTCAATTTCGCTGCTAGGAATATACTTTGTGATTGGATGCTGTTATGATGAGAATGCTAAATTAATCCTTACGGTTGGTTTGGCATTTTGAATATTTTCTAAATGACAACAACAAAAAACAACAGAGAAGTATGTGTCAAATAAAATGCGTTCTTCAAAAGGTATAGCTATGTGCCTTTATTCAGGCACCTAGAATCACATGACCATTTGAAAAAATATATAGCCATTATGGTCAGGTAGGCAAAACATTTACCAATTTGCGACAAGTTGCTCCTACCTACAAGTACTTGCTCGTCAGCCAATTCGGTAAAATAGACATAACTAAACTGCTTTAATTTCAAGTAACCGACAGCTTAAATAACATGATTGTATATTTATACATTTGGAAAAAAATAAGGAGTAAAATGCAGAGCAGTTTGTCTGCTGCGAATGAGAGGAATGAAAAAAAACTCGCCGCACATATCTGTGACATGAGACGCCGACCTCGCTTAGCTCTGCGAGGTTATATATAAAACATTGGTTCATTGAGACAAATCTCATTAAATATTACGCCCAGAAAAACTGTGCATTTGAGGGTCACGTGACAAGGCCTCCTCCAGGGCTATGTTCTTTGTTTTCTGATAGTACATGATGCATCGTTAAAGGAGAATTCCAAAACCTCACAACTATATGATTCACATAAGTCGTGGCCATTTTTAAACAAGAAAGAATTGAACATCAGAAGTTGTTACTGCGCACATACATCATACGCATTTTTCAAGAGTATTTAAATTCAAGGCATCGTGTGCTTATTTTTTAAAGCAATCTTGTTTAGATTTTTTATTATTACGTTCTTAACTGAGCAAAATTTTAAAATATCAACAAAAACTCTACAGCTTTTCTTTCTTAATCCAGACCTGATACCACAAATGATCCAGTTGATGTGACGCATTGATAAATGAGGTTTTATTTCGCAACAATACAACAACAACAAAAACAACAACAACAACAAACAGATGCGTCAGCCGGGAATCGAACCCGGATCTATTGCTTGGAAGGCAACAATGCTAACCTTTACACCACCGACGCTGTATGACATGTGTAGATGCAT
This sequence comes from Hydractinia echinata, assembly GCA_030067915.1. NCBI lineage: Eukaryota > Metazoa > Cnidaria > Hydrozoa > Anthoathecata > Hydractiniidae > Hydractinia > Hydractinia echinata. Next base: position 908,704 of record JASGCC010000029.1, read on the forward strand.
ATTAACAAGGTAAATATATTGAAATAAACCACGTGTTATTATGGTGTTTAATCGGAAGCAATAACAAATTTTTAATTGTCAACAACGAAACTATTGTTTACTTCAGTAAGTTAGTAAGTAAGTAACGGAAAGTTTTAACGTCCTTGGGGATTCCATCCTAAGGGTTATCTCTTCCTCCCCTCCGACGGCATCTAAGTTACATTACCCGCTAGAGATACATAAAGCAATGCTAGTGTATGCACTTCTATGAAGAAAAATTAAAAAAAATCTAAGTAAAAAAATTGACTAAATTTTGGCCCGGTGAACAATATTTTCTACCGACCAAAATTTTTACTGACGTCTTTTACCAACCAACCATTTATTTTTGCTGACAAGTTTTTTGCCGAATGTTGGTTTCCTTTTTATATTGCATTACGAACTAAAATTCGGATACAAAGATTGAATAAGGTTTCAATTTATATTTTGAGTTAAATTTATTGTTTATTACCCATTTTTATTTCAGATAGTGATTGCGTTAGAAAAAGAATGTTTTCCAAAAATTAGTGGCAAAAAGTGACTAAACTTTTGTTTGTCGATCTCTTTGATTTCCGTCAACACTACGCGGGGCGGAATCTTTAAAATCGCCTGGTGGAAGATCTAACAGAAATTGTGTACTCTTCGTGTGGCCAGAACATTCCGTGTACGGCCATGACTAAAAGTGCTTACATTTTGTTGGTCGTCCCTTGCTGGTCTGGCTTGTCGTAGTAGCTTTATGGATGTAGCTAGGGAGCTAAATACTATTTTTAAATTCTTGTATTTTATCAGGTAAGAATTATTTTATATATAAGTAAGAAAAGTGTGCTGGCTAGCTAGCTATCCCAATTTTTGGTCCTTATTTTGGATCTCCTTTTGATTGGTGCTGACATACCTCTTCTTATAGTAGTAAAATTACTTTTACTAGCTATCAAGCTAGCTACACAAAATAGTGCTTTGGTTAGAGTGCCTTTTGTTCTTAAGGGGCCAGAACAAAACCTTTGTCCTGCTTTGGGTAATATTTCCATGAGGGCTGACCACCCAACTCCTGTTCTTATGGGAAAAAAGGGGGCTTAAAATAACTTCCAAACGACACTTTGTGAGGCTACTTCTATTAGATAAAAAAATGTTCGTCTCAGGATTTTTTATATTTTCTGGAAAAAAGTTGTCGAAGCGTGACAAAAGTTTATTGTTGCTTGCATCGAACAATCACGGTGAACTGATACTTAGCCTGTAACAGAATATATAGTTAGCCGATGCAGGATAATTATACGCTACGCACAGTATAATTAACCGTTATAGACTTCTTTGTGTTCTTCACTTTTCCATGTCTTTTCTTGAAATGAGAATCGTATAATTAGCTGTATGATATTGGCTAATTATATTGTACGCACCGTATATATAATTATTCTGCAACTATCCTGGTACTGGCTAACTAAGAGCGCCTAATTTGCTTGAAGAACTTTCTTGAACTCACCCAAAGTATTACAAAATATTTTTGTAAGATTTTTTTAGAAAAGACAAATTTATTAGTGTGTGTTTACCCTTTTTTGTTTCAACTTGTTGAATCCAATTTGTCAATTCGAAATTTCAAGTTAGATATGTTCAACTTTTTGGATTTGTCAAACAAAACAATGACCAATCAGTTTCTTCAAAATAAAAAGTTGCATCTAATCAGACTCTCCAAAGAGAAATTCAAATTCGAGAATTCGAATCAAAAAAGGATAATAAACGATAAAATTTGTTGAATTGAATATTAATCGATTTCAACGAAATAAATCCTGTATTGTCCACAGGTTTTAAAATCATGTTCGCCTGCTTAATATGTTACTTGTTTAATAAAAATATTGAATAATATACCTTGTGCATCACATGGCATTGATTTGTATCTTTTTAATATATTTCCCCTTCAGGTCAAAGAGGCAAAGAGAGGTTAAAGAGACAATACTTAAACAACCTGGTGTTAATTTAAAAACTGAAACATTCAAATGCTAATATGTATTTATTGCTTAATTAATTGAATAATAATTCATTGAAATTTACCTTTTTTAGAAGTTATTATATTCGAATCGTCAGGTTTATACATAACAAGATTTGTATCCTGGAATTTCCAGAATTTTCCAAATCAGTTTTGAAAATATCCAGTCAAAGTTTTAACTATTATTTTAGAATACTATATATGTGTAAAAAATTTATTTTAAATTTTAAATTTATTAATTTGTATTTTAACATTGCAGGTTAGTTACAATAATAATTGAGAATTAGGATACTCAATGATTTGTTTCAAGGTCTACTTCAAATTTTAGAATCTTCCAGGCTAATGACGGAAATCTTTAATTCGCAGGGCTTCTTGTTTAATTCTGAAATACACGATCGTTTTAAATGGATGGCTGAAAAAAAGGATCATGTAGACAGAAAAGAAGGATAATTTTTGACGTAATTCTTCTTTTTTATCTTTTCTTTTTAAAAAATGGACATGTTTATTTTTCATTCTGTTTTTTTTATCCTTTCTTTGTTCGGTTTAACTCTTTTGTTTCGAATAAATTTAATGACGTCAAAATCATAAATTTTTATTAAACTGAATGTACAAATACTTCCTCAAAGTCAGACAAATAATATTAGAGCATTGTTTTTTGAATGTTTAAGCAGCGTTGTTTTGATGACTTGACCAAGTATTTATTTTATCAACGTAGAGAAGGGAGAAAATTGATGTATCTTCAGAGCGAATTTTCTATTGTTGAAGCTAAATATCGAAGCTACAAAAAAAATGAGAAAAGTGATGAGCTTATTTGCAAATGGCAAGAGCAAGAATGTTTATGGAATGTCAACGCAGTGGTTTATCGGGACGGAATATCGATTGCTGTATATCGATTGCTGTATATCGATTGCTGTATATCGATAGTTTTAAAACGCGACACATTTTCTAGTTTGTTTTTGTTATCATTTGAATTTTCTCTTTAGAAAACGAAGTGAAGACCAAAATTAACACATTAAGAACTTATTATTCCAAAGAGCTGGTTGAATTGAAAGCATTGATTGAAAGAAAGAAAGGGAAAAGATGAGACGTTTGAATCTAAGAGTGGCCGCATTTTAAATCAATAGAGTTCATCAAAGATACAATAAAGTTTAGAAAAACAACATCAAATTTAGTAAGTCTAATTATATGAACTTTCTTTGCCATGGTACACTTTCTTCTGCGCTATAAAATATTCTGAAAACCTCTTTCGTTGTTTTGTTGCATGTGTTCCTTCCGCTGATTTTTAAATTTTCAAGTTCTTCAGAGCATCCCCTATGTGTATTTCTTCGGATTCCAAAACCTCTCTATCGAAGCTAAATGGTGGTATATACTTTGCAGGTGCTTTGTCACGAAGAAAATTATGAAGAACACAGCTACTCCAAAGTTACTTTTCCCACATTTTTAGGGCTTTATTGTAGTGGGTACGTGAAATCGGTTTGCCATGATACCAAAAGAATTTTCAGAGATGCTTCTATCACGGGAAATTCTGTAGTTTGTAATTCTGCTTTCCAGTGAAAGATTGAATCAGACTTTATTTAAGTGGAATGTCATCTACAATGAAATAAGGGAGACCTGATGCTTCAACTTTCCTTGGTGGTGGTGGGATATTCAGAATATTTTCATCAATTGCTATTGAAATTGATGAACACCCCACTATCACTAATTTTGCCATTGCATCCAATATCTACGTAGATGAACTTATAATTAGCACCTACTAAAGCTAAACAATGCTAAAGGTCCCTTTGTAATTAAAAAAAATACGACCACTGTTCTCCGGTTGTTTCATGTTCATGTGCTTCCCGTCCATGGGACCGATAAAATTGGAAGGTTCCATTTAACTTTGAATTCATGTGCTATTGCTTGCCATTGATCTTCTGTTGATAAAGTATGAAAAATAAAAATTGAAGTTCAAGGATATGTTGTACCACCATTATATATCACAATCGCCACTATATGTCGCAAAATCAACAGTATATGTCGCAAATCGCCACTATATGTCGCAAACTCAACACTATATGTCGCAACACTATATGTCACAAAAATATCGAAATTCAACACTATTTGTCGCAATACAAAAATTTCTTTTGATCTTCTAATTTTCAATAAATATGATGTTATTTTTGCTAATTTAGGCCAGCCTTTGTCCACTGATAATATTTTCGTAAAACTGCTTTCTCTACTGAAGAACGATCGGCTACTGCGGTATCAAATCGATTCAACACTAAATGTCATACTAAATGTCATAAAGAGAATAAATGGTCAGGTCAGAGTCACAAGAACTATGTGCAGACTTGTTTTCTTATCTTTTCTTCCACTTTCTTCACGAAGGTTTTGTTGATTTTCAAACAATACCTGGTCTCCCAGCAAACGACGCATCGTCAGCCGATGCAATGTTCGAAGGAGTGAATTTAGGAGAATAAAAACTAAGCGGATAACGTCGTGTATGAACACGTCGGACCTGACTTCGTGTTACAAATGCACGAATAACCTTATTCCTTTTCCGAAGGCCAAAAAAGACTAAACGAAACACAAATTCCCTCGGATTGTGTGAATAAATAGAGAGAGGTAGGTGGAACAATTGCGGGGGCGTTAGCAGAAAATTCACAAATTAAAAGTTTTATGGAAAACTTGGTACTCGATACCTTAGAGTACAACTGAAACGAAATTTTATTTGTGACTAGTTTACCATATCAGTCACGACGCGTCTCAGGCCACCTTTTTTGTTAAAAACGCCACATTGTTTGCAACCGCTGATTTTTTATTATCAACGTCTATATCATATTTTCCGTCAATCATTTTGATTAACTAGAAAGTGTCTTTCGAAAAAACTTTGCGCAAATTTTAAAGAATAGTACAGCTGTTTAAATATTCATACAAACTGCGCAGAATTAAGGCGGAATTAATTTATTTCGTTGAAGAAATCGTTTAATAACATTGAGGAGGACATTTTAATATGGATCGTATTAAAAAGAAGAATGGGAAATCAAAAGAGAAAACGGTCAAGATTTTAGGTCCGTGAATTTTTTGTAAATTCTCACCATCTTCCTGAAAAATTATTATATAATCTTTTAAAGATACACTTTTTGTCCGTCGTTTTTAAAAAAATATTTGTAGAAATGGCTTCAGCAAACATAATATGACCAATATTTTTTATACAAAAGTGTGTTAAAGATATAAAAAAGAATTAATATTTAGCCCGCGCGCTAATCAGAGTTAAAACAGGTGGGCTAATTTGTCATCGTTATTTCCAGCAGGAGGCGTTGCGAAGAAAAAAGCTTACTGTATAGTATAATAGATTATATTGGGAAAAGGGTAAGTGTGTTGGAAGAATACCAAGGTCAACAAAACACTACGAGATATTTCAGGACTTGACGTAATTTGGTAGTTTTAAACAAGATTGCAGGACTTGACGTAATTTGGTAGTTTTAAACAAGATTGCAGGACTTGACGTAATTTGGTAGTTTTAAACAAGATTGCAGGACTTGACGTAATTTGGTAGTTTTAAACAAGATTGCAGGACTTGACGTAATTTGGTAGTTTTAAACAAGATTGCAGGACTTGACGTAATTTGGTAGTTTTAAACAAGATTGCATTTTATTTTTGTGTTTTAGTGCTTGCTTAATGATTGAGGCTTTTGCATGTGAGAAATCTGTATAAGATTCATAAAGAAATTTCATCCAGCTATTAAAGTGATCAAATTTTTGAGAGAAATCTCACGCTTACCATGTTTCTGTTTTATATTGTTCGCATAATTTGTACTTACCAAAACTCCTTTTTTACGCTTGTTTAATAATAATAATAATAATAAAAAAAAAAATTAAAAAATCAATGCGTCAGCCGGGAATCGAACCCGGATCTATTGCTTGGAAGGCAACAATGCTAACCTTTACACCACCGACGCTTAAGAAATATTTATAAATTAAAAACGTCATTCTCCATGTGTTTCAATCGGAAAAATTAAGGTTTGTAACAAACATACAACATTAAAACAGAAATTTGTAATAATTTTATCTTCTAGATTTCATTAAGGCGCCCAAAATATTTTCGTGAAAAATGAAACCAAAGAAAAGTTTTCAATCAAACAAACAAAACACATTTGGATTGTTCATAGTAGAAGTTTAAGATTATACTAATAAATATAAAGCAAAATAAATGCAACTCCTTAGTTAAAAATTATATTACTTCGTAAAATATTACATGCAGATCTATTATCTGTTACGACGTAGCGCATTCTACTTAATAGGAGGGTTTTAAAATGATGTAATTACTTACTTAATAGATTTGTTAATGGCAAATTCTTGACGAAGCTAGGCGCAGTATAACCAGTGAGAACTGTATGCACATATCGATTGTGGGGGAGCCAAACTATAAATGCGAATAAAATTAATGAAACTTGTATACAAATCTGTTCCTGGACCACTTGATTGTTGTTTTAGTATGTGCAGGAATTTCACTTAGTTAAGTTGAAACAATCGGCGTCTTATGAACCCGACATTGGCAAAGTGGATACTCGTCCAGTATCAGCAATTTTTAACGAACCATCAATAATTTTTAGAGTGCGTTGTCACATTTTATCTACGATTGTAATTCTTTAAAACGCGCTTTATAATAATATGCATATATTTTAACCTTTCAGAGGTTCCAGTAAACATAAGTAAGTTATACTTCAGTAAGCGATGACTTCTCTCTGCTCAACACGTAAACATATTTATTTGAGGTCGTGTTCTTATGTTTTTACATATGCCGGCGGCAGGGATCTTTAAAACAAAATGCACGGTGTCACAAGACCTGCTAGGGGTAAAAAAAAATTCAAGGTGATAGTATGCTGTCAAAAAATCTCTTTAATTGACATGCGCATGCACCATTTATCTGTGACGATCTTTTTAAAAATTGATAAATCAAGATGAAGTTTTAGTTCACACTGTTCTCACTTATTTTACCGCTTAGAGTTCTGATGCAATCAATAATAATTTTTAATTTGATAACATAAAGGCTGTTTGTTATTACAATTAATGGCGAGTGAAGTAAGTTGAACTTTGTTTTCTTGCGGAAATGTATATGTTTTCTTTTCTTTGGCTAAGTAACTGCTAATATAAACAGGTGATTTTAAAGTGGCGATGGTGATCAGATCAAAGAAATAATATGCAGCGTAGATTGAATTATGTTTATGTGTAAGTTAAACAACAAGGATTCTTTAACGTCATAAGCAATGTTTTAAGCAGGTAGCTTCAGTCTCAGTGGAGATGACATTATAATATTTCGAAATATGTATCAACTAAGAAATGTTAAGTTTTTCATAAATTTTTTAAATAACTTATGCTGTTACGGTCATTATTCATTTTATTAAATTTACAGTCGGAGGTGATTCGATTCCCACCCGCAGAATGTTTATATCTGAAATGTTTACCTCTGCTAAGTTACTTTCACACGTATATTTTAAGTTTTCACGTAGGCGAATATCAGAAAAATAGTTTTATATTATAGTTATATAATTTTATATTTTTTTCATGATATATCGTTCACCTGTAAGATAGCATGTTTCTCAAGCATCATTCAATTATCGCTGCGCATAAGAATTAGTTGAAACTTCAACTTAATACGCTGAAATAATGGTCGGTAGAGGTAAAGATACATACTAATAAACTTATTCATGAAATTTTGTATACATATTTATGTATTTTATACGTTTATGTTTTTATTGTATACCGGAGAGGGGAGGGGAAACTTTTCAACTGTGGTAACTTTTCAACCATGTTGCTAAATGTGGTCCAAGAATTTTTTTTGCTATTTTACACATTGTTTTAACTCACCTTCTGTTTTGTCCAAAAAAGGCCAAAACACGTGGCGACGTCATAGTAAAATTGCTGACTTCAGTATCACCACCGATCAATTTACTTTTTTGTCATACTGTTTCTATCAAGCTTCATCAACATAGCTTAAGCCATTCAAACGTTATTTAAGAAGGTTAAGTTCGCGCCCCCCCCCCCCTCCCCTCTCCCCTCCACCGCCCCGGATATTACATACCAAAAAAGCCCAGTATAAATAGGGTTAAACAATAACAAAATATAAGCCTTACAGCATTAACAATTTCGACACAGTAGTGTATGCTACTTTGAGAAAACGCTACTCCGTGAATTTGACTCGAAAACATTATAAACACAGCGCTTCTTAAAAATATGAGCCAGTTGGTTTCTGTTTTATTTTATTATTTTTTAGAATACCTTCGAAAATCTGTTACATGCTTTTTTATAAGCGACACAAAATTTTCCCTAAAGCTTGTTTTTCTTAATTTTTTTGCTTGTTGACTATCTATTTGGGTAGTGACCACCCATAGGTTAATGAGCCAATCAAAATCAAACGTTAGTTTTAATAAAATTTTTCGTATGAAACTTAAATAACTCAAAGAACAAAAAAAGTCTCGGAAACTATACCTGTTTTTATAATCCACACATTTCATGCAGACTGCTACTCACCACTCGGCTCATGTGGCTTATAAAAAAGGCGTGAATTGTTGATAATGCGAGTAACGCAATAAAGCTTGTCAGGTTCTGAAAATACATCTTTTCTTTCCATGGAGATTGAGCATATTGAGCTCTGCCCTCCTCTACTATTCTGTTGTGGTGGAATGGTCCAACAACAACATTTGGCATGCGAGAGAGGGTTAACATGCTATGTATAAAAAAAGATAGGGTGATAAAAAACCATACGCAATAATAGAATCATGCACCACTCCTTTTGATTTCTTCGAAATAAGCTGTAGTAATACCTCTCAGAGCCGTGGATATTGGCTATTACTCGAAACTACGCCTAAAAATCTCTATGAAATCCTTATACTGAGGAAACTATGATAACTTTCGTTAGGATTATACTAAGAAGTTGAAACTTACAACACAACTTTATTTCATTAATGCGAATCATTCTGTAAATTTTGGACACGTGATTAGTCCGATTTCCCGATTTTTTTTATGTTATAGGTTGCCAAAGCTTTTAAGATGTATGTGAGTTGGCTTTTTAGCTAGAAAAGTCTTTGTCATGGAATACTGGTATATGACAAAGTATATTAGTAAAAAAAGAGTCAGCAAAAAATAAAAGTCAGCAAAAAATAAAAGTCTGCAAAAATTTAACATAATTAGTCACTTTAACATAATTAAGTCACTTTTTGACGACTAATTTTCAGATCGAACATAACCATAATAATAATATTAATTAAAACTTTTTAATGCTTTTTTCTTTTAATAAAAAAATTCAACAAGAGGACAATTAAAAGTATATAAATCAGTCAATTCCAATGAATATTTTTTTTCTTTTTCTTTCATTTTTCTTTCATTTTAACATTTTCTCTGCATTGACCCTCAACTTCTGCTTCGTTCTTAACGTTATTGTGAAAGAAAATGAGCCCAGAGACTTATACAAATTGTTGTTCGGCCACAACCTCGATCCCAGGACATGTTGTCTCTTTTTGCATATCGGACGGCGAGACGAACATGGCCCTGGTGGAGGCTGGTCAAAAATCTTTGATTTTCGCAGATTTTTAATTATTGCACTCGTGTCTCGTTTATCCGGAATTTTTTACTTCCTAGTCCTTGGTAAGCGAGATTCAATTTAATTATCAGGGTCTGGATTTTATCGTGATCGTTAAAAATGGAACTTTTTAGTGAAGACTGCACTGTGAAGACTAAGTAGTTGTGGAGGTGGCTCTAAAGTACATATTGTTGTTTTAAAGCAAGTATATGTTTTTGTATATTGCCTGAAAACAACGCAAATCATATATTTTGTCGCTTTGTTAAAGGCAGTTTTGTCTATGTATTTGGAAAATAATTATATAATTATTTATTTACTTGCTGATCTCTTTTCCCAGTTAAAAATAAAAAGAATATTGTTTTGGCCATCACCTCTAAGCTTCCTTTGTAAATGATCAGGTAAAATAATTAATGTTAATCTGCTGCTGTATTAAACTTGGAACAGGGGGAGTTTGAAGCAGATGAGAGCTTGTTTGGAAGTATTAGTGATGCAGTGGGAAGGAAAACAACGGAAATGTTAAGATTTTATTTGACCATCCAGAATCCTCTTTATCTATCCCAATTAACTCCGTTAACTGGGATAGATAACGTTAAGTTGAAAACAGAGGTGATGCGTTCTGGAACTTCATAGAGAATTGCAGCTCATCCGCGTGTTCTCCCCAGAGAATGGTAGCTACAGAAATCAAGTCGTTAATAACACTTAGATAGATGAGCATATTTTACATGGACACGCCTGTTACATTGGACACATGCTCAACAAAACTTAGACTCTAAATAATGAATTTGATGCATCATACAAAAAAGTATATACAAATCGCATTTATATAATGGTAAAACTTCGATCTTATTTCCCCCAGGTTGCAGCTATTCGAAATTTACGTATTTCCAATCCTTCCAATATTGACGTATACAAACACGGTAAAGCTGCATCTCACAAGAACACAGTTGTCCAAAATGAGATCATTGGAACAATGTGTATATAGAGCAGATTATCAAACAAAAACCGCCATCCACCGAAAACATCATGAAAACAATCATTTTTGTACGAAAGTGCTTAGATAGTGACGTTTGTCCAAACATGGTTGTTGTGAGACGCGTCCTCTCCAGTGTTACAAATCTGCTCTGCTTGTACGTTAGGTTACTTTGCAAATACAACATTATTTCCAGGAGTCACAATGAATACATGGAATAATCTTGACTTTGGACATTTTATATATGAAAGCAAAATTTTATAATGATGTTCCTGTCAAGGTTATTTCACATTTTCAGTTTTATAGTTTCAATTTTCTGTGCTGTCCATTTAGTTCTTTTTAGTTTTTCTACAGCTTTTTCAACTTTTGTCTTTGTGTCTTATTTTTGTTTTCATGCACGTATACACACTTAAGGAGAACACATTGATAGCAGTAATTTTTGTAAAATAACTGAATATCTAGTATCTCTTAGAATTTCAACTAATAATAATTGCTTTCTAGATTTTATTATTTTCCTTTTAAATATTTTGATTTTCCTTGTGTATATGCCACGTTTGACAAACACATTTTGTCGTAACTGAATTTTATTCTGTATTCAGAAAGTGGAGCAACTATAGAATACCCCCCGTAAAAAAAATAAAACTGCGTAACTCAGCAACGAAGCTACTCAGCAATGTAGATACTCAGCTACTCAGCAATACAGCAACGCAGCTACTCAGCAATACAGCAACGTAGATACTCAGCAACGCAGCTACTCAGAAAAATAGTTGAAAATGGTTTTGGATAGTTAAGAGGGATCTGAGCAAAAGTTTTGTTTTTAGAATTAAAACAGTTTAAAAAACATTATATAACATTATATAAATGTTTTCTAATAACTAAAAATATTAAATGAATAAGGAAACTATAAAGAACGAAAAATTTGTCATTACGAATGTATACACTGAATTCTCGACAAATGTGATACAAGACTAACATATAACAGTTAGAAGAAGATCCAGTTCTGTCGTCTTTAACCCACCTTTCAAGGTGTTCTATTCACCGTATGAACTTTTGTACTAACTTTCTAATAAGTGGCGTTCGATAAGCGGTCGCACCAGTGTTTTTTACGCTGCCCTAGTATAGCTTTATGTTTTTATTTTAAAACCCCTTACTTTCTTAGAAGTAACACTAACAGAATTTTTGCAACATGTAAAATCTGTGAAATTAGCATGGTAAATTCATGCAATCCTTCATCTGTATTTTCGTTTATGTATTTACGCTTACTTTGTATTCTAATAACACTAATAATATTATTCTGAATAAAAAATATTAAATATTATTCTGATGTTTAGTAGTAAAAATAATAAATAACTAGTAGCTATCTGTAGCTATAGCTACCTATCTTTTTACACTTGTTGTTTTAGTAGCTAGCTGACCAACAATGTCTTTGTCAGTTGCTAATATTAATCCGAGCATAAGCAGTATGTAGCTAACCACAAGTACATCTGGGTTAAGAGTTAACTAGCTAGTTAAACCTAAAAAAAGCCATAAAACTCTGCCAAAATGTGTTCTCCAAATATTTTTCTCTTGTGCAAAACATATATGCACAGTGTCGGCCATCTTTTTTATTTACAGTTAATTTTAAGCGTTGATATTTCACGGACCGAGTGACGTATTATCTTACGCATAATTAGATGAAAAGTCTCGACCAATCACGGCTCGGAATAAAACCAGCCTCCTCCAGGGCCTTTTTCGTCAGACCTATCAATAAGCGCAGCGCCGATGAGAGACAAAAAGCCCTGGGAACGAGGTTGGTTCGGCCAAAAATATTAGTCACTTAGCAAAAATTTTGTCATTTTGTGCCGATTTTCTTTTACGGATAAGGCAGCTGATGACTTGCGATAGAGGCCGATTATTTATTAAATTATCCATTTTGTTCTATAAACAGACAGACACACACACAAAGAGATAAATAACCCATTTTATTACAGCAGACACGTTTTAGCAATGTGGCTTCATTAGTAATTTATTTTCTAAACATTTTCTTATCTAAATTTTCTCATCTTTGTTTAACACCTATATGTATACATCTCTGTTAACTCTGGAGAAAAATCGAGTATAATATTTTCATTTTTATTTTCAATAATAACACATGGTTCACTTTCTTTTCGAGACACGGCTTATTAAATATAAACCAACTGCAAAATACGTGTCGCTTGAAGCGTTCTTAAAACAGGTACGAAAATGTTGATACATGTACGATGCAATGTATTTCTTTAAGTCGTAAAAAATACACTAAATTTTAAAATATTGTTAATGGCTTCTTTCAAATTTTATCAACTTTGCGATTTTACACATACAGTTGTTTTTATGACGACCTCTAGTCTAGATTCTGCTTTGTCTTTTTCCATTTGGAAAACGACTAAAAATTAACGGCTGAAAAATTATCACATACGAGCTATATGCTTCCAAACTGTGTTTCTGTTTTGCAAATTTGAGTTTGAATAATGCTGTCATGTATTTTAATGAAATACTTTGAATATCACTTTATCTTATTCTAATCTAGATATATAGCTACGTTTGTTGAATTAAGAAATGGCCGACGGATTTGCAATACTCATCACCTTGTTGGTGGGTCTGTTATTTACATTGTTCAACATATCAACCATCGTAATTGTTCTATCAGACAGAAACTTGCGAAGAAAGTCATCCAATTATCCCATCCTAAGTTTTCTGTTAGTATCGGCCATACAAGGCTTCACTGCAGCCCCCATTTACGTATACAAAAAGTTAGACGAAAAGAATTTAGGCGATTGGATTTGTGATGCTTCACGGGTACCATATTTCTTTTGTGGACATGTGATGAAAATAAGTTTACTGGTTATTAGTTTTGACAGAATGCTTGCCATAAGGCATCCGTTTCACTACGAGAAACATATAAAAAAGAGAAATACTCTGATATCGTTGGTAATACTATGGATTATAACATTAGCAGTTGACATGGTACCTTTTGCAACTGATGTGAATACTGAATCACATTGTAAATACATTCCCACTCGATCGTGGGGTCTTTGTGTGATCATATTTTACAATATCATACCCTTTATTTTGATGGCTATTAATTATGGCTTAGTTTGGCTTGTAGCAGCCAAAGTTGCTATAAAGGATCGTGTTAGAGAAGAAAGTCTGATGCAAAGTCAGAGACATGATATGAATGGAAAGCAATTTAACAACAAATCCAGCCGACGGAAAAATCAAAGCCAAGTTAACAGAACGTCAAATATAAAGTTTGCTTTGGAAATGAAGGCCACGAAAACATCTCTAACATTAATAGCAGTTTACGTGTTCTGTTGGGGACCACTTGGTGTATTTTACATGATCGACCATTTTTGTTATAACTGTTTATCAGACGATCGATTAAGTGCGACGAGGACATCAATTAAGCTCTTATGTTTTTCATCTAGCTTATTAGCACCAATAGTGTATTGTTGGGCTAACAATGGCTACAGAAAAGCCGCGAAAAGAGTCTGCACAAAGTGTTTCTTCAAGAATAAAAATCAGTTCAACTCGTCTTTTGGCCCAAGTACCGAGTTATTGCATATGAGGAAGGAAGACAGGGGTTAATTTTATACGCGATAGTTTTTTGAAAGCTAGTTGTAAATATAATCAAATAAATACAAATGGCACGCACGAATCAAGACGTTGGTAAAAATCTCCATAGAAAAACAGTTCTAAGTCTTTTACTTGCAAAACAATATGTGCTTCTTACAACAAGGTATCAATGTATGGTAATTCATGATAAAGGCAGGGGGAGGGGGTTATAATGGAAAGGGATACGGATATGAAATTTTGTAAAGTTACGGGACAATGCCAGTATCATGTTATTTTAGTCGTGACAATATTTTTAATTTTTATCTTGTTGGAACATATAATTTCTGTGCGCTAGAGTTCTGTGCGCTATAGTTCGTCGCATAAATTAACGTATTACGTATGACGCGTTTGCATAATCTGGCCAGATGTTGGCCAAAAACACTCAACGATACCAGGGCATTTTTCGCCGTCTTTTCTCATATCAGAAAATCCCTGGGACGAGATTGGGATATCAATATGTATTCTGCAACCTCGTCCCCATGGCTTTATAGCTCTTGTACATTACGTCTCAATGTGAAAAACCTAAAAAGTCATGGGGATGACGTTGATGTATTCTGTATCGTTTGCATTTGTTTTCATTGGGGTGGTTTTATGTTTTCACCAACATGGTACAGTTTACAAATATTGCTTGCAATTTGAGACACATACGTCGCTTTCTTTTAATTTTTTAATTAGCTAAGCATTAAAATCGTTTTCAAAATTACTTACGAATAAAGAGAATTAAAAGTACAGAACCAATCAAAAACAACCTCATCCACAGGGCTCTTCGCTGTGGTCTCATTTCAAAAGAATGTATACCACATGGATAATTGATTTTTTTAAACAAATGGTCATCACAACTCTCTACGAGTGGAGAATCATATACAACCTTGTTTCCCACGCCTGTTGTTTGTCCTCCAATGTCAGAAAATATACAAGTTGCTTTGGGGAGGTTGATTTACATGGAGTGCGCTTGCTTGGCTTACTGCAAAACGTTCAATGGAATGAAAGATAAATGAAATAATCGTCACAGGAATCAAGAAATAAATTTCTGTATTCTAAAATGATTAGTGTATTTTGAAAATATTCGTGTAATTCAAAATAATTTTTTGTTTTCTAAAAACATGTTTTGTATATCCTTCCCTTACACTGTGCGTGTGTATGTCTCACAATATAAAATATGGAGTGCAACAAACTCTTCATCTGAGAGATTATTTTAAAAAATTGGAGCAATGTCTGCTTTTCTGATAATTCGAAACTCGTGACTTTGAAAACTTGAGAGGTTTTGTAAAAAACAAGCTGTCGCTAGCTATCTTATTTAAAAGTTATATTAAAATAGCTTTAGCTATCTACTATATTATTTCTATTTAGGTTTTAAGAGCTGCTTTAAAACATGTAAAAATGATTAGATTGCAATGGAAAGGGTAGCTGGTTATATTCCTCAATGAGGCTAACAACATAAAATTTAACACACTATAGCTAACGATATAAAGGATTTCTGTCACCATTATCAGTATTGGCTTGCCAGTCTTTGAGCCACATTTAAGTGATTGGAAGCTCTGAATTAACTGTTTTCGCATCAGATGACTAAAATATGCACTGAGAATTAATTACCAAAAATTTCACAACACACTTTATACGAACTCATTATGGCAAGTAGAACACCTTTTGATCAGCATTACCAGGAAAGTTGTATAGAGGTGCCGAATCACAATTTAACACAAATATGTATATGTACGTGAGAGCCAAGTTCCTGATATGAAAAGAATTCCACAAGTCATACCAGTGAAAATGTTGATTAATTGTGCGGGCAGTTACTTAGGTAATATAAAAATACACCATTTTTTATCATGGATAGCTAAATCGAGCGATACAAACATTTTTTTCAAGATTACGCAAAATACTGACACATAAGCAGTTATAAAATGACATTAAATTGAATAAAAAATATTTCATTAAAACAAGATGAATGGTGTGGCCCCTGGAAAGATGAGAAGTTCAAAATTTGGTTGGAAAGTCAAGTTGGGATAAAAGAAAAAATGTCGAAGAATTTGGTTGTTAAAATTTAGTCATCATGTCAACAATAGTAGTATATAGCTAAATACCTTGAAAATTTTGTTCTTATAAAATTTTATTAGCATATACTGTATTAAAGGTATGCACTTTTTTGATAAGATCCACGTTCATTTGGCTTTAGCTTTAGGTGCTTTGTTGTTCAGGCTGCATTTTTTCTTATTTTCTTATATTTTGAGCATTTTTTACGTACGTACATTATAAATATTTACAATGTAATCTCTAAGTATATACATGTTTCGAAACTAGTAACAATAGACCTATTTCAATATGCATTTCCATATACACAGCCGGAATAGACATACTAACATGAAAACGAGGTTAGGTTAGAGACAATTTTAATTTTCCAGCGAAGTGATGCACATATAGTTTGTTTACCTTTATTAATTTTCAAATTAACTTGTCAAATGGGCAAATTAATGAACTTTTAGTAAAAGAAATAGAAAATGGCATTTTTTGATACCCATTGGGCTTATTAAAGTTACTGGTTTACATTTTTTTCTGATGTTCAGCTCGCTAAGTTGATTGATTTGGATTTTATATTCAGCTACACTAGCACTAAGCATTGGTTACTACTAGCTAGTTGGAGGTTTAACCAATGTTGTTGACATATATATACACTTTATTCTTTGTTATTGGATATCTTTTATTTTTTAAAACATCTGTAAATAACATTATGACTTGGCTATCCTAAATATGTTGGGTTGGTGGTATTTTAGACTATATATATTCAACAAATTGTAATAAGAGCACCCAAGGTAAATTGAAATAAGAGCAATGCAATCACCCAAGGTAAAAGCATGCTTACTCATATACCCTTGAGCCTTGGTTATTATGGCCTGTAAAATGTTACAGTTGCAGCTACAGATAATATTGTTGTTGTTTTTTAAATTCACAAAATGTTCTGTCAATAAGTAGTATTTCTACAAGTATTGCCAGTTATATTTTTTCAATAAGTAATCCCAGATTGTTATTCCACGTCGTGGAGGGAAATGATTCCTTTAAAAGCTAAGAGAATTGTAGATGAATAAACCGGTCACGATTTGTTTCAACTCACATGTTGTTTCAATGCACTAACGTTTGGCCAGTTAAGCCGGGCAGCACTCCTTTAGATATGTTTAATACTCGATCGATTTATCACAATAACTTAACCAAATGGCCTAACAAAGTTAATAAAGTTTTTAATATATACAGACGAGAGATAGCGAAATGTTCCTTCTGGCAAAGTCGCGCGCACGTCACAGCCAACCACAACAAATCCAGTACCATGCGGTGTTGAGTAGGGTAAATCCATATAAAGTGATGACGTCATAAAAGAATGCCGCAAATGAGTAAATTTCTAGCACACCTAGTAGGGGAATTCCCTTATAGAATGCTAATAATCAACGCATGTGCAATAAAGAGGGGAATAACTGTGTTAGTCGAGCAGAATGAAATCCTCCGAGAAAGTAAAATTGAGAGAATGAATACATACACCGTGAAACAATTACGCGATATTGCGAAAACCCGTGGCTTAGCCGGGTATTATAAGCTACGTAAGGCTGAATTGATTTCTTTATTGGATGTACCACAATACGCCCGGAGACCACCTAAAAGGGCTCCAGTTAAACCAACATCTGGAGATGTACCACAGTATGCTTGGAGGCCACCTAAACAACCAGCTAGGCCTATAGTACCAGGGGATATGGATATCTTCGAGAAACAGGAGATGGCGAAGGCCCGTCCAACTATGGGAGGTAAAATCAGGGAATGGCATAACTGGGTATTGCCACCATCTGAGATGGACATTTTTGAGAAACAGGAACTGTTGAAAAATCGTTCTGTTGTAAGGGATAAGATGCAGGGATTTTATAATTGGCTTGTGGATGCTGTCCCCAAACCTATAAAAGAGGGGGTCAAGAGAACATATGCGACCATCAAACGTACGGTGATGAATCTCTATAACGGGGTAGCCAACACAAGGCCTACACTTCATGACGAGGTAGAAAAAGAGGCCGAGGAAGACTATATTGAAGACATCCAAAATCCCTACAATCAACCGGGGCAAGATTTTACACCTCAGGAACATAAGCATGCCCATAACAGGACGTATCGAAGTTTCCGAATTCCTGGTATAGGGGGAGCCGACGTCGATGGATATATAGGAATGGTAAGACCCAACGTGAAAACATTGGTTGGGGACCAGGTAGAAGATATGGGATCTGCGAAGGTACGGCTATTCCTATGGATCATGTGGAAGAAGCCATCAAATATGGAGGGGGCCAACGATGAGTATATCGAGGTGAATAAGGTATTCACTAGCAATATGGCCTCAATCTTCCAGGGTAGCGACGTGGACGATGTGCTAGATACGATGTTTACTCAGGTTAAAACACATGTGGAAAATCCAGCATTACCCCAAAGTGGCTTTTCAATCAGTCGAATTTTACACCTTGATGTAGACTTCCATAAGCTACGGCTAACAAGGGGTTCATCGTACATCGAACTACCCAAATGGGGAGCCTCTAAAAAGGCTGTAATTAACCAGGTGAATGAGGACGAGGAGTGTTTCAAGTGGGCCGTTATAGCATCCTTACATCATGAGGAGATAAGGACGAACCCGAATAGAATATCTCAGATGAAATCATACATAGACCTTTATAACTGGGATGGTATAGAGTTCCCAACAAGTATCAAAAGCATATACAAATTGAGATGAATAACCCTGACATTGCGGTGAACGTCTTGTATGTGACGGGAAAGAAGATCAATATCCTGAGGCGATCAGTGCACAACGGGCGTACCAAGGTGGTGACTCTACTGCTTATCACAGATGATAAAAAGACCCACTACACGGCCGTCAAAAGTCTATCACGGCTCCTGGGCAAGGAGACTTCGAAAAATAGGAATGCAATGCACTTCTGCCTAAACTGCCTACAGGGCTTTCCCACAGCTGAATCGAGGGATAAGCATTATAGGTATTGCAAGGACCATGAGGCTGTTAAAATTACAATGCCAGGAGAGTCTGAAAAATGGTTATTCTACAGGGATGGCCAGATGCAATTTAAGGTACCCTTTGCCATCTATGCGGACTTCGAGAGTCTACTCATCCCGGTGGAGGATGCCAGGGAGACCAAGACAAAAAAGCTGAGTAAGCATGTACCGTCTGGTTGGTGTACATACAGTACCTTTGTCTACGGGGATGTACCAGATCCCCTAACAGTATACAGGGGTGAGGACTGCGTTACCCGCTTCGTTAACCACCTGGAGGATGAGGTCAAAAGTCTATACTATACCTACCCGCAGCAGGACATGTTGCCCCTAACAGATGTCCTGGAAAGGGAGTACAACGAGGCCACGGAATGTCACATATGCCTAAAACCCTTCGATGACTGCGAGAATAACCGCAAAGTTCGGGACCATTGCCACTATACGGGGTTATATAGGGGCGCTGCCCATAACAGCTGTAACCTCAAATACAAGATACCAAGTCACATACCTGTCATTTTCCATAACCTAAGCGGGTACGACGCGCACCTCTTCATACGGGAATTAGGTGAAAAATACGACACTCAGGACATTGGCTGCATAGCTGAAAATACTGAAAAGTACATCAGTTTCAACGTGAAATTCAAGGTACCCCTTGGAGGTATGGGATATGGTGATGGCGAGACGTATAAGAAGATCGAGATTAGGTTCATAGATTCTGTCGATTTATGGCATCCTTGTTAGACAAATTGGCAAGCAACCTCATTGGTACAAACGCCGCCGGTATGAAATGCCACCAGTGTGCAGATACCTGTCTTGAATTCCAGGGCATAGACGCTGAATACATGGCAAGGTTTTGGTGTAAAAATTGCGACTCAAATACCACGAAGCAATTAGACAGGGAGCAGGTAAAGGCAAACGTACCATCCATGGCAAAGTTTATCGACAAGGATGATACCTTCAGGCTGATGCTTCGAAAAGGCGTGTATCCGTATGAATACATGGATGGATGGCAGCGATTCGAAGAGTTGGGGCTACCAGCAAGCTGAATATGAAGGGTATCAGTGACAGGGACCATGAATATGCTAAAAAGGTATGGAATGTCATTACCCCGGAGGGTGATAACGTCACCATGGGGGACTACCACGACATCTACCTGACCATAGACGTCCTGCTATTAGCCCACGTCTTCGAGACGTTTCGAGGCGTGTGCCTGACAAATTATAAACTTGATCCGGCACACTTTTACAGTGCGCCCGGCCTGGCCTGGAAAGCAGCACTCAAATATACCGGAATAAGGTTAGAGCTTCTCACAGACCCCGACATGCTACTGATGTTTGAAAAAGGTATTCGAGGAGGCATAACCCAGCCCGTACACCGCTATGCCAAGGCTAATAACAAGTACATGGGTGACCAATACGATCCAGAAATTGAATCATCCTACCTCCAGTACCTCGATGCAAACAACCTGTACGGCTGGGCGATGCGTCAAGACCTTCCAACGGATGGTTTCAAATGGGTATCAAACGTCAAGGCCTTTACAGAAAGGCGGATCGGGAAGCTCGTTGAGGACAATAGGCATGGGTATATCCTGGAGGTTGATATCGACTACCCGGAGAGACTACACGACAGGCATAACGAGTTGCCGTTCCTACCCAAACGCACGATAGTCCACAAGGTCGAGAAATTGGTGCCGAACAGGGAGGACAAGCGTAGATATGTGGTCCATATAAGAGCCCTTCGCGAGGCTATAAAACATGGTCTTGAATTGAAGAAAGTACGCAGAGTGATCCGGTTCAATCAGAAGGCATGGTTGAAGGGGTACATAGATCACAACACTAGGCTGAGAACTGATGCCAGAAACGAGTTTGAGAAGGACTTCTATAAGCTGATGAACCTCTCGGTGTTTGGTAAAACCATGGAGAATATCCGGAACCACCGCAACATTCAGCTGGTTACCAATGAGGACAAGTATACGAAGCTTGTGATGAAGCCTAATTTCAAAGGTGGAAGCCGTTTTAGCAAGCACCTAGTAGGTGTAGAAATGGGTAAAACAGAGGTCAAGATGAATAAGCCGGTGTATATGGGCCAGGCTATATTGGATATGTCAAAGCTAGTCATGTACGAGTTTCATTATGACTATATGCAGCCAAAATACGGTAGCAAGCTGCAGCTCTGTTATATGGACACGGACAACTTTGTGTACCACATACGAACAGAGGACTTCTACCGTGATATCGCACAAGATGTAGAGACTCGCTTTGACACAAGTGCCTATAATCCAGATGATGGTAGGCCCCTTCCAATAGGAAAAAACAAGAAGGTCGTAGGCCTCATGAAGGACGAGCTTTCAGGGAAGGTCATGACCGAGTTCATTACGTTGAGGGCCAAGCTATATGCTTATGAAAGCCTCACAAAAGAGGGCGGTGATCGCAAAGCCAAGGGTGTTAAAAGATGTGTGACGAAGAAATCCATCACTTTTGACGATTACCGGCGATGCCTCCAGGATGGCGTTGATATATACAAGACCCAAGTCCTGATTCAAAATAAGAGGCATCAGGTCTATACCCAAGAGGTATCGAAGTTACCACTCAACAGGGCTGATGACAGACGGATGGTTCAACCTGATCAAATTACAACACTAGCCCGTGGCCATTGCCGCCTGCTGCCTACCGGGGAATAAATGGAAGTGTTTTTGTATATCGCTATACTTCTACCGTATGCCATGATTGCTTATGTTCTTTTTCGATATCGACGTATAATAAAGAGAATGTCTGATATTTCACAAGTATTCGACACAGCCTGTGCAGAAACCTATGAGCAGATAGAGAAACCCATCGATAGGCGTCAGGCCCTGAAGGAGGCCCTGAGGAAAGGCAAGGGGCATCTCCTGCCCGAAAAATTCACAGAAGGGTTTGTCGACAAGGCCCCTGATGGGGCTATTGATAAGGTACATACTGAGTACCTTCAACGAGAACTCCACGAAAAGGGTGAGAAGACGGCCAGGGCGTTGACTACTCATGTCATCAGCCTCTATGCGAATTTGATTGGAAATGTTGTGGATATCGACGACATTGCGGGCTCCGAAAGGATATCGAAGAGGATCCTATTATCCGGGATGCCATGACCGATCTCGGCATTCTGGTGTACTGCACTATTGGTAGATGCCTAGCTACGATTTTGGTGGCAGGGCATACAGCCAGGCATATGAGCAAAAAACAGGATGAGGTGGAGACCAAAGAGAAAAGCCTATAGGATAAATGAGTGAAGAGTCTACCAATCAAGTCATAACCAAGAAGAACGAGGGTCGCGTTGCTGCTGGCAAGAGACTTGCTGAATGGAACTGAAAGAACAAGGCCGACCTACAGAAGAACGTGGACAAAGGTTCTTCACCAAGTGATCAAGAACCTGTCGCAGGTCCTCACAAGTCGATGGACAATGTACACATGTACGGTGTAGGTACGCTTGCCGTGCTTGCCATAGGGGTTGGGGTATGGTATAGGTTTGGCAGGGGTGAAAATGAATCTAACAAGCCAGCGACTAATCCAGAGCCACAGCAGGGGAAACAGGGTAAAACTCATCCAAATATCGAGATTTTTAAAATGCTGTAGTAATAAATGAGTAAGGCAGATAGCAATATTAGTCCGAAGGAAACAATGGTTATTGACTCCTTATGGGAATCAGTCAGGCTGGTATCATATACAATCCTGATAGCTATGGGTGAGAAAAAGGCCCTGGGAGTTTCTAGACCCGGGGCCAAGATGGACATGGAGGACGGCCTGAAGCTCGCCGGCTATATGACGGCAGCGATCCTGTTCGATGAATACGCGATTAAGCAGGGATGGTATAAGAAATCAGTGATACCCCCGAAATAGACCGTCCAGTAAAATTTCTATTTGTCTAAGAGGCAAATAGAAATGGAGGAGGATAAGGATTGGTCAAAATGTAAAAAGCATCTTTCCCCGAACAATTTCAGGATCAAGCGTAATAGTCAAATGCTAAGGCAATGCATCACCTGCCTCGCTTCTAGCAAGGCTTCAAAGGATCGCGCAAGATGCCGCCCCCGCACACGGCCTTTACATGAAAACAAGGAGGTCATAGCTATCCGTAGGGCCCATATTGAGGCCAGTTCTCCGAAGGAATGACCTGCGAAACTACGAGTTCTTACACATTCACCACAGGGTACCCTACAAATATGTAGAAACCGGGAGATATCCGACGCTTGCTGATGTTGCCAGGGTATTGCACGAACACAAATAAATGGAGGCCAAATGTTGTTCGAAATGCAGGCACATCCTAGCCCTGGACAAGTTCAAGATTAGGGGGAACAGCCGAACGAAGAGTTGTATGGGTTGCCTTGCTAAGGCGAGGGAGAGGCGGCGGACCAAGGACCCTGTTATCGAGCACGAGATAGACCCTCTTGATATTGACAGGGAGACTCGGGGGTTTCAACAGGATAAAGATTACCTGCTTTTGTATACCCTATTCACATACGATATTATATCCCAGTACACCGAACTCATCGGAGCACCCCCTGAGAGCCGGGAAAAGGCACTGCTTGTTAAAATGTATCGCAAGGTATTGCGGTGCCTAGAGGGTAAGATAGTGTTTGATCCTCTACCCCTCGAATACCAGGCTCGAAATACCAAGCTCTGCCCTGCCTGCCGGGGTTTTTTGGTGAATAACCACGGTGGCGTGTTAATATGTTCTTCATGTGCTGCCATATACTCGAAAATCCATAATAGGAAATGGTCCTATTATTAATAAATGTTGGATGTCGTAAGGGATCCGCATACAGCAATCTTTACAGGTCCGACGTCTTGCGGGAAAACGCAGCGTGTTTTGGATTTGTTGGAAAATGAGTATAAAAAACACTATCACAATATTATCATCCTGTGCCCTACTATACGGTGGAATACCACCTATTTAGAAAGGACCTCGCTCTGGAAGGATGATTACGTCTTCCTTATAGACCCCAAGGGCCAGCTGTTTGAATGGATTTAAAAATTGTCCTCATTGCTGGCAGGTGAGGAGACGTTGTTTGTCGTGGATGACTGTATAGCCGATGAAAGCCTCGATAAGCGTCGACAACCATTACTTGAATTGGCTATCAGTGGTAGGCACCGCAAGCACAGCTTGTGGTGCCTAACGCAGAGCTACACTGCTCTCCCCAAGAATTTGAGGAGGCAGAAGAAGGTCCTGTTTTTGTGGTACCCCCATGAGCGCTCAGATATGAAGATGATAGACGAGGAAACCAATATGATCCCCGACTGGGGTGAGATCAAGGTTAAACTGAAAAAATCCAAGCATGCGTGCTTGTACGTGAGGTTGGAACACCCTAGGACTTGGAGGATTCTAGAATGACCAGAAAGACTAGAAAGCTACCCGAAGATATAATAAAAAAGATGTCATCTCAAAAGGTTGTTATGGTGCTTGCCCCACACGTAGAAATCATATACGACGATGATGTCCCATGGTTCAAAAGGGCTGATCTTGGTAGGTTTTTGGGTATTGTAACGGTTAAAACAACATACAGAAATATTAAAGGACAACGTAGAGATAAACTTTCTCAATCATCCTCATCCCGATTAGGTATGCTAGGAAGAGGGAAAAATCCGCATGATATATTTATTTCCGCCGAAGCCGTTACGGAAATCTTGGTTCGATGCAAAAACTTGGATGCCATTAAAATTGCGGGGCGTTGTGGTATAGAAATCCAAAACATAAAGCTTTTATCCAAGGGGGAAGGCACCCTTTACAACATCCGCACCGCTTTCGAAGGTGAAGATATGGTGATGCAACATCATATTGATGGATATAGGATCGACCTGTACTTCCCGAGGTATAGGTTGGCTATCGAATGTGATGAATTTGGACATGCTGATAGGGATATCGGTTATGAGGTAAAGAGACAAAAACATATCGAGCAAGCCTTGGGATGCACCTTTATATGATATAACCCTGATGCCCCCAACTTCTCCATTTTTCATATCATTAACAAGATTTATCGCTATGTGTTTGCTGAAATTAACCTAGAGGACTATGCCGTAAGCGGGCACTAATTTTACTACCCACAAAAGGGTAGTAAAATTACCATTTATGACCACGGTGAAATCCTCCGGGTAGGCATTGGTATATAGAAAATGTCGTCGCGGGTTATGTTCAACGCAGGAGCAATTGAAACTCTGTCCAACAACCAGGATCAACCTATGTTCAAAAGGGTTGATCTTGGTAGGTTTTTAGGTATTGAAAATGTTAGACAGTGTAGCCTCGATAATCAAATGATATCAACAAGAGAAGAAATAGGAGGAGGTGTATGTACTACATACACCAAAAATGAAGGCCAAAATCCACATGACGTCTTCGTGACGCTAGATGGTGCATTGGAGATCGTTCGCCGTTCACGAAAACCCAAGGCTGCGGGAGTAATAAAATGGCTCGCCAGGGCAGGCGTCCAGAAATTACAAGATGTACTTAGGGAGCATCGTCAAGCCCTAAAGGATAGAGATGGGGCCCTGGCCTTACTCGGTGATGAAATTGAAGATAGGGACAACCAACTCATGGTGTTGGGGGATGAAATTGAGGAGCTACAGCAACGTGCCATGCCTTACCTCGAAGATCCTAGAAAAGATAACGGCATGGTTGTGATCCAGAAAAACAACAACGACCCCTTTCCATACCTGGCCATCTGTGGCCAACATGGGTATGTAGCGCAAAATATTCGGAACAAATGCTATTGTGCACTATAACTGGCTAAGGGAGCGTGGATGTATTGAAGTCAACCCGGAGCGTGTGAGACATTTCAGACTTAGTGAACACTACACGCATGGGCGTCTCCTAGAGCTTGCGGAATGAGTATTTTTTGTGGTCCTGATAATCCAAAAAAAAATATCTAAATTTACCAATCCTTAACACCCTATGGAGGTACTTCGACATCCTCCGGTACCTGCATGAGTTCTTCTGACACGAAGCTTCTTTCAGGACCATCCTTTAAATAGTACAGCACGCGACTACCCGCTACTATACGATCCAACCTATACATTTCCCTACTCCAAAACGCGTCGGTGGCGCGTCTTTTCGCGGCCCCATGTTCTTCCCCCGGTTGTAGCAGATACAAGTACAACCCGTCGTCAGGTAAGGGTTTTTCTTCCGGATATTCTTCGCTTTTTGCGAGTGGTACTTCATCCATCTTCATAGCCTTGCTAGGCTTCATGTTAATCATGGCAGTCTTGGTATTATTGAGGCCTTTCACGATAGTGTACAAATTTTTAACCCATATACTGCTAGTCTCATCAGAGGCTAGTTCTTGCGCATCTTGGGGTTTAAAGAGCCTTTCCGCGAGTACCTTGTTATAGCTCTCCACAAAGGCTGTGAAAGTATGGTGATATTTGGTGGTGGCCCGCTTAATCTCCACACCCTTGCCTTCTAGCAATTTTGTTACATCTGACTTGAACTCAGAACCATTGTCGCATTGGAAGGTTTTTGGGTAGTGTAAAGGTCCCGCCTTATAGATATCTTTGATCATATCCGCGACCTCGCTAGCCTTCTTGGTTCGCAGGGGCCTCGCCACCTTATACCTTGAAGCCACGTCAATACCCGTCAGGATGTATTTGTAGGTGTTTCCATACAACCGATCATGTGGCATGTAGAGTAGATCAAATTGATGCATTCCGTTCGGTCTCGTGATGGTGAAACGAGGGTAATCAATACGTTTTGGGCCTTTGATATGCCGGAGAAATAAGAGTTGCCTACTCAGCCAGTGGATGACCTTCTTTTTGGATAGATCAGCTTCTGCAGCGAGCAATTTGATAGCTTTGCGTCCAATCCACAGATGTTCCGGCATGTAGTAGATATTGCTTAGTTTTTCAGCCTCATCCTCGGTAACGATATGTGGTTTTTCTGACATGTTTATTATATGTCAGAAAACGTTTTACAAATACTTGTAGGCAACGAAGCCTAGCAGTGATAGGGAGCCAAGGATGAATGTGAGTTCGCCCTCTTGATGCTTTTTTGAAGGCGTGTAAAAATCGGATAGCTGTGGGGCCTTCTCGTTCGAGGCGATGTAGTACTTGTACATATCGTCATCCAATTCACGAAGGCTCTTACCGGCCTTTATTTACATTTCCCGTTGCTCGCTGAACCAGTCCAATTTAGCCTGCCGGCTCCGTATCCACTGAGCCTGGGCCGTATTTAGCTTTTCCATGGCCTCGTCATGCCTCTTCCGTTCGGCCTCTCCTTGTCCTGATAGTTTTTGAAATAGGAAGTTGGTCCCCGAAAATGCCAATGCATTTATCGCAGCACCTGCAACAAGGACAGCGATTGTTGCCATCTTTATTAGTAGTCAACGGAGTGGAACCTGCCGTTAACGAGATTCAATTGGGCGTCCATAAGTAGGTACACATAACAGCGTATGTCCCCAGTTCCGTCGGCTTTTTTGGTCATATGTAACGTAATGCCGTCACTAAGCCTCTGCATAGGTCTCCCGGAGCCATGCAGGGTATGGTCTGGGCTCAGTCGGAAATCGATGAATAACGCATATCTCTCGTTGAAGAATTGGCCAATGGTCACGTTGCTATCATGGCTGCCGAAAATGTTGACGACTTGCTCCAGGTGGTCTTTGGGAAGCATGGCATGGCTATATAATTCGTTGGGTTCCCCCCTCGACAGTGACACTTATCTTCTTAATCTTGGGATTATAGAAGACCTCGTTGTTGCCCGAATAAGATTTCACTTTTGAGGGATCTATGAATAGTAGCAACACACCCTTAACTTTGCAGGCGTGTCAATCTGGAGGTTGTAGCTCGTGTCCTGTTTTTTCATAGTTACCACCTTGCTCCGGAGTATCCTTTCATAGGGCAGCGCGAGAAGCTCATACCTCGACTTCATAGCGCTCGCGAGGCCTTCATGAGTGATTTTGTCGAACTCCAGCTTGATATTGCTAATCTTGTACGCAGCATCTGCTGCCTTGGCCGCGGTGGACCCAACGGCAGCCGTCCCTGTATCTTTGATGACGTCGCCGTATGACGCGAAATGCAGGACGAATTGGAAGCGGTCATGGAGCACTGCCTGGTACAACGGCAAGTCCCTAGCTAGTTCAAATATCTTGCCCAGCGGTATACAGAACGTATTACCATAGGCTGCAACAATAGCCTTCTCCTCATCAGTCCCCACATGGTCAGTGGCCTTGACCTGCAGGGCCCTGATTGTTCCATCATTTGGGTTGATACCCTCCAAAATGAGATTGTTGTCCCTGTCAAATTTGGGTAGCCAGAGGTCCCTATAGATTGGGAAGGTATTGAAATCTGATATATTTTGTACCTCATTGCCATTTAAGGTAACTCGCAGATTTTTCACCAGGCCTTTGCCGATATTGCTGACCAGGGTACGCTTCGTGTTGGTACCCGTCAACTCCAGATTAAAGAGTAGTTTAACACTTCCAGGGAATATAACGTCACCTTGCCTCATATTTGGCACGTCAGTATATAGGTCCTCGTTCTGGTTAATAGTGCTTGGTGTATTGCTTATCTGTACCCGTTGACGGCGTCTTTTGAAACCAAATAGCTGCTTCGTCTCTGCGTATGAGTCTAATGTAGCTCCGTATTGTTGACTCATTTATTGTATATAAAATCTTTTAATAAAATGCCAACTAATCCATCATATGAACATGACATAGAGGAGGAGGGCGGGAGGGATGATACTACGCAATCAACGTCAAAAACTTCCATCAACGCCGGGGCCTTCAATGGAAAGAGAACAGTTGAGTACGGAGTCGCCCGCCGTCACACTTTTTAGATCAAGAGTTGATACCCTCTATACAAATCTTAGGGATGGGACGGGATTGATGCCTAATGCAACGCATTACGACATGTTTGAGGAGAGAGATGGTCAACTTTTTATCAAGGAGATTGTGAGGGCTATTGGTGTGCTCCGGGATCGGTTAGGCAAGAAGCGTATGATTGCCATGGGTTTTGAGTACTATCAAACACCCAATAAAGGTAGTATGGCAATGGCCCATAACCTCGCGAATGAGGTTGATGTCCTTATAAATAATGCCGAGGAGGCTTCGGGTGAGATTTTTGAGATGGAAACCATTGAGGAAACAGTGGACGGTATTCAAAATTTTACATATGATATGCAGGGTTTTGTCGATACTTCGTTTGTAGACATCGGTGATGCCATCGGGGATATTGATATGAGGAATGTAAAGCTTGAAATTCAAAACTTGCAGGAAAATATAAAAAAGTTTAAGGGTGATATTTTTAAATTTAATAGTGATATAAAGACAAGGGAGGATAAGGTGAAACAGCTTAAAAGCAGGGGGCTGGGGTGGAAAGGGATAAGGAGATCGCTGACCTTGAGAAGAATATTGATAGATTAAAAAGGGATCGAAATCTTTAAGCATCTGAAAAATATCAAGGTTGAGTTGATGAAGGTCGCCGCAGATGACATGCCATTACTCGAGAAACTTAAAACCATTTTCAGTGAACAGGGTTTGACGATAGCCTCCATAATATCCGCCATTGGGTTACTTGTTTCCACTATTGTACTCTCCATTACGGGAGGGGGTGCCGCAGCGGGTGCTGCAGGAGGAAGTGCCGCCGGTGGTGCAGGAAAGGGTTTTGTGGAGAAGCAGCTGGAAAGGCTCGGAAAGTTCCCCAAATACCTAGCAGGTAAGGCAGGTGTTGCACTACCCAGGATTATTGGTACCGTAGTCTCGTTTTTTCTCAAGGTAGCGGCAACAGTCGTGGAATACGCGGCCAAGCATTTGTACATGGCCATCGCGGCCGCTGCTGGGTTTACTATGGTCTATATTGGAAGGAGGAAATAGGTTACTTAAGCCACATGTACGCAATGATGAAGCCTACCCCCGTCGTGATCAAGGTCGCTTTGGTATTCTCGTGCTGTTTTTGTGTTGGTTCCCTATGCTCAGGAGGATGTATAGGAGGTGTAGCATGCTTGGGATATAGTTTGATATCTGCCACATGTCTGATGGTATGCTCGGTATGCCTAGGGGGTAGTTTGATATCTGCCATATGTCTGATGGTATGCTCTGCATGCTTGGGAGGTGGTTTGATAGCCCTCTCCATAGGCCTCTCAATAGGCTTGTTATTCACATCAACCTGTACTCCCACATTTACATTGGCGGGTGCTATGAGGATGTTGTTATTGTACCTCTCGATTTTGGCAATACGCAAGTTCATGTCAGAAGGTAGCATGTATACGCTGGGCATGACGGCGAAATTTACCGGGGTTCGGGCATATTGCAACACCTTCTGGAATTCAGTGATGTCATGCCCTACATTTTCCTCACGTTGTACCATGGCTTCAAATTTTTGCATCAAAATCTGTCTTGCCGTGTAGTTGTCCGCACCGGACCCGAGTAGGGATGCCTTGGCCCCTGCCTGCGAGCCAAGCAGCAAGACCACGTAAGCCCGGATACTTTCACTCAGCTTGGTCAGACCTTTCGACGTTAGGCCTTGACTTGTTGGTAGGATGAATTTTGCCCAATCATCATCAACCTGAGGCCACCATGAACCATTGGTGAGTGAGGCTCCTATTGATTTGAACTTGTACATACGATTTTGATCTGCACCATACTCACGACACACCTGCGCGTATCCGGATGTGGAGTAGGGGTTTTTATAGTGAGAGAAACCATCATCGGAAGGCATGGGGGCCTTCATTCTTGCTAGTATGCGACGCATGTGGTAATATACATGGAATTTAAATTTAAAGGGTACGGAGCCCGTCATGTGCTTAGCAGAGATGCCTAATGCGGTGGTTGCGCAATGGGTAGCGAAATTGACCTGTACGTTCCAGTAGTCCAGAGCTTGTCCCTTCCAACCCACTATGACAGGGTCATTCAGTAAATTTGTTGAAGGCTTGATGGGGTATTTACTAAATTCAGGGAAGGCCACAGAAATGTGTGATTCCGTAGACACGTACAGGTCTTGATGCTCCAAATTGGTTACGGCAAGAGGCCATTCACCCCTGTTGGGGTTGTACTTTGCCTTGGGGTTGTATGAATATATGTTCATCTTTGTTTTTAAAAAAAACGATGAAACAACTCTATATCACTGATATTGTAAAGCCCACAATTTTTGAGGACTACTTGGGGCAGGACACGAGAATTGCCCTGAGATCGATAAGTATTAGGCCTACGTGGTTGAATATCTATAATAACAACGACTTCACCATCCGTAAGGTAGGGCCCGATCAAAGGGAGACTCGGATCACCATTATGAACGGCCTGTACAAGATCGAAGATTTGGTGGCTATCGTGAATAGCCAGGCAGAGGACAAAATCAAGCTGTTTGTCCTGAAAAATGGACTCTGCAGG
Organism: Hydractinia echinata; assembly: GCA_030067915.1. Classification (NCBI taxonomy): domain Eukaryota; kingdom Metazoa; phylum Cnidaria; class Hydrozoa; order Anthoathecata; family Hydractiniidae; genus Hydractinia; species Hydractinia echinata. Next base: position 940,213 of record JASGCC010000029.1, read on the forward strand.
CTCCGTGTCAATGATGGGTATACGGTGGTGTTCAATCGACAACTGCATGAACTCCTAGGATTTCCATACGATCCTAGTAAAAAATACTATATGAAGGGTGACTATGATACATACTACAAGACTGACGTCTATATTCGACTACGTCTTATTTGCCCTCAATTGGATGAAGACGACTGCCTGCTAGATGGTAAAAAGTCTAAAATTCTCGCTTTATTACCCACTAAGGAATTAAACGCTTGGGGAGACATGCTGACCTGGAGTTTTGACACTCCGATATACCTTCCCTTGAAGGGGTCCACAGATCGCTTGGAGTTTATGCTGACGGATGAATTCTATCATGATAAAAATGTATCCTTCACCGGAATTACGATGCACCTGCTGATAGAATAAATGAGCGAGATCACAAAGCTGTATCCAAATTTACCAAGTGCACCTGCACAAAGCGCCGACATGCTGGAGGAAAGCCAAAAATATAGACTTGATGAGATTGGTGAAATTGAGAAGTATTTGAGAAGTGAGATTAAGGAGCGGGATAAGCTCACAAAAAGGTTTAAGATGCATGGGACCTGGGTCCGATACTGCGACCACGGACTGCTTGGTATTAGTGTGATTACATCCGGGATCGGGATTGGTACTTTACTATCCGGAATGGGTGTACCCCTGGCAGTGGCAATGGGTGGCCTAACCCTTGCCGTAGGGGTTGGGCAGGCAGGTCTGAGGAATGCAGGAAAAAGGCTTGGTGTTAAATAAAAAAAGCATGAAAATATCAGGTTGATCGCTGAGGCTAAATTGAACTCCATCGTTGATATCATCTCAAAAGCTGTAGAAAATGGGGTGATTGATAAATATGAGTTTAGCCTGATCATGCAAGAGAAACAAAAGTATATGCTATTGAAAGAACAAATGAGGCAGCGGTTCAATCGCATTGTTGACTCCATCAATGAACAGGAGCGTGCTAAGCTAGTTGCTAGGGGGAGACAGGAGGGTAGGGATGAATTTTTAAAAAACGTACAATCTGTACAGTATGCAAGTACTACCTAGAGTCCCCGCCTGAGTATAAGCCTTAATTGTACATTTTATAGACCTATGGTGCCTATGAAATGTATGGTTTTTTAATCCTCACTCAGCAACCATTCGACTTTAAAGTCTTTGTACCTACATTCCACAACTTGCACCTGTGGGTAGTAGTTTTTACCCTGCATATACACGGATGATAGTGCTAGGATGGCACTGACTTGACAGGGGTCATCATAGGGTACTTTCATCCCATGAAATTGGGTTGTTATCGCGTCCTTGTAGTATTTTAGTTTCGCGTTGACGTAGCGTTCTTCTTTGACTGGCTCCGTCGTTAATTTTTGAGATATCAGGTCTTCAATCTTGTTCCATATTTGACGATATTTCACAACCCAATCAGGGTACTCCTCGAAACCAAGACTCATTGCCGGTACTGCATTGGCGTTGTACCGGGTCACTCCATTCGGGGACCAGATTTTAGGTGTTTTTACCCTGAGGGCTACTACGAGGTCTCGTGTATGGTACCCAACGATATACCGTTGATCCTTACCCCCATTGGCAGGGATAGCATCCGATACTGTCAGGTATTCCACATTGATATCGTTGATGTCTGTAAAGGTAATCGCAAAGTTGTAGAAAATTTTAGGGTTGACAAGCTCATTCTCAAATTTCAGCATCTTCTTTATTGAATTTAAAGCAAAGTCCGAGGATTGCTTCTCCTCGCACATACACAGCTACCCCCGTTATACGTGATGTATTCCTAGTAGCAGTACCAGCACAACATTTTACCCTTTACCACAAACTTTCGTCCGCAGGTACACCTGTCATATTCATCCAGCATACGTTCACAGTCCTTACATTGTTGTTCATTCATTTATTTCTAGGTCAGCAATACGATCCTCTATGTCCTGAATTCTCAAAAGCCTTATCCATCTCATTCGTTCATTCTTCTCTGATTCCCGTACCAGGCCCACGCCCGCAGTCGTGACATTGTTCAGCCATTTTATCTTGTAAAGCATTAAACTGATCCCATAACTTTTGAATTTCTCGTTTCTTCTTCCTCTCTAATTCTTGTAACAAGGCCAACGCCATTAATGGTAGACTGAGACCTACCCCCACAAAAAATAATTGCGGAGACGTTAAGAACCATTTGTTATACATTTATTATAGTACTACTATCTTACAACAAAGATTGTAAGATAACCTTGACTTCAAACCAACCCCCACAGCCTTTTTAGGTCTGCCTTTTCATCCTCCGAAAAGCACCAATCGATGACCCTATCCGGATGCCAGGCTATTGGAGCTAACTCCTCCTTAATTCTGGCCTTTTCGGCTTTCCTCTGGCGATAGGCTCTTCGCCATTTAAGTTTGCTTTTCCTATTCGCCAACATGTCGTGGGTGACAAACCAGTCCGGCACATATTCGAATAGGTAGGTAGACCTTTCAATGACTCTATTACACATGTCTTGAGTCTTGAATTGATCCGGCACATACATGAGCGCCCAGGGATCCTTTTCGGCGGCATTGTTACACATGTCTTGCGTTTTGAGCCGGCCGGGGACATACCCGAGCATCATGGGCTCTCCTTCAACAGCCATGCTGCACATATGCTCCGTCTTGAAATGGTCGTATATATACTTGAACATAAGGGGATTGTGTTCAACAACCTTGTTGCACATGTCCTGCGTCTCGAATTGATCCGGCACATGCCTGAACAGGTAGGAATCCTCCTCAACGGCCTTGTTGCACATGTCTTGCGTTTTGATTTTGTTGGGGATATACTCGAACAGATGGGGATCCTCCTCAACAACTTCATTGCACATGCCCTGCGTTTTAAACTGGTCCGGGACATACACGAACATATCGAAATCCTTTTCAACGGCTTCGTTGCACATGTCTTGCGTTTTGAGCCGGTCGGGGATAAACGCGAGCGCATAGGGCTTCTCCTCAACGGCCTTGATCCAATTTTCCTGGCTTGCAATATCATTCTTGAGATGTTGAATCAGATCCTTCTTGCGCAGTCCCTGAACGCCCCTGCATAGTCCACGACCTTTTGCAATATCTCGTAATTGTTTTACAGTGTATGTATTCATTCTCTTTATTGTATAGAATTTTACTTTCTCGGAGGATTTCATTCTGCTCGATTAACACAGTTATTCCCCTCTTTATTGCGCATGCGTTGATTATTAGCATTCTATAAGGGAATTCCCCTACTAGGTGTGCTAGAAATTTACTCATTTGCAGCATTCTTTTATGACGTCATCACTTTATATGGACTTACCCCACTCAACACCGCATGGTACTAGATTTGTTGTGGTTGGCTGTGACGTGCGCGCGACTGTGCCAGAAGGAACATTTCCCTATCTCTAGACGGCCTTACAACTAATAAATAGCTTTGTTTTATTTTTTAACCTTACAAGTTTAACACTGTCATTATCAAAATAGTTAATAGAGGCCTAATCTTGTTCTATCAAGTTAATTCCGAAGAGTATAAGAACAATTTTAAGAACCTTGAATCTATTTTCTTAGAGAAGAGAGCAACACTACACCTACTAAGTATATTTATTTATGTAAATGTGTGACCAAAACATTTTCGTAAGAACAGCAGCATGTTCAGTGGTGTCTTCACCTTCTGAAAAAAATTGGTTTATACCAGAACCGAAAAAATAACCAATTTGTGATTAGTATTGTAGGTTTATCATTTCTTGAACATGTTCAAGGAATGATAAACCTACAATACTAATATAAATCTGAACAGTACACTGGCTTGAGCCAAAATAAGTTTATTATAAATGTATACTAAATGGAAAAGTTAAAGCATATTAGAAGGGGAGTGTGACAATAATAACAATACATAGCTGGGAAGCACATCATCCTTGTTTAGCTACATAGCTAGCTATAACATCCTACCTATAATATCTGAATAGGATGAAAAGCTGGGTAACTTTTTTAGGAAAATAATTATAACCTACATAATTATAATATATATAAATTATAATTATATAAGTTATATGAAGTTTCAGTAAACTAGGTAAACATTTAGACCTTACAGTATAGAATATAAATTTTTTGGAGGAATAAGAAACAAGACGTTTGTTGATAGCTAGCCAACATTAAAGTTGCCATAAATATCAATAAATATTCATAATTTTTGTCACACTGCCCTACTAATACCCTACATACTTTTATCCACTACGATTCTTTTAATATGGCAGTTGAAAATTATAAAACCAACATTTGTTGATAACTAAGGTCAGAACAGCTAGTAAACAACTTGGCGTCTTGAACTTTATCTAAACTAACCTCGTTTTCATGCAATGTTGAGCTTGTGGGCTTTATTTAATTTAGCATTCCTTAGCATACAACATGCGACATGCGACATGCTGCATGCGGATTGGAATGAGTAAAACTCGGGTAAAGTAGTCGGCATGCTACTAAAACAGTGAAAATAGCATCATCATCATATTTGTGATAAACGTTGTATACAAAAAGCAGCAACAAGCACTTCATAAACTAAATTTATATAATAACACATTACTTTCGTAAACGAACAAAATAGAACGATTAAGAGTGATGTGACCATTGGAAAATAAAAAAGAAGGCAAAAATGGTGGATCCCTATCTTCTCATTTGTCAAGGCTTAGATAAAATGTTTGATTTCAGCGCAGAAAGTCGCGTGAATAACATAACACATGCAGCGCGGAGATCCTTCTGTTTTTTTCAAAAAACTATTTTTTGCGCGGCAAATGATGCATATGATACTTCCTGAATTTTAATATTTATCTAAAGACACCTCAATGCCAAATGTTTAGGTACCATAATTCATAGAGCCTCGGATATTTGGCTATTACTGAAAAATACCCCTAAAAATCTCCATGAAATCCTTATAATGAGTAAAGTATGATAACCTTCGTTAGGATTATACTTAGAAGTTGAAACTTACAACACAACTTTATTTTATTAAGAGGAATCATGCTGCACATGATTAATCCGATTTTCTGATTTCTTGGGATTTCCGGGCAATTTTTAGCATTTTTGCATGCGAACTATGTAAAAACCGGAAAATATGTTAAATATCTTTCATTTTATTTTATTGTAAGAAAATTCATTTGTTACATAAAAGATTGTATGTCTTATTGACTGACCGCTGTATGTCCCCTGTACGAATTTAGCCTGATATCTGTCCGTCCTTAGCAGTATTGTCCGTCTTGTCCCGCTTTTATCGAATTCCACTGTATCCAAAATTACTTATAGTGAAATTGCTTGGCCATCTTTCCTATTTTATTACTGAACTTTTAAGTAAAAAATACCTGTGCAATTAAAACTAAAAGACTAATAATCCTTTACCAAATGATCATCCATTTAAAAACGTAGGAATACTGTTACAATATACGCCCATTTTCACCCCCTTATCTTTTGTCTGTTTGTTTTTTGTTTTTACGACATTTAAAGTTCCGTAAAATAATTTAATTAATTATATGTAGAGAAATATATCTTCGAAGTATATAGTCTAGTTGGAGGCCTAAGAAATTGGCAGACTAGTTTCTGGTGTGTAGAATATCATTTTCACTTTTACATTTAACTCTATTCGTCCTGAGGTAGGTGATTTTCCCCTCCCATAATTAATTAATCATAATTTCTATATGTTTATAGCTACATCTTCAAATTTGGCTACTTTTTTTCTAAATTTTATTTACCTTTAATACGTCAGAAGTCTTTTTGGAAAATATGCCAAGTGTTGCCATAGCCGAATTATTTTACAAGTTAAAAAAAATTAGGTAGAATATCTGTTTACGTAGTCGCCTTTGAAACAATCTGAAATTTCCAAGGTTTTCGACTTTGAACCGGATTTCTCGCCACCTTCTACTTCAACGATGGTGAACATGAGCACTTTTGAATGGAAAATTTAATTCTCTTTCGTATGGGCTTTCACCTTGATATCTCAATATGAAATGATCACGAGTTATTTCCAAAATATTTTTATTAGCTTCATAGGACTTTTTTATATACTGTTGCATTGTTTTGATTGTCATGTGTTACCTTTCACGAACTAACTAAAACGGTGGAACATAAACTGTGGAAAAAGAAAAAGCTTAGAACGGATAATATATGACTTTGGAACTGGTGATAGGGGTATTTAAAGAACCGATAGTCACCGTAAAACGGACGTGGCGCCATACTAAATAATTTTTGGCTATCCGGAAGCTAACTGAGATTGATTAAAAGACACCAAATTTCAACCCACAAAACAGTGTGCTTCAGAAAATATTACAATCGCATTTCCTCAAATAAAATGATACCATTGACCAAAATGCCGACGGCAGCAATTTTTAAACCAAGCTGCTGCTTAAGGTCTGGGTAAGAATTGTATAAGTTTGATGTTCAAAAAAAAAAAAACTGCATAAATTGCAAATCATTGAGGAGCCTCTAAATCGCCCAGCAGAAATAACATTAGTAAAAATCCGTTAAAGAAAGGTATATAATGAAAGTACTTTGAAAATGTTTTTTAAGAAATTTATATCACAACAAGGAAGTAGAAAAACATCACAAGTTGTTTTTGTACTTCCTCGTTATCAGTATTAAATTTCTAATAAGTTTTTTTAAGTAAATATTTGTTTGCTGAAACCTAAACTATTGCTTGCCCATTTAAGTATGACTAAACTCTGGTCGTGTTTGGGACTACTGCAAAACGGATAGTTACTTACCAGGCAGTACACATAAAAAGTAAAATGGCTGTCTTTCCCAGAGAGTTTGAGTTTCGCTTCAGTGCACACTACTGATGAATGTTGTGTTACAGTTATTGTATGTAAACATATACGTCCAAAGCATGCATTAAACACTTAACTACGAAAAGCTCAAAGTGAGCGTCATATAGACTAAAGCAGCGTTTCTATTTGCGTGTAGTTGTGTCAAAATTTAGGCCCAAATATTTCCGCTGATGTAGCTACCACGACTAAAGTGTAAAACTCATCCGTTTTAAATGTAATATCTATGGAAATAAAGCAGAGCATTCTGTTTCGTAATATTTTGCCAACAGGTTTGTGACACACTTTGTAGTTCTGTTAAATTGTACTTAGGAAAGAATATGGTAGGATTTAAACCTAATGTGTTTGTACATTGGACCACAATGAGAACTGTTGTATCTTTTACAAATAAAAGACGGCACGCACCATGCAGCTGAACTTACTAATTGCATTGGTAGCTCCTTAAAGTAGACTGAGCACAATAATAGTCAATTATTTTCAAGAAATTATTTAATTTTAAATTTAAACTTTAAACCATACCATAAATGCTCAATTAAGCGCCTGGGGCTATAAAATTTTGACTTTTAGGGTGGACGCTTATTTGAGAGAGGCGGTAAATCAAAAGGGGAAGGGGCGTAGTAAAAGAGTCTCATTTGTGCGTTTTGTTAAAGCTTTATTTTTAAGAAACTATTATGGTTGTAAAATATAAAAACGTCAATGAAATAATAGCGACCTGCTCAGATAAAAAGATAGACAAAACATTTTGACCTAAAGTTTCATGCTGTAGCAGATAATTTTAAGGTAAAACTGTTTTTAAGAAATGTTCGTCTTTTTTATAAACTGAAGATTCGAAATGCACGTTTGGCTCTTGTAATATATACCACTGACCGCCCCTGGGTACTCATGGAAAAGGGGGCTCTTAATTTAGAAATAATGGTGGCGGTTTATTCGAGACGGGTGCTTTTTCGAGACTGGGCGCATAATTGGGAATTTACGTGAATTTTAAATGACATTTTCCAGTAGATTGAACTTGATTTTGACGATGCAATGTTTTTGTACTTCCTTCTGGAGTGCTGATGTAGGTGTTTAATCCACTTTTTGTTTCGCTCAGTAGTATATGTAATATGTTCAAAAAATACAATAATTATTTTTTAGGGTATTCTCCTCATGATAATTGAACTTTCAAAAGTCCTCTATAAAAGGTCTCCACTTAGCCAGAAAAAGACAGGTCGATCTTTGACAGTAAAGAAATCAGGCGAACAAGGTTAGTTTGTTTGATTAGATCAGAATACTAATGATAATGATCACGTCACTTAAAACTTACTTTTTATGTTAGATGAAGCTGTTTCATTTGTTGTTGTTGGTAGGGTTTGTGGCAACTCTGGTCACAGGTAACACAAAATAAAGTCTTAATAGTATTGAGTCAACAAGTTTTATAGTCAGTAAAGAGTCAAGTCATTCGTTATTAAATTAATTGATTAATTTAATTTAAGTTTCAGGAAGAGTAATAAATATTGAAGAAGATGCAAGTGAAGAATTAGTTTCTCAGAAGAACATTGAAGCAGATGCTGATGATGAGAATGAAGATTCTGAGGATTCAGATGAAAGTAACACCTTGTCTGATGCGGATGAAGATTCGGAAGAAGAGGACAGTGACGTAGCAAAACAGGATAATGGTAAACAAGGTGAAATGTGTTGATGTATATTTAGTGAAATTACTTCTTTCTTCTTAAACAATATCTATAACATGCACTAAGTGATGCTTACTTTGAGATAGTCGTAATCAATTCTTCTTGCAGATCCATGGTTACGTCGGCGTCCGTACAAACGCCGGCGAAGACATCGTCGTCGGCGAATCATCCGTCGACGATTTTACCCACATCGACGAATCTCCCGAAGTCGACGAATTCACAGGCGTCGATTGCACCCAAATCGACGAATCTACCGAAGTCGACGAATTCGCAGCCGCCGATTGCACCCACATCGACGAATCTTCCGAAGTTGACGAATTCACAGGCGTCGATTGCATCCAAATCGACGAATCTACCGAAGTCGACGAATTCGCAGCCGCCGATTGCACCCACATCGACGAATCTTCCGAAGTCGACGAATTCACAGGCGTCGATTGCACCCAAATCGACGAATCTACCGAAGTCGACCAATTCGTTAGGCAGTACTGTGATTTATTAATCAAAAGTGATTAACAATATGTTGTATTTTAAGACGAAAAATGCAAAATAAACCTGCCTAAAATAACTATCGATTTTTGCTACGGAAGTTTACCATCATTTATATATTCCTTGACGATGTAACATACAATTGCTTTTGAAACTGTGTCAACAATATATGATATATATATAAAGTTTCACCTGTTACGAGAAATCGAATGGTCAAAACCAACCGCTCTGCAGGGGTTGACCAAGAACCTCAGAGTTCTGCGGTGTAATATAGGGCTAAATAAACTGCCGAATTTGTTCTAAACAATCGAAGTTCATTCTCATTCTCTCTGCAGGTTTTAGTATCCTCGACCATTATCTCCAGGACGAGGTTGGCATGAAGTCCTTCTTTCTCCCTCCGTTGAATCCATTTTCTCGTAGGGCTTCGCTTTCTTTTCTCATCATTGTCATCATCATCTAAAGCCAAGGCCAATAATATAAACGATGCAGCTTCTTTGTCCGCCATATTTAAAACAAAGAGAATGAATGAAAATCTTGGTATGTTGCCCAAATGTTGGGCAGTGTTTTAAATGCTATGATTTGCTATACCCACCTGCATGTTGGCCAACATCTTGACCAACATTTTAAAACTTCGAACGCCTTTTCGAATCCTTTCTCACACTTTCGAATGTTCCTGTTCGAAAGTATATGATGTATGTGGGATAAAATGAATGAACATGTTTATATGTTTGCCAACATGTTGTCAATGTTTTTATAGCGTATAGCAAATCGTACCAACAAATTGACTGACATGTTGGCGAAAATGTTGGCCAACATTTTGTCTCGATGTGCGGTTGATTTAATACACTATAATGCTGTTGAACCTGTTCTATCTCTCTTGCATTGCTCTCTTATTTTATATAATGGTTAAAAATAAAAGTACTTGACCAAACTGTAGAATTTGCGTAACAATATTTCTTGCCTATGGCACTTCTATTTCCCTATCACTTTTCTGTGATCCGTTAATCTCATTATAGCTAATAGAAAAAGAAATAGTTTTGAAATAAACGCCATCATATTGTTCTTATATAAGCTGTGCCGTGCCAAACAAAATATTTAAGGAGTTCGACATGGCACAGCTTACAAAACCAATTGCCGAACAGAAGACCTGTGCCGCACGCTTTGGCATGGCTTGGCTCGACTATATTAAACTAAATTCCGAGCCGTGTTGAAGCTTGTGTATAGCACTGTAAAACTTCTTATTCAGCAGAATATTGTTGTTAAATATAGCTACCATCTTGAAAATTTTAGTGGGGTTCATTTTGGCTCGGCTCGGTTCGGCTGAGCTCAGCTCGACTCCTATAAACTGTTTTGTCAGGTCGAACCGAACCGAGGCATGCTGAGCAATTTATGAGTCCGGCTCAGCATGCACTGCACAGCTTTTTATGTGTAAAGGTTTTATGCATATTTAATTAAAAGTTTGCAATAATTATGTTTCGTTAGTAAGAAATCACTGAGAAAAAAAGTTTGAATTTAACTTTTTCTAGAAACTATTAGTAAATCTTACTGAATTATTAGATTTTCCAAATCTTTATTAAGGAAGGTTAGTTCTAAAATTTATTAAAGAAATTTTCTAAATATTGATTTTTAATGCATAAGCACCCCAAGTTACGAAAAGCTATCAGTGGTAGTTTTTTTGTGTGAAAACACCTAAGAACGAAACTCGGTTGCTACTGCTTAGAGCGTAGTTAGAAACACAATTGCAGAATTGAGATTTAATCTCAGGGCTTCTTTTTGGCTTCTTAATATTTTGATAGCTACTTTCATCGCGTCCGAGTATATCAAATAGTGTTAAGAAGGCATAAGACGTGATTAATAAGAACCACAGTAAATTGCGCCTGGTTAAAATTTGTGTGTTGTTGCTGTTCGTGGAAAAGGCGGCCGAAATTTTGCAATTGCAAAGCAGAACGTTTAACAAAGAATAGGCAGAGAGATGGTGAGTCGAACTAAACTATTTAGTGATTTACTTTGAAGCACGCAAGCCTAATAAGCGACCACAACATTTTGAAAGTAACTTAGAAAATTTATCTGATATTTCCTAACATTTACGTAAAAATCACTCAATTTTATACTGCATATTGTATAGACTTGGCTTGCTACTGTTAATGTTGGTAATATGTTGTGTCGTAGCGTCCGTCGTCGAGGTGCTCGTCCTGCAGCGCCTCCGATCGAAAACGCTGCGTCAAGGACGTAACAAGAATGGAAAGCATTGCGGCACAAATGCTTTGGCTCGTGTGTCACGCACTGAACCTAGTGAACAGTGGATCGCCACGTATTTTGGCCAGGAGACTTCATACGGGTTATCGTCCACCGTCTTTTGATGTTCCTGCCAGTGCTGCAGTGGCCTTACAACAATCTTCACCACTTGTACAACAGCAGCCAGCAGTAATATGTGTGACTACAACCATATGGCTTCTGCTTCAAAAGGAGTCACCATGACACTTTCATCAAGAAGACAGAATATCTACTAAGCTTTAACTCAACAACAATACCGTCGAACACGATTAACCTGAGCGATATTATTCAGGCAGAAGTGCGTTGTTACTTCGAGAATTCCGCAGAGGTCAGCAATGTGCCCAAGGACCTTGGCACTTCTACTCGTCCTCCAGCTTTAAACTCAGATGACTTTACTAATAATTTTAATAATACGGCTTTTTTAAACAACGATTTTGTAGAAAATATAGTTAGATTTGGTAACACCTCCCGTGCTATTTGACAGGGTTTGACAGGGTTTTTTATGGGCAACCACAGCGCGTATTATCAAACGTATCCAAAAAGGTCAATTTTGACAATTTACTTCCTTCTACAGTTCCATCTGCGGATGAATTTACCTTGTTTCTAGTGGATCCAATCCCTCTGTCACATTGGTGTCATAACAGAACAATTGCCCTCATGTCAGAGATTTTTCCTCATGGAAGGTTGCTTGGAGTAACGTTATCTGCGCTTTTTGTTTCTTTTTCCCTGGCCGTGTATCTGAACTCATACAATATCAGGCATTCATGTGTGATTTTGAGGCTTAATTTACATTTTTCGGCTGGTCCACATATGACCGGATGTTTCGTTTTTAATTCCACCCTTTCTTGGAATAGGGTGGATGTTTATAGTTACAACCAGCATCTGGGAAACGCGCCTTTTTAAGTGTCATGCTATCGATATAGAAATTACTGGCACATCCCAAGCCCTGTTCGATCCTTATGGGGCGCGGAGATATATGTGACGTCTACATTCATACTTTACAGTCAAAATTTTTACAAATGTATTGCAGTACCTCTTGGTATGGGTAGAAACCAATCTCTGGTTGTTCAAAGAACCCGACGGGGATTACTTTGTAATGTAGGTAGGTTAGACAGTAAAACTAGCAGATTCTAAACGATGTTTGACTGGTTTAAGCATATGCCAAAGTAAAGATTTCTAAACCTGTTGGATTTGGAGTAATAACAATTTGACACTTTCAGCATTACTTAAAAATTACCGTTGTAGGAACCGCCACTGCGGCGGACCCAATTATCTCTATGATGCTTTATATGCAGCAACAGCTGATTTGCATGCAACAGCAAATCACTCAACTTATCTCGCAACTCACACCTGCTACGCCTTTCACCACTACTGAGAGCACTTGCGAACCAAACCAGTCTGCCCAACGTAGCAAGCCCACTCGTCCGACGATTGAGGCCTACTGCACATACGAAAGATGGGTCATCTTTAAGAATGTCCGGATGAGGTACAAACAGATGGCAAAACGACCCTGACGAAATACTTAACGAACTACGCTCTGCATGCGGTACCACTATCAATAAACTTCTATTCAACTTGGCTCAGTGAATACGACCACCGAAGAGGAACTGTTGAACCACATACACTCGGTTGCCGTAAAAATTGTCCATCCCGAGGTATATCTTTGACAATTCTTTCGTCTCAAACAGAGCAATGGCGAGACTGTCACGCACTTTGTGTCATGCCTGAAGTCCAAGTTATGTGCCGTCGTTCAAAAATTTGATGGAGGGGATTGTCAAACCTCTTACAATGATTACCTCGCAACTTATTGCTGGTTTACACAACCAATCAGTTTAGACAAAAGTTCTAAGTGAGGTATCGATCCTAAAAACAATACCACAACTAGAAGAATGTCTATTGACACTTGAATGACAATTGTTCAAGCTGCTTTTGACCCACTTAAGTCGCACTGGTCAGATTCGATTACTAAAGGAGTAACTACGCATCCAACAAAGAACAAGGTAGGAAAACCCAAGATTTTAACAACTAAAATGCAACGAAAAAACCAATCACTTTGCCGACGTTTGCATGAGCTCATCAACCAGCGCAATCCCAGAGGATGACGAAAATGACCTATCTTTCCTGTCAAACATTACCTCTCCATCGCCATCCTTATGACTAGACAACAACCTTCCTCGTGGACGTTGAGAAAACGACCAATTCACCTCTCAGTCACCGGACCCTTACCCCATCGCAAATATTACATGGACCATTCCTAACAAACCCGTCACTGCCTTCCCGCCGTCAACGGCAACAACCTTTCCATGCTTGGTGCATTGATTATTGACATTTCGCACACTACTTTTCTTTTTTTTAATCGTATAAATGTGTGAGCAAGTCAAAGACTCTTACCTGTCACAAGCAGCATCTTACCTGTCACAAGCAGAATCTTACCTGTCACAAGCAGCATCTTACCTGTCACAAGCAGCAGTGAAACAATTGAACATTATTAAACCCAACTGCCAGATCTCCAACTTCAATTTATCTCAGAGTCGGATAGCTCCCTACAGTTGCCCAGTTCGATCCGTATGCACCGAGATTTCACCAACAATACCATTCATAGAGCCCATCTCGAGGCCTGGATAAAGAACCACTTCGGTGCCAGCACTTTTAACAAATGCGAGCATCAACTACTACAGACGATGGTTAAAGAACACTTAGGGACAACATTATTTCCGAACACCAAGCCAATTGCCATGCACGAGCCGATTTCTGTTCCATATCATTGGAAATACGGAGTCAAGAGCCAGCTACGCCGATTCACTGTTTAACATCTCTTTAATAATAGCCGTACTTTGTCTGTCTCTGCGCGGACCCCCGGCTGAGTTAGAAAAACGTGCTACGGAAACACGAATATCAAATGCGATATATTTTTTACCCACTTTGTTGAGACGGGTAAATTTAAAGGACGGGCGAACCCGTGGATTTTTCCACGGGCTAACGACAAGTCTATATCATAATAGCCGTATACGTCTTTCTGTCTGTCTGTCACGCAAAATGGCAGCTTAGCTGCGCAAGTAGCGAGACGCACGCAATGCGGTATAAAAAGGACGGGAGAACCCGTGGATCTTTCCAAGGGCCACCGACTAGTTGTTAGTATTATCGACGACGAGGTGGCACTTGGCATAATCAAACTGGTTCCAACGCTCATCCCAACAACCTGGAGCTCCCGCATGGTAAATATTTCTAGAAGGAAGGATCATCGAGAAGGACAAATGACCTTCTAAACTTTAACACCGCTACGAGACGTAGAACTCATCACGCGAATTACGGGAGCTGTGGGCTTCTTGTAAAATTATGCAAAAATTTAGTTTGCAAAAAAACAAACATTTATCGATCTCAATACCACTATCGCCTTCTTTGTCCTCGTCTACGATCGTCTCTAAGGGAGCCATATCAATCATTTTCTCGGCATCTAGGATAAATGGGTTGTCTTCTGTCTCGTTTACCAGTTGTATTTGCTCAGTAAGCATTGCAAGACCAGCCTGAAAGGGCTGATGCTCTTTAAAACCATTGATCTCTTTATTATTCCAGCAAAGTTTGTTGCTTTTCAAGGAGTAAGATATTCCTCTAGATATTATTCGACAATTTTTTTATGAGAAAAAAGAAAAACACCCTCCTTTGAATTGGATGTTATAACCACAAGTGTTATACCTGCGAAATAAACAACCTGCTGATTCAGTCCCTATCCTCTTAAACTTTTTTTTTTGTAACTTTTTATGTGTTTATAGTTACACCTTCAAATTTTGTAACTTTTCCTAACTTTTATTTAGCTTTATTTTCCCAAAAACATTTTTTAGGAATTATGTCGAATTGTTGCCATGGCAACACTTTTTTTATGTTGAGTAAAATTCTGAAAAAAAAATTTTTCTAAAAATGTTTTTACATGTTTTTATAAGCTTTATGTAACTTCCTGGTTTATATTGTTACATTATTTTGTGCTTCTATTATTATCGTTACTAAATTCATTGCAATTAAACAACATTCAAAATCGTTAACAAAATTCAAAGTTAGTGCTTTTTTTTCCATATGTCACCGAATTTGATGACGTCATCACCAAAAATGCTGACGTCATCAAATTTTTTTCACCAAATTGTTTATTAATACCTGGACAACACTTGCGGTAAGTTTCAAGTCGAACGGGCAACAATTGTAGAAATTACACAAGGGGGGGGAGGAGGCTAGGGTTAAATGAAGTGAAAATTAACTTAATATTGATACCACCTTTACAATACTTACTAATTAAAAACTCAACTTTTTTGGAGTAACATAGAAAATTGACCTACATATAACAGTTTTCAATAGCGTATATTGCTATCATCAATATGTGAATTATCAGCTTTGTTAAGTAATTTATTGTTAAGATAGTTCTTATTTCTGGAATTAATAGATCTTGGCGAATATTTGTTCTTTTGTAAAATATTTCCCAAACTGCCTATGTCCTTATCGAAGCCATGCCAAGTCGAGTTTAGGCGAAATGTTCGACCAATCAACGTTTTAATCAAACTGTCCTTATAAGAAAAATGAGTTATACTAGTCTTATTAAGAAGTAGTCCAATCAACGTTTTCTTGCGATAGAAAGTACCACTATTGTCACTTAAAACATCCAGATAAAGCAACTTCTTGTTTTCCTTTTTTTCTATAGTAAATTTATTATCGGGATGTTAAATAATAAGAAATGTTAGGAAATCATCGGCTACAGATTCATTCTGAAGGATACAAAAAATGTCATCGACATAGCGGCGATAAAACTAAACACGTTTAACAATATAAGATTTGAACCATTGTTTATCGTAATGACCCATAAATAGATTTAGTAAAGCAGAGTCTAAAGGTGATCCCATTGCAACCCAATCGATCTGATTGTAGTCAATACCATTAAAGAGAAAATAAATCTCAGATGTAGCAAAAAAAAAGCGTCTCTCATATGTGTACAGCAATGTTAATTGTCTCAACTAAAGGGATTTTTGTAAATAGACTGCAAAAATTATAAAAAACCCTATAAGAATTTGAATGTTAATTGTCTCAACTATAAGAATTTGAATGTTAATTGTCTCAACTATACGAATTTGAATGTTAATTGTCTCAACTATAAGAATTTGAATGTTAATTGTCTCAACTATAAGAATTTGAATGTTAATTGTCTCAACTATAAGAATTTGAATGTTAATTGTCTCAACTATAAGAATTTGAATGTTGATTGTCTCAACTATAAGAATTTGAATGTTAATTGTCTCAACTATAAGAATTTGAATGTTAATTGTCTCAACTATAAGAATTTGAATGTTAATTGTCTCAACTATAAGAATTTGAATGTTAATTGTCTCAACTATAAGAATTTGAATTGCTGAACTCCTGGAGTTCTTTTACGAAGGTGAACGAATCCTTTGTGCAAGGGCCTACTGGTATGACAGGAGTTATCATATTGCATAGAAAACTAGATAGATTATAAATAAAACTAGACGACACAATAAGTCTAAATGGTGGAATATCTGTACCATTAACAATCTTATATATCATCTTGGCATATTATTAAAGTGTTGGTGTATATTTACCAAGTTCAATTGTTTACATTTTAACACTATTCAGACGACGGACCTCTTTCCCTTCCTTATTTTTTTAAATCACTTTTGGACTAGAAGGGTATGTGTTTAATTCACCCAGGCGTACAACACTACTTCTTTAACCCTATTCGTGCTAAGGGGGGGGGGGCTGATTCGCCTGCGAGGATAGTATAGGCCTATTGTTTAGAAAAATAGAGATAGATGAAAAACAATAGAAAAATAAAATAATGACCAGGCCCGGTTTAAATTTGGATATTCTTACAAAAAAAAGCGCGTGTACTGTGAACCATCACATTTTTGAAATTGTTTCCTTAAAAAATTATTTTTTTTAAAATATCGCTGGTCGGCCCATTTGGCTGCTTTAAATGTGCGCAAACTTAGTGACTACATCTAGACGTCTTAAGTTTTTATTGTGTCCAAAATGTTCTTTTAACAACTGACCAGAGTCATTTAAGAGGCTTCAAAATCTAGCATGGTTTATAGTCACAGGCAAGTAGCATACACCACTTTGGTTTTCCAAATGTAAATAAAACAACAGAATAGGGTGTGTCACTATTGTGGATGTATTGTAGTTGCACCTTTTTAATAGCGAGACAGTTTATGCAGCTTGTTGTTACTAAATTCATCGCATTCAAAATCGTTAACAAAATTCAAAGTTAGTGCTTTTTTTGCTATATGTCACCGAACACCAAAAATGCTGACGTCATCAATTTGTGTATTAATACCTGGAAAACACTTGTGCTAAGTCCAACGGACAACAATTGTAGAAATTACACAGGGGGGTCGAATCAGCCCCCCCCCCCCCCCCCCAGCATTGAGGAGCCCCTAAAATGCCCAGCAGGAATAGGGTTGCTAGCATATCTTATATGTAAACAAATTATATATGACAATAAAGGTACGTCACTATACGCATGAATGCCATATTTCCAGACTATCACTTCACAGGATTAATAAGATTGAAGTATACTTATTTGCGTCAATAGCGTTAACATCGTCAAAATATTTCCATAGCATTCGACATTAAATATACTTATTACATGGCATGTGTGTAATGAGATTTCATGGTACTGTTTTGTTCAAAGTAATCATTGTTAGCGGATGCACATTCTGATGCTTATAAAAACATAATTGGATTAAAATCCGACAGTAATCAAAAAACAACTATTTTTTTTGCGTCAGAAAACAGCGAGAAAACAAAAGTTAAGCTAACATTTTCTGTGACTCTGTCCATGCTTTCCTAAGGGCCAAAATACACGGTAAATTTGAACGAACCGTTTTTAAATGTAAGATAAAAAAACTTACCATGTAAACAGGAAAAATGTACAACTTTTTTTGGTTTTATAAGTTTTTTCTATTGAAATTAACAGAATGATTAATGAGCTATTGTTTAAACTAAAGATTTGAGCATATCTTTTTGGTTTCTGATCACAATCAGTGCTCGTTGAATGTTTTCCCATCCATGCGCAGGAAAATTTTATATTCTGTCGGATCTTCTCTTTGAAAACTATTCAATATTGTTTCAAGGGCACCGGGTTTTGTGGCTTTTAAAGCCATGGCTTAACCCATGCAGCTCTCTTTTTCCGTTTTAGTCCCCTTTTTTTCTTTTACCATCATCTCTGCTGCTGCTGTAGCAATAACCGTAATGGAAGATATGCGTATTCTTTCTTTGGTATTCATTGTAATAAGAGAGTTTTTTTAAAAAACTTTACATTTTATCTTAATGTGTAGACAGGTGTATTAAAAAACGAAGCTCATCTCTTGATATATAGTCCAGCACATAGCTCAGACCATATTATATTGTCAGAGAGATCGTATCTATGTACAATGGAATCATATATACTAGTATATAGTTGCAACTACTTGCCGCCCTTGTTTACCCTGATACGACAGTTGTTCTTTCAAAGATGATACATATGCACACCTTATTTTCCAAAGCGATGATTAGTCCCAACACCAACCTTGACCCCAGGGCTGGTTCTCTTTTTATAAACCCTGGGGTCGAGGTTGCACCAACACGCGAAGTGCACAATGAAAGGATACGCAGTGCGTTTTATCTGACCACTTGTGCACATCCCACCTCCGCAAGCTTCTATGCTAGGTTTAAATCTGCAAGTTACATGCACATTCGATTTTGTTTCTAGTGGATTTTTTCAAGAGCAGCAAACAGTCTATAACTATTAGGATCCGGAAAGAATAACAAAATATTTCCAGTTAAGTTTTTTAAAGAATTATTTTGCACAGTACAGTATATATTATATACAGTGAAATACGGCTGAATTTCTTGCTACATTCTACCTCACTATTAATTAGATTATATTTATACTGTTTTGCATGTACAATTGATACTTTCAAAACGTTTAAAATGCAGTCTGTGAAGCATTTAAAATAAAATTTTATAAATATTTATTTAAAAAAGAAATTAAAAAATCCCAATCAAAAAATAAGATTTTAGGACAAAATAACACTTTGTTCAGGCACACGCATAAAAAATGTAAAAGAATATATCATACAACATAAAAACATAAAAAAAAATCAGGCCAACGGTTACCATAATAGTAGACCTGCAGCTTTAATATTTTTTAAATCAAATTTATAGGTTGAAAAATTTAAAGGCATAATCTATAAAATCTGCTAAACAAACTACTAAATCTGCAAAAACAAAATCTATTGATATATGCATCAGTTCATGTTAATGGTGGCAAGTTTTTCTGCAACTTCAAGCCAAAAAACCTTGTGGTTTACTGGTTGTAACGTATGAGAAGGACTTTTCCTTTAATCATTTACAAGTACGTCCTTTATTTTTCCAGTTAGGATCTCCATCAAATTTGTCCTTTTTTTGACTCGAAAAAAATATATAATTGATCAAATAAGCAATCCAAAAATGAAGTTATAGTTCAAGGATTAATCAGTCACATGCGGGTAAAACAGACAAAAATTATTTGTCTGGGTCTATTCAAAAATACATACGTACTATAAATCGTCAATCTTAAACTCCATTGTATGCTTTGCTTTTGACTTACCCCTTTCCCGAACGTACAGATCACCCCTCCCCGAAAAATCAACTTAATGATTATTAATTATAACACGTTACTTGAAAAAAGGACAATATGGGTAACTACGGCAGGTCTAAGGTGTTAAAGTTGAAATAATCACGCATTTTTTGCAGAAAAGATACATAAAAAAACTGCAATAATATTTTAAAGCGTAGATATGTAAGCCCTAAGACCCCTTTCCCCTTGTACACTTTGATACGCTACCTCTCTGCCTCCTTTTTCTTTGAGCATGCTAGCTACATTACTTTTTGTAAACAACCCCATAAACCTTTGTTGCTGCAGAGCTAAATGGACATTTGTCATGGTGGGTGGGTGGTTTCGTGAAGAACGCCAGCAGGAGCAGCTTTAGAATTTGTACAGAAAAATCTTGGTTATCATATAAAAGCTGCAAACGCAGATAGTCACTTTTAAAAAAACAAAAATCTCCAAACATCATATAAAAGCTGCAAACGCAAATACGCACTTCTACACACAAAGAATGAGAATGTCCAGGTGGACTCGGTGAGTCCACCTGGACAATAATACGCAAGATTTCGCTCAGCAAAAAAATCTTTTTTATTCACGCCTGGCGGACTAAGAGCCGCCCCTTCAGATCAGTTTATCATTGTTCATATATATGATGAGTTACACATCACATATGTGGTGATTATATCATATATATCGACATTTATAGTGCATGTATGGGTTGTTGAATATTGCTACATATGAGAAACCATAGTCACCTCTCTACAACAGACACCTTTCGCAGGAACGGACGAAAAACCCTCCAAACTCTCATAACAAAACCTCTACGTAGTGGGCACTTTATATATAACGGACACCTCCCTATAACACACGTCTTATTTTCACGTCCGAATTTGCATCCCCTCATGTAGGTTATCTCTCTTTATACTGGACACGCTAAACAATGAGTCGTACGGAACAATCCTTGAATAAAAAGTTTGTCTATAGACAAGACAAAGAAAAACCTAATAAATCTTGTGAGCCTGATTTACTTTTTTCGAAATAAAAGATAGGTGTTTGGACTATTTATTCTCCAAAACCTAGCCTTTTGCCACACACTGAAAGTGATTTCACCTGACCTCAACACTCCAGAACAACAAGTTTTGAAACCAATATAAGGCAATTTGGGTAAATTTCCATTTTGCGGACACCTCCCTTTAAAAAAATAATCTGTCGAGATTTGCTCTTAAATGTCTTTTTCCGCTTAAAAAGATATTAATCTGATATTGCCATGGAATGAAGTTATAAAGATGAGAGGTACACGCTTATTTACTGGTAGTAACAATTGATAGGTAGAAGATTTAAATTTAACTTGAGGTCAAACTGAACTGAAAAATGTATACATGCTTCCCTGTCAGAAGAAGTTTAATTTCGTATTGTATAGACACAATTAAAACACATTTTAATTAACAACAATTTTTAATTAAATCTGGCTTAAACAAGATTAGTCTGTACTGATATATTGGATAGTTTAAAATAAAACATATTTGCAGCATAATCGACAGAACAAATGAGATAAAAATTTCCCATCCATTAAAACATAGTCAAGATGAACAGCATACCTTATTTATACTTTTTCGCGCGTATTAATTTCCGTGCATTTGTCTAGCGCGAAATTTAGTACAGAAATAACGGGCGAAATTTTGCGAAAATTTGTTACACGTTTAAAACGTATAAATATTTTGTGTAAAACTATAAAATTGTCGCTATATGTGGAAGAATTTACACTCGTGCGAAAGTTAGTGCATGCAAAACACATTTGTAATGCTGTTGGGTATTATATTTTTTGTCTGGGCAAAAATACGATACAAATATGGTAGTGTGAATCGATAGCATTGACATAATCAGCTCAAATTATAAATAATCGTTTTAGAAGAAAACAAGAAGCCGACAAGAAAAACATTCATCAGAACAGAATGAAAGAATGAAAGAAAAGATTGAAAGCGAGGCAAACACGATCTTTCCACAACCGTTTGATTTAAAAAGTGCTTTTGCTTTATTTTATTTTTATCCTCTTTTGCCATTCACTGAGGCGGGGCTTACCGTTTTTTTAAACTTGTTTATTCAATAAAAAAGGCGCGCATTTACCAAAATTAGCAGCGCCACCTCATAACTATCAAACTTTTCTTCTATTTAAAAAAAAAACTATGGCATTGCGCAGACAATAAGAAGGAAGTATAAAACCAATCAATTGCTTCCGCTGCAAGAGATTAAAATTACCTGCTATTTTCATTAAATGAATAGGATAAAATAGCTCTTGATCAACAACAAACTCCCTGCCTGATTTAAAAGAAAATAAGAACAATGATAGCTAAGTCAAATGTTCAAACTGCTAGTATGCTAAGTTTTTATTTATCGTTGTAAGTCAACGCAGGGGTCTAGTTTAAAGAGCTTTTTATTTTTTACCGCAACTATACAATTCAGGGACTGTGAAAAAACATCTTCTAAAGAAAAAGTGAGACAAGTATTTAATAGCTTCAATCGCTTTTTGCTGTTTAAATGTTTATGAATAATAACAAACATTAATTACATATTTTTCTTTGCTTTAAAGATTCTTATAACAAGATTGTAGATTGTATTTTTTTGTTCTAAAAGCTTTTCTAAATTTTGATCAGTTCAGTATTAGTGGGTAGTGAGTTTCTTACAGCTGCTTATAACATAAACCGTTGTATTCCAGAATAAACCCTGGTAGTGCAGAATATTTGTGTGCCCCTCCGATTAATAATTTTTGATTTTTTTTCCCAACCCTCCTTCCCCAACCACCCAACAACCACAAGCCACCTTTATTAATTTATTGAGATGAGAAAAATATTTAACTTTGTTAAAACATTCAACTTTTGCTTATAACCAGTTTGAAACAGTATACCAGAATGCAGGTAGACTAAAAAAATAAATCTTGAACATGTCATTTAACTAAATAAAACAACATAAAAAGGGGTACAAGAAAAGTTAAACAATTTATTTATTTACTTATAACGAATATTTATTTTATTTTTAATCGTTTTTCTATTTAAATATGAAGTGCAAAAAGTTTTCAGTTGTTTTGAGAGCGTTTCCAAGCAAAATGTTTTCTTTATCGCTCAACCGTGGTGGACGACATTTTTTATCGTCAGGATAGGGTTTTAATTCTGAGGAACCATATGTTTTCATTGACCTGTAGGGTTATTTTTGGAATTATTATTTTCCTTTAAATCAGACGATGTAAGCACTTTTTTATTATCTTCATTTTTTATACAAATTAATAAGATCAGATCTTATCAGCATCTGTGTGATTTAATATTGTCTGTGATAAGTAAACCGGAGGTTGGCATGTATGTTTCAGATTATTTTTATTTTCTCGCTTAATTATTTTTTAATACTTTTCTTTTCTGCAAGGCATAATTTATTCGGCCAATAATCCCCCTGGCATATAGCCTTCAGCTGCGTATTTAGCTAACTTTTATATTGTGTCACAATCTGCTTTTGTTAATTGCACTTTCAAAAATCCTCTATAAAAGGGCTTACACAAAACCTCAGTTTGGCAGCTATCAAAGTGATCAACTTAACAATGTAAGTTGGAAAATTTAAATCAATGTACTGTTGATTAGGTACAAATATGTATGTTACTTACGCGCAATCATACCTTGCATTTTAGATGAAGCTGATCCATTTGGTGCTGTTGTTTGGTTTTGTCGTAACTTTGCTCACAGGTAACACAAATTAATAACGTTTAAGTATCGTATGTTTTGTTCTAACTACCTAAACCTTGCTTAGTGTCGTATTGAAATGAGTTTCCGAAGCCAGTTTCCTTGAAAAATATAAGATATTTAAGAGATTTAATTATTCACATAGTTTCATGCGAAGAATTGAATAATGAAGAAGATTCGAAGGAAGATTTGGCGGATCAAGACGATGATGTGAAAAATGCTGACGATGAAAATGATGAGATTGAGGATACAAATGACGGTGAAATTTTGTCTAAATTCTAAGAGAATAAAATGTGTAGTAATTCGGGTTAAATTTTTTAATTTAATTTATTGTAGATAAAAATAGTCCAAAAGAGGAGGAGAGTCAAATAGCAGACAATGATAATGGTACGGCGGTAAAATTATTGTTCGTAGTTGAACTCAGTTATTTTTTAACAAAAAGCAATACTTCATATTATTATATTTGTAGATCCATTGTTGTTCAGTCGCCGACGTTCCTCACGACGTCGTCGAGTTATACGACGTCGTCGAGTTATACGACGGCGTCGAGTTATACGACGGCGTCGAGTTATACAACGGCGTCGAGTTACACGCCGACGATATTACAGACGTCGACAATATTACAGACGTCGTCGATGCTACAGAGGTCGACGAAGTTGTTGTTGCTGCAGACGTCGGCGAATCTTCCGACGTCGAAGTACCTTTCGTCGTCGAAGTATCTTCCGTCGTCGAAGCACCTTCCGACGTCGACGAAGTTCTATTGGTTAAACATATCTATAATGTTTGGCTTTGTTATAATTAATATTTTAGGCAGATATCCAAAAAGAATCTTTTCCAATTAGCATTTTGACTTGAATGTCTTTTTCTGGTAACAAATTTTTTTATTATATCTGTATCTCTTTTATGTGTAAATGAAAGATAGGGTCTTCATGACCTACAAAATTATTGACTTGGTATTTTTCTTAAATTTACACCTTTCAGTTTATTTTACAGTAACTTCAGATGCGTACCTACAAACACTGTACAAGTAGATCCTAAATTACTCCACTAAGGTTTTGATAACCAAAAACGATTCTGGCGAATTAGTCAAAATGCACAGGATAACCTTATTATAATCAGGGGTTCTGTAGTTGAAAACTCCGCCCCCTCCCCCCTCGTCCGGTCATAATATGTTCCAAATACCCCGGACCGAATTGGGTCAAAATGTGTTTCACTCATTCCATTAAATTGTTCGAATAGGCGCGAGAGTAAAAAAAAATGCAAAAATTAAAAATCGGTGTGGGAGGGGCAATTATTCAGTACTATGGTGTATTACAATCTCCTTTTTTGTGACAAGTATTTATTGAACACTTAGTGTTCCTTTTACATGAATCTCCGGATAAAAACTACGGAAATCATGCAACGAACAGGAAACGTGGTACGACACGTTTTTTAACTGATTTAACGAAATTTAGCTGAAGAAATTTCCATTACAATCATATTTTCCGAATGCCTGAATTTATCCACTTCCTGGAGCGCCTATAAACCGTTTTTGTCAGAGTATCAAATTTGCGCCAAAAATATTAAAACCAATTCTCATTGTCGGAATAAGTAAGATGATGTCTAAATAAAGTGCGTGTCAGGTTTTAGACAAATTGCTTCATCCGGTCCAGAGAAAGGAATCCTTTGGCAGCCGACGCCAAGATATTCTCGAGAATCCTGCAAGTTTGTCATGGTAACCCGATCATAAAATTATGAACTCGTCACTGAACCCCACTTTGGAATATCTTTATTTCGAGCTGCTCGAGAAGGCCTAGTTGGTCGAAGTACCGAAGTACCGAAGTTGTCTAGATTCTCACCAATCCTTTGCCAACGACCTGGCTCAGTGGATAAGAGCATCAGATTCAGCAATACCGGGTTTCAGTCCCTGTAAATTATAACGAAATGAAGAAACTTTTTCGTTTTTTATTTGTACTCTAATAACTTGATTAACGTTTAGTGTTTATTAAAGTTCACAACAGTAGTTGTATAATACGAGATTATATTTTCCATGTAGTTCCAACTAGTTTTTTATGGTTTGTCTTAGCAGCGAAATTCTCATAGACCATTTCTAACTGGAAAATATTGCGAGATTAATCTTTTACAAATTTTACAAAAACCCACCCATTCTTCCCGTAAAGCATTGACTTGTACCGCATCAAACATTTGCACGTGGTAAAATGACAACAACAAAAAACAAGGAGTCCTGCGGCTTGAAGATTTCCACCATTAGCATCATACCCAGGCAACCCAGGATTTATAATATTCTGGAAGGTAATTTATCCCAGGTAGACTTTGGAAACCAAGGAATGTGGGGCAAAATAATTAATTTCTTGAAATTTCTCTATCATAGTAAGTAGAACATAGCTACAATACATCTGAATAAAATTAGACTTAACATGCAGTTATACATTTATATATACCATTACGCTAAAAAAGTAGCAAACTGATATCAATCTTGAAAATTCTGGAATCCCATGTTACAAATCTTGTTGTAAAATTGATGTTTCGAATAATAAGTTCTAAACAAGTACATGAAACCAAGCCGTTCAAATATTTCATTAGTTCTGCAATCAAAATTTTGACATCTGTATACTTTATTTTTTTAAAAATTGAAACTTCCTTCCTTGACTTTTTAAAAATGCTGAAGGCGGCTGGTCTGAATAAGGAAGAATATTTTTAAAAAATGAGGTTTTCAGGTGTGGTCTGTGTTCAGCAAAGCTGTATTTACATTAGTATAACCTGTAATCAGTTAGACGATACAGAATAATCAAACAAATACAATTACAATAGCAACCCACTTCACAGAGTAACATGCCATGTATTCAATCGGCATGAACTGTGGCAAAGTCAACATACACGTAGGCAAATTAATTGGCCGTTTACACCTTATCTTCTTTGAAGGCAAAGTCTATATACCAATTAACTAATCGTATATATCAGTCAGAGAGAACTGGCGCAACGCAGGATTCTGCAATAGCGACATACCATGTTTGACATAATAATTCAGTAGACGTCTCTTCTCTGTCAGCATCTCAATATTTATTCCACCTCATATTGTTAACATCAGTACACTCTGTGTGAAATGAAGAAGGCATGGAATCCTTGTTCATATCAAGAGTTTCCTGATCGAACTAGAAGAGTAGAAATGTTTGCGTTTAGCTAACAGTCTTCCTTCATGACTGTATTTAGCTATCTCTACATTCCCTTAATAATTAGTCACTTAGGTCCAACCTACAAACTAGGGATCCCGTGATTAGGGCATTATTTTCTTCCGCCATTTTTAGCTACTGCGACCTAGGCATCTTGTGCTACATTTATATTGCTTTGAACCAAGCTCAGCTGTCATAAATTTGTTCTAGTTTTCGTCTCTTGTCATCAAATGCATTGACACCATTGGTTATATATATAATAAATAAATCCGAAGTATAACTCACAAATGTTTTGCGCGCGTTATGTTTGTCAAGCTGAATGTTTTGGTTGAATAATTCAAGTATATATATTTTATTTATTTTATTTATATAGCTATGTTGACCGAAGTGGACGTAAGTTTCATGTGACCGTAAAACACCCAAATTAGTAGCTACGGGTAAATCTATGAAGTGTATGTGCTGATAACATCCTTGGTTTACTTCATCTGATGCCTGGATCACAAGATCTCTGGTTTATAGGTTCTTAGATAACTGTTAGTCTGTTTTGTTATAATAACCAATAAAGTAAACTAAATTTTTCTTATTAGGCCACCCCCTGACTTGCGCATCGAACGACTAAATGTTTATTTATAATTTTTCTTCCTTTACTTACAAAAGTTCATCATGAAAATAGCAATGAATGCATATAATTCGCAGGTTCGCAGGTTTAATTCGAGCAGGAAAGAGTAGCGAATGATGAACTAGTTCTGACTTTTCAAGATTATTGAACGGAGGCATAATTTTTAAAAAAAGTACAAAATCTACAACTTAATTCTTTTAAATTGTTGACACTTTTCCACGATCTCTTCATTTGGAGGCGCTATCTGTAAAGAACATTGCCGTTTTAAGCGAGTCCCACTCGTCGCTTTTCCTTTCAATTGACTTCTTTTTAAAATTTTGCGAACGATGTAGCTCAAGTATTCATAGTTTTTGTCCTCTCGTACAACTTTCGCAACAAACCCTTTATCGGGCTTAAAATACGCGACTCGAAATAGCGTAATTTTTTTGCCTTCCTCGTCCGTTGTACACTATGATAAAGTTATAAATAAAGTCATTAGTTAGCAATTATAATAATAAAATAAAAAAACTTATAAAAAAATACTGACGTTGTTGTTATGGTCTATTATTGCTAGTTCAGTCCCAGCAATCATTTTCTCCAATCTGAAGTAGGTGGCTTTAGGGCGGTAACGAGCGCATGAAAAACCTCCAGTAGGGTGGTGTGGATTTGCTCCGTCATTTGCTGTAGATTTTTTACCAACACTGGTTGGGTAATGATTTTCACCAATTTTTCGTGCGCAGCCGAACCCATTACAAACCGCTCTTTGCGAAGTTCTTCTTCTGATAATGTAGGGTGGTCGCATTTTTTGTAATATTTATTGTGTACGAACACATATCTGTTGACTGAATGGTGGACTGCAGAAGTAAATCGTTCTGCCAACTCTTTTCTGTTACAATTTGCGATCGACTATGATAAATGGTTTACGATAGACGGTGCCCATCTGGCGAGTATCTTTAGATCTATAATGGTATACTACCTTAAGGTAACGAACATTGGTACTTGATGTAGTGTTAAAATTATCTTGCTTAACTGTTGATTTTATTTTTTGATTCTTGGGTAGAGAGAAAAAACTTTTATCATGCTTCTTACTTAAGGTTCGTACGAATTGGCACAGTGTGTGTTGACCTTAAGGTCTAGACACATCTCTCGCCTTCGATTTTATAATTCGATATGAATAATTCATGAAAAGCGGCCTTTCACAATTCAGGGGTAAAGATACTTAAATTTTTAAATATATAATAAAATATCAGTCTGGCCCACGTTTTATTTATTTTGGTCAGTTCGGCGCGCTGCAGGTAAATATGCCCACGCGACATATTATTTCAGCCTCGCTTTAGTGCGTATGATGCACCATCCATATAAACCATCGAAGCGAGAGACCGCATGCGGTTTTAGTAAACAAGAATGAGATGTTGCATTTCCTTAGCACGATTATATTCCCTCTAATAGCACGATCTTTATTCCGCCCTAACCTAGAAGAAATCGGTCCCATCCGGAGTAATCTCGATTTTCCAGCATCTAACTTTTACTTTTTAAAGATGTTGTTTTATTTTTGGCACACGTGAAAGTTCCGACGCGTGTGTACATCATAATAAGATCTAACAAATTAAGAGATACAGTGCAACCTTCTTAAAGCGGACATCTTCTAAAGCGGACACCTCCTATTTAGTAAAGTTTTATTTCTTCAGGCCAAATTGTCTTTCAAAAATGTTTCTTTGCCTAACTGGGGGAAGGGGGGGGGGGAGAGAGAGTAAAGGGTAATATGGGCATGCCTAATGGATTTCTGATTTTGGAGTAGACTTTTTTTTCGCATTCCTTGCCAAAATAAGTAAAACCTCTAAAGTAAAATAAGTAAAACCGGATAAAATCTTTGGTCCCGTAAGTATCCGCTTTAAAGAAATTACCCTGTATTTCTGCAATCTTAAAGGACTTTTTTTCCTCAGTTTTTTCTCAACGTCGGCAACATTCTGCTTTACACACACTATGGTCAATACTAACTTTACCGAAAAATTCGTAATCGAATACCTTAGTGATCAACGTCATTTGAAATTGTTGAAATATTATCGAAATTTATCAGCATATCAGCATCAACTTCCATCAAAAGTGCATCCAAGTCATCGGAAGAGGTGCTTTAATGATTTTGTGCGCTTAATGATTGTTGTGTAATGTGCTCATACGCTTCCTCAAACAGTTCCATCGAGAATATCGCATTTAATGATTTCTGCCGTGTTTAACTTTTTTATAAAACAATATACTGGGTGGAGATTATTGAAATGCGCGTGTTTTAATACTTGTGAAACTGGTTTACGAATCTGTATTTTCTTTTCGAGCCCGATACGAAGAAAAGTATTTATGAGCAAACTGATTGAATTTGTTAGCATGCGGACGTACACTACATATTTTTGACGTATATTTAGGAAGTTCATTTTGCGCGCAAGTATAGTATCGGCAAAACTAGTGGAGCAATATGGTTGAATTGAGACTCGAACTATTTGTGATACCATAGTGCACCAAAACAAAGCCAAAATTCACGAAAAACATTTCCTTCAACATCTATCATAGGTATGTCATATTGTCACGTGACTGAATTAAAGGGGGGGGGGTAATCGTTGTATGATTTTCAGATCGTAATGCCGGCTTTTGTTTTTTAATTCCTTATAGGTGTAGGATCGTTGTTCTTGTCAATTTAGTTTTTAAAAAACATCTATTTGCAAGTTCTTTCAAAAAAATATTTTATGTAACATGATTTTTCTGTTTAGGTTGCCGTCGCAACAGCAACGCACATAACGTCTTAAATAATTGAAAGGAAAAGAGAAAAGTTTATTATTTTGTTGTATATCTCACAGATACAGATAGTTACAGATAGTTTTATTTTTTTAAAAATGTATAATTTGACACAAAAATTTTGAGTAAAGGATGTACACAAGTTGTATTAACTTCGGGAGAAGTACAAAATGGAAATCTAATCTGTACGTTCTCAGTGCATCCAAAACAATTTTTTAAACTTAATATGCTAAATTTGTTTATTAGCAAATGTTTCACAAAGCATGATATATATACAATGTTCATTAATCAAAATTTTATCATTAAATCCATTCTTAATCACACAAATGTATGGCTTATAAACCGTTTATCTGGGGTAAACAACAACCAAGGTTGTGCAAATGTTTTCCCGCGACCGGATAAGCAGTTTATAAGCCATTTAACCTGATAGAAACATAGCATAAAGTAATCTATAGCCAAAGTAGATCAAGTCTTTGGATAAAAAATAAAATACAACATGTCTGTGAAAACTGACGACAAACTGAAGAAAATAATTTCAGTTATATCCACTTTTTCGAATTCCACGAAAACATCTTTAATGTACTTGCCACGAAATCGAAAAATAAAATTACAATGGCACACAGCCCTGAAATTAACGCCTTACTTGTTATGATGTTATCATGTAAGCATCCTTGGCCCCTGTGTTTGTTGCCTGATAACCAGTATATTGGTTACTATGAATAATTCATGAGTTTGTCTTGCTGTTAAAATTTCTGCGCCTTGTAAAAGCAACTTGATCGAGTCCTCTTTCTTCACTTGCACATGGCGAGGACCGACAATGGATCCTGGTTGTTTATGTTTTTCAATGCTTGACTTTAGAAAGAAAGAAAAAAATTTTGAAACCAAGTTATTATTTGTTCACACTGAAATCTTTTAAGCATTATTTATCAAAAAAGACTGTGGTAAATTGTGATTAGATAAAGCTGATTTTGTTGGGATATACTGATAGCTAGCTTGTTAAAATAACTAGCTAGCTAGCTAGTTAGGTGGCTAGTATTTTTTGGAGCGAAGCTGTAAGCCTAGATTGTGGCACCTAGCTAGCTAGCTAACTATCTCTCTACCTATATATTCAATGAGCAAACCAAAACTTTACCAAAGGCTAGCTTGTTTAGATAGCTATAGCTAGGCTAAATATGAAATAAAATGTTTTCAATGTCTTATAAATTGTGGCTAAATATTTTTTTATGGGCAACCCAGTTGTTAAGACTAGGTTTAAAATTGAAAATTAAGCAACTTGTTAGCAGCCTTCAGGCCTTATTTATGCTACGATCCCTTCCCTCCACAAGCTGGCAACTTTCGCAGTTGAACTATAAAAGTCTTCCCAGAAGCAACATACACTGCGTTTAAACATCAATATAGTTTAACATGATAAATTCTCTACTGGTGAACACAATCCAAAGGGTTGGTTCACATTTCTAGAACTGTGTTGGTAAAATAATTATAGCTGATCAAAACAACCAGCTAAGAAAAGAGCCTAGCAATCTAATGTCTGACCCAAGAGTATAGAAATTATTCTACTTGTTTATCACTTAAATGTTTTCTTATAGTGTCATATATTGTATGCATACATTTTTTCTTTGGCTCGTTTGTCAGAAGGATCTTTAACACAATGTCTTATGTTTCAGATGTAATGCCTTTTGTGGACTTTTTAGGCATGCAAGTTAACAATTATTTCTGAATTCCCAAATTTTGTTTCAAACCGACTGGTGGCTTTGTGACAAAGCGTTCGTCTACAGTGCGGAAGGTCTTGGGTCCCCGTCCTTCGAGTTAGCCAGAGACTATAAAAGCGTGAATCGATCCTTTCTGCTTAACGTTCAGCATGAGAATAGGATAGATATTTTAGGCGGTTGTCTAGTTGACCGGCTGTTGTGCTTGCGCGACTTCCGTAGCTCAAATGGGAGCTTTAAATGCACTAGGAGTAGTCACATCAGTGGTTAAGCTGGCTTGACTAAAACTACACATTAGGAAACTACTGGTTTAAGTATAAAAATGAATGAAAAATAAGAATTACTTTTATTCAATCGCTCATTACAGCTGCCTATGTACATTTTAGCAAGATAGCTACAATCCTTGCTATAAATTAGCTGCAAAAAAGGGCTAAATAACTGCAATTAATTTTTATTCGCCTCTCCACCTGATATCAAAGTTGTTTTCTTGTATACCAAGCCAGGAAAAGTCTGATGCAGGAAGTAGGAGCTCAAGAGCGTTTATTTTTATTCAAAATCGTACTATTTATGGCAATGATTGTAGCTATAGTTACATGTCTTCTTTCACCTAAATTGTCAAAAGACATGTTTTTACAGAGTTGTAAAAAAAAACGTTATTTTTAATTAAAATTTCAATAATAAAAACATCTATGCCAAATTAACATCAGAAAAATATTTACTGTCGGACTCACCATTTTTTTGGTCAATTTTTGCGGAGCGAATGATATGGACTTAAGCATGATATTCGGTATTCTCTCAAAGGGCACTTTTGAATGCTGACACAGAGAGGGAATCAAGCTGAACGGTTAGTACAGGTAAACTATGTTGCATATCTGTACAGGCGTAATACACTTTTCAAAAAGACTTTACCACAGGTTGTTAAGGGGTAGTAGACATTGCCATGTTGTAGGTCAGGAAATCGAATTTTTTTACTCTGTCAGTAATCATATATATACCGGTTCAGGTTAAGTTCAGAAACGGAAATCATTTCTATACCAGGAAACGTTTTCTATATCAACATCTACATTTTCTACTACCAATGTGTTTTTAAATTCTGACGAGCGGTTCTCGTGCAATCGTCACCACATACTGAAAATCTTCGAATATATATCATTCATTATTTCTGATTCAATTTCCCGATATATACTATTAATTTCCCAATAATTTACGTTTTTGTAACTTGACCTGAACTGTAAACCAATACCGTATATCTTGCTTAAATCCAGCTCTAGCTAGGCACCTAGCCTAATTTATTGCTATTCTTTTGAAGTTTCTATTCAGTTTGGTATTAGAGCTTTTTATGCTACCCCAAATTATTTATTTTTATGTTTGGGGTTGTGGTTGTGGTGGCTATCTAGCTAGCTGTTTATTTACATCTGGCTAAAAAGGTAAAGTATCCAAATGCCGTTTGGCTACACCAAAACTCTTAATAAATCTTATGCTAAATGAAGTAAGTTTACTGTCATGAGAACTTATCCAACAAAAGTGATTGTTTTATCTGGACAGTGTAACAACGGGCTCTCTGCGGTGTTTTTATTTAAACCGAATTTAGGATGTTTTTTGAAAACGGGTATTATGCCTTTACAGATGTCCAATACGCTATATATACCCGTACTAAGCGCTCAGTCTAGTGTTAACAACAGACTGTTGCATGTGTTTCTATTTAACTGTAGTTGCGCTAAATTTTTTTCGATGAGGTATAAAAACTATATGGATGTGCGACAGTTTTACCTCTACTAAGCGCGCACCCCGGATTAATATTCATTTTTTAAGTTTCACCGGGAACAATTGTGAAAAATAAAGAAGGTTTTGTTTTCGCTATGACAGAGGCACAACATGTAAACTGAAATTTGTATTTCAGCTTAAGTTGCAGGAAAGTCATTTTAAAAACAAATATATTACACTTGAAACACTTTAATGCTGTGTACCCTTCACTTGATTTACGATATACTGCATATCTGTACTAAAGCGCTCCAACAGAATGTGCGGCACAGTTTACAATTCGTATTAACGTTCCAATGACGTTTTTATTTCAACCGAAGTGGCAATAAAGGTTGAAAAGTTATTACGCCTATACATATATGCTACATGGTTTATCTGTACTAAGAGATCAGCCCGGTGTCACAATTAATTTTTGATCTTTTACTGGAACTTTTCCGACAAAATAAAGCAATGTTGGATGATTGTTTTTGCTTTAACAGGGTAAAAACAGGTTACATACTGTACTTTTATTATTAAATTTTACAAAAACGTTTCCACAAAATAAAATTGCTGAGTGATTGTTTTACCTGCACAGGGTAACAACGGGCTCTTTCCTGTGTTGTTATTTAAACCGAAGTTGTGATAAAGGTTTTTTGGAAAAGAGTGTTACGCCTACTCCTATCTGCGGATGTAAGACACGGTTTGTTTGTACTAAACGCTCACCTGGGATTAAAATACATTTTTGAAATTTCACCAGGAACATTTCGTGAAAAATAAAAAAGGTTGGCTAAATGTTTTCGCTATGACAGAATACAACATGTAAACTATGTTTTCATTTCAGCTAAAGTTGCTTCACTCGATTTAAGATATACTGTATACCTGTACTAAAGAGCTCCACCTGAATGTGTGGCATAGTTTACAACTCGTATTAATCGCTCCACCAAGCGTTTAACGCCAGGTAATACAGTTACTTGTGTAAGGCATTTTAACGCATTTCAATGCCGGGTCCCGGGTAGTATAATAAAAAAAAAAAATTTTGATATCCACAGAAAAGTTAACTAGGCTATGTGTGCTGTAAATTTATAAGCGTAATATGCACCCGTAAGTTTTGTATGTATATTCATGCCCTGTTGGTCTAATGGCTATGACACTCGTGCAAATGAGAGATCCAGGTTCAAATCATGGATAGGGCTAGGAAAATATATCTTGCCAGGGTCGGATCCAGCTATAGGCGAGATAGGCTAAAGCCTACATTGAGAAGGAGCTATTAAAATCCTGCATATGATAATTCTATGGAGAAGCAGCTCGTGAGAGAATCGACAAGAAATATTCATAGATCGCGCGCGGTCATCGTGTACGTGAAAATGTTATAGCCAGTGGCGCTTTGAATCCCGTTTGTTTACGTTGTCTCGATAATCTAACAATTTTTGTCTTTCCAATCGAGACACGCCAATCTGCCTTAGAAAATCACTTGTCCTAAAACTCGCAAGTAGGCTAAAGTCTGGACAGCTGTTTTTAGTAACCGATGGCACACAGTTATTTCAACGGGGATTTCAAATTCGCGAAAACACAGTCTAGTTGCCTACTACTTTTCACTCGCAAGTAGGCTGAAATTCAACTCGCAAGTAGGCTCAGAGGACTGGTGACAAAACTCAAATTCGGGTCAAAGTTCAGTGAGCCAGAGAATAGATGATCAAACATGGCTTCTAGATACTGCTCAGATATGTGTGTTTCGTGAGATTTGTGTTTCAGGTGAGTTTTCAGAGTTTTTGTTGGTTTCATATTTTATAAAACACCGGAATAATGTCATGCATGAATCATATGTCCAGCTAGCTAGGAACTTGTTAGTCTTGTTTGAGTTTATACTACCTGGCCTGTGGAAGACATCATCTCCCCCCCCCCCCCCCCCCCCCCCCCCCCCCCCCCCCCCCACACTGCCAACTTATTTATGTCTGCATGTAGCTAGAGTAGTATGAACAGAGTGTCGAGGAAGATTGAAAAATAGTCAGTCCAGTTGTGCATCGAGAATAGATCTTATTATTTTTATTATTTATTTTATATATAATTGATGCTGTGGAGCAAAACAACTTGGACATGAATGATTGTAGGGGACAAGGCTATGATGGAGCAGGTTAAAATCTGATACTCGTGGTCTCACTGTGAAATTACAGAGTATTGAATCTGATCTTGTTAAAACATCAAGTAACGTGCTTTTGTTGAAACGAACACTGCAAGTGATCAGATCAGATATTGACACCCATTTTAATAAGTGGTATGAAAAAGTTCTATCTTTAGCTACTGAGCTTGATGTTGTGGAATCAATGAAACGTCGATGCAGCATCCAGTTGTATCGAGAGAACTATGTTGCCAATGGAGTGAAAGAGTACTACAAATTGGCTGTTGCTATTCCCTTCATCGATCATATATTGCAAGAACTGGACACTAGATTTTCTATTGACAATCTCAGTGTCTACTCTGGTTTCAGCATCATGCCAACTACCATTCTTTCAGATGAGGGTCGTGTTCTTGTGGGAGACCAACCAACATGGAAAGTTGAATTTTCTAAATTTATTCAGAGATATCGTGATGATATTCCTGCTCTGAGTAACTTGTACGCACAGTTAGATATGTGGAAAGTTAAGTGGAGAACATTCACCGGAGTGTTACCTACCACATTGCAAGGTCTGTTAAAACACACTGATAAACTTTTATTCCCATCGATACATGAAGCGATACGAATTCTAGCTACTATACCTGTCACTACTTGCACCTGTGAGAGGAGTATTTCAGGTTTACGTCGTGTGAAGACATGGATGAGGAATACAATGACAGAGGAAAGATTGAACAGTCTCTGTGTTATAATGTTCAATCGAGATGTGACTGTTGATTTAGATCAAGTTGTAGATGAATTTGCAGCTGCTAACAAACGTAGCATGACGTTTTCTAATATTTTTAGTGACTGAGTTTAAGTATTGTTTTTATAGTTTTAGTACACCTTTTTTATATGTCACTTCAGCCATAAATTATAGGTTAAACATGGTGTACACAGTGTTGTAAATACCTATTTTCATTCGATTGTAAACTTTATGTGTATAAAAATAAATCTATCATTTCAGTCTTTTGATGATATTGCTGCTGTTATCTTGTATGAAATTGTATGACCAGTATGATCTTCAATATGATGATAAATGTTTTCTTTGATATTTAGTTGAAAATTCACAATTGTAAAATGAAAGAAGTTCAAATGCTCAAACAATGGAAACAAAAGTTCAACGGTGAGTTTTGTTTTTTTACCTTCTATTGTTTTGTCTTGCTGTATCATTCCTGTTTTCAACGAAACTCTTGTATTTCTGGGTTCAATTCCCAGCAGGAGTAATTGTTCATTACTGTTTCATTTCAGAAATATTAGAAAGAAAGAAATGAAAAAAGAAAGACAGAAATAAGGAAGAGAGTTAGTCAATACAGTTGCATATTGAAATAGAAAGTTTGTCCTTTTTGTTATTCAGAAGACTGTCAAAGGTGTGAAACAATTTTTCTGTGTGTCAAAATTTATTCGATTCTTTGTATTTTCTGTCATAAAAACAACTGTATTGTCGTCATTTTTCGACACATTTAGAGCCATTTGAGGCATTTAGAGGGCTCTAAAAGCGTTGGCTTCCAGGGCTCCGCCCTGGACCCGTTGGGGGGCTCACAACGGCCCCCAAACCCTTAGTTGTTCTGGATTGCGCCCGATAGGGCGCAATGCAACGCCCCGTTGGGGCGTTGTAAATTCAATTATTCTAAACAAAAATTTATTAAGAATTTTTTTATATAGGCCTACATCCAGTAATTCTCTGGATCCGACCCTGCTTGCATCTACAACAACCAGTTAATAAAGAGTATATGATACGTATATAGCTATTTTGAGGATAATAGGCATTCTTTAAATCGTAGCGGGTAGTGTTGCATACATTCATCACTTTCATTTATAGAGCACAAAAATGCCATGTGAAGAAATAGCATACATCGATTTAAACGTGATAGTAGATAACGGACGGTCTTGATATGAACCTGCAATTATCGTTTCCCTCTAGTTCTACTGCAAGTAACAGT
The DNA here is from genome assembly GCA_030067915.1 of Hydractinia echinata. Taxonomy (NCBI): domain Eukaryota; kingdom Metazoa; phylum Cnidaria; class Hydrozoa; order Anthoathecata; family Hydractiniidae; genus Hydractinia; species Hydractinia echinata. The sequence goes on from JASGCC010000029.1 coordinate 977,857, forward strand.
ACAATAGCTGTTGTGTCTTGTCAAATTGGATGGGTAAGTAAAGGTTCATTTTTCACATTTTAATTTGAGATCTCCGTGAACAGTGCGATCATGAAGAACAAGATGGCTAGCCAACACACGCACACAGCGTCAGATGTCTAAACAGCTGTACCTACAATGTTTTTTTTAAACCTAGGTTGATTTATATCGGTAAAATACCATCTTTTCTTAACATCGTCAGGAAGGGAGTCAACAACTTTTTTATACCTAATGTTTCAAGCCTATATTATCTCACTTATACTTTTGAAGAAGAAAACTGTGGTCAGGGATGCGACCAGAAGGCAAGCAGCATTTGTCATTTCGCGCCTCACAGAAGAGGTGAGGTGAAATATTTATGTCAATTTCGTAATTGTGTTTATTGAAGTGTTTGTTTCAGATGGCTAATACGACATATGTGGTCTTATCATTCGTTGAAGACTAATTTTAGTGTTGTGTGTGGAATTTCTGGTTGCAAATCTAAATTTACAAGTAAAGAAGTTTTTTGCGCCATATCAAGTCAAAACACAAATCATTTCACCATGAAAACATAAAAAAATTGCTACGTTCCAGGTGAGAAATACATCAGTCTCAATTCCCCAGGATGAGCTCAGTAGTGAAAGTGATGTCGAAGTTGATGGTATTATCGGAAATAGGAACAATGATGTAAACACAGACAATGTCAATGGTGACGGTATGAATAACAGTGTCATGTATCATTTTCAAAATTATACAGATATTATCAGAACAACGTGAAAGTTCAATGTGTCACAGACAGCAGTCAGTTCTATAAGTGAAAAAATTTCGTGCAGTTTGGACATTGGCCGTAAACAGCTTGAACACACAGTTAAATAATCCTTAATGAGAAACCGTCGAAATTTTGTAATTGATTATAAAGCTGACACAATTTTGAAAGTCCGTTCAAACCAGAATGTCAAAGGTTTTCAAATGTCAAACATTGATTAATTACATTTCAGCTATGTCCAATGACATTTCTTCAGAGGAAATAGCCATTCATGATTCTGAAGTAACTTCACATACAAAAGCTGTTTAGCCATAATTTTCAAACTGTTAATCCCCTGGGAAATAAAACTCACAAATTTCAGGTTTTGATTTTATGATTGAAATTTAACGCAGAATATCGCTTAAAATTAAAGGAAATATGTAGCTACATCTCACTCTTCTCTTCTAGGGAAGTATTCTGAAAATACAAAACTATAGTTCTTTCTGGAAGCCTTTTTTATTGAATAATATAGATACTAGTAAAGAAAACCCATGGAAAAATCCACTTGGGAAGAAGAGCAATGGAAAAATATAGGTTATTTCAGGAGTTGTCAGCAGTGCATAAACAAATACATTATTTTATGATTAGCCATTGCGTCTACTGTGTGTAGAGCTTGAAGCACTGATGAAGAAAATGTATAGGATCACGTGTTTTTGACGAACAGTGAGATAAGGGTTTAAAAATTTGGCTGACGTCAGCATACCACACAGCATAACCGCACAAAAATTGCTTAAAAAGTTTCGCTCTGCCAATTTCATATGAAAGGGTTTGATATTCTGTGTTCATACAAAATGTGATATCTTAAGAACTGCCCGAGATTTATAAAAGTAAAATGATTCCCCTATGCTTTTCAAACTGTTTTACAGTGGAAAAAAATTTAAGATTGTAATAAATGTGTTACATTTAAATGTTTTAATTATGTATTTTAGTATTTTTACATGTATATATAAGTATGTATAATATAAATTCCCATCGTTCCTAATATTTATTTATAATTTAGTTCTTAATAATAATTTATATATTTCGTTCCTAATATATTAATAAATTTGATGTAAATTTTTTAGCCTGAATTAATAAGGCAATAACAACTCTAATGATTATCTGATGGATTTTTTTCTGCGCAATAAACGCAGAACTATTACTCATTGAGAACCTTTAGGGACTCATTGATTGGGTGCCTGTGGGGAGTACATAAAAGGAGTCGTAGAAAAATTGACTCCTTTAAAGAAGTCTTATTAAATATCCAGAAATGAGCAACAAAAAGGAATCATTAATCATGACTACTTAATAGGAGTCATTTGAAGGCTTATTTGACTTCTTTAATGTACTCTTAATGACGCCCTAAAGAAGGTCCCCATAGGCACCGTAAAAAAACCTTTTTAAGCTTCATTTGACTCTCCTAAATTTATCACCATATTTTTGACTACCCCCTTCCAAATCGGGATCCTTTGCTGTATTGACCATATCGGCGAAATAATCGGACCGATTATGCATAAATAGAAAAATATATCAGCGTTTAAATCCAGGAGCATAACTGGGACAGGGCAGAGTTTTTATAAATTTGCCTACTAGCTACTCTCAAATATAGCACATTTGTTTTTGTTTTTTGATAAACAAAATGATTTTTCCTTTAGTACAGTTCCAATGCCATTACGTTGTAGTAATATGCCTAGTAAAATATTTTATTTTTCAAGTGGTGCAGACATAATAAAAATCGGTGGGACTACGCCGCAGACTAACAAATTTGTTATGTCTGTAAATTCATTAATGCAAAAAAAAGTTTTATCAATGCGCAAATAAAAAGAGTATTGAGAGCAGACTCAACATTGAATATCTATATTATAATGCCCGTATACGTCTGTCCGTCCGTCCGTCTGTCTGTCACGCAAAATGGTAGCTTAGCTGCGACGGGCGAACCCGTTGATTTTTCCACGGGCTAACGACTAGTTTTTATATAATGACATTAAAAATAATCTGTATTTACTTAGCCTGCCTCAACAGAACTAACTTAAAGCGTGATGCGCTTCTACAGTTCAATAAAGTTTTGTTTACAAAGTAAATTTCTGAACCAATTCATGCTTCCCTTATATGGATTGAAGGGAGGAGTGAACTCGACATTAAGCTTATTGGACATGATGGACATCGGTTCCCAAATTTTTTTTATTAATTGATTAAATTACGTTTAAAAAGTTTTTTATTTTACAATTGGAAATTAATTTTTGATCGCTTATCAGTATCTAACGACTATAGAATGCTATTATAGCGGAGTTTGTGATTTAGAATTGATATTAGCAAATATACTTAAAGATCTCATTTCAGTGTGTTTATACCGTAACTACCTACGGCCGACCCTATATAAACTGGCAACAGTTTTTCTTTCCTCCAAAAGGATGCATGTTATAGAAAGTGGGATAATAAACCATTGGTCTTTGAGAAAGGTCATGATACTGTTTTGATGATGTATTTATGTCAGATTTTGGTTTCGTGGATGCTGATAAAAAAATTAATTTATCAAGGTTATGATACAAATGCCTGAGTGATGCATTGCGGTAACTATGATTTTCCAAAACTTTGTTAGACGTTGTCGTATAAACACAGTTATGTCGGCTCTGCGGAGGAGTTGTTGACACAATGTTTTTATGAGCTTGGAAAGTTTTTAAGTCATGCATTCACGCTATCACCGTCATTTCTGCGAGCTTTTCGTAGAGCAAGTTCAAAATTATGGCAGGTGCTTCCCGAAACATCGAATGGGAAAAAGATCCGCTTGTTTTTAATTTTCACAATGAAATACCAGGCAAAACAAAAATGCACACTAAAAGTTTGAAGCTAGAAGACTGGGTTCGAATTGATAAATCATATCCCGAGCAAATGCATTTGAAACAGCAGGTCATAAAGGAGCATAAAGAGCAGGTATTCGTTAGCAACGATGATGAACAGGCCCAAGAATGTAAATGGGAACTATTTGAATTACTTGTCGAGTATTTACCAAATCGATTTCCAGATATTTTTGAACTTAAGGAAGGCTGTATTTTCAACAAAGTTTTGGACGACTGCATATCTACGTCTAGAGATGATCCGGAAGATCCTTTACTCCGGACTGGTAGGCTTACACAAGAGGATTGGGTAATTATAGAATGGAGTGATGATGAACAAGGCTACGTCTTAACATCTGGTATACTGTATTTTCCGATGCGTTGGTCTCTTCTTGAAAAATTTAATAAGGGTATTGCAAGCATTCACACGCCTGTAAAGCCTTTTACGCAACATCTCGTGCACAAAGTATACGACATATTTAAAGTCATGAAACCAGAGGCACCCTTATGGCGAGCTAATTGGGCGGTCTTTAATGATTTGGACGGACCGCTTGACTTATATACACCAACCGGTCATGACGCGCGAAACGATGTAAATCAGTACACAAAATACGAAGGCGAGAAAACGGGAAAAGAGCTGACTTTCCGAGCTGAGTATCAAACATTGCGAAAGCTGCCAAAAACAAAATGTATTGTGTTTGGAATCAGAACATATCAACGATATTTAAACGATTTTAAAAATTTTCCTACTCGTGACAGCGAAGGGTTGATTAAAGCGATCGAAAACTTAAATGAAGATTTTCAAATATACAAGGGAGCCAAGTATTGGAAAGAAGCTGCTATTAAATATTTGAAAAGTATAATCGATGAGCGTAAGGAAAAACCGTCAATTGATGAAACAAAAGGTATTAGCAGGTCATGGTATCTACCCGCGACACTGGCCGTTGGTGTTGTTGCCACAGGACTGTTAATTCACCGTTATAGAAACAACTGAAAGTTAGAACGGAATAAACAAAAACATAAACACCGGAAAATGGTATATAGAAACACTTTTAATTTCAGATTAATGTAAAGTGAAGAAGTCGCGTAAAACTAAATTAGTTGATATTTCTTTCGTATCTACTTTGATTTTAATTTTTTTTAAACGCGGTGTAGTAGCTATGGCTATAAAAAAATTTATTGGACAGCAAATATAATTGTTTTATGTTTGTTTGTTTTTAATCTCTTGTTTTTTTATATCACTTTAGAGAAGGTATATTGAAGGTGTGCTTTTTTATTGAGAAAGTATGAAAGTTCAAGTATATTACCGGATTAGTTCATATTTAATGACATTTGAAAAAAAATAAAGTGACGCATACATGTTTTTCAATATTTTTTTAAAAACATCTCAGCTTCGTTTTGAGGTGTTTTTAAGGCAAGATTCAATGGTATGTTTATACCTACAAGGTAAGGTTGGAATAATCTCAATTTCTGCGAATTTCTTTTCTTAAACCGTTGGATTTTACCGCATGTAAAATTGTATTTTTGTGCTTTTTGATACCATATAGTTAGTTACCATAGAAGCAACTAAGAAAAAATTTGACCTTCGGGAAACGAGAAACGGCGACAGGAAGTTGGAATCTGCTTGCGTTCTTTATTTCTTTGAGAGAGCATAAACCGCAAAAGATAACAATAACTGTCTAAACTAAATTTGCAGTACCATTATAATATCATATACTAATGATGAAGAAATAAAAGAGAAACAGTTTCGTAACTAAATTTTAAGGGGCGTTACCTTTACCTAAAACCCTTGTATCCCAGGAAATCGAATAGTTAAGGTGGAAAAAATTACGCTGGGTCTCAAACGATTTTTTTGCGGTCAGATGGATTGGTTAATTCTATTGTTCTTTGCTCAAGTGGTCAATATCAGGAAATCTTCTGTGTTCAGCGAGAATGGCCTCACTTACCCAAACAAATATAATAAATTATTGTATTGTTTAAGAGGTTAAGATGTGACCACGCCGACTTTGTGCTTATTGGTTAATTGTAATTAGGGGTTTGCTATGAGGTGGATTTGAAATTTAGGGATTTGCTCTGACATTTATTTCCGTCTAAGCTTTCGTTTGAGGAAAACTGAGTTTGATATCCTCAAAGAAAGCTAAGTTAACTAGGCTATGGATAACGCGGAAGCTATTAAAAACATCACTCTAGCAATGTTTTGGACTTCCAAAGCATTTGAGTTTCCTTATAGATATCACTGTTGAAGCTACAAAATTTTTGTTTTTCACTAATAAACTTATGTTTGACCCTGCGGAGCTAAAGATGAATGTTGATATATGTTAAGCCTCGTATAGCTAGAAGTTTCTTCTTCAAATAAATTAAAACTTAGAAAAAGTTAAGTCAACTAAAAGAATTATGTGTTCTGAATTTTGCAGGGACTTGTTTCAATTGGAGTGCGATTTTGCACTGCCTAAAGGCCGGTGTCACCGGAACTTTTAACTCCCCTAAATAATGACTCCCCATTCATAATAAACTCGTTTATAATGCCCCCCCCCCAGTTAAGATAAACTAGTTAATAATAACTCCCCAGTCATAATAAACTAGTGAATTGTTACCCCCTAGAGTCAACATTTCCTAGGAAATAATAACTCCACCAGTTTATTTTTACTCCCTTATATTTCCTTTTGGATAGAACGGTAGAAAGTCGGTTTACTAAATTTGATATGACCAAAATTTTACCCGACTTTTTTGTACCCGACCAAGATCTTTCCAGAATTTTTTGCCTTAACTAAAAAATTTGTGAGCAAGCTTTTTTCGCATTTTTTGACGTAAATTTGGTCTTTGAACTGAAAATAAAAAATAGAAGTGATTGAGTGAATGAGTGATTTGAAAGATCGAGTCGGAAAGAATTTACCAATTTTCAAAGTTAATAGGCCGAAGTGACAAAACTTGCTGTCAAAAACACATGACTACAGAATATGAAGTACAGTAGATAAGAATTTTTTTCCCGAAATCCTAGCGAAGTTACAAATAAATAAAAATAGGAAAGAATAAAGAGACTGTACCCGTAAAGTAAAGATAAGGTGTCTTTTATTTTTAAATCCTAAAAATGAAAGAGTTGTTTAGTGTGCATTTTTAGAATGACTAGCTATGGATAGTTCATTCCACTTTTTAGAATTAAGGTTTCAAATCATTAAAATAGCAACTCATATGTTCACATTTTTTAAAAATAAGTCAGAACTCAAAATAAGATTTGTCATGAAATGGGAAAAAAAAGACAAACTAACCTGAGAATCCATCTGGATATTTTTTGGTTTCCAAATATACTTTAATTTCACAAAGTGGCACATGTTGTTTGGCAGCCATTTTCAATAAGAAAACATGTGTGACTATTTTGCTCACAACCACCGAACCACTCACGTAAATCAAAACAAAACAAAACATTCGAATATATTAGGAATACTGCAATAACTTCAAAATATTTTAAGGGGGAGTTTTCAATAACATTTTAACTCCCCTTTGCCTTTGAACTTCTCTTTGAAAAATAAGGGGAGTGTTTATTAACTGGGGGAGTCATTATTTACTAGGTTATTTCTACTCTAGGGGAGTTATTACTCTCTAGTTTATTTTTACCCCGGGAGTCATCTTTCACAGGAAGTAAAGATAATCTGCTACACCGGCTCAAATGCATCCAACATTTCATGTTGGATGAAATGTTGGATGTATTTGAGTTGAACCAAAATTTCTCAAAAATACAAAAAGAAGAAAAAAATCATGTTGGATGATGTTGGATGAAGTTTGATCTCGATCAAACTTTTCATTCAACATTTTCAGCTCCATCCAACACAATTTTCATGAATTTTTATGTTGGATGAATTTGAGTCAAATTTCATCCAACATTTTACGATTTCCTAAGTATATTAGGTAATTTTTGAATTTTCGAACACATTTTCGAACGTTTTTTTCAATGGAATGCTTGTAAATAAATAAATCCAGAGTGTGAATAGCGAGAAGAAGCAGAAAAAGTCAGGATGGCAGCTATGGCCAGTGATTCTGAAGACGATATCTACCAACCAGGTGAAACATTCGAAAAACAAAGAAAGGAAAAGGATGCTGAAAAGACTGAATCGACCGAAAACAAGGCTGAAAAAAAGAAAAGGAAAAATCAGGAAAAAGACTCCAAAACAAAGGCGTCAAAAGATTGGAGCGATGTTGATATAACCCTGTCCATGTTTATGGGACCTACAACACCCTGAATATCAAAAACGAGACGAAAAATAGCATACTCGGAAATCGCGACAGCTTTGGAAACGACAGCTGCTTCAATAAAAACAAAGATAAACGGTTTAAGGGCACAATTGGGACGAGAAATGGACAAAGAAAAGACTACCAAGAGCGGGCAGAGTACTGACGAATTATACATTAGTAACTGGGTTCATTACGATAAACTCTCGTTTTTAGTCCCATTTATCAGGGCTGCAAAAAGGAGGGATACTTTGAAGCGAAATAATCTACAAGAAGATGGGTCAACAGAAAAAGAGGTAGAAACTACACCGGTACCCAAGAAAAAGTCGATTGCCGAAAATAAGTTGGATTTGCTTTCCAAATGTACAGAAGCCATAACATCAAAAGCAACTGCCCCAAACCCAACACCAAAGAATGACGCGATAGCTCCGAAGATTTCTAACTTTGCATTGTATGTTGACGAAAAACTGTCTAGTTTGGATAAACGCAATAAAATAATAGCGGAATAACGTATATCTTACATTTTATTCGAAGCCGAAATTTCATCTGATATGTTAGAAGTAGGAGAGCAAAGAAGTCCGTTTGAATACCATTTTCAACCTATGCAACCACCCTTCGCACCATTCAACTCTCAACAGTCCCAACCTCGCGCACTTTTTACTCCAAAATCTCATCAACGTACAGGAGCTCAAGGTCAATTCGCTTTCAATATTCCCACCCAAGGTCAAAGTCAGGCATCATTCAATCATGGCCAGCCCGAACAAGGAGGACAAAGTTATATGAAAATGATAAACAATAACTAGATATATTTGTTTTTATTTTCGTATACTTTATATAATTTTCTTTAATAGAAAGGGTGAAAAACAAGTAGCAACATGTAACCAAGCATATCTATTTCATTATTTCCAATTAACAGGACTTCCATTGCCATTCTACTGCCCCATCATTTAAGAAATAGTCCATAAAAGTTTCTCTAACAGATTTTGCATATATAGAAGCATTGTGCCCACTTCGAGGAATTCTAAAGATTAAAGCGATTCCGTAGGGATTTCATCGCGCCATTCTCCGTCTGCAATTTCTCCATTTTCCAGGATAATATCAGCAAATAAAGGTGGTCGATAAACCTTGGATGATTTAGGGCTTTTGATTAACATGTTGTGGAGTGTGAGTGCCGTAAGGATTACATCTTCTACATATTTCGGCTCAAGATTAATGATACTAAAAAATATTCTCCAACGATTTGCCAAAATCCCAAACAAATTTTCTGAAATTCTGCGAGCCCTACTAAGTCTGTAGTGGTAAACTCGCCTTTCTTCGTTTAAGCCATGTTGAGGAAAAGGTTTCATCATAAATTTCTTGAGAGCGAAAGCGTCATCCCCGAGAAACACATAGGGAGTGCTTTTACCATTCGAAAACTTTGCGTCAGCCGGAAGCTCAACTGTTCGATTCTGAATTCCTTGAAGAAGGACGGTTCTATTCCAGATTCCAGAATCGTCGACTCTTCGTTTGAACCAACATCGGCATATAAACATTCGTACGACGGACCTGCGATAGCCATCAAAATTATAGAGTGTGTATGTTTATAGTTGTAATAAATTGATCTGCCATTGTTTGACTTTTGGATTCTTACATGTTTCCCGTCGATTGCACCAAGAGCGTGTGGGAAATTCCAACGTTCTTCGAATTTTTCCGCAACCTCAAGCCATTGCGCTTTTGTTGCGGGGACTTTGATAAAATCAGCTGTCAGATGTTCAACCACAGCTTTACAGCAACCTTTTACGATGTAAGACACTGCATTCATTGAAATGCGGTACTGGAAGCTTAGTGATTTGAATGACTCGCCAGTGGCCAAGTAGCGGAGGGTTAAGGCTAGTCGTTCGTCTGCTTCAATCGGTCTAGTCCCATTTTACTCAGTACAAATTCGAAATCACCCACATCCATCCGGAACATTTCCCGAAATCCTTGTCTGCATTCTATCATCAGTTCCTGGATAATATTTGTAAAATATCCTTTTTCTTTTCTTCTTTTCAGCCAGCTTCTTGTTTTTCCCCTGGTCGGTTTTCATCATCGGAATCCAATAACTCGTTTAAAATCATGATAGCTGCAAGGTCCTCCATGGTGAAAAGTCAAATGAATGAACACATCATGTTGGATGAAACGTGTTGGATGAAGCAACTCAAATGCAAATTTCGAATTTTTCAACTTTCGAAATTCGAACAAAAATGTTGGATGAAATGTTGGATGCATTTGAGCCGGCCTTAAAACATGAGTTTCTGCATCGCTTTGAAGAACGCACTACCTTGTTAGATACTCAAACTAAAAAAGATGACACTTGCAAGCCCCTTCATTCTTAAAAAAAAAAAAGAAACCTTTCATACTAAAATCATGAAATAATTAACAGGCTCTTTTCTTGAAGTCTTAAGAGAAGAGGCGAACATAGACTATTTTGTAGCATCCAAGGAGTAAATATTAAACGAGGGAACAAAAATTAACAGCTTTCTAAATTCTAAAATCTACTAAAATGACTACTATAACAACAAATAAATAACTATGATTCTCAAGTAAGTAGTTACCTAATTTCTTCTGGCAACTTTTTTACAGAATTTTCATAGCCGTGTGAACAGAGAGTTAATAAGCTACAGATGAAATTAAAATTATGGGGACGGATTTACACGTTCGCGAACTCGACGCTGGCGTAGGGAGAAATTTTGCAACTGTCAAAAATCTCTTAAATCTTTACAATTGAAATTCGTTTTCACTTGGCTGTTTAAGTTGAGTTGAGGTCTCTCCTTCTGAGTGCTTTTCTGACTCTGGAAGATTTTGCTGTGCGCTGCGGTACCGATTTAGCATTTCGCCATGTTTGATATTCGGACCTTTATTTAGCGGCTTCACCTAGATTCGTATAATTCAGTAAACTAGGCGAGAAGCACCACTCGCCGACCAAGGAGTGCTCTGCGCCAACCTCAGCTAAATTTACGGCAGTCTTCTAAAACCCGAATGCGAGCCGTTACATCTGACAATATCAACGAAAAAAGCTGGTTCTTTTTCAATTTCACTACCCATTCAGAAAGCCGTATAAGAAACAGGGCCGGTGCATCTGATGAGGTCATTGCTTCTTCGGCCTTCCCTTTACCCACACGACATCCTTTCTCTACATACGATACTATGAATCCCCTAACGGCAGAAATATGTTGCTTTATTTCTGCCAATTTTTGTTTTAAACTACTTTTTTAATCCCATTTTGGTTTTGACGTTTTCCCTGAATTCATAGAGTTAGCTAGGACGTCACAGAATCTTCCGTGAATTCACATACTAGTCTAGGAAGTCACAGAATCTTCTATTTAGCACGCAGGAGCCTAATAGATATATATGAAAACTCAGTAAGTATCATAAACATGCAGCATAGCAAAGTATTAATTTACTTAATATACTTGAATCGATGTGTGTTATCACCCTAACTCTATTTTTCAGAAATACCTGTATCCTTTCTGCTACGTTTAATTTTAGTAATATTTTAATTTTTATGGCTGCAATAGTGGAATTGATAGCGTTAAATGAAATATCACTGCCTACGGGAATTCTTCCTCTTGAGCACATATAAAGCAATAATTATTTAACAAAGTTCTTGAAAATTTGATTGCTGAGGCCACAGCGGAGGCACAGATTTTGTTGCATAACAGCTTTTCGTCGCCCTGCATATACAACAAAATGCATCTACATTATTTAAAACGTCTGTGAAGAGGGATAATTTTATGGCTATTTCGACATGGCTGTTAGAACAGATGTCTGGATATATTGTATAGGACAAAAGCAAAAAAAGAGAGTTCTTAAACAGATCATTAATACATTGACGAAAAATGTGTATAATTTTTGTTCACGAACTAAGGATTTGATAAAGATATTCAGATTTTTGTTAGAAAATATACAGTCTCTCTACCAATATCACAGTTGTCTATTTTTTGTTTAAGTCTTTATATTCTCTATGAAATTCTGCGCTTTTGATTGGTTAGTTAAAATGGTGCAGGCAGCGGTAATAGGTGAATTGCCCCCTGAAGAATTCCTTTCCTGGAAGTTTGCTCCCCAGATAATTGAGAATTGCCCCGTGGAAGATTGCACCTCCAAATAAAATCACTTGCACTTTTTTTAAAAAAAGAAACAGGAAATTTTTTTTTTTCACATGTCCAGCTTGGAATTGTTCCAGCCTTTTTGCCGCTATATAAATGTTCTATTAAAAAAAGAAAAATTCGCACTATTTTGTAAGAACATATATGAATTTTCTATTTTAAACACATTTTAATGCTATAAGTGCTAAATTTAAGAATAGAACAATCGTATTGCTAACGAAATAACACAAACTAGCTTTAATTTCTGATACCAATGAAAGAAACGATATCTCTTAAAAACGATACAAAAAGTCTAACAAAAGTGTTTTACAATAAGTATAAAAGCTGATTTAAATGCAAATTATTATAAAGCTAAGTTATGAGCAATACTGCGTATGTATTCTATGGTACGACGATCGCGGTAGTCTTCTACGATACGCAAAATTCTGGCGTTGTTGTGAAGATATCGTCTTGTCGAGGTGGAGCAAGATGCTGTCGTACCGAAACGGGTTAAATAGACTCCTCTTTTTTTAATAAACCTAAGAATTTCCAGAAATTGAGGGTGACAATTGTTCGGGGAGTGGTGGGGGGATTCTCTGGACACCGCGACACGCTGCAGCATTTTAAAATTCCTACTGCATGGTGACTGCAGCACTAAAAAAATTGCATGAAATCAAATTAATTTGATTTCATGCAACAATTATTTTCGTCAATTTTGCTGCATTGCATGAAAAAAAGAGAAAAATATGCCCAGAGCGAAATTTTGCTTGGGCATGCAATGCAACAAAATTGCACTGCATGTGCATGAAAAAATCGCACCATAGCCCTGCGCTTTACTGCAAATTTGCACATGTGCAGAAAGGAGCCAGTTTTATGATATTTAAAAGTGGAAGATAAATACCACTTTGGATTCATTAGTCAGATCGATTTCCTGGAGCTTCTTTCATATATTCTTTTTCAATGTCAAAGTCGTCATCACTTTCACTATCAGGTTTCTACATCAAATGATCCTGTAACGTCTTTCTCTTAGGTAACAGAGAAATTCTGACATGAAATTAGTTATTTTTTATTAAATAGTTCCAGTCATATAACAGAGCAAAGTCACTGTCACTGTTTTCTTCTATGTTTCCTCTTTTTCCGTTTGTTTGGTTTATTATATTTTTTTCACCCAATCGCTAGAATTTCTTTTCTTCGAGTTATATTAACTAGTTTCTTTTTTCTATCACTGGTGTCTCATGTACCACTTCTTCAAATTGTGAAATATTTAATGTAAGAATCTTTGCTGACGTCAGCATTATTTTTAAGTCCTTATATCTTCATATGCGTTCGTCAAAAGCACACGATGCTGCATAATTTCTTCACCAGTGTTTCAAGCGCTATAGAAAAAATTTGTAAAACATTTTTTTTAGAGTAACGGCGGGTCATTACTGCTGCCATTGTTCTTCTGCCAAAGTTGATTTTTCCACGAGCTTTATCAACTAGCCTCTTATATTCACACAAAAAGTTTGTCTGTAACTGAAAATACCGAACCAGGACAAAATTCGTCTTTTCAACGGAGATGTTTCATTCCTCTTAAGAATAAGCAAATTCGAGAAAAGTCTAATTTTTTTATCGACTATTAAAACGTCACGTAATTACAAAGATCTTGTATAATAATACGAAGTGTATGTTATTCTGTTTACTGCCAGAATAAAGCTAATAATACGCGGAATTCCTGGTTTTAAATGATATTTTGGTTTAACAATTATATACACGTGTTCTCTTGATTGTTTCGTAAAAGCTACTGAAAAGAACGAAAAGCATGCGCAAAAAGAGGGGACTGGGGCAGACTAAAAAAGCAGTGTATGACGCAACATATGTCACGGTCATAGTAGATGTATTCATTTTCTTTTGAAGTCGCCGAAAAAATTATGTCCATTTTGCTAGCGGGTTTACTTTGTTTACATCACGTGATGAAAACGACTCAATTTGATTTGCCGAAATAAATTTAACGGCTAACTTTCGAAAAATGGTGTCCTCTCGCCACCAAAAAAAAAACGCAAAAGAACGATCTTTTTATCTTGAAAAAAGTAAAAGTGGTTCAAAAAAGCATATTTAAAAAGAAAAAAGTCCAAGTGAAGAAGTAGAAAAGTGAAGTTGGAAGTGAGAAGTGGAGCGACGTGGAGTTAGAAGTAAAGTAAATTTAGAAGTAGTAAATAAAGGCTAAAAGTTTAAGTGGATTTGAAATCACAAATAGTAAGAACTTTGATATTTTTAGACGTTTGGTTTTTATGTCGCTGGAGCAAACAGACTCGCATTTTTTCAGGAAAAGCTACTTAAAAGCCTCAAATTCTTAAAGTTTTATATTTTGCCGCGTTTTTAAAAAAAAACCTAGCCAGCATATTTGTTTACATTTTGTTGCATAATTAATGTATCCCCTGGCGCGTAACTAATGTATTTGTCCTAAAATTCAAAATGCTACATAAAGCTGTTAGCTGAGTAACAAACGGAAAACTTTGGTTTGTTGAACTCACTGTAATGTTATTATTTTTACATTACTATTGTTTCTTTTTATATGTGTTTTACTAAGCATAAATAGCTAGCTTTAGTTTTAGCTAAGTGTTCCCAGTTTAAGTATATTTAACTGTGTGTCTTAGCTACTGTTAGCTAGCTAATGTTAGGCTCCAAGGCCTGCTCCCCATCCCATGCCTAGCTCTAACCTATGACTTATGTTGTTATTCCTCTTTTTAGTTTCCAAACTTCTCTTCTTTTATGAGCACGAATTATGATTTAACAAGCTAGCTAGCTAGCTACCTAAAAAATCTTTCAAAGACGTGAACTTTTGCAGGATATAGTGTGACATATTTTTATATGCCCATAGAGTATAATTCTTTTCACATTTCCTGTAAACTTTACAAGGGGACCACATGCGATATGACAAGTGGAACAAATTTTATAGAATTTAAAGCGTGTGTGTTATGTTATTTTTTATTGTTTTATTTCTGACATCCTGTTAAAACTTTTGTCAGCCTACATGTAAAAATTCCAGGTTATTTTTACAGGTGGTTGTAGACATTGGGTTGGAAATTTACGTGAGTTTATGACTTTATTTTAATTTGTGAGAGGATGGTATGGTTTTCGGGTTTTTTTGTTTGTGTTGCAAACTGCTGTTTTTAAAAATTTTGTGTAAACTTTTGTGGAAATAAACCACATGCAATATACTGAAAGAACAAATTTTTGTGGAATTGGACTGCACTGAAGGCTGTTGTGTAAGCTAATGGATTTTTTATATTCCGTATTATAAACTTTTGTTGGGGAGAACTAAAAATTGTGGTAATAACTGTGTTTGGTGATGATGAAAAAATTACTAATTGCTCTGACTAAAACTTTTTTGTTTTTTAGGAAAGATGTACAAAAAACTTATAAAACCGAAAAAAGTTGTACATATTTTCTGTTTACACGGTAAGTATTTTTTTCTTACAATTAAACGGTCCGTTTAAACTTACCGTGTATTTTAGCCTTTACCTGTTAATTTTTACATTTTGTGTATATTTTTGGGGAACAGTATAGTATGCAACCGAATAAATGATTTTCCAGATATAAATTTGATGTTTTTTGACACTTCTGATTGAAATATTAAAGGTTTTTAACGAATAAAACGTAATCACTTTATAAGATGTAAATATTTGAGATGTGATTTCTGACTTTATGTACATGATTCTATACATTATTTTGATTAGCGTTTCAAGCTCTACACATTGGAAGCAACGTGTCAACAAATTTTAGGAAAAAAATATGTGTATTGACGGGTCCTGGCAGACGTCACCAAAATACAAGTTACGATTCTCTTTTCTAATGTACTCCTGCCTAAGTGGTTTTACAGTGCAAATTTCTAAAGAAAATTTTTTTTTGTACTTTAGAGGACTTTACTGACGTCAGCAAAATTTTAACATTCTAAAACACTTATATCTCCTTATGCGTTGGCGAACATATGATCCTATGCATTATTTTTATCAGTGTTTCAATCTGTACGCATTAAAGGCAACAGATAAACTAAATTTCGCCAATCTTTTTTGTATATGCACTGCTGACGTTAGCAAAACCTGCAAAACAACCTAATCTTCTTCCTGAGTGGATTTTGCCACGGCCTTATCGACTAGTCTCTATAATAATACGGAGAGGGTGTCTGTCTGTGACAGGCAAAGTGGATGTGTTCATTTTCCTTTGACGCGACGTAATAACATTAATATAACGTCAATATCCTGATTTAAATTAATGAAGCCATTGCAATGCAGTTATAAATTTGACGCCAAATAACTTGGAAACGAGGTGGTGACGTCAGTCATTTTTCACCGCGAGGGTAACTAGGGACCACCTCGGACCAATTTGGGTAAATTTTCCAAACCTGGGTCCCCGAATCCGTTTCGGGATGGACGTCATCAACCGATGACGTCATCAACCGATGACGTCATCAAAAAAGCTTTAATCCACAATATTTCCGTAACCGTTTGTCAAAAGTACATGATCCTATACATTTTCTTGATCAGCGTTTCGAGCTCTACACAACGTGTAAACAAATTAAAGAAGAAAAAAAATTGTGTATTGACGGGGCCTTTTAAATTTTTAAACGTATATATCTCCTTAACCTTTCTTTATCGACTCACTACAATCAAATAAAAGTCCAGGTTTTGATGACGTCAATAGTAACGTTGTTAAGCAATCAAAAAATGCTATAAAAATTCCACTAATGCATATATTTAACCTTTCCCTGCTGCAAGGATATTTTCCTGAAAAACTTAAAATTGCAAGAGTTCTACCAGTATATAAAACAGGCGAAATGACTAATGTATCTAATTATAGACCAATATCAGTTCTTCCATGTTTCTCAAAAATACTAGAACGCATAATGTACAATAGATTTTACTCTTTTTTAACTGCTAATAATATTTTATACGACAATCAATTTGGCTTTCAAGCAGGTCATTCTACTGATCATGCAATAGTTAAACTTGTTAATGAACTATCAAAAGCGTTTGACGAAAACAAGTACATGCTAGGAATTTTTATAGATCTAAGCAAAGCATTTGACACCGTAGATCACAAAATTCTACTAGAAAAACTCAAAAACTATGGTATCAACAACTCAAACATTCGGTGGTTTGAAAGTTATTTATCCAATAGAAAACAGTACATTTCCTTTGACGGTGGAAGTACAAATTACAAAACAATCATCTATGGAGTTCCACAAGGTTCCATATTAGGACCACTCTTATTCCTTATATATGTAAATGATTTAAACAAAGCTTCGAATATTTTACATTCAATTTTATTTGCAGATGATACAAATCTGTTTTATGCACATAAAGATATAAAAACATTATTTCGCACAGTCAATAATGAACTCTCTAAGCTGGCAGAATGGTTTAAGGCAAACAGACTGTCCCTAAATATTTCTAAAACAAAGTACACACTTTTTCACAGGCAAAATAAAAAAGATGATATACCATTGAAATTTCCTGATTTATCTATTAATAATATAAGTATAAAAAGAGCACAATCCATGAAATTTTTAGGAGTTATTCTTGATGAAAATCTTACTTGGAGAGAACATATAAATATTTTAGAAGAAAAGGTCGCAAAGAATATTGGCATCCTATTTAAAGCAAAATTTGTTCTAGATCAGAATTGTTTAAAAAACATATATTCTTCTTTCATTCACTGCTATCTAAATTATGCAAATATTGCGTGGTGCAGCACCAACGCTACAAAATTGACAAAATTACAAAATAAACAAAAACATGCAATCAGAATTATTTTAAATGTTGACAGGTATACTCACTCCAGAGAGTTATTAAAAAAGCTCAATGTACTGAATGTATACCAACTAAACATTTATCAAACTCTTATTTTTATGTTTAAGCTTGAAAACAATATGTTACCAAGAGTATTTAATAATATGTTTCAGAAGATACAACATAAATATCCATCCAGATTTTCTATTAACAGTTTTTTTCAACCTAGGATTAATTATACAATCGCAAAGTTCTCTATAACTAGCAGAGGACCTAAATTGTGGAATACATTTCTTGGTAACGACATGAAAACTATTACATTACTTAACGAATTCAAACATAAACTAAGACATAAACTATTGACTACTGACAACCTATATTTATTTTAGAACACACGACAGTTACAACGTACGACACATATAACACAATTCCTCATCATCTTCAATGCTAACCTTTTATATAGGTTGGGGGCTTGGTGATAAGGCTATTATAGCCTTCTTCTCGCTCCTGCCATTTTTTACCTCTTTAGCTAATATTTTTAGCATATGCAATCCTATCTTTAGATTATACGATATAATAGCTTAAGATTTGTATTTTATTTTTACGGAAAACTGTAAATTCTTCAACGGCAAAAAAATAAAGAGAAAAAAAAAAAAAAAAAAATGTACATGTTCATATACATTATTTTGATCAGAGTTTCAAGCTCTTCACAATAGATGCTACGAGTTAACAAAATTCTAAAAAACAGAATTTTATATGTACAACTTTTCAACGCTCTCTGCCTGGCCTACTTGTGTGCAAAAGTAGCGACTTTGCAGCCTGCCGGCTGCAGAGCATTGACTATGTGACTGTTTTGTCCATATTTGGATAATGAGTAAAAAACTGCCTTAGTCTCAATATTTTTGTCCACGATTGTAGCATTTTGGCAGATAATGTCTATCAGCAAAACTTTAAGGCCAGTAAACAAGTGTCATTTTTCATTTTGAACAGGCTTTCGTGTAGTATCAAGTCGGTTTTTTTTGTCAATTGTTGTATTTCTTAAACCTTTTGCTGCGAGAAAGTCTTGCATTTTTGAAAAAAAGTAATTCACAAGTTTCGCTGGTACAGCCTCGCGTGCAGTCAGGGCAGCCCAGTAACCACTTGATTTTGATGAAAACCGGAAACACGCCCTGCATGTCGCTGGTACGAAATGCGTTAAACATGGCATATCATTTATGCAGCGTAAATATAAAAATTTAAAATACGAAATCTTAAGAACGACCTCTTTAAAAAATTAAAAATACTTGTTCCACAACTTTTTACACTCTATAATGTAAGTCCGACACTCAATTAAACTGTATTTCAACTTTGTTGTGTCATATATACCAATTAATTACATAAAATGTTGCCTATTAGAACAAATGTTGTAAATCCTCGATTAAGTGCCAACCCCACCCCACCCCCTTGATTAACCACCCAGCTGGAGTATGCGCTCGGGGAATTAATGTTGTAGGCATAATCCTTGAATAAGTGTTTACCCTTTAATAGGCGCCACCTACTCCACCTTAAGAAACAGGGGCTCATTAAAATTAATTTGTATTTTAATATTTCGATTTTCTACGACGTTTGTCTTCAGGAAAAACGCAGAAGTAAGTTAACCAAAAGAACGTAAATTTTCATTCCCCCCACCCAGTTTTTTTTTCGATCTTTTGTTTGTACTACCTTAAATTCTATATACGTCTCTGTCTCTTACTCGGAGGCACACAAAAAAAGCGTTTAATCGTGGATTAAGGGTACAAGTTCAGGTTGTTTTTAGGCCTGTACTAATGGCCACTATCACAGGTTGTTTATAAAATAGATGAAAAATGCTTCTAGTTGGCTTTATCAAATCAACTCTTCCATCATGGTTAGATTATTTAAACTGTACTGAAACTAAACTGTATTGTCTAATTAAAGAGTGTTACCTGGTATCTACTGGTTTTCCCTAACTGAATGTCGTAACGTTCAATTTTTCATTAAAGACGACTTCTTGTAAGGTGCGATTTATAAATAGAACCTGCCAGAATTCAATAGATAGAAAAAAAATCAAATTAGGAAAATTCTGCAATGCGAAAGTAATTGTTTTTTACATTGATTATAAAAAACAAAAAAAATGACGATCAAGAGATTATCTTCCATTTGTAGAAAAAATCTATATATACGTCATCCTCTTACGTTTATGCATTCTCAGAATGATGATCAAAATGAATAATTCCAGATGGA
Source organism: Hydractinia echinata (assembly GCA_030067915.1). Taxonomy (NCBI): domain Eukaryota; kingdom Metazoa; phylum Cnidaria; class Hydrozoa; order Anthoathecata; family Hydractiniidae; genus Hydractinia; species Hydractinia echinata. The sequence continues at coordinate 997,808 of JASGCC010000029.1, forward strand.
TATGTGAACACTGGTAAATGTAACTTAAAGGGACTACACAGTGTGTAATAATCAGACAGCCCAAAAGAACGAGCAAGAACTATACACAGTGGTTGTATAATCCCTTGGTCCTTTCATACAAGTAACGTAATGACGTCAAATCGGATTACATCCAAATCCGAATGTATTCATACAATAAATTCATAACAGGATGCAGTGTAAACTGAAAAATTGCTTACTATAGCACTTTCATATGATTTAAAACTTCTCCTTGTTATGTTTCGCTGAAACAACAGCAAGGAAGCATAGACGTCATCAGCGCTATACCAACGAAACTTCGATTACTAAGAATGTCACGGAATCGAAAGTCAAACCATAGTGAGATGACGATATATTTAAGAGCTTGCTTAACGAGCATTTCAAAAACAATTTATATTATTTTGTTTTTTCTATTGGATGACTAAATATAAATACATGAGCTTGAATGGTATGTGGTATTTTCAAGTATTTTGATTTTCAATTGTGGTCAAGATATATTGTTATTTTACTTACCGTTCACTTTTCACTCCTTGGGTCACCAATTTATCAAAAAGACGGCTAATTTTCTAAAACTAGTCGTTAGCCCGTGGAAAAATCCACGGGTTCGCCCGTCGCAGCTAAGCTACCATTTTGCGTGACAGACGGACGGACGGGCAGACGTATACGGGCATTATAATATAGATTTTCCATTTTTTACAAATTGTGTCAATAACCTATATAAAGAACAAAGACCTGCATAAGAAAGACGACAGACTTAAGGTTTTTTACTGGACATATAAAAGGAAGAGAAGAAAACACGGAAATGAATGGAATAAAAGATTGTAAATGTTTTTGGTTTTTATATCTTTTCCACTTCGGTAAGTGTGTATGAATTTATTTATTTTTCTTATGTAGTATTTAAGTTTGTATATTACACAAAATATAACGCGATTATAATGTTGTCTCTGTTTTCACAATGCTTTTGTAAACTTCGACACATAAGACGTCATGGAATTTTGATTAATTACTGCTAATACACAATGTCCAACATTGTTTTTACAGCTTGGCTGATCGTTTTCTTGCACTGTCAAAAATGGAAGGACAAACACGACAATATTTCGATAGTGTCGCCTTATTTTCATTTGATGACATTATTACGTGTTCTGCGTTCTTAAAAGAGAAGCGAACGAAAATTTTTTTTGTGGCAGCCAGAAAAGAAGACGACTATAGATTTTTAAATCCTAAAATCTACGAAGTTAACTTTGAAATTTCTGTGCTGAAAAGTCAAATCCTTTTAAAACATTAAAATTGAATAAAATTAACCTTCTAACTGCAAGCATTTGTGAACTTGGGGTCTTCTTGAACTTTTGGCCTTAAGTTACAGTGAAATTTTTAGTACGTGTTTCAACAGTATAAACTTAATTCATTTATAATTTTGTGTGCATGAAGATTCAAAGGTTTTGTTTTCTATCTTTAAAAAATTCGTGCACCTTGTAACACAGTACTTTGTAAATGAAAAACATAATTTTTCTGTTTTTTCAAAATTTTGTTTTATTGATTGAAAATAGGCAATGTTCCAGGGAATCATGATAGTTTCTTGAAAAGCGTTTAATAAATCTTTGTTTGATAAATAATAAAAGTCATCATTTTACTGGTTTTAGTTTCATTTCTATATGTAAGCAGGGCACTTTTTTTCTTTCAAGATGACTTTATGCGATTGCACGTCATGCTTAAGGTAGGTTTCCATACGAGTTTGAACTTAATGGAAACCGCTTGAGAGAAAGATGTTCAGAATAAAATGGCTGCCGTAAACAAAAGAAAAACCTTTTGCTACGAAATTTAAAAATAATAACAACTTTGTTTTTTATGGCAGGAATTAAAGGAAGACGTAACAGGAAAGAACAACTAAAAAAAAAAACTTTTTCAGGAAGAGGGGACAGTTATTATTTACTGTCAGGTTATGAATTTAACTACTGATGTTCCCCAAACTAGTAGATAATTTTTGTGTTTGTCAGGACGATTTGAAAAGAATCTATGAATTCATAACTTCTAATCATAAACTCAGTGCTAACAGATCTCTTCTCTCTACTTAACAATAAACACTTTTTTCTGAAAGGTGCTGTTATTCTGTGTAAACTAAAAATGCAGAAGAAATTGTAGTTTCTTCTACTATTTTCTTCGAATAAAATGGATTGCGCAATTGCTTACATTTCCTTGAATTTCATTGGTTAAAAAGCTCGAGAGAAAAAATAGCGCTGAAAAATTCGAATGAGTTCAACTTTAGGCGAGAAACTTGAGAGCATCTTTTCACGTCGAGTCAGCGGTCATTCTAGTTCATTGCGAATGCTTGTGGAAAAAGCTAGATCGGAAAATGCAGTATACCTACGCTCTGAAAATTTTAAAGAAAAGTTTCAATATACGCCAGATGAAAGCGAGAGTCTTGTGATGTGTAAATTTTTCAGTTATATTTTCATCCAAGTTGTTTCATGTTATCTATCTCATATTGACCTTAGCCATGTTTTCCATCAAAGCAACAAAAAGGGAAAGAAACGATTCTCAAACCTGCATTTTTACAGAGTGGACACCGCGAAACATCGATAAATATGTAATGCTCTTTGAGATTGAATGCAGAAGTGAAATCACAAATATATTGTGGAAGAGAAACATTACTGCGGACCAGCCTGTGTCCTGTGGCAATGGCAGTACATCAAAAGTGCATTCAGTAATAATTCGAAGAGTATTTATGAAAGAAAAGGGTGGACAACTCCTGTATAACCCTGCGTTAGTCAGAAATGGTATGAGAGCTGTTTGTTTGTTTGTTTGTTTGTTTGTTTGTTTGTTTGTTTGTTTGTTTGTTTGTTTGTTTGTTTGTTTGTTTGTTTGTTTGTTTGTTTGTTTGTTTGTTTGTTTGTTTGTTTGTTTGTTTGTTTGTTTGTTTGTTTGTTTGTTTGTTTGTTTGTTTGTTTGTTTGTTTGTTTGTTTGTTTGTTTGTTTGTTTGTTTGTTAATTTTTTATAAATTGCTACTGTTGAGTTAAATGATTGAATTATTGAACTGGTGCTCAAAAAACTCGTCCAAGCTCTATTTTTTTGCCTAGTTGGATAATATCCACTTATTACAAAGTTTAATATTTCGAAGGAAGGATAAAAAAGAATTTAATGTTTTTTTAGGTCAGGAAAAAGATAACACTACTCTAGTTGTATTATCGGTTGCTGGAACCTTTGTGGGGATGTGTATTATGCTGCTTATCGTAGTTTTATATATGCACAAGAAAAGTATGTGATGTTACATTTATTTATTTTTAGAAGTTATCCATTTAGTGTCTTCGAAAAAAATATGTAATAATTTTTTGAAAAAAAAATCTATTTTTTCTGTTAATACATTTCATTTTAATTAATTTACATATGTCGACGAAGAATGCTGATAATTCAATCCTTTTTTAAAACCTAATAAGCAGGAGCGTTGTAATAGAAGAAGGGGCGGAAAAGGGGAGAGAGGATGCGGGGCTTTGGGTCAGAAAAATATGACAATTAGATATTCAGACACGAAAAACACCGGCATATCGCAGCGAATAAATTATTATTACAGCCCTGAAGCAAGCAATTTATCAAAACAGGATCCTGCGGTCATGATGACCATTTTTTCGGTTTCGCTTTCAAATAAACCTCATTTATACGAAACGTCGTGTTTCATATAGCATGTGCCCTGGGTGGTTTCTTGGAATTGACTTATTGACTGGAACTTCTTTCCGTTGATGGCGATGTCAAAATAATGATGAATTATTTCGTACAGTAAACAGAAAAAGCATATTAAACATGATGAATTATTTCGTACAGTAAACAGAAAAATTAAACATGATGAGAGCACTAGAAAATTGATTTGATACCTTGTCCAAAATTGGCTCAAATATTAAAACTGCTCCGTTTTTAAGAATATTTGGCTAGGGAAGAAAAAGCATGCAGAAAATAATAATCCAAATGTTGATTTTATCCCTATTTAGGCAAGGAAAATTTTCTTACAGCTACAGTCTCGCCGTATTTTTCTCACCTATATGCTTACCTATGAAATTAAAGGCGTGAACAAGTCGCGTCGCTACGTTTTACTACGTAATCATAGCGCAACCTATCAAAAACTTACTCAAAATATGATCTTCCTCGAGTAATTCATTCACTGACAGAGTTAGGGCTTCCGAAACCTAATGAACAAAGGTTATTTTCATTTTTTCTAAAACAACAAAGGATATGTTATTCAGGAAGATTGAATATAAATTATTTAAAATGAGAGCGCCGAGGAAATATCAAGCCACTCATTGACAAAAAATGCTAGTTATGGTGGCTAATAAAGGACTTAATAAAGAAGTAATCTTGAATCCGACTGGGTGATAATTTTTTCTGGGAAAAGTATCAATATAGCTTGATGAGACATATGCGGATTGGAATACAGGGTATATATCTTTGAGTTACAGATTCCCTATAACATCTTCGAAATACTATTACTACTAGTACTATTTTGTTCGTATTATTTTGTATGTTCTAATGTCCGGATGTATTATAAAATTCACTAAAAGTTTAGTCTAGCTGGAAAGAAATTAAAAATCTAATAGCTATGTTTTTTTCGCCTTAGATGAACCAAAGAATGTTGAACCAACTTATTTGGAATCTCAAGACATTACAATCGATACAACTGATAAAAAATTGGAAGTAGAAGATAGCCATATTTATAAAGAATTGAACATCCAAGATATTAAACAAGACATCTACTACAAGTTAACACCTCCTATAAACCGACGGAGCAAAGGACGTTTTCAACTTCGGTACTCGCACGGCAAAATAAAATCATTTAAAAAAAGCTCTACCAAAAGTTTGCATCATTATGAAGTTCAAGAAGCTGTTTCACCTAAAAATATTGAAGATGATGCGTGTGATTATGTAAACACGTCATTATGCACGACAGACTGAGATAAATCTTTACTTTTACCATTAACCATCAATGCGGAAGATCATGACTTCAATGCTTGGTCAAGTTATGCCAAATGTTATTTATAGCTATATTTTATAGGCGTCAATTATCAGCATAACATGCTTGGTTACTTTAAATCAATATTTTTTTTTTTATACTTATATATATTGTCAGATGTACTAATTGATAAACTATAAAAAGTAAGTAAATTATTAGAAAAACGTAGCTTCTAAACAAGGATGCTTAATGCTATTAAGGCTCGGGGAGGGGAGCAAAAAAGTCCAAATTGGCGTACTTGTGTTAGTAACGAACGTGATCCTGAATCTTTTGGTAGCTGATGCTATTTCATTTTGGATTGCAAAGACCAAAATATGTTATTGGAAAACGTTCAAGCATATGGTATGTCTAACCTATTTTCAAAAGTTCTATGAATTTCTACATTAGTGATTTCTTTCATTAAAGTAAATAGTTCGCCCATTCACGCTTCTCTATGTTTTTTTTTTTTTTTGGCGTGGGGGTTTGTAAGCAACAAAAAATGCACTAAATATGATTTCTCATTAAAAATTCGTATAAACCTTTGACGGTTTGTTGTCCAATTCGCTCTTAAATTAATTTCATATTTTTATATTTTTGATATAGAGAATAACCTTCCTTAAGTCCATTTCATGAAAATCAAAAGTGAGATATTGACTTGAAACTTTTTATGAGGTACTTTTCAGAACTTACACATTTTAAAAGATAGCGTTAATATATTCTTGAAAAATGACATATATTTTCATTTCACCATAACTCAACCCGTAATAAGCACCTTTCCACTAAAAAGCCTCACAAGTTTTCCAAAGCATCTTTTTTACATATGTACAGATACTCTGACTTTTGCTCACTTTTGATACAAAATATTTCCGTTAAGAGAGTTTTATTACGGAAACAATGACAAATAGACTGATTTAGTGTATCGAGACCAAACTATGAATTGAAATGCAAAGATGAAATCCCTTGTAAATACAAAATTAATCACTTGAAAAAATATAATATATATTTGGTATATATTTGCGTTTTCCAGTGGTTTTTCCTTTTTAGCTGGTTTTCCACTAGACTGATTATTCTGTAAAGAGCGAAGATGGTATTTTTCTTCCCATAAAAATCAAAATTCAGTTTCCCTCATACGAAAGCTTAGACGCAAACGATTAAAATCCACCAACTAACACAAAATTCACATCATTCGCGCTATAAACACACGATTTTTCGATAATGATCGCGTGATCTCTTTTTCTTACTTTTTTTAGTTAAAGTTTTGTTCTCTTCAATTTTATTTCATTAAAATTCAAATAATATTTGCGGTCACCTCTGTAAAAGCAACCAAATGATTGTGTAAAGTTCGAGAAGTGACTTGCCTTTGAATAATTTTTTTATCGGTATACTAGTCGATAAGGCCCGTGGAAAATCCACTTAGGCAGAAGATTATAGGTTGTTGTGACGTTATTTGTAAAACTCACGTTTGTATATATTAGTTCCACAACGAACCGTGGAGCGTTGTTTATATTTTTACGAAACACGTTTTTGTAAGTTAGTTGTATTTTAGTTGTAGTTGTACGAAGACTTTTATCGAGATAAATATACACTGTTCGTTACATGAAATAATTCTACGTCATTATTACTATACATATATATTATACAGTCCTCTAAGAGATCGGCCCCAACAGTTGTTTTGCAGGTTTTGCTAACGTGTCAGCAGTGAATATACAAAAATTGGCGAAATTTAGTTTATCTGTTGCCTTTAATGCGTACAGATTGAAACACTGATAAAAATAATGTATAGGATCATATGTTCGCCAACGCATAAGGAGATATGAGTGTTTTAAAATTTTAAAATTATGCTGACGTCAGTAAAGTCCTCTAAAGTAAAAAAAAAAATTTTCTTTAGAAATTTGCACTGTAAAATCCACTTAGGCAGGAGTCAATTAGAAAAGAGAATCGTAACTTGTATTTTGATGACGTGTACCAGGACCCGTCAAAACAAAATACTGTTTTTCCTAAAATTTGTTGACACATTGCTTCCAATGTGTAGAGCTTGAAACGCTGCTCACAATAATGTATAGAATCATGTACAACACCAACAATAATAATAAAGTCAGAAATAACACATCTCAAATATTTACATCGTATAAAGTGATTACGTTTGATTACGTTGAAAACCTTAAATATTTCAATCAGAAGTGTCAAAAACATCAAATCTATATCTGGAAAATCATTTATTCAGTTGCATACTATCCTGTTTCCCAAAAATATACAAAAAATGTAAAAAATTAACCGGTTAAGAACAAAATATTTTTTTCTTAGTATGATGATCTGCAGTGACCTTTACCAACCATTTTAAACGTAAATGTTAAAAAGAATAAGGAGTAAATTTTGAATCAACAAAGATATTATTTTTGGAAAACATAGTGTAATGGTCCGTCCTCACAAAAGTTTACACAAAATGTAAAACAGTTCGGTTTTTGAGGAGCACATCCAAATCAACAAAAATCAGTTCATTTAGCATGTTCTATATTGCTATTGCCCATAAATCTGCCACAAAAATGTTATGAAACACATCAAATTATAGAAAAATCAGGCATTTCATAAAATATAAAAAACAAAAAAGTTTTTGTCAGAACAATTAGTAATTTTTTTATCATCACCAAACACAGTTATCATATACCACAATTATAAAATTCTTAACAAAAACGTGAAACCATACAGTTTAGTTTTCCCCAACAAAAGTTTATAACAAATATGAAAAAGCCATTAGCTTACACAACAGCCTTCAGTGGAGTCCAATTCCACAAAAATTTGTTCTTTCAGTATATTGCATGTGGTCTTTTTCCCACAAAAGTTTACACAAAATTTAAAAAAACAGCAGTTTGCAACGTAAACAAAAACACGAATAACCATACTATCCTCTCATAAATTAAAATAAAGTCATAAACCCACGTAAATTGCCAATCAAATGTCTACTGTAAAAATAACCTGGCATTTTACATGTAGGCTGACAAAAGTTTAACAGGATGTCAGAAACAAAACAATAAAAAATAACTTAACACACAAGCTTTAAATTCTGAAAAAATTTATTCCACTTGTCCTATTGCACGTGGTCCCCTTGTAAAGTAAAAATACATCCCACTATCCTGCAAAAGTCTTTGAAAGATTTTGTAGGTAGCTAGCTAGCTTGTTAGATCATAATTCGTGCTCATTAAAGAAGAGAAGTTTGGAAACTAAGGTATCTAGCTATAGATAATTAAAAAAGAGGAATAACAACATAAGTCATAGGTTAGAGCAGCCATGGGATGGGGAGCTGGACTTGGAGGCTGACTTTAGCTAGCTAACAGTAGCTAAGACAGCCAGTTAAATATACTTAAACTGGGAACACTTACCTAAAACTAAAGCTATATAGCTATTTATGCTTAGTAAATCACATATAAAGAGAAACAATAGTAATGTAAAAATAATAACATTACAGTGAGCAGTGAGTTCAACAAACCAAAGTTTTCCGTTTTTTAGTCAGCTAACAGCTTTACTTAGCATTTTGAATTTTAAAACAAACACATTAGTTACGCGCCAGGACATACATTAATTATGCAACAAAATGTATACAAATATGGTGACTAGGATTTTTTTAAAAAAAGCGTTAAAATATAAAAACTTTAAGAATTTGAGGCTTTTAAGTGGCTTTTCCTGGAAAATGCGAGTCTGCTTGCTCCAGCGACATAAAAACGAAACGTCTGAAAACATCAAAGTTCTTACTATTTGTGATTTCAAATCCACTTCAAACTTTAGCCTTTATTTTCTAATTCTAACTTTACTACTTTACTTCTAGCTCTAGCTACCAATTCTCACTTCACTTCTTGGACTTTTCTTTCTCTGAATTACTTTTTGCACTTTTTTCAAGACGAAGGAACTGTTTTCTTGTTGTTGTTTTTGTGTCGAGGGTTACCATTTTTCGGGAGTTAGCCGTTAAAATTATTTCAGCAAATCAAGTTGCTTCATTTAGATCACGTGATGTAAACAAAGTAAACCCGCTGGCAAAATGGATATAACTTTTTCGGAGACTTCAAAGGAAATTTCGGCAATATCAAAAGAAAATGAACACATCCACTTTGCCTGTCACAGACAGACGGACACACTATCCGTATTATTATAAGAGATTATATACGGTGAAATAAATGATTATTTGATGAAATAATTATTCATGCTTGTATTTTCATGTTCAAATCCAGCTTTTTGAAAAAATATATATACTTTATATTTCGCCAACATTTTGTACTAAAATTCTGTCCACTACAATTCTGCTAATGTGACAAAAGTTTTAAAAAACGCATATAGTGAAAATGAACAAATATAAAATTTTTTGGAATATATTTCCAAAATAATTAACATTTACATCTTAAAACACTTGAAACTCGCAAAAACTTAAGGTGGATTTCCATAGAGCAGCATTATGCGCCGCTGCGATTAAATCGCCTGGACGATTTACTTGCGCATGCGCAATAGACAAAAAACGCCGCTGGTTCAGAAATTTTTGTGAGCCACGATAGAATAAAGCTCCTTCGCAACCCAAAAGACGAAATATCGCTATTTTTTCTATCTATTTTTGGGCGCCAAATTCATCTAAGTATGAAGGGGTAAGTAGTGTTTGCGATAAAAGTTGGTTTGGATGATGCAACATCCGTAGAAGAGCTACCGTCATATATAGCGAGCTTTCCAGGTTCTTGATCTGTGTTTAATACCTTGCCATCGAAATATGACACTGTTGGGTGTTTTATGAATATTAAATGAGGAGTTCCACAAGCAGTCACAAATCAGATTTGCACTCTCTGAATACTTAAGGTGCTTTGCAGGTCTCTATAGTGCTGTCTTTATCAAAGGTATAACTGTCTGATGAAATTTGATCAAATTTTAAATGTTTGATGAAATCGAGCAATTAGTTCATTTCAAACTTCAAAATGGCGGCTGATCTAGCGGCACTACTTGTAGTCTTAATTGAGTTCATGGATTCAGATGATGAAAAGACACATGGAGGAAAAGTGAGAGATTGTGTTTAAAGAAGAAACGAGAAGGGATATACTTCGATAAAATCGTCAAAGAACTAAGATAGAAGATCGGCTCGGATTCAGAGAAATGTTCAGAATCGACATTATAGATTTTGAATACATACTAAATAAATTTTCCGATTTGATTTTGCTAAAAAAAGAGAATTGATGGGACTAATACTATTCAATCAGCTAAAAGGCTAGCAACAACTCAAATGCATATAACGAAGAAATTAAACAAGATTTTAAACTTAAACGTGCCAAAAATTTCAGTTTAAAGGTTTAATTTGATGTTTTTCGTCCTTAAGTCGCTCAACAAGTCCCAAAAGAAAAGTTTTTTGCCGTTCCACCGTTGTAACTGCGTCAACAACAAAGTCTCAAAATGGAATCGGTTATACGCCAACATATTTTGAGAAAATACGACCTGTGACTTCCATGTCACTGTCTTTTAGTTAAATTTATTTAGACCAGATACCATTTTGGCGTTAGTTTTATTGCATCGAGAAAGTTTATCACTCTATATTAGAAAAATCTGTTAAGACGGACGCAAATGCATCAAACATTTACATCACAATCGAGTACCTTTTGTTTAAATAGTTTTCGATCGAAATTCCATTGTTTGATGAATTAGAATTTTGCAATTGCACTGCCCAACAAAGTATTCTAATTTTTTAAGTCCAAATCATTCGACAATTCAACATGGCGGTGATAGCAACTATAGTTTTGTTGAGCGTATTAATTTATCCTGATCATAAAAAACTCACTTGTGCAGCAACTAGAAACATCTTTTATGTCGAAGTTGCCCTTTTATTTTATATTTTTCTGTTCAAGCAAACTGAAATCTTCTATTTTTCACTGCTGACCAGGTTACTATGGCAACGATCTGTATCACATATACAGATAGATTGACTTGTAAACAGGGACGTCTGCATTATAAAACAATTAACTAACTCAACAGCTCACGAAAGTTCAAGACATCGAAATAATAAACCGTACTGACGTCAGCAAGAATGATGACATTTTGAGGTTTCGGATTTAACCAAATAATCTAAAATAATCAGTCTCAAGTCGGTTGTGAACATTGACAAATGAGCCTTGACAAGTTCAAAATGCGTGAGTCTGATAATGCGGTAAATCATTGCTTGTGGGTATGATCCTTAAAATTAAGCATTTGTTCCAATAATTTTTGGAACAGGACACCTTCATGCATTTGGTCTCAAAACCATGTGAAAATTTTGTGGCTGTTTGACCAGGTAATTTAACCTGTTAATATTACTTCCACTTTGTCAAGGTATGTACAGCAAAAAATGTAGCTACCTGTAACGCACTATGTAGATAGCAAACGTAGTACCAGAATGGGCCAGATACCTATTTAGCCTTAACTTAAAAATTTAACATGAAAGTCTACCTAGCTAACTAGTCCACACACTGAAACGTTAAAAATCCTAATATATAGCCAGTTTAAGTTATAAGACTTTAGATCGAGATTCCTAATAAATAAGAAGTATTTTTATACTGCCAAACAAAATGGTCGCCTAAATTGTGAAAGAAGATAAAAAAAATCCTAAAGCGGCGAAAATTGTGGACTTGCTAATTGGTTCATTAACGGTGTCGGCAGTAATAATAAAGGAGATGTCCTTTCAATACCTTATATTAATGTCAAAGGTCAAGCTACTTTTAATTAAGTTGATAGATAATTAAATAAAGGTCACATTTCTAGATACATATTTGTATTCATTAAATAAACCATAGGTATTAAATAACACTTTGGAAGTGGTCGTCGTTAACTTCGAATTTCTTTAGTGAACGACGTCAGTAAAACAACCTTTGCAAATTAATTGCACATCATTTTTTGTTGCGATAGAAAGCTTCTTAGAGGATAGTGACAAACCGAGTAGAGCCACAAAAAGTTATAGTTTTGTTTTTCATCATGTTAATAGAATAGGTAGGTTTATTTTAAAGTGCTTAATGTTTTTATATCTTCGTATATCTGATTAACTTTTAGTTATAACGAGTACTTGTCTTTAAGCATTTTATATTTCATTTGTTCATTTAAGATCTTTTGAAGAAGCTATCTTTACTATCTTTTTTATTTATACGATACTCTACTACTGCATTTGTTACTGCATCATCATAAATTTGAATAACAATAAGTTATATGTTTTTACAGTGTTTATAGTACTTTTTGCATCTGCCAGTCAGTGTGTGCATGTTTAATTTATATTCCACTTTTTATGTTATGACAAACAAATACAGAACAAGAACTTCAGACAGGATATAAATCATAGAAAGCAGCTGTGCAAGAAAAAAAATCTATCAAGACTGGACAAAAAGAAGACGAGAAAACATTAAAATGAATACAATAAATGGTTTAAAATTATTTTGGTTTTTATGTGTTATTTACTGCAGTAAGTATATTTATATTTCTTTTGTGATGTAGATCATATTTTTTTAACCGAAAGTAGTTAGTGGCTAATTATGCTTTGACATCGTTCTTTCATTCGTTATTTTGGTAAAATACTTTTTAATATATCCAATTTTATAGAAATAAAATATGAAATTACCGCCGCAATATTTCTATCACTTTGGTATTTTTAGAAAGTCTTGAAAAGGGTTAAAACCTGAGTATTGGGTGAGAATTGATATATGACACCACTTGTGTTTGGGGCTCCTGACGCACATACATAAAATATGGATGGGTATTCCCTAGCGAAATATATCCGTACTGATGTTTTAAATGCGTTGACATATATAGGGCTGATCTTTGACATTTGGAATAACTTTCTCAAACTGCTATTGTTAAGATATTTAAAACTCAATAGTAATTCGAAACCTTATCGGTTTATTGATAAAGGAAAACACCTAATGCGTCTGCGAAAGATAAGATGGCAGTTCAAATGTTTTTTCGTTCGTGTCATTTATGAAGTTCCCGCAGGTTAATCTTAGTTATATCCAGCTATAAGTTCATCATTGAATTTCCAATATCCGCGGTAAATTGCGGAGAGGTGTCTGGTTTATACATCTCTCTCTGGCTAACGCTTTTTAAAAGTTTTTAGATTCTTTTTTTTATTTTTTTTTATTTGAACGTGATATCTGAATTACTTCAAAATGGTGAAAGTTTGGTGTCAGCTGCTGCTCTGTGTCTGCTTTCAGATAATTAAACAGTAACGTTTGCATTCACTTGCAGGAATAACTAAAGAATAAAACTTCTGAACATCGTAAACAGCAATTACTATTATAGATGTACTAGCTACATTTGACCAGTACAGTTTAGTGCTCGAACAAAACGAGAATTTTCGTTTACTTAAAATTTTAAAACAGTTTGTTAAACAAACCGTTTTGTGATAAGAAGTAACAAGTTTTTATTCACATGGTTAGTTTTGAGGTTTCTAGATATTTCTTACTACAATAAGAAAGAAAGGAATGTCTTTTATATTATTTAAGTGGTCCATGAAATTTAATTTTCTTGCTTTCATTGCCTAATGCCTGCAATTTTTCTTCTTTTAAATTAGAATAATTTGAAATGTGAGAATGTCAAACGAAGATGATGTTAGAAAAGTGAAGATGACCCTCAACAGGAGGGTTTATACTCAAAAGAAATTCTAGATTATGCAAAAAAAATTTTTGGCGACTTTATATACAGTTTTTTCTTTTAAAACAATTTTTCCCAACCCTGCCAACTTGAAACACAATTTACATAATAGAGACATGTGACGATTTTACATTAAACGGTGAATCACGGGTGACACCATGATAAATTCTCAACCTTGTCAAAAAATGTGAGATCCGCTTCTAGACAAACGTTTTATGCTTGAGCAGCTTCGAACAAAATTTCCTCAACTACGCCAACTTTTTTAAACAGCTTTAATCGCATCTATCTCACGCGGAAATTACTAATGTCCTGTGTTTTTTGTTATTGTTGAGTTGCATGTTTCAAAAATATGCGTGTGTTGGTGGAAACAAGAATATAGCTATTCATGTTTAGGTTGTATATGTCTATGCTTAGGCTGTGGTAACACAGGGTGAAAGCAAATTCAACTTTATCTTGAACTGGAAACTAAATTAAGACTTTTCCAAAGCTTTTTCATGCACGTCATTCAATTTTTTTAAATAAAATGGATGACACATAAATCATTTGTACCTTTATGTTTGCCAGAATTCCTTTTGACGTTACTTCTCACGCAATGAGGTGCTCGAAATTAAAGTAAGCTATATAAATTAGTGTTGCCTGTATTTGAAGATTTTTACTTTATTTCACAAGTGTTCGTTCATAATAATTATTTAGCATGTAATTTATATTTTTATTCGCTGTCTGTGTGTAAAAATAACAATTTTTATATTACTATAGCTTCTTGTCTACTGGTAGAATTGGCACCTCAAGTAAATGTAATTGCTGGGGAAGACTTAAACATCACATATTATTTTAATGACGAAGTCAAAAATTGGTACAATTTAAGAATATTCGCAGATAATGTGTTATTATATGAGAAGGAAAAATATCGAACTTCTGTCATACATAATACTTCATATGGCGATAGATTAGTCATAACATTTCGAGAATATGCACAAGCTCTATTATGGATAAACAACATGACTTATACAGATTCAAAAAAAATGACGTTTGAATATTCGTCGTCACCAGAGAATAGTTCAACAGGTCATATTAAAACAACTAATACTCGATTTCCTGTTGACGTTGAAGGTATTGCCTCTAACTAAAATATATGTATGTTTTGAACACCAGCCGTTTTGTGTCGCCTTAATTATCACTACTTCCAGAGAAAAAAAAACGCTTCCTAAGGACTTCTCACAGCAGAGTTAAAAATGTGAATTTCAACATTATAACTTGCCATTCAGAACCAGATTTAACCGATGTGGAGATAGCATGTAAAATATCTATCAAAATATCAATTGAAAAAAATGATGTTTAATATTTTTTATATTTTTTTACGATTCTATAGCGAAAGATAAAGATAGAAAAATCAAGTTTCTTACTCCCTGTGCAGCGTGTTTAATAAAAAAACAGATTTTAAGTTCTACGTAATTAATCAGCGTAAATGTTAAACTTAAAAATATTCTCTAGGTGGTCCAAGTATCTGCGGAGCATTACCTTCGCCAGTAACATACCTCAAATCACGCGACCAAACAACATTGTCAGTGTTTCTGTGTGGAAATCCCACCCCAGAAGTTATTTGGAAAGTTGATAATCGTTCTCTAAACGGTACAGTGGAAGAAGTAGATGAAGAAACAGAGCTATTCAAATACACATTGGATTTCAAGAATTATTTGCAACCAAAAAAGTGTTCTGTTAAGGTGTCATTAATGGCACAAGGACATTTTGAGGAAGAAAAAGTTTTTCAAAGTGAAATACAATATGGTGGTGAGCAGTGTTTCATAATTTTTTATTATTTTATTTGGATATGTCTAATTTAAATTAATTCCACCTACTATATTTAGCAATAATATCCATCAAGTCGTTGAAAAGAAAAAGGGACTGCATTTTTACAGAGTGGACACCAAAACACGTCAATAAGTGCTCAATATACTATGAGGTTGAATATAGAGATAGAAGGAACGATGTACTATGGAGAGAAAACACAACTACAAATGAAGCGATATTCTGTAGCAACGCCAGTGCATCAAAAGTGAGTTCTGTTTGGATTCGAGGAGTGTTCTTAAATGAACAAAATGTATATGGTGACTGGTATATCCATGCATTATCCACAAATGGTATACAAATTGGTTTATTGTTGTGATAACTTACTATAAATTAGTTATAATGTAGAGGTTGATATTTTAGAATTCCACTTTAATTGAATTCAAATATTTATCTTGCTCAGTAAAGCATGCAAAATTTCAACTTTCTTAAAAAGAATATCGTCATCAATTTAAGTGAAAGATTTGTATTTCAGATCAGAAGAAAGATCACAATATCCTTGTGGCTGTATCATCGGCTGTGGGAAGCTTCGTCGTAATATGCGTTATCGTCATTATTGTGATCTTGTGCAAACGCAAAACAAGTAAGTAAAACACTTTATTTGTTCATTATCAGAACATTTAAAAATGAGAAAAAGTAAAAACTTCTTCAATTTACACATCCTAAATGAATTTCCTATGATGTGTCGCTAATTTGCGGCATTATTTACAACGGACACCTCTCTACAATTTTTTCAGGAACAGATGAAGTGAACCTTTACACTTGTTAACACTTGATAGCGAACACCTTACATTATGTTATGTTTGCTAAGACAACGCAAATGTTTCGTGAGGTCTAAATCTTTTATACGTTTTTTAAATAAATCTCCACGTTTTACTATAGTCTTGGTACACTTTGTAATCAATTTCAATTTACCTAACACCCAGGACCATGTTTTTGAAGCAATATAGGTTTATTGGGAGGGACTTCTATGTAGCGAACACCTGTCTGTAACGAAAACTTTTTTAAGACCCTGTTAGTGTCATACCAAAAACTTGATGCTGCAAATAAAAAATGTGTTACAATCAGTGTCAATCAATTAATTGATTGCGACATAAGAAGTCTGGAATTAGAAGATTTTAACAGTAAAGGAACAATTTTCTCTAAAGCCAAATTGACGTCAAAAAAACGCAAAAACAGGAACCATAAGCCAATAAGACTTTTAAATATAATCAAAATTTAACGAAATATAGTAAAAAGTTCATGCAGCTGTACCATTTTCATGATAAAATGAATAATTCTCATTTTTATATGCACTAGTTTCATCTAATTTTCCCTAGATGTAGTTCTTTTTCTTTTCTCTTGTCATGGTTTGTAGCTGACATATTCATTCCAATGATACCAGCAAGCTTAGCGCAAAATTTCACTTTTTTAAAAACAAGCGTCATACGCACACCTTAATGGTTAGCATTAACATCGCTAACTTTATTCTGCAAACGTTTACACAGCTCGGTCTAATTCATCGCAAAATTAAATCCATGAATATAGTAGCCTCTTCGTCTTCGGAATTAAATTTACCTGAAAATGATTTACTTTTATTACAGGTAAACCAAAGAAACATCAGTCCACCCGCTTTAAATCCCAGAGTGTCACAATTAAAGAATTTGAAGAAAAAGAGGATGTCGAAGAAAATAATGATTATAAAGATTTAAACTGTCTTGATATCAGCGAAGAAACTTACTCTAAACTCACTCCTCCTAAAAGTCGTCTCCACAAAGCTCGTGTCCAACTTAGATACTCAAAAGGAAAAATAAAATCATTTAAAAAACACTCGACGAAAAGTACTCATGAATATGAAGTTCCACCATCTCTTCTAGCTAACATGTCTAAAGACAAAACAGCTGATTGATGCACCATCCACACAACATCCACACATGCAGAATAACACAGCATTACTTACAGCTTGCAGAACAGAATACAGTTTTTCGTGAGTAAATAAATATTGGTATGGTTGTATTTTTTTTGGTTCGAGAAAGTTGAATGAAACGATTGCACATGTAGCAGCTCGTATAAGAAAATGACAAAAGTTTCTCGAGTCAAGCATAACCTGTATGAAAGATGAATTTACTAACGCATTCAGAGAAGTATAAAATTTGGACTTGTTATGAAGATAATCGAATTAAATTTCTTCGCTTGCACAATTTAAAGATGGGAAACTTTGACAACATAAAACTTCCCAGGGAAACACTGTTTTTGCCTTCCAGCTGGAAACCTTTATTTAAAAATGTAATGTCCGTTTAGTTACTTTTGAAATGCATAAGCTTGTGGTAAAAACTCGTGGTTAAAAAGTTATAAATTGTTTTTTCCTTCAATCAAATTGACGAATAATTATATTTATAAAACTTTGGTTCAGCCAGAGGTGTTTTTATTTTTTGACATGTTCAGTCTGAATTTGTTCTTATTTTGTTCTTTATATTCCTATAGTACGCATTCCCTCATTGTTTCCATGAAAAAGTTCTTTTTCTAAGTTTTTACCCTTTTTTGACCGGATTTCTCAAACTAGTTTGTCTCAGAATAATCACAAAAGTTCATCGTAAAATTATACTTTTTTTTTTGAGTTGTATTTAGGAGTAAGGTCACACACTTCAGGTGAGCAAAACGCTTACAAAAATTTGATGTGTCAGAAGGGCGTGATGACACTTGTTCCCAGGACTTTTTTTCCTTTTAATATAACAGAAAAGGAACAAAAAAACATACATTAAAATCAAAACTATCACTTTATGCAGATCCATGTGACTAAGGAATAGTATAATTGAAGAAAATGCTATCATCTTTTCATTGCATATATTTTAATTTCTAACTTCAATTCCACCTACCCCTTCGATTCCCTTTATCTTTCAACCGCCCCTCCATCAAGGTAATACTTCGCTATTTTTAAAGTAAATTTCTTTTTATGGCTATAAAAAATTCCGAATTTGTCAACGAGGCAGTGCAAGAGTTTCTTGATACAGGTCGAACTGAGGAAGAGTCTTCTACACCACATGTTTTAAATCCCCTTTTAGTCAGTACAAAAGGAGGAAAAAAATTAAGTTTGAGAATTGGAAAGTAGTAAGGGAATTTCTAATCCAACTGCTGAAAATTGGAACTCTTTTCGAATTCAAAGGAATAAGTGTGCAAAGATTGTCAGAGATGCAAGAAAGAATTATTACAGAAAACTTGACGTGTCGAAAGTTCCAGACAACAAAGCATTTTGGAAAATCGTGAAACCAAATTTTTCCGAGAAAGCAATCAAGGAAAATATAACTTCGTTAGTCGAAGATGATGCTGTTTTACGAAATAAAGTTGAAATTGCAAACGTCATAAATGATTATTTCGTAAATATCACAAGATCACTGGATGTAAACAACATCCCTGAAAACAATCCAGGAACAGCTGATGATTGCTCTCATACCGAGGTTGATGCAATTATTTCAAGTTTCAAAGAACATCCGAGCATAAAAAATATCAAAGTGAAATTCTCCAAAAGTGCTGGCATGGACGAAATTAAATTCTGTCATGTTTCTGTTGAAAAATTAAAACTTTATATTGGTTCTTTAAAAAGTGGCAAGGCTTGTCCAGAGGGAGACATACCTGCAACTATTCTCAAAGCTCACGCAAATGTTTTTGTTAACCAGTTGAGTCACTGTTTTAATGACTCATTAGATGGGTGTATTTTCCTGACTCTTTCAAATGTGCAAATGTGTCTCCACTCTACAAAGCGAAGTCTAGGGTTTACAAAGAAAATTATCGGCCAGTTAGTAAACTGCCAAACATGGTGTTTGAAAAAATCTTATTTGAACAGATTAGTGAGTTCATGGAGGGGAAAATGTCCCCTATCTTGTCTGGTTTCAGGAAAGGATACAGTAGCCAACATGCTCTTTTAAATCTAATGTGCTTTCTTCAAAAAAAATTAGATTCCAAAAAGTGTGTTGCTGCCTTGCTCATGGATCTAAGCAAGGCTTTTGACTGTATTAGCCACAAGCTGCTTATTGCTAAGCTTCATGCTTATGGATTTTCTTCTAGTGCATTATGTTTTATTTGGAGCTATTTGAAGCAGCGCATTCAGAGAGTAGGTGTTGATGGGGTTTTTGGTTGTTGGAAGGAAATTTCTTCTGGTGTACTACAGGGGTCAATTTTGGGGCTGTTACTGTTTAACATATTTTTAAATGATTTTCTTTTTCAATATGACGTGAATATGCTCTGCTCTGATATTCTAGTGTGTAACTATGCTGACGATAATACTTTTTGTGCATCAGCTGAAACCTTTCACGAAGTAAAATATATGTTAGAACAACTTTTTAGGTCAGCAGCTTTATGGTTTTCCGATAATGGCTTGCAATTAAACGCAAGCAAATGCGATTTTATAATATTCGGAAAGCCAGAAAGTCCACAAATCCGGCATTTAAATTTAAATGGAGCAATTTTATCTGCATCCAAATGTGTAAAGCCTCTTGGTATTAAATTTGACAGTCAGCTTACTTTTGCAGATCATATCAACACACTGTGCAAAAGAGCTAGCTGCAAATCTAATGCCCTGAAGAGAATTTCTTGGATTGTTGATAATAAACAGAAAAGTTTATTATATGCAACATTCATAGCATCTGAGTTCAATTATTGTCCTTTAGTCTGGGGATTTAATAACAGGAAATCTATTTCAAAGGTGGATAGAGTTTTAAAAAGGGCAAGGTCTCAGTCCAAAGTGGAATCCACTTCTTCTATGGAAATTATTCATGTGCAACATTGTAGAAAATTACTGAAAGAGGTCTACAAGACGAAATGGAAATTGAATCCTTCTTACATGGAAGGTGTGTTTCAGTTTAGAAATGATACTGGTTATAATTTAAGCTCATCAAGTGTTTTAGTTAGATCTAGAGTACAATCTTCAAAATATGGGCTGCAAACATTTGGATATATAGCCTCCCAATTATGGAATTCTCTACCAGATGAAATCAAATCTGCAGAGTCTTTTGTTAACTTCTGTAGAGTTATAGGCGAATTTTCTTCTTTCCAATGCAAATGTCGGATCTGTGCAGAATACATATATTTAATTTAGGATTTATTTAATTTTTCGTTTAAACAGTCGATTTTAATTAGTCTTAATAGACTAACCACCTTCTCCAGTAGAGTCTTTCTATTTTCGGCAAAACTTATCTTCCCTATTGATTTTACTAGAGAAATGGTATTTTATTATTATATTTTATTAGTTTATTTTATTAGTAAATTTTATTAGTATATTTTAAATCTTTTGTACATTATCGACTATAAATAAAGCAATTATCTATAAGGTTACATGTTTAAATTTGATATTATATCATTACACAGATATTTCAGAAAAACATCAGAAATTCCTAGGGTTTTCATAAGTCACGAGGAAAGGAAAGGTACTTTGTTTTTTACAGTTTTACCGTTTTATCATTTGATCTTTCTCCAGCCTCTTTACAAAAACAATAGGTGTTCTTATAAAACATTGGAGAGAAAATCTGATCAAAATTGCGATATTTATTGACGATGATTTTCGCACTGGCAAGAATTATAAAAAAGAAGATGTCCGATTTGGTCGGAAATCATTAAAATTTTCAGGTTTTGTAGAAAAGGCAGAGAAATCAGTGTAGGAACCTGAACAGCAGTTAACGTGGGTTAGGTATCTCGGTAGTATGGAGGAAAATGGAGTGTTATTACGTACCCGCCAAAAAGAATGGTTTCAACGGAAATTTAATAAACGATATTATTACGCACTCTCTTAACCTTTTCCCTAACAAACACACAGGGAAAAGAAGAAGAATAGTTTGGAGGAATTTGGTTTATTTCACCTGGTTGATCACACGACTGCCAGTGCATATATACAATATAGAAATGTTTTAGAACAAACATCAATGTGATCTGGACATCTATATGATCAGCAATTGGACTAAAAACCTTTCCCATTGAGCCAAACATGGGCGCAATTTCTTTGCATTTTTTTGGTGAAAGAAAAACCATGAAGATGATCATTTCGTTTTTCGTTTCTTCTATGAGAAACGGATAATTTCGCAGTGACAAAATTAAGGAACAGGAAGCCGAATAAATTATCTACAAATTACTGCTGAAAATATCTTTTATATATTTAGGAAAAACAGGATTTGTCTTAGGTTCCAGGGTAACAATTGAGATTTGCTGACACTCTCCGTCGCATGATAGATTACGATGACTGGCAAGTAAAAACAAGTGTTTTATGATAATTTGAACCAACTGTGGGGTCCTTTTACTGTTGACATATTTCCTGATAACTACAACAAAAATATAAATCAGTATTATTCAAAGTTTCATTGTCCCATAAGAAGGAGTAAATGCGTTAAATTACGACTGGAGGGCAAAAAGAACTATATAGTTCCTCCATCAAGGATTAGGAAAAGTGTTGAAACACATGAAATGCAACGAAGTAGCTAATTGTTTTACCTTAGTGGCTTCTGCTAATTTCTGACCTTCTGATAATTTCTGACCTTTTTTTCAGAAAAAACCACAATTACAGACAAAAGGTTTTTGACGACCCAAAAGTCAGTGTAATACAAAGAAAAAATAAGTGTTTCATCGGCAGCGAAAATTCGTTTCACCAATACTAGCTGTATATTTGCATTTAAGCTATAAATGTAACAGGGCAAAGACGTCTCTAGGACTATGAATATTCCAAGCAATATACCACAGGATATGATTACTTGTCAACTGGGACTAAGTTGAGTAGAATCAATTGTGAAACTTTCTCTCTTTTTAGAATTGATCACAAAACACTTGAAAATTAATATTAAAAATGAATCTTTAAATTATTTGGCTACTAAGTTACTGAACATATATGTCATTCTGTAGAGAGGAGAATACTCTGAAAAAGTATCAACCGCCGTTCAATCTTTGGGAACATTAGTGCACGTGTTTTGAGGTATCAAGTACGACAGTCAAGTCAACCGCTGTTGCCTGTTTATATTAAGCGGAGTTTAATCAGATTCGTCTTTGTCAAAAATCAAAGGTGCTTATTATGCTATAAAGTTTTTTTTTCATCTTCTCGGAGGGTACGAAAACCCATGTGAATATTCTATATATTCTGTAAACAGTCTATTACAATTAAACATTTAAATTATTGCATACAAAACTTCACAGAGTAAAACATTTACAATATGTCAAAGACGGAAATTGGACTTTTATTAGTAAGACAGAAAACGAATTATATCAATTTAAAAACCTAAGTAAATATTTGGAACTTACAAAGTTAACGGACGAGAGGAATTTATTTTTAGAGCAGTTACTGTGACAAAATCTAATCCGGTTGGAACTTTGAGAAAAGGAAAGAGCTTATCATACACAAGAATAAAAGTAATACGCTTAGAAGAGTTGGACAGTATCGGTTTGGAAAAATCAAAGTTTGGGCTACATATACCTAAGATCCGGCGGTGCAACAGCGGCGGCACATGGCGGAGTCGCAGGCAGGTTATTTAAAAGACACGGGGGTTGGAAAACGGAATCAGCAAAATATGGATAAGTGCAAGTTGATCTTAACTCGTTACTTTCTCAGTTTTAAAATCATGATACGTAATAAGATTACGCAACATTACCCTACTTGTAAGTAAAAAGCTAAGACGACTCAACTCTCAAAACAACTTGTTTGCCAGGTCTGTCTAACGGAAAATAAAAAAGTTTAGTTTCGTTTAAGCAAAGCGAATTAGAAATTTAACGAAGTTATCGCTACTCTGGCACCATTTTGCTCAAAGGCTGACAAAATACGGGTATTATCAATACAGAGATAAAGATTTCTTTTTATTTGACATAATGCGATAGCTAATAGGGTATAATTAAGTTATTATACTATTGTGTGCAACATATTTTATAAAGCTTTTTTTGTTACGTGTCCAATAGTTTCTAAATTACATAGTTTGTTATGGTTTTTTAATGCACATAAAACGTAAGTAAATATTTTATTTGCGTAGTTTCGAGGAATACTTAAGCATAAATTCGACCGAAAGTATGTGTTTGTTGTTTGTCCATTACTATACTATCATGGAAATGTAATCTTGCTGTGAGTTAGCATCAAGAGGAGTTAAGTAAACATGTGAATGTTTTTTCTTGTTTAAATTTATAAGGAATCAAAAATATATGAGAAATCTGACTGGAATTAAGCTAGTTAAAATGAAATAATATGATGCAATATATTTTCATTTTTTTATATACTAATTTAAACAACACAGATACTTTACCTAATCAATTCATTTTATGCATGTGAAATCAGAATTTTTAGCTTTCCGATAATTAGGGATATCTTTTAATTAGGCTGTAAATACCGTAAGCAGGATATTGAAAGGTTTTATTTTGTGTTTTACTGCCATCGAGAACAAAAGCAAAGAATCTCGGCACAAAAAAATTATTGTTTGCTTGATTAGTGCTGTGTATTATATAATTAGCCTGTAATTATAACATATAATTAAATGATATGACTCGTGATCGGACTTGTAAGGAGAGTGTCAATGCAAGTTATTAAACAAACGATTGGTGAGAAAGGAAACAAGATATTAATTCGTAATATAATCTATATTATACGGTAACTTTCAGATTTTTCCCTTCAAATTTTAACACTGGAATTTTTTCGACCAAACAAGCTATAATTACTAAGGCCTTCATATGCATCACTTCATTTTTTTACATATGCATCACTTCATTTTTTTACATATGCATCACTTCATTTTTTTACATATGCATGACTTCTATTACCTAGCTAGCTAGCCAATTTACATAAATGCTTGGATTACAAGTGAGAATTCTTAGTGAGCCATACCATGATTATGTACATTGATGCATTTTTAAAACAACATGATCATACACATAATAATACACACTAGACAAAAAAAATATTTATTAGACACTGAGCAAAATTTCATCACTTATTACCAACTAAATTTTATTCACATAATCATTTTTTCCAGATTAATATTTTGAAGAAAATGAAGGAAAACGGTTTTTTTGTTTCAAAGCAAACAATATTTTTAAAATAAAAATGGCTGATACATTTTTGTTCTCCTTGTATATAATTGTTGAGTGGCAAGCTCTTTTTATAACAGCTTAACACTGAAAACATGCAACCTTTTTATTTTTGACGCATTGTCATTCTTAATTTACTAAAAAAGAAATAGCAAAAATCGGCGGAAAAACTTCGTCGTTGAAAAATAAAGTCAAAAAGAAAATTTTGGTCAGTAAAAAATATATTAGGAAATTTAGTTTCGTTGAGACAATCGATTTAATTCTCACAGAAAACCATGTGATGGAGAATCACGTGACGCCACTTCCTCCATGTATATCTCGCCACCTCAATTTAAAAAAGAGAAAATAAGTCGTGGGAGCGAGGTTGCTCCCCATGCTAACATACTGGTTGTAAATGTTGCTTTAGTTTTATGGACGCCGTAGCACTACTTTACCATCCTTGTGAATCCAGGTATAGGAGCATCACTTTATTGAACTTTGGTGATTTCCTAATCTTAGCAAATGCACGTGTTTTTTTTAAATACTGTTTACGCCTTTTGAAATGGAAAATAGTGGATAGCTGTTAGATTCTTACGTTTCGAAATTCTAAAAGAGCTTTGAAGGCCTTCAGTTCACTAAAAATGTGAGTATTCAAGTTTGTTTCTTTATACGAGCCAAATCTAAAAAAACACATCTGTATCTAGAACTGGTTTTAAATTGTTGAAGTCATTTGTTGTGCTTAGAATGTCTTGAGAATATGAATACATTTAATAAAATAACAGGGGCGTCCTGCCTTTTGTCAAATATCTAGAAAAGTATGGTCTATCAGAATTTCTGCAACCTCGTTCCCAGGACTTTGCACTCCAGTTAATTTTAACGCGACCCCAAGAAATTCGTTTAAGGCATAATTTTATCCTTACTGCGAGTTTTCTATGCATTTGGATATTATGTTACCAAAATTAAGAACGGGAAAAATAATGTCAATATAATTGTAACTTATGCCGTACAATGAAAGCACAGTTATGCCAAAACACGAACGCTTTCAATCCTTAGACGACGGGTCAAGGGAACATCCGGGCAAAAACTGCTCCCCATTACTTCTGAGTTGCTCAACATGAATCGTCTATGTCTCTTCCTCGGCATCCATTTGCGGCTCAAGGTAAGAAAAGTTAATTCTTTTTTTACCACATCAAAGGTCTTTTTTAAAAACGGGTGCACCTCTAAATTCTAATCGTTTTGAAGGCAACAACAACTTAGTTAACATAATAAATATAAATAAACTAGCCGAGAGATGCGGCGTAGAAGCGCCGGGTTGAGCACAAGTTACTGTGTTGGAACGCTTAAGTGTAGGTAAAACGTGTAACACATTTAGGAGCGCTTACAGCGATAAAGCCTTTTGGATGTAATGGTTTTAGATAATTCTTTGAACTGGATAAAACATTCGACCATGTATTTCTTAGACCCTACCACGGGAATTGCTTTTAATGTATGTATCTGTCAAAAATGCCTAAATTCAGAAACTGAGTATGATGATAGGTTAAATCAATTTTAGCTCAATTTCATCGAATCGATCTAAAACTATACCAAGTTTTATCTCGTTAATTAAATTTTTAGAGAAGTTATAGCACAACATCGAAATTGCCACGGGACTAATTGGTTATTCAACAATATTTGTTATTCCACAAGTGTCTTTGTTCGGAATAAAAATACAGGCTGTCAAGCTGGACATATTTTAAATTGCTATGCCAAGTTCATAATACACTCAGAAGCCTACGAAGGCACATTTTCGGAGTAAATAGCATAATAATTACAAAAACAACCAAGAATTATGCTGCTTGCTAGCTAGCTAGCTAGGTATTTTCACCTTTAACCAGAATTCAAAATGAAGAATGAAGGTAGCTAAAAATCACATTAAAAATTTGTTGCGGCCAACTGTATTTGGCTACTTTCACTTTTAGCCTGGGGTAGCTATAACAGCTCACAGTTGCAGCTTGTAGAAAACAGAATTGGTGAAGATAACGGAAAGAAAATATTTTTTTTAACAAACTGAATAATAATGCGGGCTAGCTAGTTAGCTGGATTTTTAGAACGCTTCCGAAAATCTACGTTTGTAGGGAAAATTTTAAAATTAATTAGTTAAAGAAATATACACGGTTAAAAAACGTGTTAAAATATTAATCCTAACATGTAAAAATATATACGAATTGAATATTTCTACAATACGAAACATTTAGAAGGGAAAGAGGTCAAAAAAAGCTTCAAAATTGCTACCGCTACAAACACCTTCTCCCATGCATCTCCTAATTGGCTAGAACTTCATGCTGTAATTATCAACGGAATCGGCGAATAATATTACGGGAGTAACTATTTAAAATTGTGTATGACAATAATGGAGTTTCCGATTTAATAAACCCCCTGGTTTTAAGCTACCATTTTGGCTCACAGACATACAGACAAGGAGTATTATAATAAAGATCAAAAAGGTTGTAATATAATTTTAGCTGTCAAGGTTTTCTAATTTGTGATTTTTTTTTTTAAAAAAAGGAAAATATATATTCAAAAACAACTTTATATTTTTAGGTGTATAAATCTTTAAAAAAGAAGGAAAGATGTTGGCTTCAATGCGCTCTGGAAAATTAGCCAGGTTATTTTTAAACTTGGTATCGGTGTTTTGTTTGATAGAATTGCTGTACTTCCTAGTGATAATGACCATGAACCAACCAGCGTATGATAATTGGAATGCTGATTTGAAAAATGAAATCATCGGATTAGAAGATCGAATGTCACGAAAAGAAGTATTGAAAGTAGAAGAATTCGAAGAAGGGAAGGTTGGACGTGAATATTTGGAGAATATGTTTAAAATTCCAGGTCATATGGATACAAAGACACGTAGGCTAAAAGACATTCACGATTTTATATACGAAACTTTAGATAAACTTCAAAATGAAGGCGATTGTGAGGAAAAGAAGATCGTCCAATGTCATAACTCTGTAATGAGTGGTTTCGGATCTACAATACATCGACATGTGATTTGCTTGCATATTGCGTTTGCTTTAGGACGTGCCTTTTTTATCCAACACGATTATTCTTCTTTTAACGGGCTAGGTGCATTTACAAAAATGGAATCTGGTAAATGTGCTTATTTGAAAAACAAAATTCCAGAAATAAAAAGCAAATGTAATTTCAAAGATCCTGAATGCTACTTAAACAAAGACAATTTTGAAATCGATCATTCTTACAAGGTTTTGGAGTTTACGCACGAGGCAAACTTTCCTGCGCCGAAATACATTCCTGGTACACTTCCCAAAAATATAGAAAAGGAGCTGTACGATCTTGGCGTAAAGAAACCGTGGCATTGGTTTACATCGCAATTGCTGGGTTATATGATATTAAGACCGAACCATGCATTCAAAGAGAAATTGGCTCAGTCTTTAGATGTGATTCAATTTCGAAAACCTGTAATCAGTATGCATGTGAGAAGAGGTGATAAAATAGGTGAGAACTTCCCAAATATATAATATGAAGTTTTGTTTTTTTCTTGTCGCGTGTACTTTTAGTAACCACTTACGCTCTTACGCTATTTGGAAAAGTAAAACAAGGCAATTCGAAAATAACTTTGCACAATTTCTAAAACCATTTCATGCAAGTGAAAAAATAACTTCACGCAAGACTAGAAAATAATTCCCAAATTCCTTAATATATACTATAAATAGGACAGCAAAATACTAAAAAAGGGGACATGCAATAATGGTATAAGGTTTTAACGTAAACGTGAAGTTTATGTTAACAAATAAAAGAGGTGGAAACCCTTAAATAAAAATAAATAAAAAAATGTTTTTTTTTCTCAATGAAACTGCACGAGGCTTCTGGACTATCGTATTTTATGGCTTGGTTGCACCAGATTTATTGTTGAAGATATCTTTCAAGCGAAATTTTGCTTCAAAAGTGACCTTGGCATTTAAAGCACTATTTTTTTATATATTTTTTTGTACAAACCTTGACTATTAATTATGGCCAGGAGTTCACTAGGCTACAAAGTTAAACTTGAATATAAAAGACAGAAAGAGCGCGATAAAGGAAAATTCTATCATTCCAGTCATACCAAAGGCTATAAAAGTGTGAATAAAATGCTCTTAGTGTTTAGCATAAGGATGGGAATGATATGTTAGGCGATTATCTAGTTGAGTTATTTTCCTCTCTCTGTATCCGTACTTCACATCCGTCGCATAACCAATAATTTCAGATGTGATTTTAACAAACGAATTTATTTTGCTCACATTCGTAATCCAAAATTTGTGTTTCTTTTAGGTTCAGAATCGCATTTTATAGATGAGTCTACCTTCGTTAAAGCTGCATTAGCAAAATCCAACCATACCCACGCGGATTTGTATGTTGCTAGTGGAGAAAAATCTGCCATCATGAAAATAAAACAGATGGTCACAGGGAAGTTTCGTGTTCGTCAATCGCCTGCTAATAAACTAAGTAGTATTTTGGTCAAACGAGACGATAAAAGCAAAAATACAATGGAAAACATCTTATTTGATTTATACATGTTGGCTCACGCTGATCACTCGATTGTTACGTTCAGCTCTAACGTTGGGCGACTGGTATGGGAATTAAAAACCGCCATGTATCCTTATGACGCGAAAGATACTGTGGTTTCGTTAGATTCTGGACTCTTTTATGGCTGGTATGATTACAACGCAAGGCAAACATATTATTTGTCAACTAAAGAAAACAAAGCCAGCTACCCCGTTGGAAAGGATAGCGTTGTGATGGAATATAATGTCGGTGAATTATTTTTACATCATCATAAAAAACGAGTAACAGATGACCATGGGCAATTTGTTAACTTGTCTCTAGTCACCAGCCGTAGTAACCGCAAATCAAAAGGTTACGTTCTGTCTGATGACTTAACAGAATGGCCTGGAAAGCCACATTATAAAAATGATATTGTTTAACTTATCTATTTATTGCAATTTTACCACTCGTAGGTTTTTCAATCGTTAAATTCTAATTTAGGCAAATTGAGAAAGAGTATTAAAATTTGCCAAAATTATATTTTTATGTTAAACATTGACAAAGCTTGCTTCTTTTTTTTGTGAGTGAAGCTTACTGATCGTCAAAATTTAGACTGTATCAAATACAACTTTTAAGATGTTATTCACTTGCATTTTCTGCGTTTTTAATAATAATAATTCTCATATTTTTGTGTTATTTCGTCATAATTTTCATTTCATCCACCGAAGGCGCTTGTTAATTTTTTGCTTATGTTTATGGCTATGATACTTGATGACGTTTTGTCATTTTCACGCATCACTCAAAGTATAGACATCAAATTTGGGGGCAAAAGTACGAGTTCAAGTTTGAGATCGATGGATGGAATGGACAATTGTCAATGTTAAGAGCAATTTTTCGATCATCTGCACGAAACGTTTAGTGGAGTTTACGAAACCACTCTTGAAAGATCTCACTATTCATTCAATTTTTACATAATTCGCATGAAAAAATGCCGAAAATCCTATTTTTCCAAATTTTTGGGTAAAATTCGAAACCCCCGCCCCTCCCGAACCAAATAAGGTTAACATCATCAAATGTTAAAAAATTGCATTTTTCACAACATTTTCAACGATAATCTTAAATCTAAATAGCAAGTAAAAAAACTTCCAAACTTTTTTTTTGTCACCATCTCCGACGTCATTGCATTGGGTTGGTGGAATAAAAAAATGGTCCCAATAAACGAATGTTTACCATAGTCCCAATTAAGCGAAATTTTTTCTTGTTAATGAAGTAAGGAAGATCAAGAAACCGAGGAATTCGGTCGTAGTTTTTAAAAGTCCCAAAACTCAGGGTCTCACTTAACGCGAGTATACTGTATTAGGAAGGAAATCACCTTAACGAATTGCACCTTAATTTATCGATGAGATAACCTCAAGATAAGAAACCTAGAAACAGTACTTCATAACGGTTTTTTATTTTGAGAATGGCGGCAAAGTTGGTTAGAGATAAATTTTCCGATATTAGAAATCACTGGGATTAAAAACTACTTGTCGGTTATCTCCCCCACCCTCAATAGGGTTCTAACCCTTATCATGGATGGACAATGACCTACAAGTTACGGTGTTACGACAAGTTTTTAATTTCGTATATTTTTGCATATCAATGTGAAAGACTATTTAAGGAGTAGCTGAGAAGATTTTTAAAATACGGAAGCAAAAATATCTTCAGTAAAGTTTTTAACAGGCCTGGTTGAAACTACTGATGATATTTTGATGATGATATAAGAATCAGTATAATCTGTCCTGAAGCAGCTTGTTCTTAATTTCCGAGACTTCTTCAAACTTATTTGTTCTTATTGAAGATATTATTTCAGCTTGCCTATTTAGTATATGGAAAGTTTATCATTTCTTGAGCAAGATAGTTTAGTAGGTGAAGTTTCGGGAGATCCTTCTCCCATCATCGGGTCAAGAAATGATATACTTTTTGCAATAATTATTTGTTCCTATTTTATTCCTTATAGTAAGAACACGCCTTCAGAATTTATTTTATTTTGTTCTGATATGGGGCAAAGTCTGCGGGTCGTGTTCGTATAAAATTGTTCTTATAAAGAAAGCGTGTATCTTGAGAGAGCGCTGAAAAAGAATTCACGTTCAGCATTATGTTCTTATTTTATCACAAATTTCAGACTCGGGTCTAACACTTCGTACTTTTCTTTAATGAGCTCGCGGAAAGTAAATTTAATACGATCATTATTTTTTTAAATTTCGTTGTTTAACAGTTTTACTGTTAATGCTTATTTGCATGCATGTTGTATTATCGATTAATATTTTTTATCGTTTTCACCCTATCTTATAAATAAGCAATGCAACAACTTATTTTTGTGTACTTGCCCCTATAATGTTTATGATAAAGGATTTAATATACCGTTGGAATGATGTTTTTTGAGAGTATCAAGAAACAAAGTTTGCGAAAAAGTCCTAAAATTGAGAAATTCGACAAAGTAGCAGTGCAGTAGCTTTGTACTTATTTCAAACTAGGTAAATTATCAATTTTCTTGATTAAACGTGACATGATAAAATTAACATTTATTTAAAATTCTGCTAAGGTAACTTATGAACGCATAATTGACTAAAAATCGAGTCGTAACTTTAACTATCAGACATGCTTCTGACGTAAGAGTCCCATATCTCATACAGTAGACGTCCGTTAATTCGAATGCCGCTTAATTCGAACTTTCCGTTATTTCGAACAAATTGCCCAGTCCCTTGAGTTTGGTTTAATAAAGTCTTATATTTTGAGCTGCTTAATTCGAACTCCGCTAATTCGAACATTTCGTTAATTCGAACAATTTTTTAGTCCCAAGGCTGCATTATGCTCGTTAATTCGAAATTTTGTGTATCGATAAATAAAATCTTATGGGAAAATAAAAAAAACGTTTTCATTTTTATTCATTTTTATTGCATCAATGGTGGCAAAATTTCTTTCAATTTATCAATTAAATTGGCATTTCCAATAAAATGAAGTTTACAAGGAATTTGGAGGCCTTGCCCATCGCCAAGCAAACAACGTTAAAAGATTTTTATAAAAAGTTGTAGTAAAGTTGTAATAAAGTTATATTAGCATAGAACCTATAAAGTTTATTAAAATTCTTGTTTTTTCTGAACTTCCGATAATCCGAACATTCGTTAATTCGAACAAATAATTTAGTCCCTTGCGTGTTCGAATTAACGGACGTCTACTGTATGTAACTCTAATACAATCTCGGGAGACTGAGTCATGTGTCCATCGAATCAAATGTCATGAACACCACATCAAGAGCTTAACTTCAATTTCTTTTTAACTAAATAGCTTTAAGAAGAAAATGTTATTGTATTTGGATGATTCCTGCAAACGATCCATCTTCCTATAATTTGAACTAGAACTTTAATTTTTCCGGAAAACGTGCGTTTGCACATTTCCTCCTCATTTTTATATTTTCATTTATATCCAAGACGACTACAGCAGTGTCTTTCATGCTGGCTTTATGAATGATTAGCTGATAAATAATGCGCATAATCAGAAAGAAAATTCCACGGCCACAGAATTCAATAAGATAGGAGTTTTATTCAATTACTGATTTATTAATTATCGAATTATTATCAATTAGAAAAATATATAAATGAATAGATGCTAATTCTTTATTAACATTATACATACCGAAGTTAGTCTATATTCTAATTTTTAGTTAATAGATTCGATATATCAAAATACAACGGACAGTTTTAACTAAAACTTTTAAACAGCAATGGAGGTGAGAAACGACCTGTCAATAGCTCGGCTGAAATCTTCCATTTTTCAGAATGGATACGATTCTTTCGAAGTATATAAAAAAATTGAAGAAATATACAACCACGTTGTGCCAATTGATCAAGAAATTCTTTCTTTGCGAGGACCAAAAAAAATATACTACCGTGGCGTTGATTATTTCATAACAGACTTTATTTTTAAATCCAGTAGCTGCAGCACATCAAAGATTTCATTTTTGTTTTTCTTTGTAAACACGAACTGTGATACATCACAAAAGTGGCAAATGTATGCAATTTTGTCCCACCACCACAGCATTCTTGTCTGGGAACGTTTACTGGACTATTATGGCGATATAGAATTTGGTAGGGAGTTCGCCATTGCAATTTTAGATCCAAACACTATTGCAGAAATTAATTGTGTGTGCGTAAATGGAAAGAATGTTGGGGAATTTTATTTCAGATCGGATAAAGAATCATTCTCTTCCACTGAGTTATTTCAAAACTACTGTTTGTTCAAAAGAATGAAAGCAAAAGTATCACCTACAAAAATCATACTGCAGGATCAATTTGTGGAAGTTTTGTCATCAGAAGTGAAGTTAAAAGTTAAGTTGATAGTTGAAAAAGACATGTGGACAATTGATCTCCTTTCAACCATATTTAAAACCATGGAATGCAACAAACTGCAAGATTTTGACCCTAGGTGGAAATTTCTTTTATATAAAACAATCGTAGAAGAGAATGAAGTACATATGCTAGATGACGAATTAAAAAAAGACATGCAACAAGCTTATCAATCAGCAACATCAAATCATTTCTTTGATCAAGACGACTACTTAATCATATCAAATGCATACTCGGCGCAGAACTTAATGCGTATTAAAATGATTTATCCTTCAAATGACAAGCTTCGTGTTGTTGACCTTCAAGAAGATGTTTGCATCAAAGATATCTTCAACAATCTAAGGCAAGGTAACGTAACTTGTCCTGTTTCTGACGTTCAGATAAAATTTGAACACGTGGATTCACCACAACAAACGCCTCTTTACCAATGTATCAAAGCTAAAATCCTAAAAAAAGATGAATCCGGTAACATATCACTGTACTACCATTATGGTCCACACTGGTATAAAGTGGCTTTAGACACAATGACAGAGGTTTACTATAACTTTATAAATATTGTACAACGGACATTGATGGCTGGCAAAACCAGTAGTACGGAGAATCAGCATGCTGATATTTCTCCGGAAATTTTACCATGGTGCACGACACAAAGTCCGTCATTTGAATGGAAAGAGCTTTTGAATTTTCTTCAATATGACGATTCCATGGGATTGCTTCAAAAGACACTAACAAAAACTATTAAAGCTCCTTCTGATTATACGAACGTATATGACAGAAATGTTTTGAGCCAACATCATGATGTCTTCCACTTAGATGGATATATTCATAAAATTGAAACCAAGGTCCAATATCCATGTCTGATACAAAACTCGGATGGTACTTTCCAAGTACGAAGGCCGTATTTAACTGATTATATTTTGGAAAAGATTCAACAAGAAAAACTAAAATTCTGTCCATTAAGGCTGCTTTAGTTTCTTCTCACATATATTGTGAACGGTAAACAGCAATACAAAAGTTTATATTCCCTCTCAAACTGTAAATGCAGAAGCAATGGATGGTGTTATTTTGTACAGGAAAACGCAAAGCAGACAGAAGACGCGTTTATCCCTTTTGACATCATGGCGTATAATGCTAAAAGAAAAAAGACACACGCTATATTTGTGATTAAAAAATCAACCGAAGAGAGTTATCAAAGAGTGTGTTCAGAGATATATTTAGCTGCACGCAAAGTGGCAAATGGAACGAAGAAGTGCTGTAAAACGAAATCACCCGATGCTGAAATGGAAAATATAATTGCCAAAACCAGCCTCGAATTCTATAGTGATCTCACAAAAAACCAAGTCAATTTATTTTTTTGCCTGGCTGCATGCAATGATTCAATAAATAGTTTTGGCTCAATCTGTCGATGCAACGTAAAGTACAGTTTCACGGAAAGAGACTTTGACGATGGTAAATGGGAAGGACAAAGTTGTTTTGACATTCTAAAAAAGACGGGCATTCTTCATAATGAATCAAACACAATCACGTCAAAAAATTTTAACACAGAAGATAGCTTTATGAATTTGTTGAAAGAAAACAGATGTAAGCCGTCAGGAGCAGAATATATGCATGATAAGATCAAAGAGAAAACACGCGCATTTTCCATTGCTGCAGACGACTACGCAGTTATGATGCCAGTTATTGAGCTGTATCAAAATTATAAGGAGAGCATGGCAAGCAAGAGAGTTCACTTCCGAATAATGGACATCGAAAAAGTATAACATTCAAAGAAAATATAATTGAACTTTCCTGTTATCATGAATGCTCTATGCTACTTCATATAATACACATATAATAAATCCTAAACTATCACTTATTAGATAGATGAAATTTCTTTCACAACATCTTTTGGTGAGGAGGATTTAAGCAGTAACAAAAGTAGCCATTTATTGTAATTTCTAAACTCTGCCAACATTAACCCGCCGGAGGGCCGAAGGAGGGGTGGGTGATTTTTTAGCCCCACTCCCAACATTTTTGTAATACTTCTGAAGCGTACCGTTGTATGGGGTTGAAAGTTGGTGACTTTTTATCATTCTTAGTAAACATCAGGCTAGTCAAAATAAGTTTGGTGTGACGTTACGTCTGTTGCCATGGTAACTCATTGGTCAACATTCTTATCAACACTTCCAAGTTTTTTAATCTTTTCATGCTTCTATGAATTAATTTTTTGCATCTAAAACATTTGAAAAAGTTTCTCTTATTCCGCATTTTTTGGTCTATTTTCGGCTTCAGAAATATACGATGACGTCATTTGTGACTGGATTTTTTTATTCCAATTGTCCTCTAAATGTGCTAACAAACATCTGTCCCAAGTTTTATGGCAATACAATGTCTCCTTTATAACTTTGGGAGTCTAAAAAGCATCCACCCTCCCGAATTCTCAGATCCCTAAAAAGCCCGGCTTAAAAAATAAAACTAGCAAAATGGCCAGTCATTACAGACTTTCCACCATCGCTTCTTACTTATTAAAAAAGCACTATCCGTAGATTTATTGCACGTGGTTTAAGGTTTGTAATATTTAGTAAATATATAAATTGAAACGTATCTCAATTACTGATCATTTTCGTTATATCATTTTCTCATATTAGCTAAATTGGCCTGATTATCTGTTACATGAATGTTTTTGGAACTATTGGAAAAAAATAGATGAGTGGGGTGGGTGGGTATTTGGGTAGTACTAGATTTGTTACGATGCGTTGCAAGGGTTGAGGGGATGGCGGGTGGTAAAAAATGGCGAATTGGAGTTTTACGTATATCACTATATTGGAAAATGTCATTGATGCAAGCTCTGCAATGTCTTGCTGTGAAGGCTTTATATGAATACCGATGCAACACCCGTGGTATTAAATCGTTACTTTTTGACTCCCTTAAATTGTTTACCAATATACAGTTGTCGCGCGATAAGTGGAACTTTCAAGGGAGCGAGGTTTCACTTAGCGAATGTTCCACTTATCCGAAGATTTTTCGGATAAGTGGAAATGTAATTTTGTCAAAATTAACGCATTTCTTGTAAAAAAAATTGGAAGCTCTAAAAATACAGATGCGAAAGGTTCCAGAAGAGTTAAAAGACATAGCGAGTTTAATTTATGACTTATAGAAGGGAGATTTACAATTGTTTAGTCGTGAATGTTGTTGTGTCGTACACTAACGAATCATTTGTAAATTGATTTATCTAAAACTTAATAAATATCTGATTTAAATCTTTTTTGTTTCGTTCCTGCATCGTTCTCATCGATCACCCGATATATTTCTTGTTTTTTTCAATCAATGTGACACTATCTTATTGAATCACTAACATACTGTCTGGCAGCCTGGCAGTGAGCGGGATAAGATCCGCAGTCCTAGAACTGGGAGCCGCAGACGAACCCGCTACACTACGTGCGGCAATATGTTAGTGATGAACTCAAATAGTTTATCGGGATTATAAGAATTTGTCCTGTTGTCCTGAATTTGATTATTCCGTTACGTCAATGACTCCCTTAAGGAGCCATTAAGTTGATTTATATTTAGAATATATCATTATGTAAAAAACGAGCTTTAATTCCATTAGGGAATTAATTTTTCTTTATATATATATACCGTAACATTTTATTCACTTGCGAGTTGCGTTAGTGAAAGGAATCACAATTTGTAATTGTTGAAAGAGACACATCGCAAATAAAAGCTTCTTCACTGCGCAAACAATCCAAACATAAAGATTACAAATTTTGACAACGAGAAGCTGAAAAGGGCGTTTAGCAGACGTTTAGCTACTGTCATCGAAATTTTCTGTAGAGCTGTGGACCTGCTGGGAATGCAGTCAAGGCTCTAGTCACATCATCGCTGATATATACATTAACCTACGCTGTTTGCTGAGGTGCTGTACTGATCCTGAGTTTGCTGCTTGCTGACTGTGTTTGCTGCTTGCTGAGTCGATCCTGTTTGTAAGAACTTTAACTTTCACTGTTGTTCGAAATTTCCTGTAGAGCTGTGGACCTGCTGGGAATGCAGTTAAGGCTCTAGTCACAATCATTGCTGATATATATACATTAACTTTACGCTGTTTGCTGAGTTGCTGTACTGATCCTGTTTGCTTTTCCTGAGTTGCTGTACTGCTGCAATGACAGAGCCACAGAAGGATCTTTTGTTCCAAGATCGTTCTGAACAAAAAATGAATGTCCTGAAAAGACAACGTGGTGGAAAAAAAGGCTCTATCACAAAGAGAATCCAACAACTAGAAGAGCTTATACAAGAAAGAGGAAGCCGCACACGAATTAATTCGTTATTTCAAAAGTCTTTTGGTGGTTCAAAGAGAAGCGAAGGAGATAAACCAAGCATTAGAAGATCTTGGGGAAGACACAGAAGAATGGATGGATGACATAAACCTATCCATCGACAATTGCAAGTCAAAATTAGATGAATATTTTGACCAAAGACAACACGATGCACCATCTGAAGATGGGAGAGCTTGGTTAATGGATGAGTTTGGGAAGTCCGTGGAACAAAACACTTATGCTAATGCACAACTCACCTCCGAATTTTCCCGGCTATCAACAACCGATCCATCCACAAATGTACATCTTGGATCTATGGTAACATCCAATCCTACAACCTACTACCAATTTGAATATGGAAATGGACAGACACGCAGAACACCATTTAGAACACAATATTCTACTGTTATGACATCTCAGCCTGCTACAACAACTGGACCTACACATGGAGCTGTACCAAAATTGCAGAGAAAAGTAGATCCTACTCCATTCCACACTTCAACACAAGTAAGACAACGGCCATTGGAAAACAATCAGGTGGACTCATGGATTGATTTTCTAGACGCAAAGATACCACCATTACCATCCGACGCAAAGGTAGAAGATTCGCTGTCGTCATGGTTTGTCCAACAAGGACTACCTCGCATCAGAATACCTTGGTTTGACGGATCCCCTCAGCATTACGTCGATTTCGTCACCAGTTTCAAAGATTTAGTTCACAGTCAAGAGTACTTGTCAACAATACAGAAATGTGTTTACCTTAATCAACATGTAAAAGGTGAAGTACGACGCGCAATTCAGGGATTCAAAAAGGATTATGAGGGATACGTCATGTCCCTGAAAAGAATAAAATACATGTTTGGGCAAATATCACGAATTGCTCATGCTGTCCTATCAAAAGTGACCAATGGAAAACACATTGTAAATAGAGATTCCGTTGGTTTAACAGATTTGTATTATACCATAAGTGAATGTTTAATAACGTTGCAGAAGCTGAATTATGTCTCCGACCTATACAGCACCGACGTTCTCCGCCAAGCTTGTAAACGTCTACCTCAATACCTGCATCCGAAGTGGGCGGAATATTGTCTCAAAATCCGCAGAAGTCAAGAACCAAACCTTACTCACTTAGAGTCCTGGCTGCAAGAAAGAATCCTTGCATCGAAGGAATCATACCTTCCTGACGACTTCCCTGGTAGAAGCTTGTACACAATTCCAGACCGAGATCGGAAGAACGAGCGAAGTAATAGGAGAAGGGATGGAGAAGATCAAAACGATAATCAATGGACTGGAACTCTCCATCGCAAGGCTAATGACTACAATGTTTGTCGGATATGCAAGGAAAAACATCCATTTTTCAAATGTCCAACATACAAGAAAATGGATCCAGGGAAACGATTTCAGGCTGCGAAGAAACTTAAGATGTGCTACAACTGTTTAAAACAAGACCATTTCACCTCGAAATGCACATCAAAAAACAGCTGCTTCGAATCCGGGTGCTCCGAAAGACACCACACAACGCTGCATAAATACTTTGTTGGTGAAAAGAAAGACAATGAACCTCCAAAGAAAGAAGATCAGCCAACATTTCAAGGGGAAACCCAGATCTCTAGTCAATTAAAGGAAACCGTTTTTCTTGCTGTAGTACCTGTCAAGTTAATTGGTTTGGACTCAACTTGGACAACAACGTACGCTCTTCTCGATTCTGGCAGTCAAAGTACCCTTCTCAGTCGAGATGTTGCTGAAAAACTGAAATTGAAGACGAAAAGCAAAATAATATCAATCAGTACGATAAATGATACTGGTAATGAGATTAAAGTAAAGGAGACGAAGCTGAATGTGAAATCTACACTAGACGATTTAAACGTACAGATTGATCAATGCTACATCGTTCCAAAAACACACTTTCACATGCCTGCGCAAATATATCCTGAGGATATCTCTCGATTTGAGCACATTAAAGGAATTAAACTTCACAACGTACAAAGCGGTCAGATTGGTATATTGATTGGTGCAAATGTTCCGTCTGTGCACATACCGCTTGATGTGAGAAC
Organism: Hydractinia echinata; assembly: GCA_030067915.1. Classification (NCBI taxonomy): domain Eukaryota; kingdom Metazoa; phylum Cnidaria; class Hydrozoa; order Anthoathecata; family Hydractiniidae; genus Hydractinia; species Hydractinia echinata. Next base: position 1,037,515 of record JASGCC010000029.1, read on the forward strand.
CGGAATTGGATCAAAGTTATCAGCCATAAAAACCGTATTTGGTTGGACGCTTTTCGGACCACATGGCCGCATTGGCAATCCTTTCGTAAATAAATTGCATCTGGAATCAAAGGAAAGTATTCATGACGCTGTACAAAGGTTGTGGGAACAAGATTCAATTGGAAATGTGAACGACAGGGATCCTGCGCCATCTATTGAAGATAAAATCTGTCTGCATAAACTTGATCTACAGACCAGATTTGACTGCGGAAAGTACGAAGTCCCTATGCTTTGGAAGGAGAGCGTTATCCTTCCTAACAATCGTGCAACGGCAGAAAAGAGGTTTGCACACCTACTTCAAAGACTAAGGAAGGACCCAAATCTGCATAAAATGTATAAAGATACCTTCGATAAATATATTAGAAAAGAATACGCAAGAAAGATGACTCTAGAGGAAATATGTCGTTCTACCAATAAGACCTGGTATTTACCTCATCATCCGGTTTTCAACCTAAACAAGCCTGGAAAAATTAGAGTGGTATTCGATGCCGCATCAAAACACGACGATCGCAGTCTAAATGATGCTCTGCTACGTGGTCCAGACTTGTTAAACAACCTCACGGGAGTTTTAATGAGGTTTCGTCTATACCCAATTGCAATTTCTGCTGATATAGAAGAAATGTTTCTCCAAGTGAAAGTGGATGACCTAGATAAGGACTCCTTGAGATTTCTGTGGAAGGAGGACATAATGTCAGAAGCGCAACCCGATACCTATCAGATGACGGTACACATTTTTGGCGCCAAGGATTCACCGACATGTGCAAACTATGCATTAAAACGATCTGGAAGAGACAATTTTGACAAAGTGAATGCCGCAGCAGTTGAAAGCATCCTGAAGTCCTTTTACGTGGATGATCTACTAAAATCCGTCAATGATGTGGAAAGTGGAAAAAGTCTGTCTTCATTTGTTAGTAACAATAAAGACGTGCTAAATGTATTACGGGAGGAATTGGTATCACCAGTAAAAGACGTAAAAGTTAACACAGGCGAGATTGTAAGAGCACTTGGAGTGAAGTGGGAAATCAAGTCGGATACCTTTACCTTTACATCAAGTATTCATAACGACACCAAAACAAAGGTAGGAATCCTGAGTGTTATCAGTTCAATATTTGACCCATTGGGGTTCATATCGCCTTATATTTCCAAAGGAAAGGTGATTCTGCAAGAAATATGGCGTGAAAACACAGATTGGGACGAGGAAGTTAGCAGCACTATACAAATTGCATGGAAAAAATGGCACATGGTCTGCAATCCTTGGAGAAATTCAAAATCGAAAGGTGCTACAAAACCAATTTTACAACCAAATTGCAGTTGCACCTGTTTGGAGACGCATCAGAAAAGGCCTATGGCGCAGTTGCCTACTTGAGGATTGGGGCTGAACCTGCCAAAATAAGCCTCGTGATGTCAAAGGGAAGAGTTGCATCAACGAAGCCACAAACCCTTCCAAGACTTGAACTTAATGCCGCCACACTTGCAGTAAGGCTGTACAGATTCATCATAAAAGAAATCGATTTACCAATTGAAGAAGTTTATTTCTGGAGTGATTCGACATTGACACTTCAGTATATTAAAAATGAGAAAAGTCGATATAAAACCTTTATTGCAAATCGAGTTTCCGAAATCCGAGAAGTAACAAATCCTTCGCGGTGGTATCACGTACCTGGCGATGAAAATCCAGCTGATGTCATCACAAGAGGGGTCTACAATATGCACGAGCTAGAACTTGCAGACGGCAAAAGATCTTGGAAGTCTGGCCCGAATTTTTTGCAGGGCAACGAAAACCTTTGGCCATCCATAGAAATACTCCCATTGGATCCTGATGATAAAGAAATCAAGGGGAAAACAGTTTTAATTATTGCGGCTGACAGAAAAGAAATGGTAGTCAGTTACGAAAATTATTCTTCATTCGATAAACTAATCAGAATCATAGGTTGGATTGACCGCTTTGTAAAAAACTGTCGTAGGAAGGTGAAATTAATGATGCCGCTATTATCACAGGAGGAGATTACGAATGCTAAAAGAGTCGTATTTCGTGACGCCCAAATACCGTTCAGACAAGAGATTCAACAAATCAGGGATGGATCTGCTGTATCGAAGAAAAGTAAACTTGCTCCATTTAAACCATTTCTTGATGAAAGTGGAATCATCAGAATAGGAGGGAGACTGAAGAATGCTCAAATTCCATTTGATGCCAAGCACCAAATTATCCTACCAAACAACCATGTCGCACAATTGGTTATCAGGAAACACCACTTTAGGTGCGGGCATGCAGGAGTTAACCAAGTGTTGTCCGAAGTGAGCCAAACACTGTGGATTTTGAATGGTCGCGTAGCAGTAAAACGCGTGATTCAAAAATGCATCGACTGCCAGAAGTTTAGGTCAAAGGCTCAAATCCCAGTGATGGCGGATCTCCCAAGACATAGAATCGACTTGGAAGAGCCTCCCTTTACAAATACGGGAGTAGACTTTTTTGGACCGCTATTGATAAAGCAGGGGAGGAAGAGACTCAAGCGATGGGTGTCGTTGTTTACATGCATGACAAATCGTTGCGTACATCTCGAACTGGTAGAAAGCTTAGAATCGGATGATTTTCTAAACTCGTTACAAAGATTCATCAGTAGGAGGCAAAAACCAAAATTGATAATTTCCGATTGCGGCACAAATTTTAAAGGTGCCTCGAACGAACTTAAGCAAGAGCTGAAAAAACTGGGTCATCAAAAGGTTGAAAATTATTGTTTCGGCCTCCAAATTGAATGGAGATTTAACCCACCATCTGCTCCCCACATGGGCGGCGCTTGGGAGCGACTTGTACGAACAGTGAAAACCACAATGAAATTTCTGACTAAGAATCTAGTTTTGACCGTTTTCCAGCTGATGACTCTGTTGGCGGAGGCTGAAAATATCGTCAACAGCCGACCACTTACACAAGTTAGTGACGATCCTAGCGATTTTCAAGCTTTGACTCCAAATCATCTCCTGAAAGGGTTTGGAAGTCCCAATTCTTCACTGTCTTTAGACAAAAATGCTGATCTTCCACAAAGTTTCAGAAGACGATGGAAGCATATTCAAGTACTCGTAAACCATTTCTGGATCCGTTGGAGAAAGGAATACTTGCCAAACACTAACGAAACGATTAAAATTGCAAGATGAAAATCGAAACATCGAAATTGACGAATTGGTTCTGATCGAAACAGACTCGCCGAGAGGACAGTGGCCGCTAGGAATTGTGGTAAAAGGAATTGCAGGAAGAGATGGAAAAGTGAGAAATTAAAACAAAAAATGGTACATATCTTCGACCCGTGGCGAAACTCCGACGTCTAGAGCTTAATTAACTTCGTCAAGGGGAGGGGTATATAAGAATTTGTCCTGTTGTCCTGAATTTGATTATTCCGTTACGTCAATGACTCCCTTAAGGAGCCATTAAGTTGATTTATATTTAGAATATATCATTATGTAAAAAACGAGCTTTAATTCCATTAGGGAATTCATTTTTCTTTATATATATATACCGTAACATTTTATTCACTTGCGAGTTGCGTTAGTGAAAGGAATCACAATTTGTAATTGTTGAAAGAGACACATCGCAAATAAAAGCTTCTTCACTGCGCAAACAATCCAAACAGGGATGGTTGTGTATACATAGGGGAATTTTTATCATAGCACATCTGCTATGATAAAAAATTCACCTAACTATACTTTCTATCAGTTGTAAAACAGCTTTGACCTCTTTCAAGCTCTTCTAAGGTGTTTTCAAGCAAACTTTTAGAATGAATCTTGCTTTTTGATGCCTGCACGGACGCCATGTTGCCTTCAGAAAATTAGCTGTAATGTGTCACCACGCATGTGTTAGTTTTAGAAATCCTTGATTCGAATTTAAACAAACACATCCGAACATTTGTTATAAAAAACGAGCAAACGTTCCAGTTACGAGGGTGTAATTGGGCTTAATGGACCAGAAAGATGGCTTCACTCAACGAATGTTTAAATTATCCAGGGTTCCAAATATCGAGCGACAACTGTAGTTACTTACATACTCCAATAGATCTCACTTTCATGTCATGGAGAAAAAATGTTACCCTCGCCATGTTTTTAAATGCGATTTCTTCCGGTACAATCGCGGACGTAATGTAATTTTGTTGTATGTTTTGTTGTTTTTGTTTTAGTGTTAAATACCACTGGAAAACAAAATCGTTAATATAAGGACAGAGTGTTCCTCATGTCAGTGAAGTTCCACTGCTTGCATAATGAAGTTGTATGCATACGAATTAATTAAATATTTTCGTTGCAGGGACTCGAAATTACTTGACCTTAACTTGCCCGCATCAATTTTAACAAGCCCAAACTACATTTTCGTCGTGTTGGAAAAGCCATCGCTGGCGGAAGGCATATTAAACAAAAATAGAAACAAAAAAAAAAACAGGAAAAATATTTCTTTTACTATCCTATATGGTTTACTTAGGTTAATGATCTGATGTTTTCTTATTAATTCTTTCTTGTCGAATTTGCATTGAGGAAACGTTATTAGGTCGATTTTGATCAAGAATATAGAAAAAACACATTTATTACCATCACAAATCCAGCGGATCGTTTAGCTCCAGAAAGCTTCCAAATAAATGAATCTACTTGTGCTTGATACTACAGTCTTGATAAGCATTATATTGAAATTCGTACAAAAGCGAGTGCCTTCGTTCAATATTGAATATTTCATCATAAGTCTGGAAGGGTCGGAGTACATCAAACACAGCAACAGAAAATCAACCAAGATTAACAAGATATTTGCTATTAACTACTACACGTTACATAATAATTAAATAACGATTCTACATACAAAGAAAGTTTGCCATTGACTAAAACGTCAATAAATGATTGGGTTAGCAAATACCGAAAAATGTATTTAGCAGGAACAAACTAAACGAATTTATGTCTAAAATTTGCCTTGCTTTTTCTTCCATTAGGAACTTGCAACTTTAAACTGCGATTTAAAAAATAATATTGGAACATTCCTTCTCCAGTAAAAACAGGCAGCTGAGATCGAAGCATGTTAAGGAGATATAAAATTTTGTAATGATTGTTGCGGCAAAACCTTATGAAAAGAAAATTATTAAAATTATAAATAAAAGTTATTAAAAACATGATTATCTCTTTTTATTTTTTCTTCTTACTTGAAATGATAAGTCTTTTATATAATTCAAAACCAGAATTACTAAAAAAAGATTTCATGTATCGTTACGTTCTTTGAGAAAACTAAGCAAGCCTGATCATCCGTTTGTTGATAAAAATCATGTGTTTGTGCTATATACAAAACCAAAAATATGTCGTTTAATATAATAACCCCGTACCCTTACATATAAAAGTCTTCTTAAGATAAGTATCACATACACCCTTTTAAAGGAACAGTGTGATGTTTACAGCATATATTGCCTATACAGGTGTATATGCATGTGTTTATGTAAGCCCACGCGTTTTTTCTACACGAAACATCTCGGAAATAAAAAAATTTACATTTACCGACAAGTGTGTTTCTAAAAAAAAATGTGCAAGTGCAGAAAAAGAACGATAGATGTTTATATATATTTTAAAGCGATAGGTTTGGAAACATATTTAACAACAGATTTAAAATAGTTTTATGTGACACCACAGCACAAAATAAAAAAGAAGCAGATCTAGCTTGCTATAATCAATAAAGACAACTCTAAAAATAATTACTTAAATCGTGATAAATTCTAACGTTGCTAAACATTAAATAACTATAATATGTATTTAAAACGACTCGTTGTGCAAATATCTAACAACAGCCATATTAATTCTTTTAAAGGAACAACATTTGACTTTCCCAAAAGATATGTCATTAACTGTTAGTTACTGGTCTGCAACACAACAGAAAATATCGTTCAATAAATAAATAAAAACAACAACAAAAAACAAAATGGGTAAAATTTACTGAAATGTCTGATACTTGGAAAAACACAACAAAAAACAGACAGAAATGTGATAAATCTCAACTTCAAAAACGACATGTCAACAACAGCTACTTTATCAACAAGACGTTCAAATGGTCCACACACCCCTTTACAGTAACGTTGCAAATTATTTCCACTGTTGTAAAAATATGCAACTATTATTCTGAACTTCCAAAATCTAGTTTTGTTGTTTATGAAGAGAAATAACGTACAATTAACTAGCTATGTTAAACCGTCACCTCTCGCTTATTAGTAATTTAAATCGACACACAACTATGTGTCAATTTTAATTACGCCCTGATTCTTTTTTGATAAACACGTTGTTGCTTACGTTTCCAGTGAATACAAAAGCTTTGTTTCAATCATCGATACCAGGTGAAAACATCGACATATAAAATCATAGCATATAATTTCACTTCAATTTAAATCGGCATGATAAAAAAATTTCGGCTTATTTGGGCAAGATTTAATGAATTAAAGTAGCTTAAAAAAAAGACAGAAACTGATCTGGCGTCAATATTTATCAGTCTACTGGCAGTTTAACTTTTACGTACAATTAAAATACTAGAATTAAACAGGTTTTAAACTTCCGTCAGATGTAAACTAGATTTTGGCCATAGTTGCATAAAAGGTGGCAGTAAAACTTTCAAATTCGAATTTTTTAACATAATTCTCTTACTAAAGTTATTTCTAGACTATATATCCATATATTTCCTCATAAAACATTGTTATCAAGACTTTATGGTTATTATCATTTACTAAAATTTGGATAATAATTGAAAATCATTTTCATGGGTCTTAAGGTCCATATTTTCAAGAAATAAATGCTTTTATAAGCGACATTAGGTTCAAATATTTCAATAACGAACAACTTATAAGCAACAGCCAAACCGAAGAAGTAATTAAGAAAAAGAAAAACGACACAATCGTGAATTATAAAAAACAGAAATAGTTTTTGACATTTTACATTTTTCTTCATACGATGAAAAACGTGATAAAACGTGAAGTTTGATTTTTATTGTTACAACTGAGCAAACAAACATATGAAGTAGATAGTCAATAAGCAACAATCTGAAAGTTAAACATTATTAATACTCAGCCAAAATTTTGTGTTTCTAAAAGTGCAGCAAACAAATTTGTATATACAAAACAAGAAAATGGTGCCGCTCTTTGGACAGCTACGAAATGGTAACTGCCACCATAATCACTTTTTTCGTTTCGTGCTTTTATCTATCTGTGCGTACATCTGCTGTATATGCGCCGGCGTTTCAGGAGGGTCACAAACTTTGTCATAATGCTGAGGCTGATATTTCTCGCCTTCACGCGGTTGCTTCTTATCTTTCTCAACTTGAGCGTATAAGTTCTGGTTCGATGCTCCAGGTTTTCCAGCGCCCAAAGGTTGTTCGGGAGATGTCTGTCTTTCAGGTTCTGAGTATAAATTTTGATTCGTTGATTTTCCGGCGAGCGGATTCACTCCATTATAATCACCCGTGTTTCTTGGTCGTGAATAAGCATATACTTCCGTTTTTTTCGGTTGTTTATCGACAGCATTCGTAGCAGAATCGTAGGTTTTCATGTTATTAGGTGGATTAGCCTTAGCAGCAGCGTTATCAACGATAGCTCCGTTTTTGATGTAGGGATTGTCGTTCTTTACTTCGAGTTGGTCGTATGTTCCGTCATCTAATTGTGCTAAACTTATCGCATCTGTGTTATTTTTTCTTTCTACATTATTTTCTATAAGATCATCAGCAATTGCATATCCATCAGCGTCAGAATGGTGTGGCAATGGCTAAAGTAAAAAAAAATGTGATTAATAAGCAGTTTTTTAAAGTGACAATAGGCGTGATATTATCTCTTTAATAATAGCTGTATTCCGTTTATTTTGTTCAAAAGGGTTACCGATATCCCTTTGATCTTTCCGCGAGTTTTTAGAAACCAGGGGGTTGTTTAATCGGAAATCTTATTATTGATTAAAATAAATTCCAGAAATTAATTTATTTTTTTAAATAATTTAATTACCTTAATTGATTAACTTTAATTAATTAAAAAATAAGTTAAGTGATTAAAATGAATGCATTATTTTGATACGCTATTTTTAATAAATAATAACCCCCGTGAAGATTCCGCTCAGGAGCCACAGAAATCAAATAGGACAATTTTACTGACAGCTTTGCTGGCTTTGTTTTGACCGCTCGCACGTAGTATACCAATCAAAACGCCTGATTCTTTGAAGGCCGCGAGAGTCTTGAACCAATCCAAGACTCTCGCGGCCTGGTCATGCCAACGAAGAAACATGATGGCCATTCTAGTTTTGAAAGTGCTGGTGGTCACTGTTATGTTTGTAGGTCTGTTTCACCTTTTTGTCTTCTATAAGCCTTTTATTTTTGTAATATTTGTTTTTTGTATGTTCTAAAATGTTAAGATAAATATATTGTCACTTTTTTAGTCACGCACAGATCTTAAACGCACCAGTTTTAGGATTTTTGGCCAGGAACGAAGATTTTGAAGGCTAGCTAGCTAGCTAAGAGCCTCACTTATTACTATTCTCTATGGTATAACAGCTTTTTATCCTAGCTAACATTTATTTTTATGTTGAGGCTGTAGCTATGTAGCTATATATATCTTTGGCTAAAAAGTGAAAGTATAAAAACGCAGTTTGGCTACATCAATATTCTTAAGCAATAATTCTTATGCTAAATGCAGTTAGCTAGGTAGCTAGCTACATCTTTTATTATTTTCCTAAAAACTTTTTCTGCAAATAAAATGGCTGAGCGATTGTTTGAGCTGGATGGGTAACGACAGGCTGTTTCCTGTGTGTTTTTATTTATATAAACCAAAGTTGCAATGAAGTTTTTTTAGAAAAGGGTATTACGCCTATACGCCTGTCCAACTCTGTTTAACTGTACTAAGCGCTTAACCCAGTGTTACCAACAGACTTTTTTTTGGCAAAGGCTGTTACACCTATGCGCATGTGCAACGTGGTTTACCTGTACTATGCCCACTGTGACAATTAATTTTTAAACTTTCTCGGTAATCATGCCTGTACGAACGTGCAACACTGTTTACCTGGACTAACCGCTCAGCCCTGTGTAAGCAATGGACTGTTTCTTGTGTTTTTATTCAAACAGAGTCTGCGAGAAAGTTTTTTTCAAAAGGGTATTATCCCTATACGCAAACTGTATTAAACGCTTAGCCCGGTGTCACGATACATTTTTTAACTTTAATAAAAACTTATTCCGCAAAATAAAATAATATTGACTGATTGTTTTGCTATTATGGAGTAACAACGGTTTGTAAACTCTGTTTTTATTTCGGCTATCGTTGCGGGAAAGTTATTTTTCGAAAAATATGTTACAGTCGCAACACTATAATGGTGTATGCGCTTTACTTGATTTACAACATACTCTATACCTGTACTAAAGCGCTCCACCTGATCTTGTGGCGCAGTTTACGGCTTTTATTAAGCGCTCCAAGAGTGTTCAACGCCGGGTCACACCTTGACTTGTTGCTTACGCCGGCGTTTCGACGCCGGGTTTCCCGGCTATCTCTTTAAAAACAGCGGTATTCCGTCTGTCTGTCCGCGAAAGCCGCGTTCTCTTACGGAAACATGAAATGCGATATATAAAGGACGGGCGACCCCGTGGATTTTTCCACGGGTTAACGACTAGTCTCTTTAATAATAGCCGTATTCCGTCTGTCTGTCTGTCTGTCCGCGAAAGACGCGTCCTGTAACGAAAACACGAAATGCGATATATAAAGGATGGGCGACCCGGTGGATTTTTCCACGGGTTAACGACTACTCTATATTGTAATACCCGTATACGTCTGTCTGTCTGTCTGTCTGTCACGCAGAATGGTAACCGCAGTAGCGAGACACACGAAATGCATTTAATAAGGGACGGGCGAACGCGTGGATTTATACACGGGTTAGCGACTAGTCAATATTTAAAAGCAGTTAAGATCTATTAAAACTACTATTTTAGTTGAAAAAATCAATGGATTAAGGCTACTCCAAAATACACAGCCAAAATATATTATACGAAGAGGAGATTAGTTTGGAGACAATTTTGAATTTCTAACTGGGTGGTGTACACATTGTTTATTTGCTACACATAGGACTTCTTAGAGTTGCTATTTTACATTCTTTCCAAGCGAACTTACTTGGAACTTTTATAAACTATATTTTTACGCTCGCTATGGAAATAAAGACATCTCGACGTAAACCTTCTCATACAAAATTCTCGTTCGGTCTCTTCGATTACTTGCATTTATGCATAAATTGTGTTCACGTCATTAATTGCCGCCCCACAAAGCCGGGCGTGAAAAAACGTTTTTTCCAAGCGAAATCTTGCGTTTCGTGTTGCTATTTGATTAAAGCAGCCTCAAAGCAGTATAAAATTTTAAAGCTGTACTAAAAGTTTAATTTCTGACACTTTCCAAACTTTTCTATAAAGTTTTGTGTATTTTATGTATTGTTATGTGTGTGTAAGTTTAAGTTAGAAAAAAGTAAAATATTTGAGGCTCCTTTTCTTAGCTAGCTAGCTATTTTTCAGATTGCAATATTTTAATCATTATCCAAATTATGTTTTAGAGCCACAAAGAACAATACTGACGGAGATCCTAACTAGAAAGATAAAGGATGTACACCATTGTCAATAATGCATTGTTTTCTTTTCAGCCATCTTCGTATCTTAGCAATCGATTAATTCATTCGCAGTCATTGCGTTGTAGGGATTGTAAAAAATTCGTTAAATACGTGTTTAAGGTGGTACAGGAAAGCTGCACCGCTCGAAGTTAACAATGGTTAAAACATATAGCTACATAATTTGTTTTATGCGGGCTAGTAGTTTATGTATGGATTATGTCACCAGGTGTTCATAAATTTAATTTTAAATTGTCCTTTAATGTTGCATGAATTTTTAAGGGAAGAAATTGTTGCAAAATTAATCTTCACGATTGAAGATTATATTTTTATGGAACAAATTTTTGTTATTGGAATGTTTTTAATGTCAACTGCGAACTTCTGGGAGGTTTGAAACTTTCTTTAAAAATGGAGAATTGGTTGTGTTTAAAACGCTTGTTTACGGAAAGTACGAAAAAGTTATCCTTTATTTACAAACTATATGGTTTGCACGTGCTAAAAGTTATTAACCCAGATTAAATTTTTTGGACAAAGATTTCAGAAGTTATTGTTTGATTTACAAATTATTCACAGCCTAAAAAATATTGTTTATAGAAACTTAATACTGTTTTGAATTTGTGTATGGGTTTACTCTTAAAAACCACTCAATTTTTCTTTGTACACAAATCCCCTGAAAATTGAATACGTATGTAAGTTCCATTGCAGATGTAAACGTGGTATTGCAACTTACAAACAAATTACTTATATAAATAAGTAACGATAAAAATATACTAGACAGATATTTTAGTTCTTTTTAATGAATTCTAGCTAGTTGAATTCCTTAATCAACAAATAACATTTGACTTTATTAAAATTTGACCTGTGAAGGAACAAAATTTTAGATCACTTTAGATAAAAAAGTTAGCATAAACAAAATATCGGTAACGTTAATTTCTATCAGCGAACCATATTAACCTAACATATTAACCTAACATATTAACCTAACATATTAACCTAACATATTAACCTAACATATTAACCTAACATATTAACCTAACATATTAACCTAACACATTAATGAAAAATTTTATAATCGTAAAAGATTACTTGCTTCGTTACCTTGTTTAACAAGATAATTCTTTTAACAACACACAACAACTCTGAAAGTTCCGTGGTACACTAAACTGGTACCGATTGGTATACTAATCACTCTCTTAAAAAATATATATATAAAGCGGCAGCAATGAGTTCAATCTACAGTTCTACTGGTTAAAGCCACAAGACGATAAGCTTAGTCCCCACTAAGACGATGATCTCTCATCGCTTTCATTTTTAAGGCGATGAATTTTTCGCGTTTTAGTGGCGATGAAAAGCGATGAAATTTTAATGTCCATCGCATATTTAAATAAGCGATGAAAAAAGCGATGAATATCAAAACATTTTGACATTTATTTAAGCGATGAACCATGACCTTTCGTGATCTTATGTAGGAAAGGTTAACTTTAAAAGCCTGCCGCTATCATAGCAATAGATTTAAATCTTAGCATGGGTTATCCCCTTTTTTTAAGATTAAAGCTAACACTCAAACGTAGAATTGGACATGGTTGAAAACACCGATACCATGTCTTATAAACGGAAAAAGAAGCTGAAGATTAGGATTATAATCAAGATAACGACAGTGACAATGTCAGTGTTGCAAGCTCCTCCTAACGCCCAGCTAAAAAGAATACTTAGTGAAATGTGTAATAAACAGAAAGACAAAAAAAAACACATAAAGTAAAATCTTCTAACTCGGACCCTGGATAACTCGGATATTCGCTTAGTCGTACCATTTTTCTCGGTCCCTTTAGCAAAATGAACTAATGTACTCGGGTTTTCTTTAAACTTACTTCAAGTAATTCGAATTTTAAATCGAATTCTTACTAATTTTACTTGAAAATCACATTTAAACAGCGATCATGGCGTCACGCAGCGGAGAATAACGAAAATTACAATAACCTACGATCGTAGAAAAATACAAAATATTGAAAGAAATTGGAACTTTAGTTATTAAAGTTGTATATGCATGTGTTTTTTATTTCATGATTACTAGATGATAAAGATATTAATTCATTAGCACTCGTCCATGTGAAACCCAGACGGACGACTTTCTTTCTTTTTCTGCGAAAATCTTTAAAATCAAAAATCCCGATAAGTCGTACTTTTTAAGTAAGTCCGATTTATCGAGACTTCGAATATCCCGAACATTCGCTAAGCCGGACGAATTTTCTGTTCCCACAAAGTATTAGCAGGAGTGTGACAAGAATATTACAACACATAGCCAGGCACACATCACGTAAAATTAGTGTACAATGTTGAATGACAAATGGGTAGTTTTTACTCCGTAGAAAATTCACGGGTTCGCAGGTCCTTAGATTTTGTCCGTTGATTACATTTCCTGCATCGGTACTTCATGCATTTTGTCCACGTGTTAACATGAAGTAAAGAAATTGCTCAGACGGGTTGAACAGACAGACAAAATATAGCTACTATTTTAGAGATATATTGTAATATAAATCCTGAGTTTCAGTAAATCAGTATTCTATACATCGGAGATTATACTGTGGTTGACTAGCTAGCGAGCAAGACAAAGAGTTAAATACGCAAATATATTATAATGATCACTGGACGTCTGTCTATCTGTGCGTGAGCCAAAGATGGTGACCGAAAAAAGGGACGGACAAATTCCGTGGGTTTTCCATGGACTAACAACTAGTATCAATTAGTAGACAGGCTGGTCATTATTCTTATTTCTCCATTGTTCTAAACAATAGACCTATTGTTTTTAACCTGAAATCTGAGCTGATAATCTTATAAACCATATTACTAAAATCGATAAAGCACTAAAATGCTAATTTTTTAACAAGTGAAGCCCAATCACGTATAAATTGTGATATCAATTCATTCGAAAAAGCTTTTAATAACCTTCGAAATATTGCACCAATATACAGTAAAGAGTATCGACTTACAGTTCCTTGATTCAGTGGCCTCCTTCCACTGCCGGTGCTTCTAAAAAAAACATTTTAATATAACGTTATTTTACTCGACTTTATGTTTAACTTGTTTCAATTAAAAGAAAATATATCAAAGCAAGGGGAGGGATTTCCAAGTCTATAATAATTCAGTAATTTTTGTTAAATTTACGTCGCGTAAAAAATTGGTGTTTAAGTTCAGTATCAAATCTTTATTTTTGTTTGAGTGTCGTTATCAGTGTTTTTAGTTATGGTATTTTCAATAATTTAAAAAGGTAACGCCTACTTTACTAACTTTCCATATCTAAATAATTAAAAAACAGGCAATATCTGTAACTACTTTATCACAACTTTTACATTCTAGCCACCGGCAAGCCAAAAAACAAAGTCTTTAAAGAGTGGTTAACTGCGTATAGAGTGCATCTTGATTTATGTGGCAACATAAAACATAAACACAATGCAAGGAAAGGTTTTGCAAAACAGTGCAGATGAACAATTACAGTGCATAAGAATATTCTTACTCTTTTTCAGGATCTTGTTTATCTGAAAGAAATAAGAAAGATTGATTCTACCCAAGCATGCTATTCCAAGAATAATTATACTTCTGTATGAACATAAAGGTTTTTTTTTAATCCGCACAATCACAAGAGAATAAATAAACTGCACACACAAACAAAGAACTACCAGATATTTGTAATATAACATTACTCAGTGAACGCACCTAACGGTGATACACTTCTATCTGGTCTACATAACTGAATGCTGTTTATTCTTGTTAACTGAATTTAAAATAATGATAATAGCAAAAAGTTAATGTTCGTTCAGAGTTTTTTCAGCAGTTGTAGACGTTTTAGTTAGTAAGTCGAGTTTAAGCGCTTTTTAGTCACATGATACACATACATAATTTTTTAATGATAACATGAAAACAAACATTTATTTTTATTTGATGCAGAGTTTACTTTAGTTTATAGTTAGTAAAGAATCTTATTGGTCAAATAGTCAAATATGATAACAGTAGGAACCTGTTTGGTATAGGGCAAAGTTAATGGGAAATTCAGGACAAGTAGAACCATTTTTTTTTATTTCTTGGCTTCTTAGACTTGCTTGGGTCAAAAAGAACACTTTACTCAGACTCGCAAAAGCTGCACCGTATTAAGTGGGATGCTCTCCTTTGTACAAGAAGCAATATGGGAGACTTCTGTTTGTAAGCTTAAAACAAAAAAATAAACAATTTTTTTGTTCTGATAAATATCTGCACACGTATTTTGTTAAAAAGCAAATTTCAGTCAAAACATTAGGGTTCTAAAAAAAAAGATAGGAAATTTCAAAAAAATCCCAGTTGTTCACACAGAGATTACCACCAAGTGAAAGGGCTTTTGCATGCTCACTGTGAGTCTAACTTAACATCGTCCTACTGTATACACAGACGCGGAAAAAAAATTAGCCTACTTACTTTTTTTCTTTTTGTAAACAATCCAGCACACGACCAAACAAATGATGAGCAGAATTATAAGTAGACATACAACTACGATGATCACTGTTTTTTTCGTTCCAGGTTTCGTCTCATCTGAACAAAATAAATACACGTTGAATCTATCAGTTAAGTATCTAAAAAGTCATATCTTAAGAATACTGTAAGGGTTCAGATACATATTTAGTATATTTATTAGTTCTGAAAAGTTTTTATAAATTTTTTTTTATTGGATATAAAAGCAAATTAAAGTGTCTATAAGATAATATAAATATGAAATTAAAATTTTACCCTTTTTCCATAATTTTTTTTTTTTATTAATTTTTGAATAAAAAACGAACGATTGGTTTTTAAAAAAACTAGCCGGTGGCCCGTGGAAAAATCCACGGGTTCGCCCGTCTTTTGTTTAATTTGATTTTATATCCAATAAATAATTTTGTAACATAAAACAGAGTTTTGAGAAGTAATGAATATACTAAATAAATGTCTGAACCATTATTATACTTATGTTATTGTTTTTGTGTCGCGCGGCACTTTAACGGTAACGAAGGCAGTTTTAAACTAGACTGGGTTGTTTTATCATCAGGTAACGGTTTTAATTGAAAAAGGTAATATTTATTTATTAAAAAAAACAATCAAATCCTATCCTCGTTTGGAAATAAACATCTAAACGTCTCCACCTAAATAACACCGCACCCAAAAGGAAACAAGTTCTAATGTAGTATACGAATAAGTTTTTTACAAAAATATTCACGATTTGAATAAAATATGTAAGTCGCAGAGTACACAACATATTTTGCTGTGGACATGAAAATAGAAATTTTAAAATAAACTGTTGTGATAATTGTTATAGCCGCACCTTCTGCAACTCTAACTGTGACAACCTCTTCTTCGCCTTTCAGGCTAAAAGTATCGTTTGATACAGCTACTATCCGCGTGATATTAACCTTCGGAACTTTATCGCTGTTACAAAACGACGCTCCAACCTCGCCACTAGAAATATTTTGTTCATGCAACAGTTCTTCGCCACCATAGTATTTCACTGTGTACCATACTTCACAATTACCAGTATCTGGTTTCTTCCAGGTAGTACTTATACACTTGTCTTCCCTAGATGACTTTAAATTTTGCACCTTTCCAGGATCGACTAAAAGTTTGGAAATAAAATACTTTTAAATGGTAGCATTCAAGCTTAACCTACACAATTTTTTACATACGCAGACGGACTGATATTGATTTAATTAGGGCAGCTTATTTTATATGCATCCATTCTTAGTAACAAGAAAGCTTCTTCACGTTATTAAGAATACAGGCTTTTTCTATAATAATAAATTGAGTAAGGCTATGTAGGCAAAGTAGGCTAGGTATTGCTTCACAAACTGAAGTATAAACCAGTGTGGTAAGATATATCTCGCAGTTATCTAGCAATATAGTGGCAGGAATATTATACTTTAAAATTGATATTATCTAATTAAACAGAAGAACAGCATAGCAAACACGTTTCTTCCTCTGTCATCTTCTTTTAGGCGGCGTGCGAGGATGCACTAAGAAAGCCGTGTGTGATTTTATTAGCGTAAATTTCATTTCATTTAAATGCTATTTAAACAGACATTTTGTGCTAAGCACGTGAGGCACCGCATTCGTTAATAAAATTGATTATACGGAAGATTACACGGCAGAAGAAAAATTGATTTTTTTTATTCCAGAAGAAACGGACGAGTGTAATTAGAAAAAATGAGTTGCAAATGTTTACAAAGTTTGGTACATGCGCTCGCATCCTGACAGGAAGGAAAAGAAGGACCAAATAGGCAAAATTATTTGAATATAAGGTTGAAAATGCATTGGAATTTTTCTCAACTACTATCTTCTCTGTTTAAGAGCAGACATTACCAATTTTAGCGTCGGTGTTTTTTCACCTAATATCTTTGATCGTTAAGGTCTTTTTTGCCTGTGCATATGCGTGCGCATGTCCCTTGTCCTTGATGCAAAATAAAAACATTTTGTCATGCCGCAACTTATCTATAAAATTGATCGATTACTTGCTTTTTTAGAAAAATAAAGCAAACAAAACAATCTTTTGGTTTATTTCAAACATAAGTAAACATGATGGGATGGCACGATTAAATATAAATGATGCATAGTATGAAAAAATGTGTTTGCTTTTAAATAAACACAAATGTAAAACTCTTTGCAATAAAAGAAACTTACATCTGTATTTCAGCACAATTCTACTAGTTTTTCCACCTATACTATTTTCGGCAGTAGCAATGAGTTCTCTCCCGCATCTACTTGGTATAAGATACGACGTAAGATTTGCAGTATAATTGTATTTGTTTTTTTCTGCAATGTTGTTATGTAGGACGGTAGCAACAGATTGACCACCAAATTCCACAGAGACAGTGGGAATAGGATTACCACATACATGTGTAGTAAACATAGCAGAGGCAACTTCTGTGAATTCAATTACTTCTTTCACAGCCGCATCACAGAATGTTGGAGAATCTTTAAAATTTATAATATCAATTAAAGTTTCAGAAATAAAATTTATATTCAGTCTGAGCACAATGACTAATTTTTAATATTATAGTCTATACTTACATGTAACATTTAGCTTTGTAATCCCAACAACTTCGTTGCTATTATAACCAACTCCTTTATAACTAACAACTTTTCCATTCATCTCTCTCGTGATCATTGGTATAGTAAGAATGTACCTGTATTTTCTATTTTTATCATCAATTGTTTCTACCCTATTCTTGTTTCCAGCAAATTCCCAAGTAACTTGTGGTTTTGGATTACCTTGTAAAATTACAGGTACCTTGTAATTTGTTGTGTTTTCCTCTACAGTATAGATTGATGACAAGTTTGATATTATGCTTGGACCACCTAGGGTAAATCAAGGAGTACGTTAAATATCTTAAATAACCTGAGTGTAAAGAAAAATAGGTATTAAACAATGGTTTTTTTAGTTTCATTGTACTTTACATTGATTTAAAATGTTAGTCGCTTTTTTTTAAACGATAAATACTTTTGAGCACATAATCATTAAACTGTATTCTAAAGGAAATCACACGTCTCACACCGAGTGTCATATTTAACCACACAAACATCAATGAGTTTACCAACACATAAAAAAAGTACGAACATTTCGGAATTAGGATACAATCTTGAATTTATTATCATGATAGGGCAAGGTCTTGGTAACAATGCATACAAAAGATGCTAAATAGTAAAGGCTCTATTGAAAGTTTTATCGTCCCCCTTGGCACGTTCTTGTTTACCTTTGTGCATCAGTATTAAATCTCGTGGTCTAGCCACGAGACTTTGTATCGTGTTATAATTCGCGAATTTTGCATCAAAACAAGATTTTAGAAACTTAAAAGGGAAGTTAACCCAAGAATTATTTTTTGATAGGTGATAAAACTATTCCATTAAATCATGAAAATATAACTAGTTCATAAAATTACGAAAATATATAACTTAGTTCCTTGAACTAAACTAGCTGCTGTTTTGCCTCGGAAAATTGTCTTTTTTACGGAATGGGTTTTATACCGATGCTCTGGAACCGAACAACAATAATGACGTAACTGCATTCAGAAACAAAATTCCAAAGCACGCATATAGGTAAAAGGCATGGACGGGAAAAGGTCTGCTGTCAAATTTATCATTTCTTCCAAACATCATACACAGTTTTAAATATTAGAATCATACTTGGGATACATATACTTATTTTGAGTACAACAGCGACAAGATAATAAGCTTATAATAATGTTAAAAAGTCATGCAATCAAACTTAATGTTTACTGCTATATATTTTTAAAAACCTTTCGAAACATGCTCGTATTATCAACACAACAAGACAACTATTAGTATAGAATTTCAGCATTCAAACATGCTCGTGTCCGGAATACATCTGTCGTATTGTGAAACTAGCAGGTACTTATTATTTAATTTCTCTTATTGAGAGAACGAGACTAACAACAAACTGTACAGCTAACGAGAAGAAATACTTTTACAACTAAACACCAGTTATTTTTGAATAGTAAATAAAAATACGAAATATCTTGTTTCATGTTGTTAATATGACAAATATACTTTACGGAAAAGTTGTTTTTATTTCTCCCATTTTTAGAATTATAGCAGTAGCTCTCAACTTCTTTTTTCAGGGTATCATTTTTGGAGTTTGTTTAGGTATATTCCACATGTTTCTTAAAAAAATGATGCGACGAAAAAAGAAAAAGTTTGAAAACCAGCTGTTCGATTGCGTTTTGTACACATAGTGAAAGAAAAGTTAAGTAAGATGATTGAGTCAATCAAACATAAAAAAATTTGCAGGGAGAAAAAAAGTACATACACAACACATGAAAAATGAAGTAACTCACTTTATATTTTATTTTATTAACTTAATAAAAGGACAGAGAAGTTTAAATATGCACCCAGAACAATCATTGAATGTAGATTTAGAGAAACGTCTAGAATTTGTGTTTGTTTTGACTGAGAATTTGTGTAGAAGAACTTTACAGCTTTCTCTTTAGGGAAACAACTTTTTTAATACATTGACATGGTAACCCGCACTCGATCCAGCTTTTTTTACAGGGGTCGAGATTTTAGCCGAAAAATTGTTAATGAAAAGTTTTTTTTCTGTTCCATGAAATCAAAAAATAATTTTTGGGTTAACTTTCCCTTTAAAATACGAAGCCTACACACAATAAAAATCCCATGGAACTGTAACTTTCTCAACACAATTTCCAAATTTTAGTACTTTTTACAGGCTTTGCTACCAAGAACAAAGATTCCAATTTGGATGCAAAAGCAATACTGTTCTTCTCATTAAACCATTTTGTGAGGTTAGAAATTAATGTTATACAGTACATCAATGTCATTCATAAGTTTAAGTTCCAGGCTGATCCATATCAAAAAGTGCTATTGCACTATCTTCTGTTCCTCGTTCTTTTTCAATTTTTAATGTTTTGTTTTGTCTTTTAGATGCATTGCAGTGGAAGTGTGGGTGGGTGACCATACATTCCACATTGTATAGAAATTTCTACTTTTTACTCAGTTACATTATAATCGCAAAAAGTAAATAACAAGTGTTATAACCTGCAAAGTAACAATGATCTTACCATAAATAATCAACTTTGTAGTGCTATTTGCTTTAAAATTTAAGTCAAAAATTTTGATTTCTGCGAAGAATAATCCAGTATCGTTATATTTTAGATCATTTATATGCAGACTGTAATTCTTTTGATTCGGTAAGGATGAAAATGATGTACGTAGTCGATTACCAAATGGTGTTGAAAGAGGTTCTACAAACCCTGTTTTAATACCAGTAGCAAACTCGGAGCCATTATAACTAAGTTTAAAAATAGCATCAACATTATCTGCAAAATCAGTAACATATGTAATGGTAACAGATCTATCAACAACTTCTTCAATTATAACAGGAGAGTTAAGAGATAAACAGGACACTAGAATAAATAAAAGACAGGTAGAAATAAACAATCTAGATATAAACAATACTTACAACAATGAAAAGCAAACATATTTTTTTCTGATCAAGGAATCTGTATAACGTCAACACTTACCATAATTTATGTAACAGCTAAGACACAGTATTGCAATGTTCAGCATAATTTTCATCATTTCGTATTAACAATTTAATTCTATTAATTAAGGTCTAAAAATGTAGAATATACCCTAAATCACACTTATACACTATTCTTGGTTTCTTACTTGGAAACATGTGCAGGTATGTAAAGTTACAACTTTAAATTTTAAACTGAAACTGCATTATTACAGAACTAAAAAGTAGAAAAATCCTTTACTACTTTAAGACAATCACGTTTCATTACACGACTGGTAGCCTTGTTGTAGAGTGTTCGCTTCCAGTGCGGGAGGTCTTGGGTTTAAACCCCGGCCAAGTCATGCCAGAGACTACAAAAGTGTGAATCTATCCTTTCTGCTTAGCGCTCAGCATGAGAATAGGATTGATATCTTAGGCGGTTGTCTAGTTGAGCGATTGCTGTGCTTGCACGACTTTCGTAGCTCAAATGGGAGCATTAAATGCGCTAGGACCCCCTTCGCAGGACCCTCATTGATAGCAGTACCAATAGGAACTGAAGAGGCTATCCTGGGTAAATAATTTCAATAACAATAATAACAACAATAACATTATCTAACAGAAGAAAATACAAAACAAATATATGCACAAACAAGAATAACTTTAAATCTACTAAAATTATGTGTAAGGAAACACTTTTATTACATTGAAACTCATCTCTTATAATAACACACTAACTGTGTCTGTGTGTCTGTGACAGGCAAATTCGATTATATTTTTTAAAAATTTTATAACGGTGTCTAAAAAGCTATATACCGTAATGATCCGATTAAGCGCCCAGCATTTTATAAAACTTTTGTTTAGATATTTAATTGGCTAGAACAAATCATGAGAACTGTATCTTGTGCTAATTTTCGCTTATAGTGACAAATTTTAAAACCACAGGGAATTTAAATTGCTTTGTTAAAAATTATATACGGGCAAAGTTACAGACAATTAAACATTTTTTAAGTGGATTTTTCTACGAATTTAAAACAGTAGTAATTATAAATGGGTCTTAATAAGGTAGGTTTCAGTATTTTCATAAAAAATCCTTAAACAGGTTACATGTGCAATAACAGATATACAAAAATCCCATCAAAGGGTGAAAAAAATAAAGATTGCTGCAATCTATTCATGTTGTCTCCCTTTTCAGCTAGGCGGGTTTTTTTTAAAATAACAAAAACATGAGATTTTTTGAAGAAACGTTAACTTCGCTGAAATATGCACAAAACATTAATATAAACTAAATTACTATTTTTTTAAACACAAAAATAGAATAAAATTTCAAAGTTTAAAGATAGGTAAGTGCGAGTCGTGTTTTAGAATGGGCGTATATTGTACTGTAAAAATTAAAACAATGGGCGTTTGTTGTACTGTAAAAGTTAAAACAATGTTAAAAACAATTGCAATGATTTGCTAAAGCTTGATTATGTTAAGTGTACAAGATGGCAAAAATATTAAGAAACAAGTTTTGCTTTGCAAAATTAATGCGTTTAATTGCGTCCATGTGTTTCACTTTAACAAATAAAAACTGTATTAAACTGTATTAAAATAATTGCCTAACCCGTTGCTCAAAAACGTGTGTCACAAGAACAGTAAATATCATATACCTTTATCAAAATTTGTTAGAAAGATGTTTAGGGATTTACGCTTCTAAGCTGTTAACAATTAAAAAGACAGTGACAAAGAAGTATATATTTAATGACATTCAAAATAATGAACTATTCACTCAAGAGAGCTCAAAACTACTCTTGATTCCAAGAGAAACTAATGTTGGCGCTATATTAAAAAAAGTACTTTCTAATCGACAATGAGGGTGAATAAAGGCTACATTAATTTTAAAAAATATCTGTAACGAACTTGTAGTATACAGCTATGTCTGGCTTAACTGGTTTAGTTCTACGATCCCGACGAACATTTAAAAACTCTCTACCCAGTTACGTATCATTATTAAGATCAGTATATATATTTTCAGTGATATCTTTTTTCTTCAAATCTTCATAATGACTTTCTCCAAGTGTCTTTGTTAGACCTGTGTATAAATCATGTTGAACATTTATAATGGTCAGTTCTGAATATTCTGCACTTAGGTTTACTACGTTGTAATATGTATCATTAGGATCTGCTTGGCCAGAGTTTTCCCCTGAAAAGGTCTCATGCTTTCTACAACCACGCCGATTCCCTGAAATGAAAATAAGATGCGTAAAAATTAATATGTGCCAAAATCAAAACTTTAGGACCTAGTTAGAATTCACCTTATAAACAATATTTTTTGGTCATTTGTGTAAAATAAAATATATAAAAAATACACTTCACTATTACTAAAATTAATAAGTGCGATATTACGCTTAAGTTCTATCGGACCAAACTCGCAAAGAACATGTTATGTGATATAGTTTGTGATATGTTGCCTTTAAAAAAACACAAGCTTTTATAATCCAGACATTTTAAAGGGGTTACAAAACAAACGTTTATGAACAAAACGTTCTAATCAATTCAAATATTATATTGGACACCCTAAATAAATGAAAACAACAAAGTAGCTTTCTATTTCATATCCAAATTTATATAAGCTCCAAAATTGTTTTTAAATGAACCATTCAGTAAAAAGAATTTTGAGCTTTTTAAACCAACAATACTTGACATATTATGTCATGGACAGCCGTATTTTGGCGATTTTATAAAATGACATGACAAGTACTCCAGAAGTTTTACTTCAGAGGTTTGGGCCAAGTTAATGCACTTCTTTGTGGAATAAACATTTGAAACAAGTGCTAAAACTTAACTACAAAATTGTTTTGATTTACACTACTTTATCTTAATGTGAATGTTGTGTTTTTGTGTCTTATTTGAAGAAGTTTATTCATGCGAAATATTTTCTTCGAAATAGAGTCTTTGAGAATGCTTCTGGTGAAAACTTTGTTCCAAAATATTTGTTCATTTACACAAGTTTATGCACTAAATGCTCAAGGTTTTCAATGATTAAATATATTTGAAACAAAAAAAAGTATTTTAATATCAGGCATTTTTTTTTGTAAATATATAAGTTGGGGCCTCATAAACATATCAATTGTGACAAAAAAAAATTATATATGGTAATTTTTATAATATAATTTTAATCTAAAGAAATTACGAATGTAATTTTACATTACACGTTTACAGGTCACCATGTCTGGCTGAGTATTTCTTGAGGCTGAAATACATGATCAGTTTAAACCTTTCGTCAAAACCTGGCGTATTACCGATGGTTTTAATGGACTATTGACAACTAAGCCTTGTATAGGGATGGAATGGGGTGTTATATTCTGTTGCAAAAGTAGAAGAGAAATAATTAACAAAACACTACCTTTCTATCCTATTCAAAATATAAAACCAAGCAATCTTCCTTTTGTTTATTTTATTTTATTTTTTGTTTTTTAGTTATTTTGTGGTTGCTTTTTTTTTATTTCAAAATCTTGCTTGTTTTTCTCATTCGCATTTTGTTTCGAAATCGATTCATAAAAAAAAGCTCTTGAAACAGTAGATTTAACACATATCGATGCATTAGTTTTTTACAAAACAGAATTTGTTTTTATATATAAGTCATTTGTTCGGTTTTAACAGATAGTGCAGCCTTCAGGTAATCCATGCAGCTGTAGTACCTTTATCCGCTCCCTCACTGCCTCCCTATTATACATGTCTGCTAATTTTCATTCTTGAAATGCTTATATCTGGTATTAACCAAGTGATGAACTCGATTTTAATTTTTGTTTTAGGTGCATTCCAGTCGTCGAACATATTGTTTCGTTCTCAAATTCAGTATATTATCGTTTGACAAAGATTGTGTAGCATCTAGGTTTCCAACCAAGTAACAAATACTCTTCCCCATATATTTTAGAAGATGACAGTCATTCTGTTTTTTCCACAGCTTTACTTATGGCTCCAACAGCTTTACGAAGTGGATATAAAGTTGTTTCTGATCCTGTTATACTGCAATATGCAGACAACATAGTTTATCACAAAGGTGGATCCACATTTAACTTACATTGACAAATCCACCACATGTTTCTGCAATTCTTTATGCATTGGGCACAACACAACATACTTTGGATGTTCGTGTCTGAGCATCTAAAACTATTTGTGTATCTGTTTGATTATCTGTCAGAATGATTCCAGTTGTTTTTTGAATCTTTTCTGTATGAATCTAAAATTATGCAAAGTTTTTACCTTTAATAACATCACTCATAGTACAATTATTACAAAATTCATCTGCACATTCTATTCAGATTTTTTTTGGTTTCAAACTTATGATATCACCCATACCAACCACAACCAAAGTGTAGAAAACATTGGATTCTTCCATAAACTACTTCCAAAGAGATGTATTTGAGCTTTGCAATAGATTTTCATTTGGTAATGATGTTAGTGGGCACTCAGGGCTTCTTCTGGTGTTTTAACTTTGTCAAAACGTAGTCCAAAATTGTGTTATTTTTTATGTTTGTTTGTCTATCTTTCTTTCTTTTGCCAATCCAGTTGACAATTTTTGTTTTTGAGAAATTATTATTATCTAATAATTAATACAGTACATAAAAAAAATCAAAAACTGATTTCCAAACGTGTTCTGTGGCATAAACAAAAATTAATTATAAAAAACATATAAATGTATAGTTTGTGATAAAAGTAATCACCAAATTATTCATGGAGGCGTTGGTACCATGAATTTTGAACGAAAAAGATGCGTTGACTGTACTAAGCACTAATTTAAAGACCAATCTTGTGGTTTATATGATTTGCGAGCTTTCCGTAAAAGGCTGTCTCGATTGTTTATTTTATCCAAGGAAACTATCAAGCCATTGAGTTTTTCTTTGACCCTATTTTCGATAATAGGAAGTTGGTAATGTCTGCTAGTAATGTCTTTTTTCAAGATTTACATTTCACGCTCTCGGCAATAACACTGGAAAGATACGCAGATTTAAAAACTACTAAAAAATCGTTTACACTTTAAAAAAGTTTTGAAATTCCGAATCCTATAAAAAAAATATTGTTTCCTCCAGGAGAGACTAGAAAGTTAATAAGGGGAAAATAATATTCCTTCATTTCCTCACAATCATGACATTTTAATTCTATTTTGCTGTAACCATCTTGCCGTAACTGAGAGAATAATATCTCTGGGGAAGGTATTTGAGTTGGTAGGTATGGCTTAATCTCAGTGGTCTCGAATAAAATGATGTGTAGCTATTGTTGAATATCCAAAAATTCGGTTATGGCACTGTTATAAGACCTGCCTTGATAACACTGATTATCCAGAATATCCACTTCATGTTATAAAAGAAAGTTGCAATAGTGACTGCAATGTCACTTATTATAGCAAGCCTATTCGCCATGGAGAGTCTGCTCATTCCTTAATAGGTTGGTTAAGTCTATGCCTCTTGAGCTATTTAGATACGAGTCATTAATTTTATTATTACTTTTTATTTTATAAGGCAATGATTTTGTCAACATATTGATTGTTTGATCATGCTCGCATGATCATGCTCGCATGAAGCGGGCGAAAGCTAACATGAACTTGTCACAAAAATATTTTATTGACTTCGTTGCTACAGGCGAATTCCCTTGGAGTTTTTTATATCCGTTGTCTGTCTCACTGCAAAATGCTTGCAGTGCAGCTTCATTTTGGAACTATGCAGAGTATTTTCATTATTTTATGCCAACAAAGGAACAAGGACACACAAAATACTGATGCAGGCAGTATGCATTTGCATTGTTGGTATATTCTCCCATGGGCTAACAAGTATTAAATAATGCTTTCAGAAGTTCACGTTTTCATTAAGTTAACGTTAAGCCGAGAATGACGTGATGGTGACCTGTTCGTTACTTACAATACTCTAAATTATTAAAATTTTATTTTAATTATAATTAATTATTACTCAGCGTTATCATCTGGCCACAATAGCATACCTTTTAACAGGTCTATATTTTGCATTGATTTTTTTTTATCAGCATAAAGTCTCATAGGTAATAGTAATCATCAATGTAACCTCCATCTGTAATAACATCCTACCAGAAATAGATTTTTGGTATCCCAATCTCTCATTTTTATTGTCATTAAGTTCAACCTCAAATTTCAAATGTATGAATAAAAAAAGTTCTGTACCTGTTTATATAACAGGGTTCCCACAACATTTTGAAAGTCACAATCGAGGAGAATCGAGGAGATTCGAGCGAGGACAATTTCGAAAATAAGCGAGGAGAATCGAGGAGATTATTCTTACTTTTTCAAACAAAATCAAGGAGAATCGAGGAGTATTTTAAATTCCGTCTCTTATAACACAACAGTATCTTCATATACAATATCTACATAATATTAAACTGATGATGATGGGAATTAGAAAAATCTTTGAATTTTTATCAAAGACGAAAAAAATGGAAAATAACAAGGAATGCTTATTTTATAACTGATCTTTTTTCTTGTTCAATTGATTCAATTTGAACTTATACTCGTCAACTTTAGCCTCTTTCTCTTATCATAAAAATATTTTGTGCACTTTGAAAAAAAATTCAGGGAGATTCGAGGAGGGAATCATTGATTTTCAAGTTTTTCAAGGAGATTCGAGGAGATTCGAGGAGGAAAATAAAAATCGAGCAGATTCAAGGAGTTTCGAGGAGCTGTGGGAACCCTGTATAAGCAACATTGAAGCTCCGTATACACTGGAAAGAATCAGTCTATAGCAATTTTAGGCACCCTCTGAAGCTTGGTTTACATTTTTGATGATGAATCCATAGTGAATAAAATTATAGAAGAATAAAAAATTTCGTTAATTTGAGAGGCAAATCTAGCCGATTTCTCAGTGTCAATCTTGGACATTGCCAGACTCTGGTATAGCTAAAAATAAAGCTATTCGTAAAACCACTAATACCACCACTACCAATTATTATTACCAGTATTTTAAGAGAAGTATATAAAATGCCATGAGTCACAACATTTTAAAAACATTATTGGATATATACTGTTGGGGAAGGCTTAAGCTAGAAACCACTGTCAAATATAAAAAAAGAAAATGGCTTCACATGTTGTTCTGCCTTGAAATATTTATGGTTGACTATTGTTCAAAATCTACGAAGTACAACAAAATTGTGTAATAGAAGCACACATCCTAAAGGTTTTTTGATAATGACGTATTTTTATTGTTTTTTTGGTTTTTGTCCATATTAAAAAGTACTGTCGCACACCCAGCAAAAGTACAAAACGTAAACCTGTTTGGTTTACATAAGTGTAGTATTTCTTATTCTATGGCAGAAACAGTATGGGAAAAAAGAATGATACAAAACAACAGCCCTGTGAATCCAAAGTCCTAAGTTGGAACGAAAGTGCCAAAGTTCACCAGATAGAGGGTGAAAAAATTTTGCTGACCTACAATAAAAATGAGGTTGGCAAAGCCCATTTAGAAGCACTTCAGGCGTCGGCAAGTTATACTCTGGGGATTTAAATTAAAAATTTACCTCAACTAATATATTTTGCAAACGTTTTATTCTTCCTATTCATTGGCAACTTTGTGTTTGTTTCCATTAGACAGGCAAAGACGATTGTTTAAGATCTGAAATTCTACGTAACAGATTAAAATGGAGTGAAGTGTTTTATTTTGTCTACAACAAACGTGATAAAGAAGTTTTCTTTTCTTCGTATAGGGCGGCTGTAAATCAATGTAGCTCGGCTTTCAGGTCTGCAATGTCAAATGCTGACGTGAATTTACAGGGCTCAAACAAGATCACAAGAACAGTACAAATGTTTTTGTATGCAAGGATAACCATGAAGTAATTAAAATAGTATCTGCTCCCTTAGTCCCTAAATGTTTAAAACAAGTTTGGTTAAATTTTTATGCAAAGCTAAGAGTAATAACAACATTCTACGAAAAGAGCACACATGATCGATAAGATGGCTCAAATATGAAGTTTTATTTTCGGTTTTTTGTCGCACACAATCGCTCAAAACGTATCATTCAGTATCACCATTTGTAAGCAAAGCTGAAGCAATACCATAACCTGGATTCAGAAAAATCTTAAATAACACTGATACCGCTAAGAAGTGTTGCTACACAAATATGCAGCATTTCTGATAACTGTACTAACTTTCAAGAATTTTTTACATCTCTGTGCTTAGGTGCAAAAATTACCATTTTGCAAAAATTACTACGAATAAGAAAGTATTGGATTACACTTACTTTTTATCACAACAAGCACAACTAATAATATTGATATTAAAACAGCTGCAATAATACCAATTATTATTTCTATGTCTGCACTGTCATTACCTAAATAGTAGTATAAAATAGTGATCACACCAGAATTGATTAATACATTTTCCTGCAGCCTGGATAATTTTATGTAGCGGCGAATTCCCTAAAGAACAAAATCAGGCTCACCTGTTGGTTTATCAATTTTAACAATCGTTCCATTACCATGCACTTTAAATGTACTGTTAGGTATTGCTATAATTCGCAAATCGTTCATCTTTGAAATGATAATTTCATCACACATTGATGCAGTATATATACCCTCTGACATATTTTGTGAAAATAAAACCAAACCTCTACTATCAAAATAATCTATTCTGTATGATACAGCACATTCACCAGTATTGATTTTCTCCCATGTAGTATATATACATCCATCCTTTTCTGTCGAATTAAAAATTTTCACATTTTCAGGAGTCACTAAAACAATAAGTTCATACACTTATATTTTTAAAATTATTCTAAAACAATGAATAAAATGGGAAAAATACCATAATACAAGACTGTATTAGGTCAACAAATGTATAATAATGAGCAATTAAACCAAGGTAAGAAACACTCCCTGGTCAGCCAAGAGAGTGCCAGGAGTCATTGGCATTTTACATTTATTTTCGAAGAAAAACAATTAAATGGTCCTTACCACAAGCAATGGACACTTATATCAATGTTATGTTTTAGAAGTTTATTCCAGACAAAGTTCAGACCAGACAAGATGCAAACATTGTGAATTTATGATGGAAAAAATTGTGAAAAAAATTCAAACCAAAGTTCATGATTGCTTATGGTACACTTGTAAAACAGAACAGTCAGTTTAAGAGCTTAGTACTAAATGCTTAAATCGCTTATTTTTTGGTTTTAACAAGAATAAGGCCATTTCACATTACAGATAATTGGTAAGAAAAAAGAATATAGTCAAAATATTGATATAGGGTAAAAACAACCAACAATATATTGATAAAAGATTATAATTATTTACAATATTCTATATTTTTCAAATCAAACCGATGTTATGTAAAAAAGTTTTATTGATGGTTTTATTGAAATGAAAACAAGAGAATTAACGAAGCAAAACAAAATGATTGGCAATATATTGTGTGCAGCATTCAGCAACATTCTATAATATATTGCAAAATATTGCTGGCAATATACTCCTGTAGTATGTAAACAAATGAGCCATAGAAAACGTCTTCTTTGTAAAATCATAGTCACACAGCCAGACGGAAGTAAAGTACTAGTACATAAGACTAGTTGAACAGCCTGTAGAAATATCCACTTGATTAGCAGACAATTAAATATTACAGGAAACAGCAAGCCTCATATATTTCACTGACGTCAAGAAAGATCTGTTAATGTACAATTTTTTTTAGACATTATTCGTTATTACTTCTGTTGTGATGTTGAAATGCTGATCAAAATAATGTATAGGATAATGTGCTTTCGACGAACAAGATTTAACATTTTTTTTAATGATGGCATCAGTCGGCTCATTCGAAAACAGATTGGGTGAATAAGGTTTGGAACTCTAACTCAATTTGGTCCTTGGCCGTCATTAGTTTCCTACACTGAAGACGTCAGTTACTTCCACCTGTTTTCAAGTATTTTGGCCTCAAACTTAAAAGTGCAATGCATTGGCTTCTTTAAGAATGTAGTGACGTCAGTATAATTCTATTCCAAAGTTGTCAGTGTTGTGGAAGATTTAAGGTACCAAAATCTCCAGAATTTCTTTATTTCGTCACAATTTCTTCTAAGCCAAATGTAAAAAATTCATTTAAATGCTAAAAATTTTGTTTTATGCCCAAAACAAATATTATTATAAGAGGTTATTATACACTTCCAATGTCCTTTTAAGGTCTAAGTTCAATCTTCGTGAGTACTAGTTCAGGCCAAAAATATGACTCTGTCATTGACAGAAGGGAAAATTAATGAATTCAAGTTACAGTCTTCAAGCGATTACAGTTTTCGAATTAGAAACGTAAATGTAAAGTCAGTTCGCATATCTCCTGATTGTAGAGAAGAAAACCTCTTTGCAGCTGTTGTTTTCACTTTCTTTCCAACGATCCCTTCATAATCATCATAAAAACAGGTGTTAACAAAAGATTTATAAGAAAATTTCCTTCATAAAATTATTCACAAAGGCAGCATTTCCATTTTCAAATTGTGACCTGCTAATTTGTACCCTGGATTAAATCATAAGCTTGGGACAACAATTTTAGAACTAAAACACATCTGATATATTATACAGAAAAAAACTTGACCCATATAAAGATTTTAGAGGATGCAATA
Source organism: Hydractinia echinata (assembly GCA_030067915.1). NCBI lineage: Eukaryota > Metazoa > Cnidaria > Hydrozoa > Anthoathecata > Hydractiniidae > Hydractinia > Hydractinia echinata. Next base: position 1,068,772 of record JASGCC010000029.1, read on the forward strand.
AAAGAATTAGATTGTTGCCTGCAGTCTCTATAAAACTATGAAAAGGGATGTCTGATGCAACCTTTAAATGATTCAAACACAGGTACATCTCAGCTGGGGTAAGGGAGGGTTTTCAAAGTTGTCACAAACAAGCGAACAGTGTTTGAAGACACAATCACACCATCCAGAACTAGAACTGTTATTATTAAATTAGCAGTTTAGACCTCAAATTCAAATAGAAGGCAAGGCTGCATTACAGTTTGGTTAGCAATGTCTAATTTATCAAAGAAATATTTCTTAAAGTTTAAGATTGTGATTACTGCACCTTCCCATCGCATTAAACATTACAGGGGACTAGGAGCCTTAACATTTCAAACACAATTATCTATCATGACGCCTCTTTTTCCCCTAAAGAATAAATTATTGAGAAATCTCTGTGGTCCCCCCTTACTGGCAAAGAAAACATTGCATCCTGTTGTCTAATAGTTACAAGATGAAGATGAAATTTAATGCTTATCTCACAGCCTAGGATGAAAAAACGTACTTCAAGTTACTTATCTGTATAGATGAGCTGGTGGTAATTGGCAGGTTGATTGATTTTGATGTGATTTAAAATTTATCCTTCACTTCTTAGCTGTCTTGATTAATTCAAAGTTTGTCATAACAGTTGGTCAAAATCTGGAGTGCGCTTTTTCTTATAAAACAATGTGTTGTAAACCACCATGGTTATTGCCATTTAAATTCAAGTAATTTCCCCTACCCTTATTCCTGCGCCCAAACCTGTAGTCTCCATGCACACCTGCATATCCTCAGATGACTTTCTAACACAACCAGAAAAGTAACTGCCTAGTATGACAAGTTAATTGTCACCAAACTTGGATGTGACTGCTATTAACTTATCGTCTGACAGAACTGACAACATAAACAGACAAAAAAAGGACAAATCTATCAAATTACTACAATACAATCATTGGCACATATAACGTCTATTATACACTTCTCTGTGACGAATATGCCAACTCCATATCAATCACTATAAACAATCCAAAAAAGCTTGTACCTTGGTCTCCTAACTTCTACAAACTCGCCAAAGCTCCTGTCCACCTGATTTCCTGAGTACAACACATATTAACAGATCTACATCTTATTATTTCAACTGTCTCACCTGCTCTACCACTCACACTAACCATCCTTAACAATATGTCATTGTTGCGTAACTATCTGACAATGCTCACATCAAACATTTTTACTAATGTAACATCTTAACTCCTTAGAGTTCCAGTCCAATTTACACAGTCCGTCTAATTAACTGTTCTCACAACCAATAATTACAAAAAAGTAATACCGCAACAATATGAAAAAAAGGAATCACTCCAAAAGGATGTGTGATTTTACAAATAATTCAATGTGTAGATCAACCCTGCGTAGCGGAAATCATTTAATAGAGAATGCTCGTTGTTCACAACAACATTGACCACATGAGATCACATCAAACAACTAGACAAAATTGACAAAACCACCTTGCAGGCTAACCAAAATGAAAAAAAACACTTTACTAAAAAACATTCTTTTTATTCAAATCTAAACTATAACTTCCTAAAGATACTTGTAATATGCAAAACATGAGTGTATATAGATGGCCAGCTACACTGCATCAATTTATTTGTTCATATTCATTTACGTATTTCTTACGCAAAGGTTAAATCACTAGTCATTATTAATTAAATGAAGCTCACTACCAATGTTATATCAATTATTTGCTATTTTTTTTAAACAAGCTGTCAATTTCAATTTTATGTCTTGCTAAAAAACGTTTAGTAAAGGAAAATGAAACCTTCACTATAATTATATATTGGATATATTACTTGCATTAAAAGGTGAACTTTCCTAAAAAATTACACAAGAAACCTATTGAATTGAAATCAGAGGATAAGGAATAACTTACATTCAAACTTCACTACATATCGATCACTTCTTTCACCTTTATTATATTTAGCAGTCACAGTAAGCACTTTTCCACATCTACTTGGTATAAGGTATGGTGTTAAATTTACAGTGTATTTGTATTTATCATTTTCTGTAGTAATGTTATGTGAGACAGCATAAAAAGGTTTGTTATCAAAATTCATATTTACTGATGGCATTGGATATCTACATATAATGTACAATAAAAATAGCAACGCCAATATAGGTAAATTTAATCATATCTCTTAAAGTGGTATCACAGAACTTTGGTGATGCTATAAATAAAAATATATAAACCATTATACTGAATTAACATGAAGGAACATCACATTAAATGATGTGTAATATTGAAACACCGGAACCATGACAATGAATGTTTTTATAACCCTATTTAAGAAAAAATTAATTAAAAATTGTTGTAAAGACAATATATAAAGCTAGACAATTTAGTAATTATCACAGGTTTTACGTATCTTCTATTAACCAATATTTAGGCATATATTTTCTTTATTAACGTTTAACCCTACTACAAACACCAGTTTGTAGTAAAATTATGGCGCATAAATATATTTTAGAAAAAAAGTTTAATTTATACAATAGCAGAACTCTCACAAACTTATTCTATAGTTTTTAAATAATGCCACCTAAAATAATAGTCATGCAACAGTCATTAAAGGCATTGTGTAGAATGAACTTCTATCAGATCATGTATTTACACGTAACATTAAGCTTCGCAGTTTCAGTAATTTTGTTGCCATTATAACTAACTGCTTTATAACTGAGAACTTTTCCATTCATTTTTCTCGTGATCATTGGGATAGTAAGAATATACCTGTATTTTCTATTTTTATCATCAATTGTTTCCAGCAAATTCTCAAGTAACTTGTGGTTTTGGATTTTCTTGTAAAATTATAGGTACTTCGTAATTTGTTGTATTTTCCTCTACAGTATAGGTTGATGACAAGTTTGATATTATGCTTGGACCCCCTAGGGTAAATCAAGGAGTACGGTAAATATCTTAAATAACCCGAGTGTGAAGAAAAACAGGTATTAAACAATGGGTTTTTAGTTTTTAGTTAATAGGTTAGTTGCTTTTTTAAAACAATGCATATATATTTTTGAGCACATCATTATTAAATTGTATTCTAAAGGATATCACACTTTTCTCACACTGAGTTTAAAATTTAACCACACAAACATTAATGAATTTACCAACATATAAAAATAGTACAAACATTTCGGAAATTAGGACACCATCTTGAATTTATTATTATGGTGGAGCAAGTTCTTTGTATTAAAGCATACAGAAACATGCTCGTATTATTAGCACAAGACAATAGCCTTTCTAATTCACGTCAGCACACGGCAATTACCGAGGTGAATGCCGAGGTGATTTGATAAAAAAAAGTTCACGTAGGCAAAATTTTGATCTAAATAGAATTAGAGTAGTTTAAATGTGAACATTGGCTTGGAAAAGAAAAGCTTGAATTTAAAAGGCAATTTACTGACGTCAGACGCCAAAATAAAAGTTCATGTCACTGTTTTTGCTGACGTGGAATTGTGGATTGTTGAAACGAATGATAAAAACGAAAATTCACGTCGACATTTTTTTGCCAACGTAAAATGGGTAAATGCCGACACGAAACAGTATAATGAAGGTTCGTGTCCACAAAAAATTGCCGACGGGATAAATATTGAATTAGAAAGGCTGAGTGGAACAACTATTGGCATAGAATTTCAGCGTTCAAACATACTCATGTTCGGAATACATCCGGCATATTGTGAGATTTGTAGGTGCTTATTACTTAATTTCTCTTATTACATTAAAATGTATTTCCATTGAGGTGGAACAAATTATACTGTTGCAAAAATGATAATTTTTAGCAGAGAATTACTAAACACTTGACACTTTATCTTCTGCGAATACGCCAAAATTTGCAAAAATATTTGATACTAAGTAATTCTACCACATATATACTTTTCAATTTTACATTACAACATTTTTAGCGCTAATGTTTTACCTGGCTCCACTTTTGTATCATTTGATACGGCTGTGACTCGTACTGATATAGTATTAGATACAACTTTTGTGTCACACGATTCTGCTTTTAGTTCTTTGTTATGAAACACCTTTGAATGAATTGTCCCATTGTTGCTGTCTATATAATCAACTTTGTATGATACATCACATTCACCAGTGTTTGGAGCACTCCAGTTTGTATGTATACAACTACCTACTTTTCTCATTGTGCTCTTTATTTCAATAGGAGATACTAAAATGCACAGTTTTATTTTCATGTCAATAGTTTTAAAGTCAAATTTCATGAATTCTTCAGAAATGGTTAAGCCTCAACAACGAAACCTTAAGATCGCATATGTCCTTAACCATATATAAAGGTACATCTGTAACCAACAAGATACAATAAAATATAATTGATGTATTAGATTGTTAATAAATACAAATACAAAACTCTTTGCTTAACTTACATTTGTATTTCAGCACAATTCTGCTGGTTCTTTCACCTTTATTGTTTTTAGCAGTCACAGTAAGCACTTTTCCACATCTACTTGGTATAAGATATGGTGTTAAATTTACAGTGTATTTGTATTTATCCTTTTCTGCATGTAGGACGGTAGCAACAGATTCACCACCAAAATCCATAGAGACAGTAGGCATAGGATTACCACATACATGTGTAGTAAACATAGCAGAGGCAACTTCTGCGAATTCAATTACTTCTTTCACAACAGTGTCACAGAATGTTGGAGAATCTTTAAAATTTATAATATATCAATGAAAGTTTCAGAAATAAAATTTATATTCAGTCTGAGAACAATGACTAATTTTTAATATTATAGTCTATACTTACACGTAACATTTAGCTTTGTAATTCCAACAACTTTGTTTCCATTATAACCAACTGCTTTATAACTAAGAACTTTTCCATTCATTTCTCTCATGATCATTGGTATAGTAAGAATGTATCTGTATTTTCTATTTTTATCATCAATTGTTTCTACCCTTACATTCTTGTTTCCATCAAATTCCCAAGTAACTTGTGGTTTTGGATGTCCTTGGAGTACTATTGACACTTCAAAATTTGTTTCATTTTCACCACCATAAGATGATAACAAGTTTGACAGTATGCTTGGACCACCTAGGGTAAAGCAAGGAGTACGTTAAATATCTTAAATAACCCGAGTGTGAAGAAAAATAGGCATTAAACATGGTTTTTTTAGTTTCATTGTACTTTACATTGATTTAATAAGTCAACCGATTTTTTTAAACGACGTATACATATTTTTGAGCACACAATCATTAAATGACATTTCTCACACCGAGTTACGAACATTTCGGAATTAGGACACCATCTTGAACTTATTATCATGGTGGGACAAATTCTTGGTAACAATACATACAAAAAATGCTAAACAGTAGAGGCATGTTCTTGTTTACTTTTATCCATCAGTATTAAATCCTAGACAATCAGACCTTGTATCGTGTTATAATTTGCGAATTTTGCAGCAAAACAAGATTTTAGAAACTTAAAAGGGAAGTTAACCCAAAAACTATTTTTTGATAATTGATACAACTAGTCCATAAAATCATGACCATATATAACTTATTTCCTGAATGTTGTGTTTTCTTTGTAAACTAGCTGCTGTTTTGCTTTGAGAAATTGTCTTTTAAGGAAAGGGTTTTATACTGATGGTCTGGAATCGAACAACAAAAACAAAATTTTAAAATTTCAAAGCACGCATAGACTGGAATAAGGTTCTGCTCGTCATATTTATTATTTCTTTCAAACATCATACGCGGTTTTAATGTTATAAATCATAACTGGCATATATACTCATTTTGAGTACAACAGCAACAACTGTTATAATAATGTTAAAAAGTCAAGCAACCAAACTAAACGAAGTCAATTAAACAATAAACAATATTTTTTCGAAAGCGTATTTTCTTTAATGTACATAAACTTTTTTTCTCTTTTACGTTTGTTTACTGCCAAATAAGTTTTTAAAACATTTTGAAACCTGCTCGTATTATCAACACAACAAGACAACTATTAGTATAGAATTTCAGCGTTAAAACATGTTCGTGTTCGGAATACATTTGTCGTATTGTGAAACTTGTAGGTACTTATTATTTAATTTCTCTTATTGAGAGAACAAGACTAACAACAAATTGTACAGCTAACGAGAAGAAATACTTTTACAACTAAACACCAATGTTATTTTTAAATAGTAAATAAAAATACGAAAAAATCTTGTTTCATGTTGTTAATATGAAACAAGATTTGTTGTTGTTAATATGACAAATATATTCAGGATATCATTTTTTGAGTTTGTTTATGTATATTCGGCATGTTTCTTAAAAAATGATGCAAAGAACAAAGAAAAGTTTGAAAACCAGCTGTTCGATTGTGTTTTGTACACATAATGAAAGAAAAGTAAAGTAAGATGATCGAGTCATATTGAGTGACAATCAAACATAAAAAAATTTGGACTACATACACAACACATGAAAAATGAAGTAACTCACTTTACATAAATTTATAAATGCACCCAGAACAATCATCGAATATAGATTTAGGAGGAAGGTGCAGAATTTGTGTTTATTCAGACTAAACGGCATTCTGTTTTCGGAAACAACTTTTTTAATACATTTACATGGTGATTTTGACCGAAATTGTAGAAGAAAAGTTTATTAAGTTTTCTTGTTAGAAGTATTAAACGAAACTGCAAATTTGGAACTTGTTGTCTGTTCCATAAAATTTCAAAAAATAATTTTTGTTTTAACTTCCCCTTTAAAATAAGATGCCTGCACAATAATAAGCAAAACATCCCAAGGAAATCTGTAACTTTCTCAAAAGAGTCTCTAAGTTTTAGCACTTTTTGGTAAGTAAGTGTAAGTAAGTAAGTAACAGGAAGTTTTAACGTCCTTGGGGATTCCATCCTAACGGTTGGCTCTTCCTCCCCTCCGACTGTAAATATGTTACATTACCGCCAGAGATACGTATAGCATTGCTAACTTGCTTGCCTGCCACACAAGCCGGTTAGCGGTCAGTAGATAGCACCAAATGGGCTGACAACACTGCATTTAAAGTGCGCCGGAGTGGGGCTCAAACCTGAAACCTTATGATTACAAGTCGAATGCGCTACCACTACACTATCTCCGCTTTTATAGGCTTTGCTACCGAGAACAGAGATTCCAACTTGGATGCAAAAGCAATAACGCTCTTCTCATTAAACCATTTTGTGAGATTAGAAATTAATGCTATAGATACATCAAAGTAATTCATAAGATTAAGTTCCCGGCTGATCCAAGAAATCCATTCTTAAACACATTTATATAAAAAAGCGCGATTGTACTATCTTCTGTTTCTTGTTCTTTTTCAATTTCTACTGTTTTTTTTCAGCTGTTAGATGCATTGAAGTGGAAGTGTGTGTGTGACCATACATTCCACATTATATAGAAATTTCCACTTTTTACTCAGTAAGATCTTTATAACCGCAAAAAGTAAATAACAAGTGTTATAACCTGCAAAGTAATACCATAAATCTTACCATAAATAATCAACTTCGTAGTGCTATTTGCTACTTTAAGATTTGAGTCAAAAATTTTGATTTCTGCAAAGAATAATCCAGTATCGTTATATTTTAGATTATCTATTTGCAGGCTATACTGTTCTTGGCTCTGTAACGATGAAGATGATGTACGCAGTCGATTACCAAATGGTGTGGGAGGAGTTTTCACAAACACCTTTTTAGCACCAGTAGCAATCTGTGAGTCATTATAATAAATTGCAAAAATAAAATCAACATTATCAGCAACATCAGTAACATATGTAATGGTAACAGATCTACCAACAACTTCTTCAATTATAGCAGGAGAGGTGAGAGATAAACAGGACACTAGAATAAATAGAAGTCAGTTAGAAATAAACAATCTAGATATAAACAATACTTACAACAACAAAAAGCAAACATATTTTTTTCTGATCAAGAGATTTTTAAATGGAAAATCTGTATTGGCGTCAACACTTACCATAATTTATGTAATAGCTTAGACACAGTATTGCAATGTTCAGCATATTTTGATCATTTGGTATTAACAGTTTAATTCTATTAGTTAAGGTCTAAAAATGTAAAATAAATTATATAAAGGAAGTAAGCATCTACATTTTTGCAGGCCCTAAATTTTTAAGAATTTTAAAAAATATTCCCTTTTCATTGAATTATTAATTAACAAATAATTCCAGGACAGTAAATTAAAGTAGTTGTTCGTTTTCCGTATTAGTTCTGCTAGTTTCGCTGTTTTAACTTATTAGAATATTATTTTGTAAACCAGTATTCATGTAAAAAAAACTTTTTTAATGTGAGATTGTGTCACGAAAATAATGACCTGCAGAAATTCAGTACATTGTGAATTTTAAAATTAAAAAACCTTTTTGGGCCTTAGTGAAAGAATTTTTTTCCCTCGTAAGTTAAACAATGCTTGTTTTCCAAATTTCAAATTTTTAAAAACCAATATCATACATTGTTTATAAGGACAGTAGGCTGGAAAATAAAAGCAAAACAAAAACTAAAATTTTAATGATGTATTTTAATTTGTCCTGAAAAATAAACAGAACAAACATAAGGAAATACAATTTTCAAGGCAGAAGTTTTACTAATATTTTATTTTTTTACTAAAGACGCACAAAAAACATGGAAAAATACAACTCTCAATGTATAACTTTTCCCTGAATACACATAGATTTAAAAATATTTTTTAAGTATAGTAAAATAAATAAAAAGAACAAATTCAGGCTGAATATGTCAAAAACTGAGTATAAAATACCTTAAATCACACTTATACACTGATGTAGCTAACACTAACTGCTTAACAAAAGAGTAGGGATTTTTTTTGGTTCTTACTTAGAAACATGTGCAGGTATGTAAAGTCACATCTTTAAATTTTTAACTGGAACTGGATTATTACAGAACTAAAAAGCAGAAAAAAATCCAAGTACTACTTAAAAACAATAAAGTTTCATTACAACATATATTAGATATGTTGTAATGAAACTTATTACGATTTTGACAGACAATGGCTATTGGAAAATACAAAACAAATATATGCACGAAAAAAATAACTTTATATCTACTAAAATTATATGTGTAAGAAAACACTTTTATTATATTGAAACTCATCTCTTATAATAACACAGTAACTGTGTGTCTGTCCGTCTGTGACAGGCAAATTCGATTATATTTTCTACAATTTTCTACAACAGTGTCTATAAAGCTATATTCTGTATTTTATAAAACTTTTGTTTAGATATTTAATCATGAGAACTGTATCTTGTGCTAACTTAAATTTACCGTGACGAGTTTTAAAATCACAGGAAATGTGATTGCTTTGTTATAAATTAATGTACGGGTAACGTCACAGACAATTTAAACATTTGTTGAGTGGATTCTTTTATGAATTTAAAAAAGTAGTAATTCTGAATGTGGTCATAAAAGCCAGGTTTCATTATTTTCATAAAAAATCCCTTTAACGGGTTACATGTGCAATAATAAATATATAAAAATCTCATCAAAAGGCGAAAAAAATAAAACAGATACCCTATTGCTCCAATCTATTCATGTTGTCTCCCTTTTTAGCTAGGCGTTTTCTTTGAAAATAACAAAAACATGAGATTTTTTGAAGAAACGTTAACTCTACCAACCTTGAAATATGCACTAAAACCATTAATATAAACTAAAGTTACTATTTTTTCAAACACAAAAATAGAGAGTTTTGTTAAAAGCATTTGTAGTGATTTGCAAAAACTTGATTATGTTAAAAGTGTACAAAATGGCAAAAATATTAAGAAACAGGTTTTGCTTTGTAAGAATTAATGCTCTATGTGTTTCACTTTAACAAATGAAAACTCAAAAAATTAAACAATAACACTATTAACAGTAAATTTAATGTATTAAAACAATTGCCTAACTCGTAGCTTAACAACGTGTGCCACAGGAACAGTAAATTCATCAAAATTTGGTAGAAAAATGTTTCAGGATTAACACTTCTTAAGCTGTTAACAATTAAAAGACAGTGACAAAGAAGTATATATTTAATGACATTCAAAATAATGAACTATTCACTCAAGAGAGCTCAAAACTACTCTTGATTCCAAGAGAAACTAATGTTGGCGCTATATTAAAAAAAGTACTTTCTAATCGACAATGAGGGTAAATAAAGGCTACATTACTTTTTTAAAATGTCTATAATGAACTTGAAGTATACAGATGTGTCTGGCTTAACTGCTTTAGTTCTACGTTCCTGACGAACATTTCAAAACTCTCTACCCAGTTACGTATCATTATTAAGATCAGTATATATATTTTCTGTGATATCTTTCTTTTTCAAATCTTCATAATGACTTTCTCCGAGTGTCTTTGTTAGATCTGTGTATAAATCATGTTGAACATTTATAATGTTCAGTTCTGAATATTCTGCATTTAAGTTTGCTACGTTGTAATAAGTGTCATTAGGATCTGCTTGGCCAGAGTTTTCCCCTGAAAAGGTCTCATGCTTTCTACCACACCGCTTCGCTGAAATGAAAATAAGATGCGTAAAAATTAATACGTGCAGAAATCAAAACTTTAGGACCTTGTTGGAAATCACCTTATAAACATTTTTTGGTCATTTGTGTAAAATAAAATATATAAAAAATACATTTCACTGTTACTACACTGATTTTTTATATGAAAATTCTTTTGGAGATTTTAAAGTTCTAACCCCCTTATTTATAGTTTTTAAAAATTTATATTTGTTTATTCACACAAGTTTATGCACTAACAAAAAAGTATTTTAACATTAGGCATTTTTTTCTGTATACATAAAACTTGGGGCCTGATAAACATATAAATTGTGACAAAAAAATTTTTACATGTGGTATAATATAATTTTAATCTAAAAAAATTATGAATATAATCTTAAATTACACGTTTACAGATCACAATGTCTAGCTAATTATTTCTTAAGGCCACTACCGATGGTTTTAATGGACTATTGACAACTAAACCTTGTATAGGGATGGAATGAAGGTGACATTGGTGTTATATTCTGTTGCAAAGGTGGAAGTAGAAGTATTAACAAAGCACTACCTTTCTATTCTATTCAAAATATAAAACCAAGCAATCTTCCTTATTTGTTTCTCTCATAGGCATTTTGTTCTGAAAACGATTTATGAAACAAGCTCTTGAAACAGTAGATTTACCACATATCGATGCATCAGTTTTTAACAAAACACAGTCTGTTTTTATAATTAAGTCCTTTGTTATGTTTAAATTTTCAATTTATACAGAAAGCGCAACCACCTTAAGGTAATCCATGCAGCCGTAGTACTTTTATCCTCTTCCTCACTGTCAGCTTTATTTCCATCTGGTTTGCTGGCACCTGTTATACAATATGCAAACAACATAGTTTATCGCAAAGGTTTGTGCATTGAGCACAACACAACATAATGTGAACGTCCGAACGTCCGTCCAAAACTATTTGTGTATCTGTTTCGATTATCTGTCAGAATGATTCCAGTTGTTTTTTCTGTGCGAATCTAAAATTATGCAAAGTTTTTCAACTTTATTAACATCACTTGTAGTGCAATAATTACCAAATTCATCTGCACATTCCTTTCAGATTTCTTTTACTTTCAGCCTTACGATATCACCCATACCAACCACCGACCAAAGTGTAGAAAGCATTGGATTCTTCCATAAGCTGCTTCCAAAGAGATGTATTTAAGCTCTGCAATATATCTTGTTAGTGGGCACTCGAGGACTTCTTCTTTGTCAAAACGTAGTCCAGAATTGTGTTATTTTTATGTTTGTTTGTCTGTCTTTCTTTTGCCAATTCAGTTGAAATCTTTTGTCTTTGAGTAATTATTATCACCAAATAATCATCATACAGCAGTCATACAAGTATATAAAAATATAGAAAACTGTTTTACAAACGAGTTCTGTGGCATAAACAAAAATAAAATATAAAAAACATATAAATGGAAAAGTTAAAAACTTATGTGCTAGGAGTGACGGGATAAAAGCACAAGGGTATATATGGAAAAGTATGCAGAAGAAGTTAAAGAGTAAGAGGAAAGGGACAGTAACTGCACAAAGTAATCAAAGGTTAGGTTTAGTTAGGAATAATGCTGACTAGTGTAATTATCATGAAACATCAAAAAATTTACTTTCCCAATGTTTTTATGCAGTAAGTTATATAGTTTGACGCCAAAAAAAAATATTTCGGCAGACGCATTGACCTACCGGAATTGCATGTGTTCTGCCAAGTTTCCATAGTTACAAAGTTACTTTGGAAATTTCCTGGTACATTGCTTTTAATACACCGATGAACCAGTACTTCAGCCTTCTTAGCAGGTTGATTGTAAATGGAACTTTACGAACAAAGCGTGATGAGATGACTTTAGCAGCTCTGTGATCTATTGATGCCAGCCTACGCTTTTGCATCTGAGTGAGTGAAAAGAAGACTGATGGAAAATATGTCATAACTGGTACAACTAACATCATGTAAATTAAGTTGTCTGTTTTCAAGGTTAACAAAAACACATCTTTGAGATTAGCTTCAAATGCCCTGAAGCTGTTTTGTAGGCATTCTCAAAATGATACGTAAGTATTTATGTGTACTTATTTCATTGACCAATTTTCTATGGGAAAAAACATCTATATGTTTATTTGGCAAATTTTCTGGGGTTTTCCTTTTTGCGTGCTCGATATATACTAGATCTTTATTCAAAAGCTTTTCAATTTGTTCCTTATCTTTTGATGAAACAAAGATACTAATATCATCAGTATAGCTTAGGATTTACCAATTCTTATCACATTTGTCAATGCCGTCAGCATAGGTCAGGATTTTACAGTTCTTAACCCTATTCGGTCTGGGGGGGGGGCGGATTCCGCCCCCCCTGACGGTTTTTTTTTAATAACTCCTTATTGCTATGTTATATGGCTATGAAACTTACTGAGTTTTAATATTTATCTATTAGACACCTGCATGCCAAATTTTTAGGTCCCATACCTTTCAGAGGCTTTGATATTGGCCATTACTCGAAACTACCCCTAAAAATCTCTATGAAATCCTTATAATGGGGAAAATTTAATAACTTCTGTTAGGATCATCCTTAGAACTTGAAACTTGCAACACAACTTTGTTTTATTAAGAAGAATAATTTTGCATAATTTGGACACGTGATTAATCCGATTTCCCGATTTTGTCGGTTTTTACCCGAAAATCGGAAAAAAACGGATTTTCGGACAATTTTTGGCAATTTTTTATGAGATCCACGTAAAAACCGGAAAATATGTTAAATAACTTTTATTTAGCTTTCAGAAACTTCAAACAGAATTCAAAAATCCGCTCTGGAACAAAAGTAATTAAATTTTAAGCAGATAGTAGCATTTTTAACAAATTTGAAGCTTCTGATGACGTCACAGAAAATGTGCTAACGCAAGCAAAAATTTATTGATGCCATTTTGTTCCTTTTATGACGTACTATAAGCGTGCCAAGTTTGATTCAATTTGAACAAGCCTATAAAAAGTTATTAAGGGGGGGCGGATTCCGCCCCCCCCCCCCCACGGGCATAGTATGTTCGGAACACCACAATATGCGAATTTACTATTTGACAACTTGTCACTACACTGCATGTGTTACTTTCGCCCAAAGAAGTAGTTTGTGAACCATCCTTTGTGGTCGCCTTTAATGCTATAGTCACCTAATTTTGATATTTAGATTACCACTTTAATAAATTCAATGTAAACAACACCTGTTGGTTCGCCTTTATCCATTATCTTTCTAATGTGATCGAGAATAGCAGCTTGCTCAGTTGACCGTGAGGAACAGAAACCACACCGATATTTTAATAATAATTTTTTTGTTTCTATGTAAGTCAGTTATACATGTACACACTTTTCCAGTACGTTGGATAAAGGGACAATAATTTTTGTCGTGATTAGAGCTAACAGATTTAGATATCAGTGTGACTATTGCAACTTTAAAGCCACTAGGTATAACACCTGTCAACAGCAGCATATTGATGGGATGCGTGACTGATTTTGCAATGACAGAGTATGTCCTTCAAAAATCCAGACGGTATAATGTCTAGCTTAGTTCATTTGTTGCCCTTTAGTCCATGAAGATGATGCTAAACTTTGCTAACAGCAGACTGGTCTGAAAAAAACAACCAAAGTTTTGAGTACTTACCAATTGATGCACCGCTCCATGTTTATGTTTGTTCACCAAATTTTTCTGGAGGTGTTGGCACTAAGAATTTTGAACGAAGAAGATGCGTTCACTGTCTTTTTCATTGAAAACACCTCCCTGTTTTTTTCAAACGCTATTAAAAATTATTTGAGTTACTGCTAAGCACTAATTCAAAGATCAATCTTCTGGTTCATATGATTTGCGAGCTATCCGTAAAGGGCTGTCTCGATTGCTCATTTTATCCAAGGAAACTATCAAGCCATTGAGTAATGTCTTTTTGCAAGATTTACATTTTACGCTCTCAGTAATAACATTCGAAAGATACTCAGATTTGAAAACTACTAAAAAATCGTTTACACTTTAAAAAAGTTTTGAATTTCCGAATCTTATAACCAAAATTTTGTTTCCTCCAGGAAAGACAAGAATAGTTAATAAGCAAAATTATAAATTAATAAGGGACCTGGGTAATATAATATTCCCTCACTCAATCAGACCACTATATAAAATTTCAAGACAATTTGCTGCTCATGTTGTGTATTGTTGAATATCCAAAAAAATTGTTAATGACACTGTTATAAGACCTGGCTTGATAACACTGATTGATCCCTATTGTAAATTTTAACTTTCTGCAGAACGTCTAAAAGGTGATAGTGTAAAATTCACACACATTTAACGCATTCCCATCTAAACTATAATATAAAATAGATGAAACATAAATTTATGTAGCTTTCAGCTCGCACCACTTGACAACATACTTGCTCATGTAAAGATTCAGGCATTTTCTATCGAGCAAGATTGGAAAGGAGAAAGCAGAAACAGAAAAAGAATCTAATAGAGCAGTCAGGAAAAGCTGCGCATCTACAATAAGAACATTTATCATTTGTGATTCTAAGATTTGCTACTGGTTTAGATGCCATACTAAGAAAAACGCAGGTGTTAGAAAAATTGCATAATTACCTTATTCCATGAAATTAACGAGTCAAGAAATTAACGCGAATTAAATTAACGGTCATGAAATTAACGCGGTTCAATGAAATTATTTTGAAAAAGGCATTTAATTAACGTGAATTTGAGAATAAGCAAAATCACACGAACCAAAAATTACGGCAACAGTCGCATCCACGGTAGTGAAACGGTCTCCTCTGTTACAAGGCGGTTTGGAAATCGAAATAAAAGTTTTTGTTGTTTGGAAAGACAATGTTAAATATTTAAAAATACTGGAAGAAAAAGTGCTTTCAGTTAATTTTCCACTTTGGATCAGAGTATGGTTAAATTGGTTATTATTGGTTAAAAATATGTCGGACTTTTATTTCCTCGGTTAAAATATTTTGTCGGTTAAAATTTCGTCACCTGGCCTAAATGTCGTCACTTTTAGCGGACGAAATGTTTTAAAGCCACGGGACACGAGACAATTTTTTCAGGCGATGGTAACAAATTTAATTTTGTTACTATCGTTGGAAAATTTTATTGTGTCGCCACATCTGTGCAAATGCAACAAAATTCAGCAAAAATCATGCAGCAAAATTGCTACATTATGATTGGTCACGCGTAAAAGTGTTGCATCAGAATTGTTGTAGCGAGTGGCGAGACGGCGAATATTCATACGCATAACGTTTTTTTTTGCTGCTGGTAACGTTTTCTTGTTACACACAACATTTTTTTGTTGCCAGTAACAAGATACAAAATCAAATCGATTTGATTTTGTTTCTTGTTACTGGCAACAAAAATAATGTTGCGAGTAACAAAACAATGTTGTGAGCAACAAAAAGCTTCTCTGGCGACACAAGTTAACATTTTTAGGCAGTAGTAATTAACATAAATATGTTACTATCGCCTGAAAATATTGTCTCGTGTCCCTGTGGCTTAACTGAGTAGAAAATTTTTTTTTTTTTAAATTTAAATTTTAAAATCAGTTTTTTTTTAAAATTATTTGCTTTATTCATCTATTAAAATAACGTCTTCCTCCACCGCTGTTAATTCGTTACTAGTATGTGTTTTAGCATCCTCTTCCACTCCATCCACATCTCCTAATGTGATGTCGAGATCAATGGCGCGTGGCCTTGTGGTTATGGCGTTCGCTTCGCAATCACAAGGTTCGTGGTTCGGTCCACAGCGCGGGCATGTTTAGCAAGTGCCTTTACCACAGCTATGGGTCAACCCATGCCATGTGAGGGAAATTGGGTAGGTATTACCGGTGTATACTTAATGTATACATTCCGAACACAGGACCCACATTGATAACAGTGTTTCCTATACTGAAGTGGCTATATCCTGTATAAATATTCGGAATAATAATAATAATAATAATAATAATATCACACTCTTCATCTGATGAACTCACGTCATCGTGAAATATTCAAGTAAAGATAAAATGAATAAAAATTTTCGATGAATTTTTTCATTTGATCTCGAACCCATTTTCAGGGACATGAAAAGTTTAACAGTAATGGAACCTCAAGCCCTCCAGAGGGAATAGGCAAAGGCTTGTAATTAAGACTGATTTGAGAACACCAGTGACACTTCCTTCTTCTTCTTTGATAAAGAAGTAAATGTACCTAGATATTTCTCTTGGTACATGTCCAACAGTTTTCCAGTCAACAAAATAATCATGCTTTGCCCTGACTGCACACGAATACGGGTCACTAAGATCTTTTTAATCAAATTGTCTTTCCTTATTTATCCTCGAAGAAGAAAGAACTTGGTTTCCCTGAAGAGAAGTATGCCTTGATTATTATGGATACTTTTAAAGGACAAGACAACGATGAGGTTAAGCAGCTGTGTAAGAAGAAAAATTGTGAGTTAGTCATTGTTCCTCACAATCTCACAAATTATTTCCAGCCTTTAGATATAAGCATAAATCAAGTAGCAAAAAAGTTTATCTCAAACAAGTTCAACAATGTTAAAGTATCCCTCAAACTGACCGATTTGAAACCCCTTCAAGCCAAGTGGATCGTAGACGCGTACAACCACCTCAAAAAGCAGAAGGATTCCATAATCAATGGCTTTGATTCTGCTGGCATTTCTAAGGCAATCAAATTTTTGTCTAAGAAAACTAAATAAATTAATTCAAAATGCAAAATTTGATTTTGGTGTTATTATTTCATCTACCCCGTCGCAAATCGCACATAAAATCGCTAATTCAATTTCCGCGCTCTGCGAGGAAATTGTTTGGTTTCCACATTCTATCTATCGTCCGGCACTTTTTGCAAATCTTGATAAACCACAGACTTACGATCGTACTGTTCTATTTCTTATTTTTCGTGAAATTATTTTGTTTTCTAACTAGATTTATAACTTTTCGTCTTATTGTATTAATTCTCCAAAATCTGTTTCAGAAAATTTTGATCTATGTAGCCCAATTTGCTTTAAATCCTTGGTCCTGAAAATGTTGGTTCCTGTACAAGTCACGTTGGCAATATTGTCGGCCATTTCGACTGTTGTTGACCGTACGCAGCTGTTGCTTGCTCGCTCTAAACCAAAGTATTACTTACACTAGCTAGGCTAGACACAGTTTTGTGCATTAATATACTATACTGGAAATAGTTTTCATTCGTTTATACTTAGCATTAAGTGACTGCTTGACACTTCAAAGGTGAGGGAATTTCGTTGTTGTGTAAAAAAGGGTAGCGAAAACCTGCACGTTGTTTGGTTTGGAGCTAAGCTTGCCTGAAAATAAAAGTTTGTTAATCATACCAAAGTTTTGGTTTCAAAATTTTATGTGTTTAGATATGCAGGCAAGCTATACCTAGCATCCTGCATGCCATGACAGTCTGGAATAACCGATAAGATATCCATGGTCAACTTAACAATTTTTTCAGTCGCAGCCAAACTTGTCTGGCAGACCTTCTAAACGCCTACGATATGTTAATAATATGCGTAGAAAAGCCCTTGGGACGAGATTGAGTGACACTAAGGCCAAAGAAAGTCGTACCTCAGTTTACTGTCAGGCAGCCTGCATCTATATTTACCACCGCACCGCCATGAATAAGTTCATTATTTCAAAAAATTTGAGTATAGTATAAGGTAAATTACCAAAAGAATATCTCAAAAAGCCTTCTGACATGCTTCGCACATACCGACTACAACCAACATTTTTCGTTTTTCTGCTCTATTTTGATAAAATACTGACCAATCGTAAACTCGTTCTTGCCACAACATGTCTTATAGGTATTAGTTCCAGGGATGTGGGCCTTTTATTTATTTATTTTGGCCGAGCGAGACAATGTAAACAGAAAAATGGCGGCTTTGTGGCATGCGCAATGAAGGGATTGATAGCTTTAAAATAATGAATAATGAAAATTTCCCGCATGGTACTCCCTGAAATGCAGACAATGATAAACTGAGGTACCAATTTCTTCAGCCTAAGTTGTATACTGATGTATACTTACTCTGATCTGAAAATCTGCAGAAAATGCAAGCACTTTCTCAGATTTAACAGTGTGCTTAAACAAAGGAGTCGTACAGAGCATATACATTCCCAAATCAAAACAAAGTTGCAAATGTTTATAAAGTTCAATACATGTGCACACATGCACACATCCTCACCTATGGTTGCCCATACGTAGCAATATTCAACAAATTGAATATTTATGTTCAATTGTGAACAATTGTGATATGTTCAACAAATCCAACATGGTTTATTGTAAATGTTTAATGACTCTTATGTGTGCAACGACTCATATATGTTTAACCGCCCATATTTATATTCAACATCATCATCATCATCATTCTCGGCTTAACGTCCGTTTTCCATGCTAGCATGGGTTGGACGGGGTATATTAATGACCCTCTTCCAATCTGATCTAGACTGTGTTAGATCTAAACTCAACTTCCTCTGTATCAAGTCTGTCCTTATAACCTCCTGCCAAGTCTTTCTCGGTCTGCCTCTGGGCTTTGCCCCAGGAACTATCAAGTCTCTACACTTTCTTACCCAATTATCCTCCTCCATTCTTTCCAAGTGCCCCAGCCAATTCAATCTTCTTATCTGGATAACATCTTTAATTCTACGGAGACTTAGCCTGCTTCTTAGCTCATCTGAACTCTTTCTGTCTCTCAGACTGGCGTTACACATCCACCTAACCATTCTCATATCATTCCTTTCTAAACGGTCAAGATCTTCCTGCTTCACTGCCCATGTCTCACTACCGTACAACATAACACTTCTTACACAGGCCTCATACAACCTACCTTTTACCTCAATTGACAGGACTCTGCTAGTCAACAAAGGAAGTAACTCTCTGAACTTTTTCCAAGCAGAACCTATCCTGCAAGTAACACTTCTTCCAACACCCCCTTCACTGCCCAACATATCACCTAAGTAACAGAAGTTCTCAACTATCTCTAACGAGCCACTGTTGTACATCATTAAAGCTGGAAATACTTCATTCTCTATAATCTCACCTTTGCAACGCTTGCATACAAACTGAATGTCAGCTCTTAACCTTCCACTAATACTACTGCACTTCTTATGTACCCAATGCTTGCAAGTCTGACAAAAAATTGAGTTACTACCAACCCCTTTCCTGCAAACTCCACAAGGCCACTTTCCAACTACAAGGTCACACTTGGCTGCAATGCTACTAATCATGACTTTAGACTTTGCTGTGTTTACCTTTAGCCCTTTCTCTTCTAGTCCTTTCTTCCACTTCTCAAACTTTTCAACTAATTCTTCCATCGACTCTGCTATGAGAACCAAATCATCTGCATACAATAACTCCCATGGACAACCTGTTCTGAACTCCATCGACAGCGCTTCTAAGACTAGAACAAACAACAAAGGACTAAGTACAGAACCCTGATGTACACCAACATTTACACTAAATTCATCACTAAGTGAATCGTTAATCCTGACACGACTTCTAGCATTGCTGTACATAGACTGTACCATCGTAACTAGCCACTCATCCACACCTAATTTTCTCATAGCCCACCAAATAACTTTACGTGGCACTCTATCAAAAGCTTTCTCTAAATCTACAAAGGCAAAATAGAGATTCTTTCTCTTTCCTAAATACTTTTCCTGAAGCTGTCTGAGTAAAAATATCATCTGTAGTGCCACGCCCTGGAACAAAACCAAATTGCATCTTATCTATATCAATCCTTTCTCTAAGTAACTTATCAATCACTCTTTCAATAACTTTCATTACTTGATCAACCAACTTCAAACCTCTATAGTTACCCCTTTCTAATGCATCACCCTTGCCCTTGAAACAATTCACTATTACACTCGACTGCCACTCACTCGGAATAGCACCATCCTTTATAATCTGGTTAGCAAGACTTGTAATAAGCTCAACTCCAATATATCCAGATGCTTTTACCATCTCTGCAACAATACCTGATACTCCTGCAGCCTTGCCAATCTTCAATTTCCTAATAGCCTCCACTACCCATTCTGTCTTGATCTGCATAGCTGGCCCTTCTACAACATCATCATCAGACAAATTATCCTCATCCCAATCAAACTCAGTGTTAAGCAACCTCTGATAATAATTCTTCCAAGCTACCCTTTTCTCCTCCTCTGTGCTAGCCAAAACACCTTCATCATTACGTATACACTTCTCACCTACAACATCTTGATTAGTCTTCTTCATTTGCTTTGCTATCTTGAATACCTCATTGCGCTGGTCTTCCCTTCTTAACACATCTGCAAATCTGTTTCTCTCTGCTTCTGATTTTGCCTTATACACTGCTGTACGAGCACGACGCTTAGCTTCTAAGTAAATATTTTTACTACCACCTGACTTCCACTCTTTCCAAAGTTTCCTCTTTTCCTTTATACACTGGTCAACCTCATTATTCCACCACCAGGTCTGTCTATGTCTAGCTGGTCCTTTCGTCCACCCACAGGTATCATCAGAAGCTTCTAGAAGACAATTCTTCAAAGTAGTCCAAGTACTTTCAACATTGTCACTATCACATTGACCATTGTGGGCTAACTGCTGAACTTTTGCACTACGACTCTCACAAAACATAATCATGCAAAAATATTATTGGTACTACTTTCTGAAGTCTCAAAGAAGGCGAAATAGACATGTGTATTGCATTTCAAGTAAGAAAAAAGCAGATCAGATATTTTGAAAATATTTTGTTGCTTGTATATTATTCATTGAACATATATGACTGGTTGAACATATAAATGACTGGTTGAACATATATATCACAATCGTTGAACAAATGACTCGAATATAATGACTCGTTGAATATTGCTATATATGAGCAACCATACCTGACAGGCATAAAACTGTTTTGGCTTACTATATTCTATTACAGACTAATTCTCCTAAAAGATGTTGGTCTTTTTTATAGGTATTTGTGGGGAGTCAACATCTTGGCCGATAAAAAATAAAAATTCAGATGTAGTTTTGTATATGGGATGACTCACAAATCAAAATGTGTATGCTGAACACCAATCCGACATATTTTGAAAATTCATGTTTTACGGTATAAAATATTTAAACTTCGAAGTATTTCACTTCCTTTTCGATTTCTGAGTCACCCCTAATTGTTTGTCTATTCTCTCTTCATCATATTTTAATTTTTATGTATTTTGGTTTTAGTATTGTACGGAATTGGATACAATAATTGTTCATTTCGGCATTCAAGCAGTTTTTTTATCCTATAAAATTTTGCCAGAAATTAAAGTGGTTACGTTTTTATCGCTGCATTTTTAGTATTTTAACTTTCTCTAAACTGGAACAGTGTCAATTGTATTTTCCAGTGTATGATGTTGTCATCAATTTAATCGATTTTCCATTTCTTTTAGGTGATAGGTGGTGTCTGAGAAACGCTCAGAAGTACTGAAAAACTAATACTTAAAGCTCAAAACTTGAATACTGAAAACTCAAAACATGAATACTGAAAACTTGAATACTGAAAACTAAAAAGCTCAAATACTCAAATACCCGTACTTGTTGTTTTGAACCTGAAATATATAATTGAATTGATTAAAATATAATTTTTCATATTTGCGCAGCGTTTTCATTTATACCCTTCGTATAAATAATTGACGTTCCATTCTGCATAGTTTGTTCTTTTGTGATCCCAAGCATGGTTTGCACAAGTTGTAATCTCGGTTGGGTTGTATACATGTGCGAGGATATTTGCCAGTTCGATTACTCTGTGTTTCGATTGCAAAAGTCTGCCTCAAAATGCCCAATATTTCATTCAGCAACTTTTTTCCGGAATAAAGACAGACTCATTTTAGATGGTGATGTGGAATCTAATCCTGGGCCTGTTGATAAAGTAATCCTTGGGTCGTTTAATCAAGCAGACAAACGTTTCGGGGATTCTGCTGGCATACAATGCACATGTATTGCTTTATAATAAGTGTCTGTTGGTCAAAGATTAGGCGAGTTACTATTTGGAAAACACCTGATCTCGACAATATACTCGAAACTATTTCCAGTTCTTTTCTTCTTTATATGGTGGTTAATCACTTTCTATTGGATAAAAACTTTTTCCCACCTGCTCTAGTGATTGTCAAATTTGGCAAAGGGCAGAGGGGATAGGGAAAAAACATCATGGGCAAACGTTTTGCTTGCGCGGCCCACCGTCTTTTCCCCAGCGCCTCAGTAGAGGTGCCTCCAAGGAATTTTTAAGCCAGGCCAGCAGCAGGACATTTGCTCATATTTGTATCTTATCTTTTTCCATATTTGACAAAAGAGGAATGGGCTCTGGGTTGGCCTGGAGCATTGAGGCTGTGCTTGGACAACGACTTTTTGCTTATTCGTCTTGGGGACCGAGATTGCTAGCTTTTGTTTCAATGTTCATTCCAAAACGCATCTTGTTGACGTTTTTTTACTTTCCTGCTCGCTTGAAAGCAACATAAGCACGCACGAGGAACCTGCGTACCCACTTCTGTATCTCCAACAGACGGACCTAGGAAAAACGGAAACCTCACAAGAGCTTATAAGTGGGGAAATTGTTAAAGCCGGTCGGCTTCTTGTTTTAATTAAAAAACAATTTAGGTACAAATTTCGTCAGTTAAAAATATTCGCCGGATAAAAATTTTCGTCGGACTTTTATGTCTCTATAATCATAGCCCTCGTCTGTCTCCCTGCAAAATGCTTGCGGTATAGCTTTATCTTGGAACCATGCAGAGTATTTTCATCACTTTATGCAAACAAGGGAACAAGGATGCACAAAATACTGATGCAGGCAGTAGGCATGGTAGGTAAATTTCCATGGACTTCCCCCATGGGCTAACGAATATTAATAATGCTTTAATAACACAAACGTCCAGAAGTTCACGTTCCCATTAAGTTAACGTTAGGCCGAGAATCACGTGATGGCGACTTGTTCGTTAATTACAATACTCGAAATTATTAAAATTTTATTTTAATTATACTTATTAATTACCACTCAGCGTTATCATCCGGCCACAATGATATATTTTTTACAGATCTATATTCTGAATTGGTTCTTTTTTTGATCAGCATAAAGTTTCATAGGCAATAGTAATCATCAGTGTGAAATCCATCATTAATAATATCTGACCAGAAATAATCTCTCATTTTTATTAAAGTTCAAGTTCAACCTCGAAATTTCAAATGTTAGAATAATGTTATGTACCTTTCTATATATGCAAAATTAAAATTCTGATACACACTGATATGAATTAGTGTGTAAATTTTACATTTGCTGATGATGAATTGATGGTGAATGAAATTTTATAAGACTAACAATTTTTTGTTAATGTGCAGAGGCAGATCTAGCCAATTTCTCAGTGTCAGTCTTGGACATTGCCAGACTCCGATATAGCTGAGAATAAAGCTATTCCAAACACCACTAATACCACCACAACCAATTATTATTACTAGTATTTTAAGAGAAGTAAATAAAATGCCATGAGTCTATTACATTTTGAAAACGTTATTGGGGATAGCTTATAAGCCAGAAACCAATGTCAAATGTAAGGCAAGAAAATGGCTTAACATGTTGTTTTGCCTTAAAATATTTTTTATTGTTGACTATTGTACAAAATCACAGAATTCAACAAAATTGTTTAGTAGAAACTATCGCTCATATCCAAAAGGTTTTTTGATAATAATGTGTTTTTATTGTTTTTTTGTTTTTGTCAATATCAAAACGTATTGTCACACACTCTACATAAGTGTAGTATTTGTTATCTTATACCTATGGCTGAAATAGTATGGGAAAGAATAATAATAGGAAACATCACAAGAACATTATAAATGTTTCTGTATCCAAGGATAACCATCAAGTAATTAAAATAGTATCTGCTCCCTTAGTCTTTAAATGTTTAAAACAAGTTTGAATACCTTTTTAGGCAAAGTTAAGAGTAAGAACAACATTCTACGAAAAGAGTACACATGAACGATAAGATGGCTCAAATATGAGGTAAAAGTTTCATTTTTGGTTTTTCTGTCGCACACAATCGTTCCAAACTTATTTTTCCCTACCGACTCCCTATCGTTCAGTATCAGCATTTGTAATCAAAGCTAAAGCAATACCATAACCTGGATTCAAAAAAATCTTAAATAACACTAATAGCGGTGAGAAGATTTGCTTCCAAAAATATGCAACACTTTCTGATGCACGTAACTTTCGAGACTTTTTTATATATTTGTGCAAAAATTACTATTTTGCACAAATTACTACGAATAATATTGGATTACACTTACTTTTTATTACAAGAAGCACAACAAATAATATTGATATTAAAACAGCTGCAACAATACCAATTATTATTCCTATCTCTGCACTGTCATTATCTAAATAGTATTACAAAATAGTGATCACACCAGAATTAATACATTTTCCTGCAGCCTGGATAATTTTATGTAGCGGTTAATTCCCTAAAGAACAAAATCAGGCTCACCTGTTGGTTTATCAATTTTGACAATCGTTCCATTACCATGCACTTTAAATGTACTGTTAGGTATTACGATAATTCGCAAATCGTTTACCTTTGAAATGATAATTTCGTCACACATTGATGCAGTATATATACCCTCTGACATATTTTGTGAAAACAAAACCAAGCCTCTACTATCAAAATAATCTATTCTGTATGATACAGCACATTCACCAGTATTGACTTTCTCCCATGTAGTATATATACATCCATCCTTTTCTGTCGAATTAACATTTTTCACACTTTCAGGAGTCACTAAAACAATAAGTCCATATATTTACATTTTTACAATTATTTTAAAACAATGAATAAAATGGGCAAAATACCATAGTGGGAAACAAGACTATATTAGGTCAACAAATGTGTAATAATGAGCAATGAAACTAAGGTAAGACATACTCTCTGGTCAACTTAAAATGTAAACAAGCACGAATAACAAGTTTTAAGAAATTGGAAATGGTTATTTATCTAACTCCTATAATACATTTATCGATAAAAATATTTTCATAGGATAGAAACAACAAAAATGTCAAGTTTAACAGTTAAAATAACCGGATTCAGCAACATTCTGTCTGGATGCTTCTTCGCCATGGCTAGTTAACTAGCTACATTGTCCATTAAAAACGATGATCTAATATCCAGTTTTATCAAAAATACTAAATACAGGACGACTAAAATATAACAAATACGTCTCCTCCCATTTTCAGACTCGTTCCTTCAGCTTTTTGGTTACTCAATCAATATAAACCTTGTTAAAGCCCATGTTATTCTTGGCTAGCTAGCGTAGCTAGTTAAAAAATTTACTTCAATATTCGCTGTAACTAAATTTTAGTTGCACATTCAACTTTTCACATCCTTCTGTTAGTGTCGAACATTGTAATGTTTTGTTTACAAAGATTTATTCTATAGGGACTTTCGAATTCTACATAGAATGTTTGTTTTTAGACAGGACTGTTTCGAATTTTGACCTCAAGTGTTAAATAAAGTAGTGCTAGTGGATTATATTATTATAAGAACATTAAACCGAAATTCTTCTTTTTTATTTTTATCTAACTTAGACGGTTAACAAATACAATAATAACCGATTGCCCCGTGCTGTACCGAAAATATCACCCTTAGTCATTGCACCGACCTCGCGAGCTCTGTCAGCACTTAGACCTTGGGCGATATTTTGCGGTACAGCCCAGGGTAATCGGTTATTATTGTATTAATATAGTGTTAAAACAACCAACAATATAACAATGTATTGATAAAAGATTATAATGATTCGCAATATTCTGCAATATTTTTTAAATCAAACTGAGAACTGTTTCTTCTGTAAATAGATTTTGATGGTTTTATTGAAATAAAAACAAAAGAATTAGCAGAGCAAAACAAAATGTTTGGCAATATATTGTGAGCAGCATTCAGTTTGCAAAATATTGCTGCCAATATATTCCGGTAATATGAAAAGGCCTTAAAACATGTTAATTCTTAAAATATGTTTGAAGTAGAAGATGCAACACTGACAAAAGGCTAATTTGTTGGTGAACAAATGAGACATAGAAAACATCTTCTTTGCAAGTCATAGTCACACAGCCAGACGGAAGAACAGTACTAGTACATTAGATTAGTTGAACAGCCTGTAGAAATATCCACTTGATTAGCACACAGTTAAATATCACTATATCATAAAGCTTGAAGCGCCAATCAATATAATGTATAAAATCATGTGGTTTTAATGAGCAAGGAGTTAAGGAAACAACAGGTTTCAAACATTTCACTGACGTCAAGAAAGATCCGGTAATGTACACATTTGTTAAGCTATTACTTCTGTCGTGATGTTGAAATGCTGATCAAAATAATGTATAGGATAATGTGCTTAAAACGAACAGTTAAAGATTCATTTAACATTTTTTTTAATGATGGAACCAGTACGCTCAAAACGGATTATTGGGTGAACCAGGTTTGGAAAACTTACTAAATTTGGTCCCAGGTGGTCCCTAGTTTCCTACACTAGAGATGACGTCAGTTATTTCCACCTGTTTCCAAGCCATATGGCCTCAAACTTAAAAGTTCAATGCATTGGCTTCTTTGACCTTATGTCATGACGTCAGTATAATGCTAAACCAAAGTTGTCAGTGTAGTGGAAGATTCCACTCACCAAAATCTCCAGCATTTCTTTATTTCGTCGCAATTTCTTAAAATATAAAAAAAAATCATTTAAACGCTAAAAATTTTATAGGGGATGTTTTATGCACAAAACAAATATATTATTATAAGAGATTATTATACATTTCCGATATCCTTTCAAGGTTTAAATTCGATCTTCGTGGGTACTAGTTCAGACCAAAAGTATGAATTTGAAAACAAAAAGTCAGTTCGCAAATATCTCCAGATTGTACAGAAAAAAACCTCTTTGCAGCTGTTGTTTGGGACACTTTTAATCGATCCCTTCATAATTATCATAGAAACAGGTATTACAAAAGATTGATAGGAAAATGGGATTTACAATTTTAAAATTTCCTTCATAGAATGATTCGCAAAGGCAGCATTTCCATTTTTAAATTGTGACCTGCTAATTTGTACCCTGGATTAAATTGGATTAAATCATAAGTTTGAAACAATAATTTTAGAAATAAAACACATCTGATATATTATCCTCTAAACAGACTTTAGTTTCATTGTTTCCAAAAAAAAAACAGAAAAAAAACTTGACCCAAATAATTAATGCCTGCAATCTCTATAAAATCTGATACAACCTTCAAATAATTAAAAAACAGGTACATCTCCGCTGGGATGAGGGAGGGTTTCCAAAATTGTTGAAAACAGGCAAGCAGTGTCTGGAGACACAATCACACCATCCAGATCTAAAACTTTTATTAATAAATTAGCAATTTAGACCTTCCTGCTTCACTGCCCATGTCTCACTACCGTACAACATAACACTTCTTACACAGGCCTCATACAACCTACCTTTTACCTCAATTGACAAGACTCTGCTAGTCAACAAGGAAGTAACTCTCTGAACTTTTTCCAAGCCGAACCTATCGTGCAAGTAACACTTCTTCCAACACCCCCTTCACTGCCCAACATATCACCTAAGTAACAGAAGTTTTCAACTATCTCAACTATCTCTTGACCGTTTAGAAAGGAATGATATGAGAATGGTTAGGTGGATGTGTAACGTCTGAGAGACAGAAAGAGTTCAGATGAGCTAAGAAGCAGGCTAAGTATCCGTAGAATTAAAGATGTTATCCAGATAAGAAGATTGAATTGGCTGGGGCACTTGGAAAGAATGGAGGGGGATAATTGGGTAAGAAAGTGTAGAGACTTGATAGTTCCTGGGGCAAAGCCCAGAGGCAGACCGAGAAAGACTTGGCAGGAGGTTATAAGGACAGACTTGATACAGAGGAAGTTGAGTTTAGATCTAACACAGTCTAGATCAGATTGGAAGAGGGTCATTAATATACCCTAGCATGGAAAACGGACGTTAAGCCGAGAATGATGATGATGAGGATGAGACCTAACTTTCGTAAAATGGGCTGGATTATGCTATACTGATCCTATTCTGCTCAACAAAGTTCTAAGGAAGGTTTAATGGAAGTGGGTAAAAAGGTTGATTTTTAAAACACCAGCAGCACAGCCAGAACTGGTACCCAAATGTGTTACAATTATCTATCATGACGCCTCTTCTTCCAATCAGGAATATATTATTGAGAAATCTCTGTGGTCAAATTCCCCCCTTAGTGGTAAAAAAACCTTGCATCCTGTTGTGTGATAGTTACAAGATTAAGATGAAATTTAAAACAGAGCTATTGTACGTATCTCACAGGGTAGGATGAAAAAACATACTTCAAGTTACTTATCTACCTAGACGAGCTGGTGGTATTTACCAGGTTGATTCATTTTGATGTGATTTAAAATTTATCCTTCACTTTTAAGCTGTCTTGATTAATTCAGATATATAAGGGTATAATATACAGATATACTTTCCAGTTTGTCATTAACAGTTGGTCAAAACCTTGAGTGCGCTTTTTCTTATAAAACAATGTGTTGCAAACCACCATGGGTATTGCCATTTAAATTCAAGTAAGTTCTCCCTTTCCTTATTCCTGCTCCTAACCCTGTAGCCTCCATGCACACCTGTATAACCTTCAGAAGACTTCCTAACACAATCAGAAAAGTCATGGCCTAGTATAACAAGTTAATTATCTCCAAACTTATATGTGACTGCTATTAACCTATCGTCTAACAGAACGGACAACAAAAACTGACAAAAAAGGGACAAATCTATCAAATTACTACAATACAATCATTGACACATATAACGTCTATTATACGCTTCTCTGCAACGAATATGCCAACTCCATATCAATCACTAATACCAATACAAAAAAGCTTATACCTTGGTATTCTAACTTCCACAAATCTCGCCAAAGCTCCTGTCCACCTGATTTCCTGAGCACAACACATATCAATAGATCTGCATTCTAACATTTCAACTGTCTCACCTGCTCTACCACTCACACTAGTCATCCTCAATCATATGTCATCGTTGCGTAACAATCTGACAATGCTCACATCAAACATTTTTCCTAATGCAACACCTTAACTCCTTCGAGTTCCAGTCCTATTTACACAGTCCGTCTAATTAACTGTTCTTACAACCAATAACTACAAAAAAGTAATACAGCAACAATATGAAAAAAAGGAATCACTCGGAAAGACCAAAAGGATGATTTTACAAACAATCCAATGTGTAGATCAACCCTGCAAGCTTGGTGAAGTGGGAATCATTTAATAGACAATTCTCATTGCTCACAACAACATTGATCACATGAGATAACATCAAACAACTTGACAAAATTAGCAAAACCACGTTGCAGGCTAGTTCTATTTAAACAAAAATGAAAAATAACACTTTACTAAAAAACATTCTTCTTATTCAAAACTAAACTATAACTTCCTAAAGACACTTGTAATAAGCAAAACATAAGTGTATATAGATGGCCAGCTACACTGCATCAATTTATTTGTTTATATTAATATACATATTTCTTACGCAAAGGTTAAATCACTATGTCATTATTGATTAAATGAAGTTCGCTATCAATTTTATATCAATCATTTGCTATTTTTTTTTAAAAACACGCTGTCAATTTCAATTTTAATTTTATGTCTTGCTAAAAAACAAAGAAAAATGAAACATTCAAACTTCACCACATATCACTTCTTTCACCTTCATTTACTGTGTTTACTGTGACTGCTAATAATAGCAGTCACAGTAAACACTTTTCCACATCTACTTGGTATAAGGTATGGTGTTAAATTTACAGTGTATTTGTATTTATCATTTTCTGCAGTAACGTTATGTGAGACAGCATAAATAGGTTTGTCAAAATTCATATTTATTTATCAAAATTCATATTTACTGATGGCATTAGATTTCAACATATATGTATACAATAAAAATAGCAACGCCAATATAGGTAAATTTAATTATTTCTCTTAAAGTGGTATCACAGAACTTTGGTAATGCTATAAATAAAAATATATAAACCATTATACAAAATTAACAAGAAAGAACATCACATTAAATGATGTGTAATATTAACCCTATAATAACTGTTTATGAGGGCAATACCGGAGAATATTGACCGACGTCAAAGTATTGTCCGAGCTTGCGAGGGCAATACTTGACAGAGGTCAATATTCGAAGGTATTGCACAGGCAGTACCGCAAAATATTGCCCAAGGTCTAAGTGCCGACCGAGCTTGCGAGGTCGGTGCAATGACTGAGGGCGATATTTTCGGTACAGCACGGGGTAATCGGTTATTATTGTATTTGTTAACCGTCTAAGTTAGATAAAAATAAGAAATAAGAATTTCAGTTTAGTGTTCTTATAATAATATAATTCACTAGCACTACTTTCGTTAACACTCAAGGTCAAAATTCGAAACAGTCCTGTCTAAAAACAAACATTCTATGCAGAATTCGAAAGTCCCTCTAGAATAAATCCATGTAAACAAAACATTACGATGTTCAACACAGAATAATGTGTAAAGTTGAATGTGCACTACAACGAATATTGAAGTAAATTTTTTAACTAGCTAGCTAGCTAAACCAAGAATAACATGGACTTCAACGAGTTTTATATTGACTGAGTAACCAAAAAGCTAAAGGAACGAATCTGAGATTGAGGGAAGACGTATTTGTTATAATTTCGTCGTCCTGTATTTAGTATTTTTGATAAAACTGGATATCAGATCATCGTTTTTTATGGACAATGTAGCTAGTTAACTAGCCATGTTGAAGAAGCATCCAGGCAGAATGTGGCTGAATCTGGTTATTTTATCTGTTAAACCATTTGACATTGTTGTTGTTTCTAACATATGAAAAAGTTTTTATCTATAAATGTATTGTGGGAGTTAGATATATAATCATTTCCAATCCTTCTTAAAACTTGTTTTTCGTGCCTGTTTACATTTTAAGCTACCATTTTTCTTTTTCATATCGGCCCGTCGTTAAGAGCGCTAAGCCAATCAGAATGCCTAAAAACCCGTATTGCCCGCTTGCAAAATCCAGACGGTTAACAATGAAACGCAGAAACATAACAATGTTTTTATAACCCTATTTAAGAAAAAATTAATTAAAAATTGTTGTAAAGACAATATATAAAGCTAGACAATTTAGTAATTATCACAGGTTTCTTCATTAGAAGTATCTTCATTAACCAATATTTACGCATATATTTTTTTATTAATGTGTAACCCTTAAAAATCTTACTATCCAGCAAAGATTTAGTTGTAATTTATCTATTATCCATAACATGTGACCAATCAACTGCGAAATATCAAATTGTGGAAATAATTTTTTAAATCTTTTGTCAATGTTCAACTATGTTGGGACAGCAGGCAGCCAAAGATGCTGTTTACAGCCAAAAAGTAATGTATATTTGAAAAAAAAGCTTTAGCGTCTAAGGATTTGTAATAATAAAGTTTCCTATTTAATGCTCTTTTTCTGTAGTTACAACAGTATATAAAGATGTTCTTCCAACAGTGCTTTTAGCTACCTTGTTGTTAGTAGTTCCTAAAAAACTTATTCCACAGACCAGATCTTTAAACAAGATTTTTTTTCCTATTAAAGCAAAATATTATTACAATGACAAAATTTAAATATAAACGTTTTCCTACTCTGTATAAAAAATGTTTTTAGAATGAAAATATTTTAGATTGCATTATATTCATAATCAACCATAGGTAATCATTAAAGTCTGATTCACACTATAGCGATAACGCAACAAAAAATATCTAGAAGATTTTATTAGTTCTTGCTAGAGTAATTATGCATGATACATGATATTAGGTGATACATACATGATACATACATGATATTAGGTGAAGGGTCTCTTTAAGAGACAAGAGAGGAGTTGAACGTCCTCCACCATACCTTAGTTTAAAGGGGCGATTGTGGAAGTCCCATGAAATGCCACATAGTGATGGTGTCACTTTAAAAAACACCCAGTCCGGTCTGTGAAGACCGGACTGGGTCCGGTCAGGTGTGAGCATCGTCAGACCGTTACCCAGCTATCACATCACAAGGTAGATAACACTAGGTTGAGGATGGCTAGTGTAAATGTTGGTACTCTGAGAGGTAGAGCAGGTGAAGTAGTTGAAATGTTAGAACGTAGATCTGTTGATATGTGTTGTGTTCAGGAAGTCAGGTGGAGAGGAGCTTCAGTGAGATTTGTGGAAGGTAGGAGGGCAAGGTATAAGCTTTTTTGGATTGGTAATAGTGATGGATATGGAGGAGTTGGCATATTCGTTGCAGAGAAGTGGGTAGAAAAAGTAATAGATGTTATGCGTGTTAATAGTCGTATTATAGTGATAAAGTTTTTGATAGGTAATAGGATTGTCACTTTTCTGTCAGTTTATGCTCCACAGTGTGGACTCAGTGAGGAAGATAAAGATAAGTTTTATGATGAGTTAATAGCAGTCACATCAAAGTTTGGAGACACTGAACTTGTCATGGTGGGCGGCGACTTTAATGGTCATGTTGGGAAGTCATCTGAAGGTTATAGAGGTGTGCATGGAGGCTATGGATTTGGGAGCAGAAATAAGGAAGGGGAGAGATTGCTTGAGTTTGGAATGGCAACGGACATGGTGGTTTGCAACACATCATTCAGTAAGAGACAGAGTAGGCTGATAACATATGAGTCAGGTGGTTGTAAGACACAGATAGATTACTTCCTGGTTAGAAAGTCAGACAAGAAAGTGGTGAAGGACGTGAAAGTTATATCGGGGGAAGAGTGTGTTTCCCAGCATAGGTTGCTGGTTTGTGATATTATCTTGAAGAGTGTTAAAGAAGCCAAGGGAAAGTACAAGCCCCGTCGAAAAGTCTGGAAGCTGAAGGAAGAGATTGTAGCAAGACAATTTAGTGCAACAGTTCAGCAGTTAGCCCACAATGGTCAATGTGATAGTGACAATGTTGAAAGTACTTGGACTACTTTGAAGAATTGTCTTCTAGAAGCTTCTGATGATACCTGTGGGTGGACGAAAGGACCAGCTAGACATAGACAGACCTGGTGGTGGAATAATGAGGTTGACCAGTGTATAAAGGAAAAGAGGAAACTTTGGAAAGAGTGGAAGTCAGGTGGTAGTAAAAATATTTACTTAGAAGCTAAGCGTCGTGCTCGTACAGCAGTGTATAAGGCAAAATCAGAAGCAGAGAGAAACAGATTTGCAGATGTGTTAAGAAGGAAAGACCAGCGCAATGAGGTATTCAAGATAGCAAAGCAAATGAAGAAGACTAATCAAGATGTTGTAGGTGAGAAGTGTATACGTAATGATGAAGGTGTTTTGGCTAGCACAGAGGAGGAGAAAAGGGTAGCTTGGAAGAATTATTATCAGAGGTTGCTTAACACTGAGTTTGATTGGGATGAGGATAATTTGTCTGATGATGATGTTGTAGAAGGGCCAGCTATGCAGATCAAGACAGAATGGGTAGTGGAGGCTATTAGGAAATTGAAGATTGGCAAGGCTGCAGGAGTATCAGGTATCGTTGCAGAGATGGTAAAAGCATCTGGATATATTGGAGTTGAGCTTATTACAAGTCTTGCTAACCAGATTATAAGGGATGGTGCTATTCCGAGTGAGTGGCAGTCGAGTGTAATAGTGAATTGTTTCAAGGGCAAGGGTGATGCATTAGAAAGGGGTAACTATAGAGGTTTGAAGTTGGTTGATCAAGTAATGAAAGTTATTGAAAGAGTGATTGATAAGTTACTTAGAGAAAGAATTGATATAGATAAGATGCAATTTGGTTTTGTTCCAGGGCGTGGCACTACAGATGCAATATTTTTACTCAGGCAGCTTCAGGAAAAGTATTTAGGAAAGAGAAAGAATCTCTATTTTGCCTTTGTAGATTTAGAGAAAGCTTTTGATAGAGTGCCACGTAAAGTTATTTGGTGGGCTATGAGAAAATTAGGTGTGGATGAGTGGCTAGTTACGATGGTACAGTCTATGTACAGCAATGCTAGAAGTCGTGTCAGGATTAACGATTCACTTAGTGATGAATT
This sequence comes from Hydractinia echinata, assembly GCA_030067915.1. Classification (NCBI taxonomy): domain Eukaryota; kingdom Metazoa; phylum Cnidaria; class Hydrozoa; order Anthoathecata; family Hydractiniidae; genus Hydractinia; species Hydractinia echinata. The sequence goes on from JASGCC010000029.1 coordinate 1,103,405, forward strand.
TAGTGTAAATGTTGGTGTACATCAGGGTTCTGTACTTAGTCCTTTGTTGTTTGTTCTAGTCTTAGAAGCGCTGTCGATGGAGTTCAGAACAGGTTGTCCATGGGAGTTATTGTATGCAGATGATTTGGTTCTCATAGCAGAGTCGATGGAAGAATTAGTTGAAAAGTTTGAGAAGTGGAAGAAAGGACTAGAAGAGAAAGGGCTAAAGGTAAACACAGCAAAGTCTAAAGTCATGATTAGTAGCATTGCAGCCAAGTGTGACCTTGTAGTTGGAAAGTGGCCTTGTGGAGTTTGCAGGAAAGGGGTTGGTAGTAACTCAATTTTTTGTCAGACTTGCAAGCATTGGGTACATAAGAAGTGCAGTAGTATTGGTGGAAGGTTAAGAGCTGACATTCAGTTTGTATGCAAGCGTTGCAAAGGTGAGATTATAGAGAATGAAGTATTTCCAGCTTTAATGATGTACAACAGTGGCTCGTTAGAGATAGTTGAGAACTTCTGTTACTTAGGTGATATGTTGGGCAGTGAAGGGGGTGTTGGAAGAAGTGTTACTTGCAGGATAGGTTCTGCTTGGAAAAAGTTCAGAGAGTTACTTCCTTTGTTGACTAGCAGAGTCTTGTCAATTGAGGTAAAAGGTAGGTTGTATGAGGCCTGTGTAAGAAGTGTTATGTTGTACGGTAGTGAGACATGGGCAGTGAAGCAGGAAGATCTTGACCGTTTAGAAAGGAATGATATGAGAATGGTTAGGTGGATGTGTAACGCCAGTCTGAGAGACAGAAAGAGTTCAGATGAGCTAAGAAGCAGGCTAAGTCTCCGTAGAATTAAAGATGTTATCCAGATAAGAAGATTGAATTGGCTGGGGCACTTGGAAAGAATGGAGGAGGATAATTGGGTAAGAAAGTGTAGAGACTTGATAGTTCCTGGGGCAAAGCCCAAAGGCAGACCGAGAAAGACTTGGCAGGAGGTTATAAGGACAGACTTGATACAGAGGAAGTTGAGTTTAGATCTAACACAGTCTAGATCAGATTGGAAGAGGGTCATTAATATACCCCGTCCAACCCATGCTAGCATGGAAACGGACGTTAAGCCGAGAATGATGATGAGAATGATGACACAAATTCCTTGTTTTATTGCACTTACAGCCACCAAGTTATAAGGCTGGAAATCGTTATTTCTTTTTATATTTTTTATATTTTTCTTAACATCCATATATTGGTACTCATTTCAGTATTTATTTTGATTTACCTATCACACATGCTTTGAAACAAAAGATCTCTTTGTAAGATAATGAAGTTTCTTTAGTCATAAGGCAGCTTTTGAAGTTTATAAATTTGGAAAAAATAGGCAATAAATTTCGAAACATTTTAGAATTTATGGCCTCCTTCGCCTACTTTCTTAATTGAAGAGCTTAAAATGTTATTTGTATTTTAGTGCCCACTACATAAAAATTATATCTTCATATACTTTTATATTGTATTATCGCTGTAGTGGGAATTAAGTTCAAAAGTATAATTTTAAAATATAGACAAATCAATAAAAGAATCATTAGAAAAATGTATAAGAAGACAAGTGTGGACAAATAAATGGGCAGTTACTGATAGCTAGTAACTATCTATGAACATACTACCATTTCAACAAAGATCATCTAGCTAAAGAAAAATCAAATTTTTCTATTTAATCCAACTGTATTGTTTCGAAACCATTCTTTGAACAACTGATGACTTCTATGAAGGTGCAAAAAATGTTTCATTGAGCAACATGACTGTTGGCACGTTTTACTATATGTTCAATAAAAAATTAATGTTTTTTTTATATATATTTTTATTTTCTACCGAAAGACAAGTGCAATTTTTACTTTTTTCAATTCTACAATGCAAAAAGCTTATATTTTTATCCTGATTGGTTGAGTAAAGCTATTGTTTTCTTAAAAAACAAGAGCTTGTCAGGAAATTTATTCCAACGTTTGCTAAAATAAAATATAATTTTTATTAACAAAAAACATACATCCACAGTTCAATTGTTCTTTTGTTCATATCTAGTCATTGAAGGGTCCTAAGGAAGGCAGTGGTCCCCACCACTAAGGATGTTTTGTTCACCTATAACTTCAGAGAGATTTATAAAATGATGAAGGTGACTCATATTTAATTTGATTATTCAAAATAAGGATATTTATCATGAATTAAATAAAAAATAAAAAACTCAAAAAATATTTTCAATAATTTTTTCTTGGCACCGTGCCATAACTACTACTTTTTGGAATCTTTTAATTTTGCCAAAATGTGTGTGTTTGCATTTTTATTAAAAAGATGTTTTGTTACACACTTTTTATAAAAGAATTTTTTTTTTTTGGCCTCCTGATTTTTAAATAATCGACATTTAATCGCCTTAAATAATTTTTAAATGTGATTCCTAGTTTTTAATACTATAATCGAACAAATGAAAGATGTGGTATATAATTTTTAAAGAAAAAAAAGAAAAAAGAAAATATTTAGACAACAATATTATTACTTCAACACCGCCAATTTCATCAAGACAAACGTTATAAAAGTGACAAATGTGCAAATTTTATGATCTTGTGATCGAGGTTTTATTTATTGTACAGATTTTCATTCACCTGGGCACGATATTTGCATATACAATATTATAACTTTTTCTAGTTCGAAATCTACTTCCAGTTTGAGAACTATCTGAAATGAATAAATTTTGCCAACTTCTTCTTCAGACTTTGATAAAAAACGATTGTTTTTTTTTGGTTCTTTTCAAAAATTTGACCTGGAAAACTTCTTTATAACACTAAAAAAGACTGTACGTGAAGTTTACTGAATTAAAATCAGAAATATCCCGCAAACTTTTTATTTTTCTAATTTCAGTAAATGGCTTCAATATTATAGTCTTTGCGTTAGTCTTTCCAATTGTAATATCTTTAGATAGCCACAAAACAAATAATACTGTTTTTTCGAGTTTGCATATTCTTTAGGAGGAAAAAAATCCCCTCTGAAAGTGGAAATTTTTATCTTAATTCAGCATTTTCAGTCAGAAACAGAATTGGCACATTATTGTAATAGATACATGTTCATCTATGCTGGCCTACAGAGACTTAGTGGCTTAACTACACTTAGTCATTTAGTGACTCCATCTTCGTTAAAAGAATCTTAAGGTACTTTTACAAGTTGGACTTACCTGAAAGATTTGCATGAGAAATTCCTAATAATATATGCCCTTTTTGTTAAAATTTTGGTTGAGTCCAGATATAACTCTTCAGATTATATGTTTTTCTTGCTACTTTGACAGAAAGAGATGCCTTCTCACAGCAAAATGAAACAAAAGTTCTCTACGAACAATTATTTTTTAAAAAAAATATAAAAATAATTTTGCATCAATGTTCTCACATAGCTAAATAAATAAACGAAAAATTAAATACATGCACCTGTTGTAAGACACGGTTTGTGAAATTTACTGATTGTTCAGCATGCCATGCCATACATAATTTTTATTTCAAAAGGATTAATTTTAGAAGACAAGGTGTGAAATTTATTGATGGTACATGCCACACTGTGCTGCATACAATTGCTCAAGTAAGTATGAAAAAAACAAATCAATATTTTTTGATAAATCACCTGAGGTTTTGACTTATTACAGATCACTAGTTGCTTACCCCTTATGGAAAGTCTAAGAGATTTTTTACATCATAGTTACTTGCAATTACTATCTATAGGTCCTTTCGTTGTGTATAGCTTAGCCTAGCTTAGCGAAATACCTGGTCATGCGCCTTGAAAAGTCGCATTTGGTGTCAGAACATTTAATCTGACCCATGTCTGGTTATATAACTTACATGAGTACACACTCTTCTCACAGTACTTTAAGAGAAGAATCTTTCATTGAAGAAACTTCCACGTTATCAAAACAATTGCAAAGTTTTTTGAGGATTTTTTAAGTTAGGCAACTTATACATGTTTTGCCAAAAACTTTCGCCAAAAATGCAGTAAAGTACTGCAAGTTTCTTCTTTTAAAGTATGATCTTTGCCGATAAAGGTTAGATTTGATTTAATTTCTGTCTTTTGTTTGAGTATCAGTATTACGCCAGCCGAGCATAACAGGGGCAGCATTAAGGGCAGTTGACATTAATGTTCCATGCGTGCTTTTAAAAGCTCTTATCATGGCTATCATGGCAGTGCAGTTGAGAACCAAAAGGCCTAGGGACTTAATTGGCATACTCAAAATTTGAATCTACAATCTCGCATCTTTGTATCTAAGCTGTGGTCAAGCGGGAAGAAAAATAAATAGTTAAAAAGCAATATCTACAGCTACAAAAAGTTGAAATGTTATTGAAAATTACTCACGTCTTTCAGGTAAGTCCAACTTGTTAAGGTACCTCTTGATCACTTGAATTCTTGCAAAATTTTATTTATTCGAGCATTTCTTTTGTGAGATTTCTTATATAGCTGTTAATGAACTTCTCGAATCGATTCAAAATCATCCGTTTTTTATCGTTGATAAGATTTTATTGTAACTTTACATCGTATTTCAAGACCTTCTTAAATATATAAAGGTCAACACTTATGCCTATTGTGAAAGTCTCAAACATCATTGAAATGATGATTTTAAAATTAATTTCTTGCAAAAGATTTTAGAAGGGGCCTTCGTGAAAGTTATTTTCTTTGATTTCACGATTTTTCTAACTTGCAAAAGTTTCTTATTTTATTTAGCTAAAAGGGACTCAGTAAAACGGATTCACAGAAATCAGACTGCATTTTATGACTGGTAGGCACAACATCTTGATTTAATGACTTTCTGTAAAATCGAAACGCTTTCATTGGCCTTCCATTTTGAACGAGGTAGTTGGTCGTATGACGTCTGTCTCTCCTCCAACTGATCCTACTTCAGTTATATCAAGGCAAATATTGTTCTCATGACCTTTCTAAGAAAGCTTTGTTTAGACACAGTAACTGTGCTTCAATTTTCTTGGCCTGTCCAGAATACCTTATCGACAGAAAATTGGGAATATGACCAGACACGTGTGCATAATATTGTAAGGCTCTATCTCCTCCAAATGCTGAATTGCAAAAACAGTGTCTTTGTTAGACAACCACATTGTGAACTTTGCAAACATTCATCAAGAACCTTTTGTGTGACTAAACGTTCCTTCTTTTGCTTGCTCTTGTTTGCTTTGTAATACTTTCTTTGTTTCAATAGATCTTTAGACATTAGTTTGTAGTAAAATTATGGCGCATAAATATATTATTTCAGAAAAAAAGTTTAATTTATACAATAGCAGAACTCTCACAAACTTATTCTACAGTTTTTACATTACACCACCTAAAATAATAGTCATGCAACAGTCATTATAGGCATTGTATAGAATAAACTTCTATTAGATCATGTACTTATGCATGTAAAATTAAAGGGGAAGTAACCTCAAAAATGTGAATTTTTTTTTTTGACTCCATATTTGTATTTCAACTTAAAAAATCAGAGAAATAACACACAAACACGAGAATTTATTTCTAAATACCTATATTCCCTGTTCATATCTCCGTAAAAACTTTTTGAAAAAAACGTGTCGAAATTAAAAAGACTGGGTTCTAGCTCTAATATGGCGTTTTATAGTTCAAAACATTGCACTAGCTAGACGAGACTCTATGTTGGTGTTTATAATTCAACAGACTTTCGAATAAGAAACAAAAATGCATTATACATGGTGACCACAGAAAATTAAAATGTAAATTCCAGGACATTCCAGGACAAAATTGTTTGATATTCCAGGACAATTCCGGGACAAATTGCTAACCCTAAAAATCACAGGCCTAATAAAACCTTAAAACAAGCAATTCTTTGAGATGCATGAAAATATGTTACAGCATTTTACAAACCTCGTTTTAAATTAACCCTTTTACCCTCGTGACCTGTAGATCGGGTTCTGTGGATCCCTGATGTGCAGGCCTTAAAGTTTGCCTAAATATTTCTGAAGGAGGTAAGTCATTTTCCTTTTTGATAAATACAATTGATTTCATGCTAGAATCCGATGATAAGATTTAGTCTTGGACAGAGAAGTAGTGATCAATACCGAAGGGATTCAGGGTGAGAATACAAAGAGGATAAAGGAGAAGTAATAGTGCCCTCAGAGTGTATAAAGCCTCTTCAACAGTTCATGGGGATATAAAAGATCATGTGACCCCTCAAGGATGATATTTTGAAAAAATATACACTGAAAGAATCAGTTATCTTTGACACAAAAGAAGCCACGTTTCAATAGATTTCGTTCAGTAGTTTTACCTTCAATCATTAACGTTAAAAATAGCTATTTTTGTTCTGGGAATTGTAGCTGATTTTTTCTTAGGAATGAAGTTACAGTGAGTGAAGTGTTATAGCTGGACTAACTTTACCTTACCTAGATATGTGAATGTTTTTCACGTCATAAACTTGAAATGTTTCACTAATGTGCTTTTCCTGTAAAACATCTGGAGGATGTGTTTTCACAGGTATTAAATTAACGTTTTATTTATATTCTTGAATGAAAATTCATTGAAAAATATACCTTATGGTCATCCAGTAAATTAAGTCTAGAGCATATTGCACTTAAAGTAGTTGAAATAAAAAATAATTGAATTTTTTTCTAAGTTATATTTTTCTAAGTCCAAGTAAACAGATTCTCAGATGGAAGATTTAATAGATTAATAAGTTATAGTGATATAGGATAACTGATTCCACAAAAAATTCATTATTTCATTAATTCATTATTTCATAAATAGTTGTTCTCTAAAAAATTCAGGAGATTTTTAGGAGTATTTGCAAAAACTCAGGAAATTTTAGGATATTTTAGGATTATTTAGGAGGATTTTTTTTAGGATTTTTTAGGATTTTTAGGAGGCATGGGAACCCTGACCAAGCTCTTTACAAAAACTTTTCAACACTGCTCTCCATCCGAAATATTTTATGCAACTGCATCTTTAAAATTCAATGAAGATTACCCGTTAAGCAACAATGATGAAGGGATTAAAAAAATAGAATACCGAAGATGTGCTCTAAATGGGTGTGTGTGGACAGGGGGTAAATTTTAAATTTCCCATTTTAGGAAAAACATGTATTACAGATTTGATGGGTACATAATGGATTAGAAAAAGGTGTTCGTAAAGTCATACCATGGTGTGCTTTATGGGCAATCCGTGATGAATACTCCAAAGCAGGCCATTCCTTGAGACGAGTGCGATCGCACGCGCACTCGCCCGCAAAGATTTACGAGTGCTTTTTATCACACTCGTGAATTTTTTCATTTTCTAAAATATTAGAGCGATGAAAACGGCTATTACGCTGATTAACATTCATTTCTTCGTGATTGATTTGTTTAAAAAGTATGGAGAACATTAAAGTCGGCCCCTTTCCTTCATGCTGACACTCTTATGCTCGGCTGGTGCATTACACTGAGACTCGAACGAAAGACCATTTGGAACCATGCCACAAGTCAGTCCGACCTTCATCGTCACAGAGAATACTGCGAGAAGAGTGCGCACCCATGCAAGTTAAATATAACCAGAACATGGGAGAGGTTAGGTGTCCTGTACCTTAATACAGCTTTCGGACGAATGTTCTTGTGATGTAATACCAAAGAAAAAACATGTTGAATAAAGTTTAAAAAATCTTTTTAAAAGGGGAAAGAGAAATCAAAAATGTCTAGAAATATATTTAATGCCAAAAACATATAGCGAATCTGCCAACACATCATCGCGTTCAACGTTGTTTCAACCTTGCACTTGTGGTTAATACGTTTTACAAAATTCATTTCTATACAGCTTAAATAACATATAACGTTGCGGTAAACAAAAAATAGTTAAGTGTGAATCACACTTGCAAATATTCACATCGCACTTGTAAATTTTGATTATGAGTGCGATTTTTAGCACACCATAGCACTCGTAATTTTTTTAGCGGGTGCTTTTTGTAGCTCTGGCATAGTTTTATTCAAGAAATGGCCTGCAAAGCCGATAGAATTTACATTTCATTTATGGAGAGCAAAACAGACGACAAACGATTATATCAGAATTCAGAATGATAACAACTAAGTAGACACTAACAACTAATTAGAAACCAAAAACCTTGTTTTTATATTTTGTATTGCCTCTTTCTTATCGGGTTTCTCTGTCAGCGCTATATATCGAATTGTTGTCATTACCCCCGTCTGTCAAGACATGCATGCAATGGAGAAAAACATTTACTTGTTGTGAGGTGCATAATTTTTGAACTTTGAAGTAGAAGTAAGTTTGAAAAAAAATAAATCAACAAGACGAAGTTATTATGAAATCATTAATGTTAAAAGTGTGTTTGGTTGATACATACAAAAACAAATGATTTACATAAATCAGGTAATTACCTGGAGATCTCTTTCAAAGCAGTCTGGCTCAAAGTGCGTGGAACATATATAAAATCCTGAATCCTTAGGCAAGGGACAAGTTCTTCTAATGTTATTCAACCATCTTTTTCGAAGCTCGTTTTTTTTCTCTGCGCTTGGAATTTTGAAAAAAACTACAACATCGTCAACATTTTCTTTTGATTTATTATTACCAGTTCTGTTAGTACAGTTGATGGCGGCGCAATTTGGCATGTTTTCAAGCAGTTAAACGCTACTACCTCCGCCGGCACACTACACTTTCCTAACCAAAAAACGTCATAATTTCAACTCGACCCAATCCTTTTAAAATCACAAAGGGGTCAGAATAACGATGCGATTTCACGCGTAGTAAACACAAGTTTTTACAACGATGGAGAAACTTTTAAATGAAAAGAAATAGGTATTCCAAGTTTTTTTTGTTATAGCCACTGTTTTTTTAAATAAACAATTAGAGCTTACTTCCCCTTTAAGCTTGGCAGCTTCAGTAATTTTGTTGCCGTTATAACCAACTGCTTTATAACTGAAAACTTTTCCATTCATTTCACTCATAATAATTGGTATAGTAATTATACCTATATTTTCTATTTTTACCATCAATTGTCTTGTCATTTCTGAATTAGGACACCATCCTGAATTTATTATCATGGTGAAGAAGGTTCTTGGTAACAAAGCATATAGAAACATGCTTGTATTATTAGCACAACAAGACAAGAGCCCTTCTAATTCACGTCGGCACACAGTAAGTGCCAAGGTGAATGCCAAGGTGTTTTGAAAAAAACAAAGTTAACGTCGGCAAAATTTTGCTCTAAATAGAACTCAAGTACTTTAAATGTGAACATTGGCTTGCAAGAAAAGCTCAAATTTAAAAGGCAATTTACCAACGTCACACACCAAAATGACAGTTCATGTCACTGTTTTTGCTGACGTAAAAATGTGGATTGCTTGCAAACTTTCTATGTTCAGGCGAATGATAAAAACGAAAATTCACGTTGACATATTTTTCCCGACGTAAAATAGGTAATGCCGATGCGAAACAAAATGAAGGTTCATGTCTGCAAAATATTTTCCATGTGAAAAAAATTGAATTAGAAAGGTTGAAACAACCTATTGGAATAGAATTTCAGCGTTCAAACATGCTCGTGTTCGGAATACATCTGCATATTGTAAAACTTGTAGGTGCTTAGTATTTCATTCCTCTTATTAAGAGACCAACAACAAATTGCTACATTAAAATGTATTAACATTGAGGTGGAACAAATTATATAGCAGAGAATTACTGAACACTTGACACTTTTATTTTCATGTCAATAGTTTTAAAGTTCATGAATTCTACAGAAACGGTTAGGCCTCAACAACGAAACCTTAAAAACGCATGTCCTTAACCATATATACAATAAAATATAATTGATGTATAGATTGATAAAGTAGGTATAATTGTTAATAAATACAAATACAAAACTCTTTGCAGTAAAAGAAACTTACATTTATATTTTAGCACAATTCTACTGGTTCTTTCACCTTTATTGTTTTTAGCAGTAACGATAAGATTTTTTCCACATCTACTTGGTATAAGGTATGGTGTTAAATTTACAGTGTATTTATATTTATCTTTCTCTCCATGTACGACGGTAGCAACAGATTGACCACCAAATTCCATAGAGACAGTGGGCATAGGATTACCACATACATGTGTAGTAAACATAGCAGAGGCAACATCAGCGAATTCAATTACTTCTTTCACAGAAGTGTCACAGAATGTTGGAGAATCTTTAAAATTTATAATATATCAATGAAAATTTCAGAAATAAAATTTATATTCAGTCTGAGAACAATGACTAATTTTAATATTATAGTCTATACTTACACGTAACATTTAGCTTTGTAATTCCAACAACTTTGTTTCCATTATAACCAACTGCTTTATAACTAAGAACTTTTCCATTCATTTCTCTCATGATCATTGGTATATTAAGAATGTATCTGTATTTTCTATTTTTATCATCAATTGTTTCCATCCTTACATTCTTGTTTCCAGCAAATTCCCAAGTAACTTGTGGTTTAGGATGTCCTTGGAGTACTATTGACACTTCAAACTTTGTTTCATTTTCACTAGCATAAGATGATGACAAGTTTGATATTATGCTTGGACCCCCTAGGGTAAAGCAAGGAGTACGTTAAATATCTTAACCCTATTCGGTCCGGGGGGGGGGCGGATTCCGCCCCCCCTGACGGTTTTTTTTTAATAACTTCTTATTGCTATGTTATATGGCTTTGAAACTTACTGAGTTTTAATATTTATCTATTAGACACCTGCATGCCAAATTTTTAGGTCCCATACCCTTCAGAGGCTTTATTATTGGCCATTACTCGAAACTACCCCTAAAAATCTCTATGAAATCCTTATAATGGAGAAAATTAATAACATCTGTTAGGATTATCCTTAGAACTTGAAACTTGCAACACAACTTTGTTTTATTAAGAAGAATCATTTTGCATAATTTGGACACGTGATTAATCCGATTTCCCGATTTTTCCGGATTTTATCCGAAAATCGGAAAAAACCGGATTTTCGGGCAATTTTTGGCAATTTTTTATGCGATCCACGTAAAAACCGGAAAATATGTTAAATAACTTTTATTTAGCTTTCAGAAACTTCAAACAGAATGCAAAAATTCGCTCTGGAACAAAAGTAATTAAATTTTAAGCAGATAGTGGCATTTTGGACAAATTTCAAGCTTCTGATGACGTCACAGAAAATGTGCTGACGTAAGCAAAAATTTATTGCTGCCATTTTGTTCCTTTTATGACGTACTATAAGCGTGCCAAGTTTGATTCAATTTGAACAACCCTATGAAAAGTTATTGAGGGGGGGCGGATTCCGCCCCCCCCGGTCATAGTATGTTTGAAAAACCCCGGACCGAATAGGGTTAAATAATCTTAGTGTAAAGAAAAACAGTTTCATTGTACTTTACATTGATTTAATAATAAGTCAACTATTTTTTTAAATGAAGTTTTACATATTTTTAAACACATAATCATTAAATTGTACTCTAAAGGAAATAACACATTTTGCACACCTAGTTTAATATCTAACCATACAAACATCAATAAATTTACCAACATATAAAAATAGTTAGAACATTTCGGAATTAGGATACAATCTTAAATTTATTATCATGGTGGAGGCTCTTTTGAAAGATTTATCGTCACACTTGGTACGTTCTTGTTTACTTTTTAGCGTCAGTATTATATCCTAGACAACCAGACCTTGTATGGTGTTATAATTCGCAAATTTTTCAGCAAGATTTTAGAAATTTAAAAGGGAAGTTCAGCCAAGAATTATTTTTTGATATTTGATAAAAACATTCCATAAAATCATGAAAATATAACTTATTCATAAAATTACGAAAAATATAAAACTTAGTTACTGAATGTTGTGTTTTCTTCGTAAACTAGTTGCTGTTTCGCCTGGAAAAATTGTCTTTCTTCACGGAATGGGTTTTATACCGATGGTCAGGAACCGAACAACAATAATGATGTAATTGCATTCAGAAACAAAATTTCATAGCCACGCGTATAGGTAAAAGGCATAGACTGGAATAAGGTTCTGCTGTCATATTTATTATTTCTGCCAAATATCATATGTAAATTATACATGGGATATATACTAATTTTGGGTACAACAGCGACAAGATAATAAGGTTAAAATAATGTTAAAAATCATGCAATCAAAATGAATGACACTGGAACAATTCAAGGGAAATTAAGCGAAGTCAATTAACCAAAAACATTATTTTTGAAAGCGTATTTTTATGTATACACATAAACAGAATTTCCTTCTCTTCTAAGTTTGTTTACTGCCAAATATTTTTTTAAACTTTTCAAAACATGCTCGTATTATCACCACAACAAGACAACTATTAGTATAGAATTACATGCTTGTGTTAGAATGCATCTGTCGTATTGTGAAACTTGTAGGTGCTTATTATTTACTAGTCGATAAGGCGCGTGGAAAAATCCACTTAGGCAGGATAAAAATAAAAAAGAAGCGTCATTTGATTTTTGATGACGTCAGCAAACCATCCAGAAAAAAAATTAGAACAATGTTTTCACATTGCCTCTATTGTGTAGAGCTTAAACTGCCGATCAATAAAATGTATATGATCATGTGTTTTTGATAAATGCCTAAGGAGATATGAGGATTTAAAAAATTTGCTGACGTCAGCAATAGCCCGTCTAAACCTTCAAATTTTTTTTTAGAAATTTGTATGCCTGTTGCCTTCATCATATAGATCTTGAAACGCTGATCAAGAAAATGTATAGGATCATGTACTTTTGACAAACGGTTGCAGAGTTATTAGGGTTTGAAGGTTTTTTGATGACGTCGTCAACCCATCCATTCCGAAACAGAATTGGGGACCCAGGTTTGGGTAAATTACCCAAATTGGTCCTAGGTGCTCCCTAGTTACCCACGCGGTGAAAAATCATTGACGTCACCACCTCGTTTTCAAGTTATTTGGCCTCAAAGTTATAACTGCATTGTAATGGCTTCATTAACTTAAATTAAGATATTGACGTTAAATTAGTGTTAGCGCCGTAACCGTCAGAATATTTAACATTTGAGACATAACTTTTTCGGCAACATCAAAGGAAAATGAACACATCCACTTTGCATGTTACAGACACACGGAACTGGCGTATTATTATATAGATTCTCTCTTATTAAGAGAATGAGACCAAGAATTAAATTTTACAGCTAATGAGAAGAAAACTTTCATCATGTTGTTAATATAACAAAGAAACTCTATGGAAAAGTTGTTTTTATTTCTCCCATTTTTAGAAATTAATTTTAGAAACTATCAACCTTCTTTTCAGGATATCATTTTTGTAGTTTGTTCAAGTATATTTCAGCAAAACGTTTGAAATCCAGCTGTACGATTGGGTTTTGTATACATATTAAAACAAAAGTTAAGTAAGATAAGTGTCAATCAAACATCAAAAAACATTTCCAGGGAGAGAAAAAGGACTAGATATACAACACATGTAAAATAAGATAACTCATTTTATACAATTATTAACTTAATAAAAGGACAAAGAAAATTAAATATGCACCCGGAACAATCACTGAATGTAGTTTTAGGAGAAAGGTATATGTGTTTATTCAGACTGAACTTTACAGCTTTCTTTTTTAATACATTAGCTTTTTTTACTTTCAAGGGGTCAAGATTTTGACCAACTTGTTGTCTGTTCCATGAAATATTAAAAAATAATTTTAGGTTAATTTCCCCTTTGAAATGTGATGCCTACACACTAATACGAAAAACATCCCAAGGAAATCCTCAAAAAAATCTCTAAATTTTATCACTTTTTATAGGCTTTGCTGCCGAGAACAGAAATTCCAACTTGAATGCAAAAGCAATAACGTTCTTCTCTTTAAACCCTTTGTGAGATTAGAAATTAATGTTCTGATGATAAAAACAGAACATCGATGTAATTCAGAAGTTTAAGTTCCAAGCTGATCCAGCAAACCCATACTAAAACACATTCATATCAAAAAGTCCGATTGTATTATCTTCTGTTTTGTTTCAGCTTTTACATGCATTGCAGTGGAAGTGTGTGTGTGATCATACATTCCACATTGTATAGAAAATGTCAATTTTACTCAGTTACATTATAACCACAAAAAGTAAAGAACAAGTCTTATAACCTGCAAAGTAATAACGATCTTACCATAAATAATCAACTTCGTAGTGCTATTCGCTTTAAGATTTAAGTCAAAACTTCTGATTTCTGCAAAGAATAATCCAGTATCGTTATATATCAGATCATCTATATGCAGACTGTACTCCTTTTTATTTTGTAACGATGAAGATGTACGTAGTCGATTACCAAATGGTGTGGGAGGAGTTTTGTCAAACACTCTTTTAGTACCTTCAGCAATTCGGGAGTCATTATAATTAATTTTAAAATTTACATCAGCATTATCAGCAAAATCAGTAACATATGTAATGGTAACAGATCCACCAACAACTTTTTCAATTATAGCAGGAGAGGTGAGAGATAAACAGGACACTTAGAATAAATAAAAGTCAGGTAGAAATAAACAATCTAGACAATGCTTGTTAATGCAACATAAATAAAAAACAAATATTTTTTTCCGGATAAGAGATTTTAAAACGGAAAATCTGTATTAGCGTCAACACTTACCATAATTTATGTAACAGCTCAAACACAGTATTGCAATGTATTGCATATTTTCATCGTTTGTTAGTTAAGGTCTAGAAATGTAGAATAGAATCATGAAATCATGGTGCCATCCTTGTCAACAGGATTCCTTTTTAAACGTCCAGTCCTAGTGATCTCTATAATTCTTCTGTGCTCCTCCATTCCCCCTATCAGAATCTTGTGCAATTGTTATTAAAATTATATACTCTGCAAAAACTTATAGGCACTGAAGTATTAACAACGTTTTTCTTTTTATTAGAGCCTAGTTTATCAGAAAATTTAGGCTGATATTTGAATAACAAATTACGACTGTTATAAGCTTCAATCAAATTTTTTAAGCTTAGAAAAACATAGGAAAAAAAAGAAAATAGTGTTGCATCAGTTTCACATAAAATACATATATATAACAAAAATTAGCACATTTTTACCAGTGAATGTGAGTTAAGAAAGAGGCTTCTTCTGTTAATAGCTTTTAAAACACAAAATTTGAAATTTTCTTACCCTTTTAAAAATTGTTTAGTTAAGGTGTGAGTAATGGAAAGAAATGCTATGTATTAAAAATCGTGAAACTAAAATTGAATGGTGGTCAATGCATTGAAATAGTTATATTCCAAAAGCTATAAAATTATCCAGACAATGAGCTAAATATTACTTGAAAAAAATAATCTTAGATCATAAAAAAAAACGCTTTAAAAAAATCCCCTTGTTTAGAAAATTTGTTCCATTTACAAAACTAGAAGATTTTCATACATTTTGTTTACAATTTTGTATTCACTATACATTTATTATTAGTGTCTCACACACACAAGTCGATACTATTACGCTTTGATTGTTTTTACTTTTAGAGATATTTCCCATCAAAGTTTAGTGCAAAATTATTCATCACAAAAAGCATTATAACTCCAGTTAGGTTTACATTCACACCTAATTCAAAAAAGCACCTGAGATGTATCATTCTTTTACAAAAAAAAGTCACCCTCCTCCTCAAAGCTTTTATTGTTTTGTAAATGGAGTTTAAAACGTATGGTATACTCTCTGAAAAAATGAACTCTGTGAAAAAGAGTTTTAAAGATTTTTTAAAAGTTCATTATTTTCTGTATAATTCATTCGTCGCCATAGTAATGAATGTATTTTTAACAATTTCTGTATGATGCGCACATGTCTACTTACTTAACGAAACAACATGAAATAATAAGAAGAAAGGACAAAGATAAAAGTAAAAGATAAAAGTAAAAAAAATAAAAAAAAAATAAAAAATATAAAAAAGTTCCGCATAAAAAAAACGATTGCTTTTTTTATAATCATTTGTGACGGTAATTACATATCATAAAAGTTCGCTTGTCTGAAAGTGAATAAAAATTATTCCCAAGATGATAAATTTATGAACATTCAGAAATGTGTTTTTGTGAGTACAATAAGTTATGTGTGCTATGAATGTAAAGTAGGTTTTTTGGAATAAAGACATTCTTTCATATTGTTTTATAATTTTTTTCTTAAAATGAGATTTTTTCCCTTACTCACACCTTAACAAAATATTAAGACCAAATTTAGCAAAAATAAGCACAACCAAAATTGAGACGTTTTTATAAAATACAAACAGGAAATTCGATTAAATAATATCAAACAAAGCTCACAAAATAAATTCCAAATTGATATTTAGTAAATATAAAAACGGTATTACTAAACAAAGGAACAACCCAAAACGACCCAGAATCAGTCAGAATCACCCAGACTCAGACTGGACCACTCAGACTCGGGACAGAGACAGCTAGCTATAATTGGTAACCAAAAAAACGCATGATTCATGTCTTGAGACGTGTACTACGATAAGGCTTTTAAAACGTTCAGCTAGTTAATTAGACATGTTTTACATCAAATTACTGTAACTAAGTACTATTGGTGTTACTATTTAGATTAAGGTCAATCCAGTACGTGAAGTTTTTTGTGCGTGTTTTACAAATCTTGTGACTGTGAACAATGGCTTTTTAACACTGTTTATATTGTTTTACATGTGAATAAAAACATCAAAATAAAAATCCTATTTTTTTCTTAATCCTACGCGATTATAGCTACGTTTTATCCTATTTTACAAAAACCTTTAAAAGTCCAGCATTGTTATGTGCCCAAGGATTTAGACGCAAGACGGTTTATGAAATCGCGCCCCTGACGGTACTAATTTAACAAATTAGTGCATGATTTTGTTACACGTGTTAAGCCTTAATTTTGACTGACCATCATGACAGAGGAGCAGGTAAAATTACCACTGCGGTATATTAGCATTTCATCCACAGAATTAAAAGGCGGATTTACTAGAAAGGCGGGAATATTAGAGATTATTTTTTCATCAAAGCATTGAAATTGCTATGCTACTGCTAGATTTACTAGAGAGGCGGAACAACGCTTACGCTCAATTTTTATACTGACTATGTGCAGGTCTGAAAAAGTACCCAAAAAAAGAGCATGATGTGATACGATCCTCACACTTATGTTTTTGACTAAAGAAAATTCTTTACTATCAAATATATTTCTCTGTAGTAAATGAATAGATTAGTTTTCGTATGGGTAAATTAATGTTCGCGATAAATCTTACTGTGAAAGATTTATTTGCTTTGTGTGGATTAATTTTCGCAAGGACAAAATTTAAAAGTGTCAATTTTTTCTTCCAAGGAAATAATGAATATCGAGAACACTACGTCCAGTGCAACATACGTGGTTGACTAAAAATTTTAAAAAGGGTTAAATTTTCCCGCCATATATATATTTAACTCAAAGTCTTTTTTGGATATATGTCATTCTCACTGTACTATTTAAGTTTTGCCGCAGACATAGGAAAAGCGAGTCCAGCGCTGCTGTTGCACATGTCATTTAAAATTGGCTGGGTGGTTCTGGGTGATTTTGGGTGATTCTGGCTGATTCTGGGTAGTTCCATAGTTAAGTAATACCGATATAAAAACAATCTTCTTTTTATTATAATTTGATTTATTAATTTTAATTAACAAGGGGCAACATTTGTAAATCCACACAAAAGACAAAAGGAAAATAAAATTGATATTAAAAGAAAAAAGAGCTTAAAGGGAACCTAAGGTATAAAATAATGTTGGACTTATATTATAGAGCTTTAAAATTTTTGATAAACAAGTCTTTTTTAATTTTTTAAAAAGCTCTTTTCGCTCTCAAGATATTCACATTTAAAGAATTTCAGATTTAATTATCCTGCATAAATTATGATGTCATATTTAAAGTAATGGCAAATTTTGACATTTTCTTTCATCAGTAATTTTAGACCTGATTAGGGATGTGCATTCAAAAAATTGTCAACGCATAATAATTATAAAGGTGAATTGAGTAACATAATTTTTTGCAAAAATGACACTAGTTTGCTCGTTCCAGGCCTCTTAATTTTTTCCCAATAACCCAATAACTTGAGATCTGCAATTTACTTTGCAATGAAATTTTCTGGGTAAGTTTGCATAGACCCTACATGTTTGCTCACAAAGTGTGATTGCAAAATAACAATGATAATGGGATACGTGCAGATCTATCCCAAGTCTAACATCATTTTATACCTTGAGTTCCCATTTTGAACACACAGCTTATAGCCATTAATAAATAAACTAGTCGTTAGCCAGTGGTGTACATATTTCCTACATCAGTATTTCGTCCATTTTTGTATCCTGTTAGCATGGAGTAGGAAAATTGCTCTGTAAGGGCTGCAGTCAGTCGTGAACAGAATACGGCTATTTTTATAGAGAAGTCATACTGTAATTAGTTTCAACTAAGTGAGGTTTTATTCACAGCATTACTCACACCACCTATTTAGTAATATTTTCAAACCTTTATGCCAGGCAAGTTGTTAAATGCAGTAATCATTCAACATGCCTTATTTTTATTTCAAAAGGATTTATTTTGGAAGACAAATAAAAGTTAGCAAAAGTAACAAAATATCAAGGTGTAACTATGATCTCATAAGAAGTTATGGAAGAAGGCCTCCTCTTCAGCATGAATAGGGTTAAGGGCGGTTTTAAAATTTATTAATTTATTAATATCTAAAATGAAGAGAAAACGATCCTATTAGGTTTAAATATCTCTGTAATTTGTTTTGTAATGACAAGAAAACGTCTCTACAAAGCTTACATATTGCCGTAATTCGTTAAAAAAAGAAGAGAAAACGTTTAAATGAGGTTTAAATATCGCTGTAATTTGTTCTGCAATGACGAGAAAACGTCTCTACAAAGTTTAAATTTGCTATATATCGTAGTAATTCATTTTATAATGACAAGAAAACAACCTTACAAAGATTAAACCTTAGCAAAATTTAATTGAAATGAATCAGAAAATAATGTAACAATCTCTATGTGATTTGAAATGATTTCATTAAAAAAATGTTATTTTAAAATCGTGTAAAATTGTATGGTAAGTCATGTTAATTAAAAAATGAAACGATATGAAACCATTTATTTTGAAACAATCTTGACGACCCTAGGCGATTTTGTGATCTTAGGTAGAAAAGGGTAACTTTAAAAGCCTGCTGGCATCAAAACAATAGATTTAAATATTTTGGTTTGAAATTTAAATAAAACAGGTGTTATAGTTGTGTTAACGTAAAGGTTTTTCGCTACGAGTGAAGGGATTTCTTACCGAAAAGATAGGAAAAATCTCTATCAATTTGCAAATAAAAGAAATATTATCTGCATGTGTTTATGACAAATCAGATCCTGGTGAACGCTCGGCAGGAGGTATCACTTTTGAATATGTTGTATCTTGTTTAGCAATTAATGACAACCAAAGATAGCATATTTCAGGAGACATTCTGAAGAATCTGAAATGCAAATGTCTGTAAATTGATACCAAAGTCTAGCCAAAATTAATAAGGATGGTAAAATTTTAGCATCTCAAGAAATTACTCACCCAACCAAAAGCATTATTTTAACCCTAATTTGGTAAAAAACGTTTGGTGTGTTGTACATACCTAAATAAATCCTTGTTTAACATGGTAGCCGAAATGTGAACACGTGCGTAGCCACTCTGTATGCTGAAAAATTAAAGAAAATTTTATCTGAAAATATCTCAACCATAAATACAAATACCATGGCACAAAGTGAAGAATATACACTTCTCTACAATCTTATTTCTGAGAAAAGCGAAGAGATAAATCAAAATATCAAGAATGTTTGTGATGACATAAACAAACAACTCACCAACATCAGAAACAGAGTTGGTAAGATTGAGACACAAATCGATAACAACAAAGCGTCAACTGATACAAATGCAAAAAAGATAGGTTTATTGGAGGCAGAGCTCAAGGAACTCAAAGAACAAATGACAGTAAACGTGAAAACACTAGATGATCAAGTAAATGGAAATATGAGAACAACCCTTGTATTCCGAGGAGTACCAGAGACAGAGAATAAGGATGATTGGGAGGCAACAACTGACCATCTAGCAAAACCTCTTTGCCAAACTGACGAATCATTTACTAAAAATGAAATCATAAATGATATTGAACGTGCTCATCGTAAAGGAGAAGCAAGGGAAGGAACGGTCTAGAAAGTTTATGTAAAATTCCACTCTTGGAAAAAATCAGAACTATACAAAAAAACAGTTATCAACTATAAACCCCGTCAAGGTGAAACTAAAATATATGTGGAACAAATGCATTTAAGGGAAGTCACAACAAGAAGAAATGAAGCACTTAAATACAGAAGAAAAATAATCGATGAGGGGGACACCGGAAAAATGTATGTGAAGTTTTCAGCAACACTGATGAGAAAACCCCATGGTGAGACAAAATATATTCTTGTAAAGAAGTTCTAAACATTCCTGTTTTGATATATATACATAGACTGTCATTTGTGATGCCAATTTTTAGGAAACTGTATAAAATATTTTATATATAGCTTGGGGGTATTATTAAACACAGTCTTGCAGGGTGGTCAAGCTTGTTCTTTTTTAGACAGTCTAGTTGAATATACTTGATATATACTTGTTCAAGGCAACATACTAAAGTGTCTCCTCAATCAACACAAATTAGCATCTCTGTCATATTCTTGATCTCTCTTTCTCTCTCTCTCTCCCCCTCTTTCTCTGTGTTTCTGTTTTTGTGTTTTATTTGTGTTTGTAAAATATGCCAGTAAAGTACCCTTGTGGCTTTTGCCAAAGACCTGTAGCCATTAATAGTCGTGCCATAGAATGTGATAGCTGTAAACAATGGATTCATACCAAATGCAACTTAACAACTCCTGCTGAGTATAATTGGCTAATTGAACACCCTGAAACACCATGGAGT
This sequence comes from Hydractinia echinata, assembly GCA_030067915.1. Lineage (NCBI taxonomy): Eukaryota > Metazoa > Cnidaria > Hydrozoa > Anthoathecata > Hydractiniidae > Hydractinia > Hydractinia echinata. The sequence continues at coordinate 1,124,296 of JASGCC010000029.1, forward strand.
TGTCAAAAATGCAACTCTACATGCTTCCCGTTCAATGAACAAAGTAATGAAGAACTCAAATTAACAATGCAAGGTAAGAACATTGATAGTTTTGGATTACTAATTTTAGATAATGATGAAAATATACTCTTACCTCGAAAAATACAACTGCATTTTTGATAACCAATTTGGCTTCAGGAAGGGACACAGTACTAAACATGCTCTTGTACAACTTACAGAAAGTATCAGGTCTTTAGACCAGGGAGAATTTGCGGCGGCGTTTTTTATTGATCTTCAAAAGGCATTCGACACTGTAGAACACACTATATTATTAAAAAAACTTGACCACTATGGAGTCAGAGGTGTTGCTAATAACTTATTTAAATCTTATCTCCCCAATAGATATAACACAGTTGTAATAAATAGTGTTAAGTCAGACAGCATCCTAGCTTCACATGGAGTTCCCCAAGGTTCGGTTCTGGGTCCCTTGCTGTTTCTTATTTACATAAATGACCTTAACGCGATCATTAAACATTCCAAAACTTTCCATTTTGCTGATGATACCAGTCTGTTGTGCTCCCATAAATCACTAAAAAGGCTGAACAAGCAAGTGAATGAAGATTAATCTTAATACAAAAAAAACTGAACTCCTCCTATTCAGATCAAAAAGGAGAGCAAACATAGCCAAACATCTTAACTTTAGGCTAAGTGGACAAAGCAGGTACGGTATCTGGGTGTAACCTTAGATGAACATCTCTCTTGGGATGACTATTTCAAACAACTATTTCAAAAACTGTCGAGAGCAACAGGAATTATTGTGAAGTTGGGATACTATCTCAGTTACGAATCCCTTATCTCATTGTACTATGCTATATTTGATTCACACCTCAATTACAGCTCGCTGTCCTGGGGTCGAATAACACTAACAATGATGAATAAACTCAAAGTTCTTCAAAATAAAGCATTGCGCATAATTCACTTTAAGGGAGGTTATTTTCATGCGAAACCACTATACATCAAGGCTGGTATATTACCCATTGATGCACATGTAAAACTCCAAAACTGCGTTTTTGCGATGCAACAACAAAGGAGAAATATTCATTCAGTCTTCTGCACACCTCTAAGAGATGTCCATTCTCATGAAACTAAATTAAACAATTATTGTCTGTTAAAGTTCCCGTAACACAACAACTTATGGCATTTACTCAGTTAGGAGCCAAGTAGCAAGAAACTGGAATGAAATAGTACCCAAACTGAAGGTAAATCTTGATGAATTGTCGATATATTCATTCAAAAACAAAATACAAAAATATCTGATTGAAAACATTTGAGTCTAACCATAACTATTAATATCTATCTAAGGTTTTCTTAAACTCTTAAAGTCGAAAAAGTAAAGTGACAATGGTGTATGGTCAGGTAATGTATCATGTTAAAGTGTCTTTTCCTGTAATTTTTGCTAACGTGTCTCTTCCTTCGTGGTGTATTGCATATGTATGTCCACTTCTGTATCGTGAAGTAATGTACCATGTTTAAGTGTTGTCTTCTCTTGTATTTTTTTGCTAACGTGTCTCTTCCTCTGTGATCAATCTTGCTAATTTAAGATAGAGGGTTCCCCAGTATGGTGCCTTGAACATGTGTTTCAAGTGCCAAGGTGGTCCTAGTCGTATGCTAGTGCTTAAACACTATTTGCTAGGATTTCCATCACAACCAGTGTAGATGCCCACAATACATCTACTAAAAACATGATAATGCAGTAATATATTATTATATTTCTAGTAAAAAAGAAAAAACATTTATATATTTAAAAAAAGGCATTATTTATTTACTATAAATATTTACATACTATATGTGCATAGAAAAACACTTATAATATAAAAAAAAAAAAATTGTAAATTTTAGTTATCATAGTAAGTAGTAAAATGTATCTGGATTATGTGAGAAAATACATTACTTAAAATAAAACTCTTATAAAATACCTAGCTAGCCCTTACATTTTAGCAGTCTTTTATTGCCTGCTCTGAAAACTCAGCTGAGTCTGAAGTTTAAAATTCCATTTGTATAAAAATCCATAACGGCAAACTACTGTAATTTTAAAAAAAGCTTTAGCTCCCATCTTGGTTGAATGATGTTTGGCTATCTTTTGTCTTTTCTCAAGCCGCGGGCACTTTTGACACCAGGAAGAAGTGGCGCGGTTTGAGACAACGTGGGTTTCTTTCACTTTCGTTTTTTCCCTAAACCCTGTAACGCCCGGAACCCACGGAAGACCGGGGGTAACGTGTATGGTTTTATAAAGGCTAGGAAGATAAAAGTAACACACTTTTTGGCAACAACCTAAAAATGTTTCTAATATTCTACGTAACATTTCCAAGATATGGCGACTGGTAGCCTTGTGGTAGAGCGTTCGCCTCCAGTGCGGGAGGTCTTGGGTTCAAACCCGACTTTCGTAGCTCAAATGGGAGCTTTAAATGCACTAGGACCCCCTTCGCAGGACCCTTGTTGATAGCAGTACCAATAGGAACTGAAGAGGTCATCCTGGGTAAATAATTTCAATAATAATAATTCTTGGATCCGCTGCAAGAATAAACGCCCTGAAATGTTGTCCCCTTTTTTTTCGCTGCTTTATGTTCTATTCCAAATCCTAAACTTTAGTTTTATGCTATTTTTTAACATTTTAAATTTTAAGAAAATCATATAATACACCGAAAATTTCGTTGTTTACAAGTTTTTGGTAATACTTGGTGATGGTAGAAGGTGGACCTTCACCTATTTATACACGTTTTCACGGTCTGATGGTTAAGAAGAATCGACGGTCTCTATTAATCGCAAGTGCACACTTTAATGAAATAAATTTTCATAAAAAACAGATGAAATTTGAAGCACGCGTTTTGAAGGCAAATAATTTATGAAATGATGTGAAATCGTTTCTCATCGCACGACAAATTCCACAATAACAAACTTGTAGATCAGTGGACAGGGTGGAGTAAATACTCATAGACAAAAGGTTGTACTACATAAAAGGATGGTGTAAGGAAAGCGTGACAGCGATTGGTGCTTTACCAAAGCCGAGATAAAGGCAAAGTGCGGCAAGTTCCACATAAGATAAAGTAATTTCTCTTTATACTCGAAAAGCTCAGTTACATAAAAGTTGAACTACAATCGTGGACAAAAATATTGAGACTAAGGCAGTTTTTTACTCATTATCCAAATATGGACAAAACAGTCAAATCCGGCTGCAAAGTCGCTACTTTTGCACACAGGTAGGCCAGGCATAGAGCGTTGAAAAGTTGCTAGTCACATTCTTTAGCACGCCCGCACACCGAAATAATTCAAGTCGGGGATCACGAAGGCCCCGAAATTCGTGATTAATGGCCTTGCTGACGTCAGCAACAATTAGCACATTTTAAGAATTTCGTATTTACCAAATAACCTAAGATCCTAAGTCCACTCTGAACATTGACAAGTTCAAGATGTGTGAATGTAATATAGAATGAGCCTACGCAATTACTCGTGGTGGCGAACTTCGAAATTCGTTGTCTTGTCCCAACATATTGTGACCACGATTGTAGGTGTTTTATCATGATACAAAAAGGCTAAAATATATGTTTCAATTGTTTTTTTGTTTTCTGTTTTAATTGGATGTCCCTTCTCTCCGGTAGAGGGTTCAGAGTATTGTATGTAGAGAAATTATATTGTGTGACCAAGGTAAAAAAACCTTCATCCGACGCACACGCCTTCTTATACCGCTTTCTGTTCACGTAGTGATATTGATCCATAATGAAATTAAAACTAACCGACCTGGTGCTCTAATATTGTTTTTAGATCTTGCAAAGTCCAACAGTAAAAGCTAATGATAAAAAAATATGTTTACTATAAGGGGACGCCAGATCTTCGTGGTTACTGTCGGACAGTTTTAAACTTACCGATACGCCTTGTTCACAGCTCAGGGAAGACTTTACAGGTACTGTCTAAACGTATCAGTTTGAACATCACACCGAGGATACAATTAAAAAGAATATTCAAAGAGTACTTTTGCGATGATATATGCTATGATGTCCACAGTTTTGTCAGATCATAGTGCTATCTACTTCAACCTTACATGTGCTGTCTTCCATGAGCTATCGATTTACAATATTTTGTTCCTGCAAGCAAACTATTTTAAAGCAAATAGCATCAACTTGTTTCGTCTGAGAAACAACCAAGTGAACCAGAAAAGTGCGTTGACCAAGAAACTTTCTGTCTACATAAAACATTCTATCCACACATACACGTAGAAAGCCGTGTACAGATTATTATTTATAATCTGTATTTTTATTAACTAAAAGTTAAAATAAAACACATTCACTGGCAATGTTTCCCGGTGCATAGGAAAAATGTTTTAGCCTGGTTATATCAACCTTGTTGTAAGTTCTACATTATCTCACTACCTCTACTTCTCTATGTTTCTTTAAAACTTCGCTAAACTAAATTCTGCAAAATATCAGGTAAATTTTTCAAACCGCGAAAATAAATTCGGCGAAAGTTTTTAAAGTCTTAAACCACGAAAGAAAACAATAAAGTTGAAGGCGGAAATCAATAAGATCTAACCTTTGCAGCCTATGACATACAGCATACCTGAGGCTGTACTTATCTTTATATTATGTTCGCAATTTTCAGTCTTTCAAAGCAGAGTAATGATATCGATATATACACGATATTCACAACTCTAGTAGGTACTGTAATTCCTGTAACAAAGATATAGATTAAACAAGAAGAGAAAATATAATAAGAAATGATTTCGTATTATCATACCGTAAATTGGACGAAGCATGTTTAGTAGCTATGTGTGGTAGACGTGTGTTGAATTAAGCTGCATTTTTTTTATTAGTGTATTCCACAATCACGCGGAAAACTTTAAATTATAACATTTTGTCTGTATACATATTTTATATCCATTTCAACACAAATAACCAGCTGTCTGCGGTAATAATAAACTTAATTACTTTTATTTTCAATATACTTGCTTTCAATGGCCAGTATTTTTATTGCTTTGCCAATAAATAGTCTCTTATCTGTAGACCTGGATTTGAAATATGTATACAGCGTATTGTTGTATACATTATTGGACAAAAAACGTCGACAAAGTATTTGTCACCTATAGAAAAATTCGTCGCTTTTTTTTCATTTCGAAGGTCCACTTTTTTATGTAGACAGCAAAAAACATAAAATACGTTGTGCCTTTTAAGTGAACATTCTAATATTTCGACAGACATATTTGTCAGGTAAACTTTTCGTCACCTTTAAAAAATTTCGTCACTTTTTTTCCGACAGTTTTTTGTTTGATAAGGTGTTTGATTAGATCTCATTCATTCATTCTCATCTCATTCTATTCTTAATATAACACTGTTATGTTTGTTATTCACCTCTTTATTATATAGCATATTTGTAAACCCTTTTTTTTTACCTTATTTCTAACTATGAAATTCTTTACCATAGGTTTCTTAACACTTTTGTAACTGTATATATGTAAGCTTGTATATGCTTGTATGTGTTTGGCATATACTGTTGAAACCTGTATCAACGAGAAAGTCTCTGTTTCAATGTAAATTCCACCATAGAGAACACAATCTGTTGTAACAATTTGTAAAATATATACCTTTCATATATATAACGGAATTGCTTTTCAATATGCACATTTGATTTTCAATCTGCATATATAAAGTGTCTATCCAGAAATGAAAAGCCGCTGTCACATTCCATATGATTTGTCTGAAATCAAATTCTGAAACGTCCCCTACAAAAGTTCATTTGCAGTATGGATTGACTTTTATATTAAATAAATCTTTTAAATGTACAAACTATATTTATACGAGAGACGCAGACGTTTGTTTCCACGATATACGTCTTAAGGGTAAGGTTGGAAACACACGCATCTGGTTTGGGGCTCCCCGATTCAAAGTTTGAGACAACAACCTTCTAACTTTCTTTTAAAATTTCTTCTTTACTTTTAAACCAAAATAAAGAACGTGTTACAACATATAAATTAAATGATTTTTACGATATTTGTAAACACATAGCAAGCAACGTACTTAATTCGTTCGCTTTCCTAAAATTGAAAAACTTATGCCTGCTTTAGTCGTCAATGGAAACTTGAATTTTCCTACAAATAAAGTTACTTTATTTTGATCACGTGATTTTGTTTAGCAATTATTTTGATCACATGATTTAAAATGTAAACAAACAAAAACTCGCGGCTTTTCTCGCAAAAAAAGACAAGAACGCTTTTTTACTTTTATAAGAATATGCCTTTTAAGAATATAAGGCTGGGATTTTAGGTTTAAAAACAATATGTCTTTTGTTTAGACCAATAGAAAATTAGAATTTTGATTATTCTGATAGAAAACATGCAATATTTTCGGCTATATCAAAGGAAAATGAAGACATCCACTTTGCCTATTAGGACAATTCCGATGAGAAGAATTAACTTTTTACCACAAAACATTCACCATGCAATAAATAGTCTTCATTTTCCTCCTTTAAATTGAAAATAACAACAAAACACATGGAATCCAAACGTTTATTTTGCAAAAAATTAACTTTGAAATTTTGGAATTGTTCTAATAACAAATAACAATTTTAATAATAATTGCCAAGTTGAACTTTCAGTTTCTTTCGCCATATCAATCATATTGCAACAGTTATGTCTATGCGAGGCGCTTTCAGATATCTCTCACGTTTTTACAATCCAAGCAGGTCTAACTGTCTCTCCCAGTCTGTACAAAATGTCCTAATTTTTATCCGAATTGAAGTTAGGTACATACTCATACGCATGCGCATACTAAATAAGTACTATAGTATAGCTTGTAGTAAATATAAAAGCACAGTAGGTCATTCCATATCAACGAAATCTATATTACGTTAGCAACAGAGTTATTGTTGAGCTCGTTTATAGTACTCTATTCGTTCTTCATGAATGAGTAAATGAAACTTGTATTGCTGAATATAAAAGCAGGTAGTTAATGATAATAGAAGTTATTAAGTTTAATAAAATATATTTAAACAGCTTGATATTTTTTTCCATAGAGTGTCTGCACTACGTCTTTTTTATAATCTAATATCAAAATTTCAACCAGGATGGTGATTATCCTTCCTCTCCTATTGTTTCAAACAATAGACAAAATATCATTATTAGGGTGTTTCATTAAATTTCGTCTACAATTCTAAATAAAAAAATTGAAATTGCTATGTCTAATTAGTCCAAGTGCGCCGAAGCTAACAAAAATTGCAGTCAAATGGAAAATAGAATTTACAGATATTCCAAGAAGACTTCTTTCAATATTGGGAGATTTGCTTGGTATACTCCGCTTTAATGCTTTCCTAGTATAATGTGGAAAGAAGAAAACCCTCGATAGTTTGCTGTTTCTTTTAGCAGCTATCGGCAGTCGCAAGAAGCAGATCAAGAAGCTAAGGTCTTGTATATTGTTAGTTCACATTTTTGAGATTCAGGCTGATATGTATTTTGAAGTTGGAAAATATAGCAATTTAAATTATACATTTTCTATTAATAAACTACAATAACACCTCACAAGCACCCTCCAACTTAAGACGGTTCCCTGTTAAAAAAATTAGTTGCAAATGAAATGGTTGCCATTGCCATGGGATATTTTCCAAAACTCAATCTTTTTTGCGAAGATTCTAGATCGCTCTCAATGACTACTAACATTTTCTCAATGTTTCTTGTTTTTCAAGGTTATGCGTCGAACCAGAATTTCATGTAGTTTACAGTAGTTTTCAGGCCTTAAGCCTCTTAATCTATCGATTCAACTGAGGAAGTTTTAATGCGTTAAAGGAACGCCCAAATGCTGATCATGCAAGAATTTATTGCTGCGTTACCATGGCCATACCTCTCTTTATGGATTTTTCAACATATTAGCGACTACTCTCATAATAATAGCCGCATTTTATCTGTTCAAAATGATTGTGCGTAGCTTTAATTCGAACCTTCTGCAGAATAATTCAATTTTGCTAGGAATGCATGAAATAGTGTTGCGGTAAATAAGTGCAACTGGCGAATACCTATGGATTTTTCTACGGGTCAAAAAGTAGTATAATTTACTCACGCCAAATCATGCAAATGATTTTTCACAACATCATATCCCTCAATTTTTATTGTTTACAATTTCATGCCACCATCATGGAAAATGATCAAACAAATCAAAGAAGAAAAAGCGTAGTTAAAAATATTAATCTAAAGAAATAGTAAAAGTGAAATTGTAAAAAACAACATATATCAAAACAAATATAAACAACGAAACATACGATTTCTATGATCTCTTGGACGACGTACAAGTATATGAATTCGTCTAAATTACTGATATGACCATTCTCCGACATTAAAAAAACGTAATTAAGGAGTAATTAAAAAAAAAACCTACGTAATTTCAAGCTCTCATAATGAGACACTCTCCTCTGTTGAGTTATTCTATTACAATCGGATAAAATGAGAAGAAGTTTACTGTAATCCTCAGATGAAGCTTAAAATGATATACCCAAAAAATAAAAAGTTTGGAGAAAATATAACATGATTTGGTTCTCTAGTGAAAACATAGCCATACAAAACAGTTTATCACTATGGTGGAGATCATCTCTGAAATACGAGCTTGATAGTAACACAAAAGGAAACGAAAATAGGAAGTGTGACGTACCAATGTCAAGCGGGTCAAAGAGAAGCTCTGGAAACTTTTAGCTTCTAGCTATTAGGCGTTTTTAAACTTTACTCTAATTAACGCACCTGTTTAACGCGAGTTAACGCTAAACGAAAACGAAGATTAGAGAATCGTTCGAAAAAATCGCATGTCGCAAATGTAATAGGTTTTACCCATGCTCGTCTCCAGAGCTCTTTGAGATTAAAACCTCGAAAGTAGCTCTGGGGTCGAGAATGGGTTTTACCATCACACATAGATCTTGGAGGAATAGATGTAGCTAAACTTTTCGAAAGCTTTTGCTATTTTTTCGAAATGTTTTACACCAGTTCCAATCTCTTGATTTTTCTTGTCGAAAAAGTGAAAGAAAGGAAAACGTGTTTTATCAACCTCAGTTTGTAGAAAATCGATCAGGGGACTCGTTTCCTAGTTGTTTAGAAATGTCCTGGGGAGAAAGTTTGGTATTATTTGACACATTTATCACAAATATAGCGGTGCAGTAACAGATATGCTCTCACGAAGTTTGTTGTACATATTAACTATATAACTTTTACCATCCTGTGAAGTTCTATATACAAGCGAGTATTAAAAACTCCGCAACTTTCGATTCTTTCTTAGTAGTTTTACGCATAAAACTCTCTTCTTGAAAAGCATTTTCATAATAATAATAATAATAATAATTACTTACTACGTCATAGTACTGACAAGAAATTGTTAACCTAAGTATTGTGCAGCTTATTTTTTTATGAAGCATTCATTTTATGTCTTCATGAGATCTATACAACTTTTGTACTTGTCATATCTCAAAGTTTCTATCGTGTTTACCAAAACAATATTCTTTTCAGTTTAGCTAAGCCTGTTATTAGTTTCGATGTATATATGCGACAGACAGTATATATCCTTTGTTTGCATGAAATATCTTTGCCAAGGACAAGTTTATTATATTTTCATAGGTATGTTTCTTTACCGATCCAGTAGTCCACCTAAAGATTTCACAGTACTTATTTTCATTCTTTAAATTTAAAAAAGTTGTTTTATTCTACATACCTAGTAGAAACCAGGTCACAATTATATCTTTTTTAGAGTATTTTTTATTATTATTGTTTGTATAAATACAGGCTGAACATAGTAAAGAAGCATGCGAGTTCGTGTTCCCAGAAGAAAAAGAAATGAAAGCATATGATGAAAGTTCACGAGGACCTAGCTGAAAGTTGATACAAATTGTTATCGCTACACCACCGTGTAGGCTGTCACATTGGTTTTTATAATTATTCAAGCTTTAGCATGCGTTCCAATGAATTAGTTAACTTCGTCCCCAAGGCTCTTCTACCCCAACAGTTTCAGTCAGCATATCCCAGACATAAAATAGTTAAGTCAAGGTTGGGCATTACCTAATCCTATCTAAATAAATGCGATTGGTCAAAGAGATAAAAAAGAGTTATTTATTATTACCAAACCCAGGAAGGGAATTAAAAGGGAATTACGAACCAACCATGTTATTTGTGTTCATTATGTGAATGTCTAAGAATCTACACGAGCAAGCAATAAAAATATGACCTTTTATAGGAGTGAGAAAAATTAAAAACTTCCTTTGCGGACGCAAGTTTTGTTTTGTTTCCCTTCTGTCAATTTATTTCTGTCGTATAAAAACAGATTCCTGAATGACGTTGGTTTGGCATGTTGGTTTTTTTATCGGTTTCCCTCAACCTCGAAGTAACTTCAATAACGTTATTCTTTACTCGTTACTCTTTTACACGGGAAAAAAAGAGTTTGGCTGACAAAAAATACTAACTTCCTAAATGACCAATTTGATCAAATAATACGCTGTATTCAACATAATACACCGTATTCAACATAATACACCAATCTTTTGCAACTGAGTGTGTCAAATGCCTTACGTCGGATTTCCACCTAAAAAGAGATTTAAAAAAACGAATCGATCAACGTCGGTCGAATCTACACATGTGCGTTCTTAGAGATAAACCCTTGACTGGACTATTAAATATATTTCTTGATTTCCCGGAATTTTCCCGAAAAGCATGCAATGAAACTTGTTTGGCGGTTAACTCACATGTTTTAAAAAACTGATCTCTTTCAGTTGTCTCTTATTCCCCCCCCCCCCCCCCCCCCCCCCTGTTGGAATTAAGGAATATTGATGTCTTTATATCCCGCTTATTGAAAGCTGCAGATATAATCCCGATACGTAAATAAATAAACTTCAAATATGTTTTAGCTAATATTCGTAAACAACGTTAAACCTTCCAAAAGCACGCATCTTATCAATAGCAATAAAATATTTATAGAAAGTAAAATAATTGTTTCGATTAAATCATTCTGTTACAAATCCATTAACAACGAACAACAAACACGTCGAAAGAGTCAAAAATATATTAGCCTGAACCTAACTCATAACTATGACCACCTCTGCTAACGCCAGGCTAGGTAGTTTGAGTTTTTGCATTGATCCATACCACTAACCGAGCAAAAAGCAGTACAAGAAACAAGGGTTGTGCGTCTGATGTAGCACTTTGTTTCTTGGTCATCCATCCCTGGATCACCCCTTCACACACACCACATTTCTTCCGCAAGAGAGTAGGGACGCTTAAACTAAACTAAAAACAATTTCAATGCAGTGACGTTTCATTGATCTTGTAAGTAAATCTGTAAATTCTAATTGCATTTTTGAAAATATTTATTGCCTTTTCTAACAAAATTATTCAAAGTTACGACTTTATATTGTAACATTACAGCACAATATTTTATAGAGAGGTATAATTTATAAATAAATACTAAATGAAGTGGAGTGTTTTCGCAACGCATGATAAAATTATAGCATTTTAATTTTGGAAATACTAAAAGTACGAATCTGACAAAAGCTAATTGTTTTAACATGCAAACAGTATTTTCAAAATCGATAGTCACAAATTGATATCATAAGTTTCCATACGACTAATGTTTCTGTTTGATTTGTTGATAGTTTCGCTATCACTTATGTCACCACAAAAATGACATTAATTAGTTGTTGTTTCTTTAGTTTTGACTCGAAATAAATAAGGTTAAAGTACCTTTCTTTTTAGAATTTTTTATCCTGTATAACTGTACACACAACAACAACAACAACAACAACAGCAACAGCAGCAACAACAACAACAACAACAACAGTTTAAAAGTTGTGAGTTGGCATTCCGAAACTGTTTTCATAAAAAGTTTTGAAAACAATATTTAGAAACCAACAAAAGTCAAATTCACAATGTCATCACATTTGCTTCTCCATGTATATCAGTTCATTTGAATAAAACGAAACAGCTAACAAATTCAAGTTTTTCAGCCAATAAAACTTTTTCATTATGCTCATACTGTAACTACATTGAAGATATTAAACCAAACGCATTATAAATGTTAAGCCTAGAATATGTTCAGTGTGTCCACGTTCGGGACACTTACATTATCGAAAAATTCCCAACTTGTGTTGATTTATTATAAGTGACACTGATATATCAAGCAACCTTTGAGAAAATTTCCTATCAATAATTCTCAAGCAACTTTCCTTCTTGTTTAATAGTTTGATTAGTCTAGGTTAAAAGACGTGTATTTTAATTTGTTGTTTTTCTTTTATAGAATGTGCCCTGAGAGTTTTTCTGGTTTTCACTGGTTAACTGGGCTTCGTTTCTGATTTCGACAAAGCAAAGTAAACAAAGCTGCTGAAAATGATGCTAACGTCAAACTCTTGATTCTTTGTCACCTTGATACTGTTTTAGGTCAAAACTAAAAAATGCTTTGTTTGCTATAAAATACTGAAAAAAGAACGTTCGCTGAACATATTAGTGAAATGGCCTAAATACTGTTTTTAGTTCAAAATAAGTCCAGAACAGGCGTTGTTTCTTTGGTAAAAATGTCAAAAATGCATACCGACGTTGAAATCTCGATTTTCGTCACATTAATACTGTTTTAAGCTAAAAAATGGTCCAAAATTAGAACTACTTTGTTATCTACAAAATTTGATACATTAAATAATAAAAAACATGATTTATCAACTTTTGGGCAAATGGGTAAATATCTAACAATTTCACACTCCAGTACAATTTTTTTTCCAAATTGGCCCAGAAAAGGTAATCTTCTCTTATATTCGAATTTTGGTAATTTTTCTACAGCTACAGCTTCGCATTAGTTCTCTCACAATTTTATTTTTTATAAAATTCGTAATGTAAGATGTGATTTTTCAAGCCGCCTCTTGTTTCTTTTGTTTTCACTGTCGTACTTTATTTATAGAGTTCTTTCTGTCAAACTGTTTACATTCTCGCCGTAGCAAAATAGTTTATAAAAAGCATAAAATTTGTCTCGGACAACAAGCTATCTCGGGTGGAAACCAACGCCCCTATCCACAACCATTTTTAAAAATAGTGTTTAAACTCATATTGATAAAGGAGGGGTTACACTTGACTATAATTTTTAGTTCGCTCTATCAAAAGAATGAACGAAGTCCAGCTAAAAAACAAACAAACGCTTACCTTCTTATTATTACCACGAAAAGTTTAAAAGCATCACAAAGCGAAATATTTTCCCTGTAGAAAACTTTTTTTTTCTTGCATATTATCATTTTCAATCTTATTTTAAATATTTATTTTCTTTCTAAAATCTATTGTTGACCTAAAAACGGTTTGAGTTGGATTCAATACAACCTTATTTTTAAATAAACAATCCAAATTTATTTGGAAAGAAAATGAATATCACGTGTTCATGACGTAGATACGGAATTTATTGAGGCTTTGTAAAATAAGTACAGAGAATAAAAACCTTGCGAACCAGTTATACAAAACTTTTGAAAATGACAAAACAGAATGGGTGGGACTAAACGTACACTCGCTTGTTAGCAATTTGCGCGCATGATTTTTTCATATTTCATGCCAGACACCGGAGCGCGACTCTCATTACCTTCAGGTCACAATTGAGCTTCTAACTAGTGTTGCATGAAACAATTCGAAGATGTTACTAATGCCAGGTTGTTGCAGTATCGCTTCGTTAACGGATCGGTTAAAAAAACCCTGCGTGTTTACTTCTAAAAAACTTCTTATTGCAAAATTACTCTTTGCAACAATGTTTTGCTGTTGTTGTAGTTTTTTCTGTTATTTTACAAATAAGTGATTAAAAACTCAAAAATTGGAAAGAAATTTATACATTACTATGTCAGTGTGAACGTACATCCATGGTGTGAATTACCATTTAGGTCGGTTTTCCACAATTGTTGAGCAACTGTTGTACAAAAGTCGCAGTTACGACTTTATTGGAAACACGTCGTACACACAGCAACGCAAGATATTTTTTACAACAAATGTTGTGGAGATTTTACACTGACTTTAATGGAAACCGTTTTTTTTAAATTCCAATTTTTCAGACTGAAGACTCAACTTCACTTGCATTTTATCCAAATAGTGAAAATAAATCAAAATTATTACCTGAAGGGTACGAATTATTTGCGCTAGAAATTTTTTCGGATACAACAAACAAACGGAACATTTTGCGGAAGATATCATGGCGACTGACTGATATTTATACTTTTGCGGAACTTATTTTTGCAGATTTTGGCAAAATTCAAAAAAAAAAGGTTTCGCAAAAATTTTTAATCTTAAGGCATTTGGTGGCAGAAAAAGTCCTATTAAATATCCTTCTGAAGGGACCACATAAATTTCCTCGATAAAGCTGTGTATAATAGATTGATGTTATTACGGCACATTATTACGCCATCGCCAACGCCAAGCAAACAACGTTAAAAGATTTTTATAAAAAGTTGTAGTAAAGTTGTAATAAAGTTATATTAGCATAAAACTTTTAAACGTTTATTAAATTTTTTTGTTTTTTCTGAACTTCCGATAATCCGAACATTCGTTAATTCGAACAAATAATTTAGTCCCTTGTGTGTTCGAATTAACGGACGTCTACTGTATATAGCTTGTTTTTTGGTATACACAGGGCGACGCAAATTTAATAGATATTATAATAGTAAATACTTACAAAATGTCACCCTTATTACATTTAAACAAAAGTTGAAAAGTTCTGTCATTGGGGTATATAGACAAAACACAAAATATTGTCTGGCGTCGTTATTTCGTGAAATAGGTAAGGCTGGAAGACAGAAAAACAAAATAGTCTATCTACATTTTACGATTTTTTCTTTTTGATTTTTTTAACATTTAGAATAATTGATCGGCTGGTACCAAGAATTTAATGCTAACTGTTACTGATTATTTCATCAAATTGGCTGGATTTTTTTTCAGTTTACTGGTTAAGTTTAACACAGCTATCAAGGAAGGTCTTCTACTAGTGTGCTCTGTGACAGGTGGAAAACCAATATAGCTGTCGTTAAAAGTGATTGTTGATTATATCTGTCTATGTCGTGAGCATATTCAACATTTCCCCATTTCTTGATCTAAAAGGTAAAGACAAAGAAACGTCACAACATCATATTAACACATAAAACTTCATGTGCAATCTGATATAGAATCTCCTTTATCACTCCACGTTAAGCTATATATCAACTAGATAGCATGTTAAAATGACAGCGATGTTTTTCTTTTTTATCTGCAAAACGTTAGCTAGAGCTTTTTCAGAACTGAAAGTAGCAAAGGCCAAAATATGTGAAAAAAGAATCGTCTCTCCATGCTCTCTACACCGACCGTGTCCGCTAATTGATTACTACACTGCCTGTTCGCACAATTTCAAGATTTAGATTTTTTATTTTTTATTTTCGTGTACCTGACTACACACTAAGCTTTAAAAGTTAATTCAAAAATTCTATTTCATCTTAACTTGAAGGGAAAGAAAAACACAAAAATCTTAATAAAATACGTCTACAACGTTTATATAGTCTAGAAATCAACTGCAAAATAAAAAGGTTAATTATAATTCATAACTGATTACTTGAAATTCTAATTCCAATCTGGACAAATACAGCGCCTCTTCAATAGAGATATGTTTCTCAATAACACATAGTGGTAAAATAAACGATTTAATACTATCCACAGCTGCTTGTATACCTGTTTGGTGAAAACAAAACATGATTTAATACAATAATACACTTGGTGCAAAATCGAAACAGATAATTCTCCAAGCTGCGGAATGGTGTGTTTACAATTGGAGACTTTTGATTTTGTGGTCCAAAATTTGAATATATATTTGCGTATCTTACCGCAAAGTTGCCATCTGTTTAGTTTCATTAGAAAGTTTTTCATTGTTGATATTGTATGATCAGGCTGATATAAACCGAATAAATCGGATGAAGCATTCACTTCTACGTTGAATCTGTCAAAAAAAACATCTTTACAACAATATTCTTTGTCATTGACACAACGGAGTTTTACCAACGTTATCAAACGTGTTCTTTTATAGCTTGTAAGGCGAGCAAATTTGCTACAATAAGAAGACAGTTGATAAGTAGGGCTGTGAATAATTAATTATCTGTATCTAATCGCATATCATTTCTTTTTGAAAACCAGTACTCGCCAATTATTTTTGCGAATTACAAGGCGCAGCCGGTGCAATTTAAGGTTGATTTCCAATTGTCTGAATTGGACCGGATTGGTTTTTATCCGGGCATGCGCAGAAGAGGGTTTTTTATCCAAAATGATCCGAGACTTTTCCAAAACGGATCCAAATGAAGTTAAAAAAAATTTCTGATCCAAGTATGGATCAATACTGACCGATTTTTTTTAACCAATGAATGTTGTAAAATGTTTGATCATGTGATGTAAATTTAAAGTATAGCCAAAGTTGTGTGACTGCTGTGAAAACAACACCGAAGCAACATGGAGCAAGCTGCAGCTGAGAAATCACAACAATTTCAAGGAAAAAAGAGGCACTACTATACTTGTAAATCAGTACTATTCACAACATTAGGAACATGCAGGCTTATTACAACAGCATGAAGACGCACATTCACATGCGGATGATGATATTGATACATTCTATGTTGTTGATAGCGGTAGTTTAATTCAGCAACAAAAGCCAGATATAAGACATCAGTTAGTTGATTTAATGCCTTCCTATCCGACTCTCTGGAATCCTAATTTAAGGGCTTGCAAGGATTTAAATAAAAAAATACATGTTGGAGAGAGGTAAGCATCACAATGAATGTGGCAGGTATGTAGCTAGCTGGATCAGTGCTAGTTGGTTTTTTATCTATACATACAAGTATTATTCAGTCTTTATTATGTAGTCAATTTTATTAATGGAGGGTTTGATTTTTTTCGCAAGATTGGAACTTTCTTGTTTTAAGACTAATAATATTATAACATAAGGACTTTGATGAAAAAAGTTATAGCTAATATATTTATTTATATTTCATTCTAAGTGGACACCTTGAAAAAAAATGGAACAAACTCAAAGATAATTATCGAAAAACTTTTTCAAAAAGGGAGAATATAAAAAATATTTACTTATGAGTCAAATATGTCTACAGTGGAATTCAATGCATTTTGTTGCCAGGAAACACATCCGACGTTTGTCATAAAATAATCGCAAACACTATCACGAACTTCCTTAGCTTCCCATGTTAAATTGTTCGAAGAAATTCTTTTAATAGCTAATAAGACTCCTTTAAAATTCTCTTCATCTCTTTAACTACCTTCTTTCAGTATTTGAACCATAATCACCAAAGCCAGACGGGCAATACATTTTTTTATCATTCATTAAAAAATTATGCAAGGCTACTGCTACTTTTATTATTTCTGTAACGTGTTTTACAGTGCCAATTATGGACCTTCGAAAGATTCGAAATCTGGATGCGCATATGCCAAATGTATTTTCTATTACTCACGTAGCCCTTGATAGCCTGTAGTTGAATATGCGCCTTCCATCATTTAATAAGGTTTAACCAAGTTGATTTATAAAGGGAATGCTTCATCTCCAACGAAAACATAGGAAATTCACCTTATCTTATTCACGAAAATATCTTGGTTGGGGAAGCTCAAATTGATTTTCATTAATTGCATACCCAATATTTCCGCTTGAAAATGAACCTGCTTCACTTTGGCGGCCACTATCACCAATATCAATTATTAAAAACTTGTAGTCTGCATCGCATACTGCCATTAACACTATGATGTGGGTCTTTTATAATTAAAGAAAAAAAGAACCTTCACATGTCGGGACTTGCACACATGCTTTCCATCAATCGCGCCAATACAGTTAGGGAACTGCCAAAGTTTCTCGAATTTTCCAGCTACTTTTTCCATTCCGCTTGCGTCGATGGACATTTTAGCTGTTCCGCCCCCAACAACTTTTCCCATATGGCATTGCATGTTTCGCTTATAATTCTACCAACTGTTGTAGGTCCCACGCGATAACTGCTTGCTATGGTAGATTTTGCATCTGTAGTCACTAGATATCTTAAAGTTATGCACAAACGTTGTTTAGCAGATATGCTTTCACGTTTGAGATTCGATTTAAAAGTCAATGGTGCAACATAAGGAAGTTTTTCGTATTTTCAAGTTAACATGCGAAGTTGTTTAAAGAAATACTCGTGATCAAAGAGACGTAGATCATAATCTTAATTAATAGAAGGTATTCTCCTTTCTGTTTACTTTCTTAGAAAATTATCAAGAGTATCAAGGTTCTAATGTTTATTGCAGCCATATTTGTTTAGTTTTTTAAATAGAAATTCGCGCTCTTTTAGAAGTGGAAATCTGTACATCGACCGGGATCGGTCTGATCCGGTCTAATTCAGACAAGTGGAAACCATCCTTTAATGGTGACATTTAATCATGACTGTCAAAATCGACTAATGCCTTTTAAAAAAATTTCTGAATATAGTTCTGCTAATTAATTTGAAGAAATTGAGGAGTTAATCATCACCTTCTTTGTAACAAAAGCCAACGAGTTCAAAGCAGTACGGATTTTTAATCAGATCAGAAACAAAGACGTAACAACATGTAATTCCAAGTAACTTGTTTTGATACCAGGAAAACATTTTGTTTGTGCACCAGCAATACATACGAAGCGTGTACGTGTACGAGGAGACAAAAAATTACTTTTTAATTAAACCATCAAACGAAACCAGAATATTAGGTAAAATTAAATCTATTTCGTTTAACCAATTCTTTGGTATTAGATAATGACACCTGTTAGCATGAGCAATTTTACTTCCCTTGCCATGAAGAGGTACTCACATTTTTGAAAACCATTCGTGAATTGGCGTCCACTTTTCTTTCTGTGACCACACCAGTGCTTCTGGTTCCTCAGCAAGCGCACTAAAAATATTCATTGATATGTTAAACTTATAAACTAAACACGTTAAAATTAATTAGAACTATCACATAACAAATAAAGCGTGTACAATCGCCTATAATTTTTACCCATGCTCAGAATAATTTGATCATTGTCAGATTTTACTCTCTGTTAAAACAGATTTTCTACAATTTTTTGAGATCACAATATATATCATACTGATAGCATTTGAAAATAGTAGAAATGTTTAGATCCCATTTTAGAGCAGTTTTAACTAAAAGCTTTTAATATTTAATTTTATTGTTTTTATTCAAGGAGAATCTTCTTCTCACAAATTGCGAAAATTTATCATGTTTAAAAGTATTTAAGTAAGTAAGTAAGTAACTATTTTGTTCACTTCTTTGCCTGAATTTGCAGGATAAAAGAAAACCACAGGCACCTATTGTAATTCATGAAATGGGAAAAAAGACAATTCTCTCCTCCTTCTAACACAACTGTTACTTGTTTATTCTGTTGTTTGAAAAAAAACCTGATGTAACGAAAACATGCCATATCGTATCTGTGTGGAAGAAATTTAAAATTTCGTCAACCAATTCTTCTTGCGTTATATTAGTTGGATTGTCAATCGCTGTGTTGCATATTGCAGTCTAAATACAATTTGATACTTTAGTGGTGAAGCTACGTAAACTTCGGTGCCAAACATTTAAAAGAAAACTGGCTAAAAAAAGAAATTGTTTTTATTATAAAGGTACTCGACTCAAAATTTTGATAAAAGCAAGACTTTCTTTAGTGTTATTATGGGATATCAAAATAGAAGAAATTTGCTACTTGTATGGACATGAATAATTTACCCCTTCATGTAACGTGACGCTTTTATGCAATAAATAAATTAAGTCCAGGAGGCTCCAGTTAATACAGTATTGATAATCATGATCTGTCAGCACTAATAGTAACTAAAATCACGATGATGTAAACCGAAGCACGAAATCTCTAACCCTGCCAAAACATTATTAAGGCGAAAAAGGATGCACGATTTATGAACGATACACTTTATTAAGCAGCGTTTTAATCCATTGTGTAATGAAGGGGGGATAATTACCTGAAAAGATTCTTAGCTTGATGTGAATAATAGAAAATAGAATTGTGTATAAGAAAAGAAATAGAAACAATCAATGACATTTCTCTCTAAACTATGTTTTTGTATACAAACTTTTTGTATACAAACTTTTTGTATACAAACTTTTTTTATTTTTATTTTTACTCACCAATGGCATATTGTGTTGATCGATTACTTCAGTCTGCATAAACCATTCGTTTGCAACAGCAACAGCTAATCGTTTCGTTGGAACACACAGCTGATTCAATAATGGTGTTTTTATAGTTCTATTGTCTAACTGGATCAAGTATCCATCTTTAATATAAAAAGTGACAGAACAAAACTACTTTAATTTTTGCATTTCTTTTATTTAAGCAAGATATTGTTTAAAAGTTGAACATTCCTTATCTCTGAACTTGTGTTTTGTCGACAGCATTAAAACCTAATGCTTGTAGGTGATTGAAAATTGGTTGTCACGTAAAATATTCAAGTATTTTCCAAGGGGTTATTTTCTTAACGATTATCAATTACACATAATGCTTTTACGACGCTGTGAAGAACTGTTAGGTTTAAAACATGGCAGTAACCTTACAATTTCTCAGGGACTTATAATTTGTGTAGGGAGTAATATCTCACTTACTTTTTTCAGGATGAATATCGACATTTTTGTAAAATCTTATCTTGTTCGCTAAAAAACAAATTTATTTATTTATACTATATCTACCCTATGTAGAATTCCTACCTTTTTCTACTTAAATGATGAATATTTATTTGAAAATTGGAAATCAAATAGGAAACTATATTTTTCTTTCTTAAATGCAAAATATACACAGTTTTCTAATTTAAAATTCTGTTCATGATTGGAACAATCAAACATTGTCAAGCCATTGTGGGCACAATGTTATGCCATAATTAGAAAGAGGTAATTTGACCTTATCACATTAAACGATTTTTCTCAATCCATAAAAATGGTTCGTAAGAACTATTATGCAGGCTAGTTTTTCTCAGTTTAAGTGAGTGGAAATAAATATATAATTAATTTAACCAAACCTTTTAAGTACGACATCATTCTCTGGTTCGCCACAACCGACAAAAAACGCTTTCTGAAATAATTATTCATCTAAAGAATATATAAATATAATCAATGTTGGTAAATAAATAATCTGCTTTAATAGGAAGGTAAAAAAAACAATGTAAAAAAAACTTTTAGAAAAGTTACTCCTTACTTTTTTTAACTGTCCCTCTTAATAAACCACACCCATTATAACAATTTAAAATTTAAAAAAAGAAATTTTGAAAAAAAACTGAATCTTTACAAATCATCACTTATTTATAATCTCAGGTTGTAGTGGATGAAATGTTAAGGGTTCCAAAAGGCATATACATTTTAAAAAAAAGGATATTCTGATGAAAATAGACTTCCAAAAATATCAGTTTTATTATCTAACATCTCAAACAGAACTGCATTAAACCACACACATTTTTTGTACCCAGTCCTTCTGGAAAGTTTTGTTAAATTGGAAACACTGAAACATTTTTAAGTGTTAACTGTCTCTGCTTAGTGGCAAGAATCCATATACTGACCATTCTGTTAAATGCTTGATAACTTCACTACACATTTTTGTATGAAATACATACTTTTGGAGTTCAGCCTGGATATTTCTGAACTGTAAAGGAGATTTTCTGGAAATTGATAAGAGTGCCTATTTTATATACCTTTGAAAAAATTTTTTAGCCAGAGACCTGCCAATATATCAATTTACTTTCTCAATTTTCTCATTATTTAATCTCGCCTTATAGGTTAGAAACATTGTTTTTATCATAAAATAAGATGTGTGTGTATCTATATGTATGTGTACTGTATTATAGCTAACTTGCATTCCATTTCAGGAGTACTTATCCGAGTCTTCTTTTCTCTTCACAATACTATTTTAAATGAAATCTTTGAGTTTTAACATTTCTGAAGAAAAAACATTGATGACACATTTCCCTCTACTAAAAGGATTAAATTGGAATTTCAGAAAAAAATCATATATTCCCATAGATGCCCACTGGTTGGCTGTGCAAATGTAGGGCTCTATGTCAAACAACGGCACCTCAACAAATTCCTTACTCTTTTGTACTTAATTGTAGGGGGGGGGTCGAATAAGCAGGGGGGTGGGTACTCCGGGGAAAATTACTTAAAGTGGGGGGGTCATAATATAATGACCTAAGGGGGTATTACAAAATTTTCTGTAAAATGGGGGGAGGGGGGGGGGGATAAAACGACTAACTATAAATAAACTAACACTAGTGAAACAACTAAAAATAAATATAACAATGCTTTTGACATGTTTAAGGAATAAACTGTGCTGACATTTTGTTGATATTTGTTATTTTTAACCTGTAAATAGTATTTGTTTTTGAGATTTGTTCCAAAAGAGAGTTGTGTTTTGATTATAAGAAAAGATGCTGCTTTGTGATATCCAAAAAACTTATTATGAGGGGTGATAATAAAATGAGGAGGTGGGTCTCATTCTCAAATTTCGATAAAATGGGGGGTCATTATAAAATGATTTAAGGGGTGAAAAATTCGAAAAAGTGCAATTTGACCCCCCCCCCCCTACAATTAAGCACAAAAGAGTACCATGGATGACGATCCTTATGTACTAGGTCTCAGCTTGATAATTTGGAGCCTTTTCTGAGCACTTGTTTATTTTTAGGTGCCTTGATTCTGATCTAGTATCTCACTAGCTGGTAGGAAGAACATTTGAGGTTGCAAAATCTTTAGCTCAAACCGTTGTTGATAAATCCAAAATTGAAATGGACAATGTACAGGTATTCATAAACCTTGTCCTAATAAATTAGGCATCTCAGAGGTCTGATACTTGAAAACAAGCAGGTAGGCAAGGCAACACTCCTATCATGTATTAGCCAATATAGCCCCAAGTGAAGTTCCTTGTATAAGATGTCTGAAACCCCCACGCCCCTTATATCTGATCCTAAGAACATTAGTATGTACAAGGCAACAGAAAGGTTACTGCAGTCACCACAATTAACATGAGCTAAATGTTCATTAAGCTCCATTTAAAGTTGCACACAAATTGATCTTTGTTCAAGCAAAGTTTAATGTACTTTGCTTTGCCGGAATGTAGATTATACATCACCTAAATAGGCTACAAACAGACTACTTACGGTATGCGGAACCATATTGAAAATATCCCCTGGGAAATTTAAGGCTTTTTCAGATGCAACCATGGGGCAAAACAAAGGAGCCGTATCATAGCACATGCATTCTTAGATCAAAAAGAATTAAATGATATATCTTCTGGCAGCAAATAACAATTTTATATAATAATACGAAGTGTCTGTGACAGGCATAGTGGATGTGTTCATTTTCATTGAAATTTTCTTCGAAAGTTGCCGAAAAAAGTATGTCCATTTTGCCAGGAATAAGACTGCAGATGTACTTTGTTTATGTCACGTGATAAAAACTAATCAATTTGATTTGCTTAAATAATTTTAATGGCTGACTTTCGAACACAGGGTTACCCTCGACACAAAAATAAACAAATGAAAGGTTCCTTTGTCCTGAAAAAAGTGCAAAAAGTGAAAAGGTAAAGTTGTTCAAAAAAATATATTTGAAAAAGAACGAAAAGTCCAAGTGAAGAAGTAGAAGTAGAAGTAGCAAAGTGAAGTTAAAAGCCACAAGAAGTTACTTTAGAAATGAAGTGAGGAGCTAGAAGTAGTAAAGTAAAGTTAGAAGTAGAAAATGAAGGCAAGAGTTTGAAGTGGATTGGAATTCAGAAACAGTAAGAACTTTGCTATTTTTAGACGTTCGATTTTTATACCTCCAGAGCTATGTGTTATTTTTTGTCAAGCAAAATTGCATTCCCAGAAAAAAGCCAAAGCCAAAGCCTAAATTCTTAAAGTTTTATATTTCATTGTGTTTCTTATAAAATAAAAAAGCTAGCATATTTGTTTACATTTTTTTGCATAATTAAAGTGTGCCCTGGGACGTAACTAATGTATCGTAAAATTCAAAATGCTACACTAAGCTGTAAGCTGGCTACCAAACAAATTTGCTAGCGAAACAAAAAGTATTGGTTTGTTGAACTCACTGCAAATGTCTTAATTTTTGCATTACTATTGTTTCTCAATACATGTGTTTTACAACGGCAACAACTTGGAAGTCGTTGCCTTTGTCGTTGCCTTTCTGCCATCTTCGTGTAGTTTTTAAGTCTTCTCTTTAGTTGGGAACACTTTTCAGGTTCAAGGAACACTCTCGCTTCTAGTGTCGTTTATAAATTTCCGTGTAGTAGCTGCAATGCTACTTATGTTGGTAAAACCAAACGACATCTTAAAGTGAGGGTGTCCAAACATATAGGTATCTCATCGCTGACCGGAAAACGTGTTGCCAAGCAACAAGACACTGCCGTAGGAGACCATATGATGGAGTGTGATCGCCTTGCTAATTTTAATGACTTTTCTATTGTTGTCAAAGAGGCACACAACGATATACTTGAAATAAAGGAAAGTCTTGTGACTCAAAGGGAGAAGCCACCTCTTAACAAAAACGTAATGAGCTCTCCATTATATTTATTTAATTAAATTTCTTTTGCACACGTTCACGATTATTATATAGTTTTTTGTTTTTTTCTTAATGATCCGTGAAGTTGTATATATATAGAGATAACAGGTGAAGGGTCTCTTTAAGAGACAAGAGAGGAGTTGAACGTCCTCCACCATACCTTAGTTTAAAGGGGCGATTGTGGAAGTCCCATGAAATGCCACATAGTGATGGTGTCACTTTAAAAAACACCCAGTCCGGTCTGTGAACGGTTGGCGCTAGGAAGGGCATCCAGCTGTAAAACAATGCCAAAACTCTTTATTAATGGCCGTAAGAACAGTTGATCAGACAAACTGCGTAAACGGGGCTGGAACTCTAAGGAGTGAAGGTGTCGCGCACGGTAGGACAGATGTCAGGTGTGAGCATCGTCAGACCGTTACCCAGCTATCACACCACAAGGTAGATAACACTAGGTTGAGGATGGCTAGTGTAAATGTTGGTACTCTGAGAGGTAGAGCAGGTGAAGTAGTTGAAATGTTAGAACGTAGATCTGTTGATATGTGTTGTGTTCAGGAAGTCAGGTGGAGAGGAGCTTCAGTGAGATTTGTGGAAGGTAGGAGGGCAAGGTATAAGCTTTTTTGGATTGGTAATAGTGATGGATATGGAGGAGTTGGCATATTCGTTGCAGAGAAGTGGGTAGAAAAAGTAATAGATGTTATGCGTGTTAATAGTCGTGTTATAGTGATAAAGTTTTTGATAGGTAATAGGATTGTCACTTTTCTGTCAGTTTATGCTCCACAGTGTGGACTCAGTGAGGAAGATAAAGATAAGTTTTATGATGAGTTAATAGCAGTCACGTCAACGTTTGGAGATACTGAACTTGTCATAGTGGGCGGCGACTTTAATGGTCATGTTGGGAAGTCATCTGAAGGTTATAGAGGTGTGCATGGAGGCTATGGATTTGGGAGCAGAAATAAGGAAGGGGAGAGATTGCTTGAGTTTGGAATGGCAACGGACATGGTGGTTTGCAACACATCATTCAGTAAGAGACAGAGTAGGCTGATAACATATGAGTCAGGTGGTTGTAAGACACAGATAGATTACTTCCTGGTTAGAAAGTCAGACAAGAAAGTGGTGAAGGACGTGAAAGTTATATCGGGGGAAGAGTGTGTTTCCCAGCATAGGTTGCTGGTTTGTGATATTATCTTGAAGAGTGTTAAAGAAGCCAAGGGAAAGTACAGGCCCCGTCGTAAGGTCTGGAAGCTGAAGGAAGAGATTGTAGCAAGACAATTTAGTGCAAAAGTTCAGCAGTTAGCCCACAATGGTCAATGTGATAGTGACAATGTTGAAAGTACTTGGACTACTTTGAAGAATTGTCTTCTAGAAGCTTCTGATGATACCTGTGGGTGGACGAAAGGACCAGCTAGACATAGACAGACCTGGTGGTGGAATAATGAGGTTGACCAGTGTATAAAGGAAAAGAGGAAACTTTGGAAAGAGTGGAAGTCAGGTGGTAGTAAAAATATTTACTTAGAAGCTAAGCGTCGTGCTCGTACAGCAGTGTATAAGGCAAAATCAGAAGCAGAGAGAAACAGATTTGCAGATGTGTTAAGAAGGGAAGACCAGCGCAATGAGGTATTCAAGATAGCAAAGCAAATGAAGAAGACTAATCAAGATGTTGTAGGTGAGAAGTGTATACGTAATGATGAAGGTGTTTTGGCTAGCACAGAGGAGGAGAAAAGGGTAGCTTGGAAGAATTATTATCAGAGGTTGCTTAACACTGAGTTTGATTGGGATGAGGATAATTTGTCTGATGATGGTGTTGTAGAAGGGCCAGCTATGCAGATCAAGACATAATGGGTAGTGGAGGCTATTAGGAAATTGAAGATTGGCAAGGCTGCAGGAGTATCAGGTATTGTTGCAGAGATGGTAAAAGCATCTGGATATATTGGAGTTGAGCTTATTACAAGTCTTGCTAATCAGATTATAAAGGATGGTGCTATTCCGAGTGAGTGGCAGTCGAGTGTAATAGTGAATTGTTTCAAGGGCAAGGGTGATGCATTAGAAAGAGGTAACTATAGAGGTTTGAAGTTGGTTGATCAAGTAATGAAAGTTATTGAAAGAGTGATTGATAAGTTACTTAGAGAAAGAATTGATATAGATAAGATGCAATTTGGTTTTGTTCCAGGGCGTGGCACTACAGATGCAATATTTTTACTCAGACAGCTTCAGGAAAAGTATTTAGGAAAGAGAAAGAATCTCTATTTTGCCTTTGTAGATTTAGAGAAAGCTTTTGATAGAGTGCCACGTAAAGTTATTTGGTGGGCTATGAGAAAATTAGGTGTGGATGAGTGGCTAGTTACGATGGTACAGTCTATGTACAGCAATGCTAGAAGTCATGTCAGGTTTAACGATTCACTTAGTGATGAATTTAGTGTAAATGTTGGTGTACATCAGGGTTCTGTACTTAGTCCTTTGTTGTTTGTTCTAGTCTTAGAAGCGCTGTCGATGGAGTTCAGAACAGGTTGTCCATGGGAGTTATTGTATGCAGATGATTTGGTTCTCATAGCAGAGTCGATGGAAGAATTAGTTGAAAAGTTTGAGAAGTGGAAGAAAGGACTAGAAGAGAAAGGGCTAAAGGTGAACACAGCAAAGTCCAAAGTCATGATTAGTACATAGCATTGCAGCCAAGTGTGACCTTGTAGTTGGAAAGTGGCCTTGTGGAGTTTGCAGGAAAGGGGTTGGTAGTAACTCAATTTTTTGTCAGACTTGCAAGCATTGGGTACATAAGAAGTGCAGTAGTATTGGTGGAAGGTTAAGAGCTGACATTCAGTTTGTATGCAAGCGTTGCAAAGGTGAGATTATAGAGAATGAAGTATTTCCAGCTTTAATGATGTACAACAGTGGCTCGTTAGAGATAGTTGAGAACTTCTGTTACTTAGGTGATATGTTGGGCAGTGAAGGGGGTGTTGGAAGAAGTGTTACTTGCAGGATAGGTTCTGCTTGGAAAAAGTTCAGAGAGTTACTTCCTTTGTTGACTAGCAGAGTCTTGTCAATTGAGGTAAAAGGTAGGTTGTATGAGGCCTGTGTAAGAAGTGTTATGTTGTACGGTAGTGAGACATGGGCAGTGAAGCAGGAAGATCTTGACCGTTTAGAAAGGAATGATATGAGAATGGTTAGGTGGATGTGTAACGCCAGTCTGAGAGACAGAAAGAGTTCAGATGAGCTATAAGAAGCAGGCTAAGTATCCGTAGAATTAAAGATGTTATCCAGATAAGAAGATTGAATTGGCTGGGGCACTTGGAAAGAATGGAGGAGGATAATTGGGTAAGAAAGTGTAGAGACTTGATAGTTCCTGGGGCAAAGCCCAGAGGCAGACCGAGAAAGACTTGGCAGGAGGTTATAAGGACAGACTTGATACAGAGGAAGTTGAGTTTAGATCTAACACAGTCTAGATCAGATTGGAAGAGGGTCATTAATATACCCCGTCCAACCCATGCTAGCATGGAAAACGGACGTTAAGCCGAGAATGATGATGATGATGATGACAGAATTGTAATTGTTAAATGTGATCATGGCTGTAGTATACAGCCGAAAGCTAGTTAAAGAATAAAATATGTCAAAAACACACTTTGTAATTGTTAATGGACATATATAACCCACACATGTGTTTTACTAAGCATAAATTACCAGCAGCTAGCTATATACGCCTCCCAAGTTTAACTATATTTACCTGGGTGTCTTTGCTACTGTAGCTAATGTTAGTATCAAGCCCCATAGATAGCTAGCTATAGCTAACCTAGGAGTTATGTCGTTATTCCTCTTTTTTTACTATTTTTGAGCACGAATTATGATGTAACAACTTGCAAAATCTTTCAAAGAATTTTAGGATAGTATGCCTATAGAGTATATTTTTCTCACGTTTCTGCAAACTTTACAATTGGGTCACTTGCAATCTGACAAGAAGAGATTTTTGTAAAATTTAAAGTGTGTGTGTTAATTGGTGTTATTTTTATTTTTTTGTTTTTGAAATCTGGTTAAACTCGAGAGACAGCAAGTAAATTACCAGGTTATTTTTACAGGGGTTGATATTTACAAAGGTGTTGACATTTTGGGGGGAAATTTACGTGGGTTTATGCCATGTTTAGTTAAAAAAATTTATGAGAGGATGGTATGGTTGTTCATTTATATTATTCATGTCCCAAACTCCTGTTTTTGGAATTTCGTGGAAATAGACAAGAACAGATTTTTGTAGAGTTATAAACTTTTGTTGGGAGGAAATAATCGTGTTTGATATCAGGTTTGCTAGAGGAAGCTTTTATGGGTTTCAAGGTTTTTGTTGTTGTTGAGAATTTCACAAAATTTTGCTGGAATAAATATTTGGTGATGATAAAAAATTATATACTGAATGTTCTGACTGAAACTGTTTTTTTGACATTTTATGTTGAACTTTTGTAAGAGAGGACCATATGCAAATATATATAGTAAAAGAAATAATTCACAAATATACAATAATATTCTTCACCTTCCTTCCAATACACCTTCCAAGTTGTATTTTTTATATTTTGTAATCTAATGGGCAAGGACTGTATGCACTGAAATGGTCGATTTTTCTATAATTTGATGTGTTTTGTAGATTTTATGGGTGAAGACAATATTAGAACATGCCAAATGAAATGATTTTGTTGATTTAATTTGCTCCTCAGAAACCGCTCTGTTTTATATTTGGTGTAAACTTTTGTGAGGAAGCACCATATACAATGTTTCCAAAGTAATGATCTTTGTTGATTTGAAATTTACTATTTACTCATTGCTTTTTTGACATTTTGATTTTAAATGGTTGTTAAAGGGCAGTATGGATCATCATACAAAAATTAAATAAATAAATAAATAATTTTGTGTTGTTAACTGGTTAATTTTTCCAATCTATGTATATTTTTATGGGGGAGGATGGTGTGCAACTGAATAAATGACCTTTCCAAAATTAAATTTGTTGTTTTCCAAAACCTGGTCTTTTTTATATTTTTGTATGAGCATTAGTGGCATAGAATTAAAGGTTGCAAGGGATATTAGTCTGACTTGGCTGCAAAGGAACTGGACCCAGGACTCGGGTCTTGATTAATAACGGCTGCATATAAAACCCCACCTCACACTGCACTAGTTCTTCAGATATGCCTTAAGCTTACATTTACCCACCCTTTTACATATTGAATTTTCTTAACCTAATTTTTATTTTATTTTATGTCAACAACACGTCTACGAATGGTGGATATCAGATACCAATTCAATTTATCACCGTAATGCAATTGAATGCAGACATCACCGAAATATCATGGACGTCCCCAATGCAACTGAAGATAACTGCATTAAACCTGTTATGGGAGCACACAATACAACATAATCAGACAAACTGCTTCTGCCTCATGGTTTCCCTGGCATTTCTTTCGGCTCATTTATGTCGGTTTCATCCAGAGGTAGAAACATCAAGTCTGTAGGTAGCCTCTAATTTAATTAGTGGGTATGCTGGGCTTCCTTCGTCAGCCGTTTAGGCAAGAAATTTGTTGATACAAGTCATTGTAGTCTTGGAAACGTACCTGATGCTCAGGGCATGTATGCATGTGTTCACCATATTTGCTGTTCTGAGTTGTGTACTTGGAAACAAACTTGATAGTCAGGGCATCTCAATCAGCAGCACTTGAATAGGAAACATGTGTCAGGGCATCTCAATTCTCTCATACACCTGACGCTCAGGGTATAAAAGAAAAAAACAATAATTAGCATGTGTCTGACACTCAAGACATGTTGATGCCCCTGATGCTCAGGGCATCCATCTGTCTCATGCGCCTGATGCTCAGGATATGCGTTATATATTTGTGCATGTGACAAAACATGAAGGAGGCACCTCATTCCTAGCCAATCCCCAAAAAATTCTATAAATAGTCCAACGCATACAGAACGTGTTGTATCTACTCATTCCAATAGAAATACATTGTTTCTATCAATTTACAGTTATTATGCTGGAACCCAAAGCAATTAAGATAGCTGTTCTACATGGCACTTACCACTTCGTATATACTCCAACATAGGGATGTAGTAAAGGCTTAAAGCAAGGTTCATGGGTCTGGCAAGCACCAGACATTGTGCAGCGATTGTATAAATTTGCCAGATCAGATTTTGATCCTTAGGCATTATATTTTCAATGTTTAGTGTTGTTTTCTAGTTTTAAATAATTTAACTGTTCCTTATTACTGATCTACATTTATACCAATCATATTTAATCAATTTAAAAACTATGAGAGACATATGGGGAACTTACACACACCTGGCGAATTTATAAGTCTTCAAAGTCTTCTGCAATAATAGTCAGGGCGCTGAGTTAATTTTTTTTTTAAATTTAGGAGAACTTCTGATATTCACGCAGCACAATCGTATATATAAAAGCATTCAAAGAACCTTACTGGCCTTCTTGAATTTTCTTGCTTGTCCTATTTTTAGAAATGACGTCACTGATGTAACTGTATTTTTCCGCGTCGTAACATTCAAATGTTTACATTATTCGGTTCCGTAAAAACGGTTTTTTGGGAGTTAATAATGGTAGACAAAGCCGCGATATTTCTTTTTGAAAACTGAAAGAAAGACTTACACTTGTTTTCAATATATGTTGTCTCTATTCCTGTCTATCTCCCCTGGGTACTTCATCTGGAGACTTTAAAAGAACCTTGTTGCAGTTGTTGGATGTCAGCCAAGTGTGAAATGGCAGGGTACAGTGGTTTACATAAGTTTGATCCTGAGTTACATAAAGGAAACACTTTATGATGCATTTGTTGATTTTATGGACTCTTTTGGTTATGAATATGATGCTATTGCTAAAGAGCCACCAAGCAGCCTGACGGAGCCTGCTGAAATAGAGGCTTGGACTCAACAAAATAAAAGGAAGCAATTCCTGGGAAGGTTTGTATCGAGAAACTTCCAAAAGGACTATGAGGAGGAGATATCTTCTGAGGAAAGGAGTAAAATGACTTTTAAAGGAATGGTTGACGCTTTGAAAAAACGGTATAAGCCAACCAAAAACACAACCCTATCGAACTTTGAGTTCCATAAGTTGGAACAGAAGGAAGCGACAAGATCACTGTTTCAGACGAAGGTCTAATC
Source organism: Hydractinia echinata (assembly GCA_030067915.1). NCBI lineage: Eukaryota > Metazoa > Cnidaria > Hydrozoa > Anthoathecata > Hydractiniidae > Hydractinia > Hydractinia echinata. The sequence continues at coordinate 1,155,968 of JASGCC010000029.1, forward strand.
CTCAAAAAGGAAAATATCGTACTCCCAGAATCCCTGTGGCAGACCGCCATCGACAAAGCCCATCAGGGAGGCCATCCCAGCCTAAGTCGCATGAAACGACGCCTTCGAAGTCACTTCTGGTTCCCCTTGCTCGACCAAAAGGTCACCGCCAAGGTTAATGAGTGCAACGGCTGCCAACTATTTACACGGAAAACAACCAAGGAACCACTACAGTCAATGCCTCTACCTGAAACAGCATGGGAAGACGTCAATATTGATCTTTTCGGCCTGATGCCCGACAAGAGACATATCTTAGTGATACAGGACAGTTTCACCCGTTTTCCTGCTGCTAAGATCGTGAATTCAACTAAAGCAGCAACCGTACTCAATGTGCTCAATGATATCTACATGAGCTATGGAAATCCTGAACGCCACCGTACCGATAACCGCCCACCGTTCAACAGCCAAGAATTTGCCGATTTTTCGACAAAGAACAGCATCCAACACACCAAAGTATTCCCATATCATGCTCAAGCAAACCCTGCAGAAACCTTCATGCGTCCACTCGGTAAAGCAATGAAGATCGCTAACGATTCAGGTCAGAATAAAACCACTGCTTTGAATGACCTTCTCGTCGGTTACCGATCCACACCTCACCCAGCTACCGGTCTCTCACCAGGCAACATGCTCTTCCGTCATGGCTACCACCACGACTTCCTACGTACGACGAACAGCGACCAAGAAATCGCCGAAGCTCGAAGCCACGATTGGCAACAACGACAGGCAAGGAACGACCAGCGAAATGAGTCTGTCAGGAGAAAAACCACCACCTATGATATCAGAGACCAAGTTCTCACCGCCAACATGAATCGTCAATCCAAGTACGAAACACTCTTCAAGAGAAATCCGTACACCGTTATTGCAATCGATGGAAGCGGGTTATACCTCTGCAACCCACTGACCCAGCAAATTATTCGTCGACATAAGGACTATGTCAAACCGTATCATCAACCTTCAATTCAGAACAACTTCCGGCAGGACCAACAGGAGGAGACACCGGACGATGATACACAAAAAATTGACCCAGAGGAACCAGTCCCAAACACACCAGACGTAAGAGATGCACCTCGAAGAAGTCACCGCGAAAGACGGGCACCAAAACACTTAGACGACTACGAATTAGGCATATAAGTTAAGGACTGAGAAGTAATCGTTCAGAGTGATGATGTAACTGTATTTTTCCGCGTCGTAACATTTGAATGTTTACATTCTTTGGTTTCGTAAAAACGGTTTTTTTGGAAGTTAATAATGGTAGACAAAGCTGCGGTATTTCTTTTTGAAAACTAAAAGAAAGACTTACACTTGTTTTAAATATATGTTGTCTCTATTCTTGTCTATCTCCCCTGGGTACTTCAGTCACAGCATAAAAAAGCTAACATAGCCACATAAAACCCAACAGAAAACAGATTATCGTGATCGTTTATCGAAATGTAACACAAAATGGCACTCAATAATGCCAAAGTTACATTCGGATCCGTAATTTTGATATTAATGCGCATGAACCTCGTCACACTTGTTTGTGAACTTATAGACCACTTTCATCGTGACGCGTGTTGTTTATAATCCCCAGACCTCTTACGCAAATTGACAGGCAAAATAATGCAGGCCGTAAGACGTGGACAAGTCCATTCCAAACTTTATTTTCAGGTAGAGGCATCTTTTGATCTTGAAATTAGAATATAGCTTGCATGTAGTTTAGATTTAGATCATCATATATCAGTGAGAAGATGCTAGAAGCCACAGTATATACAAACGTTTTTAACCATAATTTGACTTTCTTCACCTACTGTAAGGTCTGCATTTTTTTGCCTGTCCATTTTTCTGATACTTGATGCTAGCTATAAATTTCCAACCATATGTTTTAAAATATATAACAATAAAAATCAGTTGTTTTGGGGGTCCTTGTTTTTGCAAAGGTTGAGGATTCAACTTTAACAAAAGAAAATGTTGGATATTTCACACTATATATATATCTGCAAGATTACATAAACATTGTTTCCATTTCCTCAGCCAAAGTACTGATTAACTTTACAAATAGGTAGAAAAGATCTAATTTTAATTGTCTGAAACTACTTTTATTAGCTACAAGACGGAGCTCAAGCATGTTTGTTCACTGTTTTAAAAATTTCACAAATATATTTTTTTTGCCCATAACAGAGGAGGGAGGGGAGGGATCAAGTATCAATATCGCCGGCCACAAAGACGAAAATCATTTTTGTTGGACGGCCCCCCTAACACCTAAACGTCATGGACGTTTTCCGTGATAAGTTACATATCGATGCTATTCCTATGAAATTCTTGATCACTAAGAAAAAATAATTTATCTGGCGAAATGACGACATTAATTTACATCTAACCTTCAGCTAACCTTTGTTTTTGTTTGGAAAACAATTCTCATCCGATCGGTTTCTGTTTCGATTTTACCTTGTTGTGTCGTGTGGGAGAATACACGAACACAATCCCAGGTGTGATACCCAATACCCGATACCCGATAACTAAAACCCAGTACACCCTGGTACCGATACTCGAGGCACGGAGGCACGAGACAGACCCATCTTTTAACTCTTCCAATGTCGACTTTTTTCTTTTTTTGATCGATATGTTGACATTGTTGGTGGAATTTAAAACGTAAACTACAAAAAGCTATCAAAATAATGACATTTAATGAGCATAAAAATTTTCACATTATTGGAGCATACTAAACATATACAATTTAGAATCATGCAAATTAATCCATAATTATTTTAACCACAATCTTCCAGCAACATTAAACGAACTATTCACTATTCACAAAAATGTCTCATCATAATAACACCAGATTGGCTGGTAATCTTGGACTCACATTACCTCATGCACCTGATCCGTAGGTCGCAACCAACCTCGTCCCCGGGGCATTTTGTATCTTTTTCTCGCCGCCCCGAGATAAAAAAAGAGACAACAGGCGCTGGGAACGAGGTTGGGTCGCAACTTCATTTCATTTTTCGCTGTGAATTTTTAAAATCGGCTTGACTTAAATCTAAAAACTACCACCAGAATTTCATTGATCACATCCTTAAAATCAGAAATGAAAAAAGGACGAATTGTAGACAAACCTACTCAAAAACAAACATGTCAACTCATGAGAGCATCCAAAATAATTCCTTTGTTTGAGTTGGGTTACACGTAGCTGGCCTACGCTGTAAATCAACTTTTTATAAAAAGAATAGCCTTTACAAAAGTACCAATTAGTCATGTAAACATTTTTAGTTCCCTTCTTATTTATTTGTTTTAGCCTATATATTTTGAAGTAGCACTTATATATGTAAATATGTATATATTTCTAGTTTCTCTCACTCATCTATCCTCGATATACTAACCCAAGCGAATTCAGTCTTCTTTTACCACTATACATTAAGCACCCTAGCATTATATTAAGCACCCTAGCGAAAGTATTCTATTCCTAAAAATAAATTTACTAACTGTCAACCCATCCACCTCACCCCGCCGTAACTTGTTTGCCACTTGACCAGAAAAAAGGAAAATATATATATGTTCACAGACTAGATAGCCTCTTATAGTTTTTTTGTGTAGCATATGTTATTGTATATATTATTCCTTAGAAAAGATAATTACTTACTCACTTATTTACTTTAGATTTCGTCGTCGTGATCAGAAAATATGAACTAAGATTAAGAATTGAATTGGAAACACATTAAGGGGCATAAAGTTAAAAATGAAAATTGTTAAAACTAGTTCTTTAGATACTACAAAGTTAACTATACAAGAAAAAAATCAATATTCAATCTTCTTTTGTGTCAGATATCCATAAAACGTTCTCTCCAATACTCGAAAAACACTCTCCAAAACAAGATGGTAAAGTTTTTATCTAAAGCCCCGGGTGGTAAGATATATGACGTCAAAACATTCAGAAAGTTCATTTCTCTAGCGGTCGTCTATGAAATAGCATTACTCTTGATAATTAAAATGGTAAACTGTGCTGCTGTTGGGTGTTCAAATCGAGTAAACGACAATCCAGAATTAAGTTTCCATAAAATTCCTTCTAAGAAGAAAAAATTACAACAGGAAAAGTGGCTCCAATATATACGACGTGATGGCACTCTTCCAAAGGACGAAAGTTTTTATATATGCTCCAATCATTTTGAAAAGGATTTTTTCAAGCTAGATTTGCAAGTAATTATTTACTTTCTTGTATCCTTCATTCATTCTTCTGTTCCAACAAACTTTATACAACTTGCTTAAGAAAACATTCTACAGACATTATGTTTTGTGAGTTTCACGTGAGTGATTTTGTGGTCATAAAACACCATGCTGGAGTGAGATGTTTCGATGTTTCGAAGAAATTTCATTAAGAAGGGGATATAGTCCTATTTCTTTATTACCTACGTTCTTTTGGTAGGCTGAATCGACTGGACAGAAACGAAGAAGATTTTTAACAGAGGAGTCATCCACCAAAACGAGAGCAATCAAAGTAGAGGCAAGGGGTAATAATTAAGTATACTTTTTTACTTCGTTTCCAAAATCTTGGTGCATTCAGGCCAATGGCATTTGTCCAAAATTTTACTGACATGAGTGTGACAATTTTTAGCATGTTGAAGAAGCTATGTGCAGTCACACGGAGCTGGATGAGGTTCCAACTCCTGTGAACAGAGCTGATGAAGATCGAAATGATAAGTGTGTGGGGACTAAAGTTGAATGTGTAGACAAAGCCGTTGGTAACCATATGTGTTATAAATCAGTGACATCCAATATAATACGATAGACAGTTATTCAGCAACTGAAAAATTTAATCCTACACCACAACTAGACCGATACTCCAGGTTAAAATAACCCGTCCAAAAATGATACAAGCACCAATACAGAACAGTCCTTTCCCATTCATGAAAATGTGCACTTTTACATCCCTGCTAAGGACAATGAAGATCAAATCACCAATTCACCAGAAAAAAAACGCTGCAAGTGGTGAAGATTCAAAGTTTTGTTTTGGAGGAAAGTGAAGAGCAGACCATGGAAGAAGAAGAAAGTGACATCGACATTGAGGAGGAGAAAGTAAACATGGAACATATCTCTTCAACGCCTTCCGCAGATCCCAGGTTTATAGTTTTTTTGTCTTGTCTGCTACAGTTATTCAAACACTGTTTTGTTTGTTTCAGCAGATGTAAGGTAGTAGAAGTGAAGAGTCGCGGGTCACTTCTTATAGTAACTTTGCAGTTGTCTTAAGCATCATCGACACGTTTGGAGGTCACAGCCCTTATAAAACGGCATAGGAGCGAGCAACCTACAATTCTTTTCTCCGGTAACACGTACGTATACACATATTTGAAATGCTGAAAATGATAAACGTTAAATTCCATTCTCAAACAGAAAGAAATAGTATTTCCAGTTTTAAATCGTGTCAACAAAACATACAGAGACACTATTTTGAATCAATGTGCATCAAACAAGAAGAAGAATTTAATCAGGGATGGGCGCTGTGACTCGCCAGGCTATAGCGCAAAATATGGGACATATACTTTTATGAGTTCTGTCGTTGATGTTGTTTAAGTCGAAACTGTTGAAAAACGTTAAAGTACATGTACACTATGTCCACACTCATTTCTTAACTCCATATTGTCGCCCCTTAGATCATTTATAGCAGTCAATGCCGTTTCCAAGACCACACACCCGTCAAACAAACCATTTTAAATGCTGCAGATTCCGTCACGCATCTAATTTCTGAGAAAGAAAATTTTATACAAAGATTGACCCCCGTCCAATACATTTATTTCTAAGACATGTTGCTGAATATGATTTGTGAGTTCATTTAAATAAAATACCATCGCAGTTGACCGTTTGTCATTAAAACTTCGAAACAGCACAGAGAAGGAGAGAATAAAAGTGTTCAGTAACAAGAATAACATATCTGCGTGGAAAAAGTTTGAGAAGATAAAGAAAACCTTCATCAGGAATTTCATTAAATTCTCGACAGCACCAACTCTCTTGCTCAGTTTTCATGGCTTGCCATTCATTGCATTGACACCAAGTGGTTAAATAAATAAATTTGACGACACCAAATGTTCGAATTCTTATGGCTGCAACCTCGCTAAGTTATCGTGTGAAAGAAAATCATCAGGCTCGTTACTGGAGTCAGAATTATTAGTGTTGTGAGTCATTACGAGGTAGTAAAAATTTTCACAAACTTTTCACCTACTCGCTTCCACGGTTCACGTTTTTTCTGAAAGTTATGATGTCATATGTTTTATTCGCTACCAGCCTTTTCAATTTTACGCGACCACGATAGATTTCTTGAAAACACGGCTTTTTTAAATGTTAATATAGACGTTTTAAAAATAAATTGTATTAGTTTATATTTGTTTTTGAAAATATTTTTGTTAGTAGTTCCAACTATGAGCTTTTTTCAAAATTAGTTTTCTTAACTTAAGTTCCCCTTTAACCCTATTATACCTTTTTTATTTATTTATTTTATTAACTGTCTTTCAGGCACTTCCATATTTTACAATGGCTATTCGTCCTATTAAAATAATAATAATATTTAAATAAAGAAATAAGTTATTCTATAAAAAAAGACACTGTAAAACTGTAGACAAGATTAGCAGAGTTCAAAGTAGCGAAGGATTGAAAGACATCGATATAATAGATTCTGACGGAGAATTGAGACCAGAACATATGAAAATGAAAATTATACACCAAAATATATAATAAAAAAATATACATATATTAAATATATTTATTTTTATTAATCGACGGGCTTAAGAAATAAAAACAATCGAGCAAATGAACAAAAATTGAGACTAAAATTGAGCTTTTTTGTAAGTAAGTAACAAGTAACAAAGTGCCCGCGGGCCATAAATCCTGAACCACTTGTGTTTAAGTGATGAAACTTGGCTCAGTTGTAGAATGTCTTAGTACAAACTCAATCCAGGTAAAAAAATAATTTGATGACGTCATAGGGATTAGAAATGACGTCACACATGCCAAAAATGGTCATTTCCCAATTTTTCAGTACGTTTTAATTTCTCGCATGTTACTAATGCTACGGCCTTCATTCTTGGTAGATTTGTGGAATGAATACCAAAAAATGTGTTTCATTTGAAAAAAGTGAATTTATTGACGTCAGTGGGGTAAAAAATAATCTATCTAAGAAAAGTTCTTATTTTAACGATAAAGATAAAAAGACCCGTTATTATTATTATTATTATTAAAACATATTTATACAGGGTAAAAACCTTTCAACGACGTATATATACATTGCTATCAATAGGCGCCCTGTTGTTCTACCAGAAATATTGATGCTCATGTCATTAAACTTGGGATATATGTAGAACATGGCATTTAAAGATAATCGAGGTAAGGAAAACAAAACAATGACGTCATTTTGCTGGATCGATATTTCCTTCAAATCTGGTCTGCTTTTTGTCCCTAGTAACCATATATCACCTTAGCAACACCTTGGTTACCACTTAGTACCCAACATAGATGTAATAAATACTTATATACCCAATACAACATCTTATAACATTCTTACATGAATGTCAACGGTTTTCAAAATTCCAAAAAATTTACCCCCGTCCCAAAAATGCAATACCCCCAGCAAAGTACAAAATTTTTCCAAAATTTTTTTTTTCATCAGAAGCCCTAATAAAAGTTAGGAATAGTCAGAAAATTTTAGCACTTAATCACATGTGTATCCAAAGTTGTGCCTAGTCAAAGAGGCCGCGGGCACTTTGTGCCCCCCCCCCTAGGTATAATAAATAGGGTTAAAATCAAATAGTCAAGCAAGCTTCCTTGTACTTTATTTTATTATAAATTAAACAATACTTTATATTATAAAGATACACTTGCTGCTCTCAAAATTCGAATATGTTGCTGACTTAAAAAAAAGTCTGTTGAAACTGCAATAAAACTAGCATATGGACAAACAAGCGTGTGTTGTGAAATGATAATATTCGTTTTTAAATTCATAATGGTAACAGCTACGCCGGAACCCGTGAAGGTTTCATGTTTCCTTTACATGATTTCTAGTTGAGTTTTGATAACAGTTGTTACGGAAAATGTTGACAGTTGAGTTGAGTGGTATGTATTAGCTAGTTATATAGCTATTATAGTTATTTATGTGAATCATTCCTTGTTTTATCAGTCAGGGCCAGTCGGGGACAATTGCAAATTAGTATAGTCTAAATAAGCTAGCTATTAGCTAGTCACTCTCTCCCATCATATTGCATAAGTTTATGCCATATTAGTTTTTCAAAGCCATGAATCACATTGCTCTTGATTACATGCGCTCAAAATTCCTTTTGACAAAAAACTGTCATAATCATCAAACAAGAGGAGCTTCAAAAAACAGGTTCACACTTCCCTTGGTCAACACAGAATTTGGCAAAAAAGCCTTCCCATTTAGAGCTGCAAAAGTGTGGAATAATCTTCCAGACCAAGTGACCTGTGATGGAAGTCTGCTTTCGTTTAAGACTTCCATCTCTAATGTATTTGGCAAATTCTAATGGAGATCACTTTTTAACTTTTTAATTTTTGTTTTTTATTCTTTTTCTTTTCAATTTTCACAGATTATAAATGTTACTATGTTTGATTGAGCTGAGGCAGCCTAACGTTTATCATTTTTTGTTTCTTTTTTGTTCTAGTGGCCCCCAGTGGAAACAATCCACTAACTATAGGATTTTGTGATTTTCTGGGCTAGCCACTTTAAATATTTATTATTATTATTATTATTAACATATTTTCTTGCTAAAATCATTCTATGGCACCTAGCTATAGCTACTTTTTTGATCACCCAAAAATATTTTTTATTTTTATTTTTTTTTGCTGTCAGAAAATATTTAGTTTTAGTTTAGTTTGTTCTTCTTTGTTTGTCATTCTTTGTTGGTATTTGATCTGCTGAGAACGTGTCCCACCCACACTGTGTGTGCTGTGTGTGTGGAGCCAGTTGGGTGGTGTATGTAAAGGGAGGGTGTGAACACGTAATTAGGATATGGTAGCCTAAGTAGGCGACAGTTAGTCGACAAGTGGTAGTTCAATTAGACCACTTTGTAGCTTCAACATAAGGCCAACATAGGGCCAAGTCTTTAAACTGTGCATTAACAACTTATGCCTCCCCCTCCTGCGAGCTTTGTTGTTTCAAATATTGAAACTTATCATCCAAAATATTAAATATGGCGGATGATGCATCACCTAAATATATCATCATCATCATTCCCGGCTTAACGTCCATTTTCCATACTAACGTGGGTTGGACGAGGTATATTAATGACCCTCATTCAATCTGTCTTTCTTGGTCTACCTCTGCACTTTAACCCAGGAACTATCAAGTCTTTACACTTTCTTACTCAAATATCCTCCTCCATCCTTTCCAAGTTTCCCAACCAACTCAATATTCTTATCTGGATAACATTTTTAATGCTACAAATACTTAGCCTGCTTCTTAGCTCATCTGAACTCTTTCCGTCTCTCAGACTGGTGTTACATATCCACCTAACCATTCTCATACCTTCCTGCTTCACTGCCCATGTCCCACTACAATACAACATAACACTTCTTACACAGGCCCCATACAACCTACCTTTTACCTCAATTGACTCTGCTAGTCAACAAAGGAAGTAACTCTCTGAACTTTCTCCAAACAGAACCTATAGTGCAAGTAACAGTTCTTCCAACACCCCCTTCACTACCCAGCATATCACCTAAGTAACAGAAGTTCCACAATGCCACTTTACAACTATACAAGGTCGCACTTGGCTTCAATGCTACTAATCATGACTTTAGAGACTTTGCTACATTTACTCTTAAGGCCGGTTTCCATACAGCTGCATTTTGCGCCCAGTCGTAAAATGCGCCGCGACTTTTATCACATATACCGAACCATTTCCATTTAGCGATTTTTGCTCACGTGTTTTTTGCAAAACATGGCTGATGTAAACAGACGATATTTGTTGCTGCAAAATTTGAGAGTAGTCCTAGCAATATTTTTATGGCGTAGAAATAAACAACGTTGTAAAATACGTAAGAAAAACATGTGGATGAGACGACTTTCCATAGAAAGAAGAATCAAAGGACTATACAACGTTTTGCTTAAGGATTTAATGTTTACAGATCACGAGTAGTCTTTTTAAGTTTGTTTACAACGTTGTTTCTTTGTGCCTCCACAGACTCATTAATGTTATTTTGTTTTTTCATCTACTTCACTTGATTGATATATATTCTGATTCTCTACATTCATTTGGCTTTGACAAAAATTTAACACAGAAACGAGATGTTGCTAGCCATCTTGAAATGATCTAATTAAAAATTCTTTCGTAATTCATGTAAATTTTCTACCTTTTGATTGGCTGTTAAGCTGAAGCGCAAAATGTAGCTCGCAAAAAGTAGAGCCTGTTCAACTTTTTTTAAATCGCCCCAGCGCATGCAAAAGCGCGAGGTCAGCGGCATTATTCTGATAATGCGCATGCGTAGATCAAAAGTCACGGCGCTTTTTACGACTGGGCGCAAAATGCAGTTGTATGGAAACCGGCCTTTAACCCTTACTCTTCTAGTCCTTTCTTCCACTTCTCAAACTTTTCAACTAATCCTTTCATTGACTTTACTATGAGAACCAAATCACCTGCATACAATAATTTCCAAAGACAACCTGTTCTGAACTCCATTGACAGCTCTTCTAAGACTAAAACAAACAACAAAGGACTAAGTACAGAACCCTGATGTGCACTTACATTTACACTAAATTCAGCACTAAGTGAATCGTTAATCCTGACACAACCTCTAGCATTGCTGTACATAGACTGTACCATCTTAACTAGCCACTCATCCACACCTAATTTTCTCATCGCCCACAAAATAACTTACATGACACTTTATCTCATTAGCAAGACATTTTCCACATGCCTGCCATTCAACGTGAAAGGGTTTATCCCTGGAATAATTAGTCAGTGACAAGACAGTTTTTAGTCCTGTTAACCAAAGTACAATTTGTACTGTAAAAAGGTATCATTTGAGCATATTTTTGTCTCAATAGAACTGAATCATATTGATTCTATCATGATGTTGTGATAGAATCAATCATGCAGCATTCACTCAAAGTCTATGAAGCAAAAAAAAAAAAATTTATTGTCATTGTTACAACCCTTCAAATCTCCACAAAAATTGCCAACATGGGATATTTCTCAACTTCCCCACTTTGATAAAATTAGACTTTGTCTAAAACCTTGGATGGAAGATAAAACATATTGCGCACCAGTTTTGTTTGTTGCACAAATTCTAACCGCACATGCCAATCACATGATCTGTGATTCTGCAATCTAGAGTAATTTGCACATTCACCTTAGCATGATCTGTTTTCATAAAGAGTCCAGGTGTGAACTATATGTAACATTTGCTTCCAACAGGCCGTTCTTGTCGCATGGAACATTTTTTTTATCATTTAGAATCAAAAATTATAAAATACGTAATTTAAATTTCTTTTAAACCTTAATCTATATATTGTTCGGTTCTTTTTAGAACGGTTGAATTGATTTTCACACCCTCTATAACACAATCCTGGAGAACATTTTTTCTTTGGACATCGGTATACCAATTTTGGGGATATTAAATTTGGGCGCCCAAAATAGAGACACGTAATTTTAAAATGCTTGAGAATCACTTTATTTCTCATTTCTGGAAATTTTTAAAGTCTTTAATCACAGATATATTTTCATAAAGAAACTATTCTATACTAAAAAAGAAGACGATGTATATGCTAAAGCCATGTATTTTTGTTGTCCTATTTTGGTAAATACTTACAAGTATGATAAAAAGTTTATTCCTTAAAAGAGTTTTGTATTTTGGCTGTGAAACAACAGTTTTGTAGAGACATTTTGAGTTTCTAATTTCCAGTTAAAGCTGTTTTAGCCAATGTAGAGACCCCTAGCAAAGGGGCTTTCGATGCCCAAAAAACTTTCTGGATCAGCCCCTGTTAGCCTACACACTGTGATTGCTGAGATAAAAATGGATAAAAATTATAAAAACATCAGAAAAAAACTTCTGTACATCGTTGTTACAGACAATCCATAATAATTATTAAATTGTTTTTTAATGCCAAGATAAGATATTCTAATTTTTACTTTGTTAAAATAACTATTACAATCTTTGTATATACAAACCATTTTTAATGTTCTGAAAATAAACTTAAATTAGTGTGTTGACATATTTTTTAATGACACGTTGAAAACTTTACCTACTTAACAGCATATATATACAAGAAATAGAGAATTCAGGTTTTTTGAAAGTATTTATATAAGACCAATTTTTACAAAAATCGGAACCTTTTTCCCCACAAATTCCACAGCTACTAAAAAGTGCATTGTTTTTCTTTATGCTACAAACTAAAGAAAGAATAAAAAGATGTTTACTTACATTCAATACATCACAATACATCTAGACTGCCCATCGAGATCATCAAACACTGCTGACAAGCGGTAAAGGATATATAACAGTTTAAAAAATTTGCTGACGTCAGCAATGACTTGCTGATACACAATTTTTTTTTATCAGAAACTAACTTCGCCACTGTAGTGCTTGAAACGCTAATTAAGAAAATGTACAGGATCATGTACTTTTGATGAACGGTTACAGAGGTATTGGGGTTTATTGGTTTTTTGATGATGTCATAAACCTGTCTGTTAGAAACTGGTGTGTTGACCCAGCTTTGGAAAATGGGCCTAATTTTGGTCTCAGGTGGTTCCTAGTTACCCACACGGGAGATGATTATTTCCACTCGTTTTCAAGTTATTTGGCCTTTAAGTTATAAGTGCATTCTAATGGCTTTGTTACTTCAAATGTATTGACATTAAATTAATGTTATTGAAGTCGTGCAGGCCTTGCCATGAGTCGCGAGCAATTGCTCGCGCCCGCGTAGTGCTCGCGTAAATGCTTGTTACCCGAGCATTCTATTGCTCGCGTAAATATTAACATTTTGAGATAAGTGTAAACATTTTTCTTAAGAATTGATTGGTCTTTTAAGTGAAACTGAAAAGATATTTGGTGTGATTATTTTCCACCCATCGTGCAACAGTTCATTCGCCATTTTATAAAACGCGTGCGATACGGGCATTAAGGTTAATCTTTGTTGCGCATTCATTTTGCAGTAGAAAAGTGGGGGACGTTTTTAATCGTGAACCCCAAACACGATGATCAAGCGTCTACTGGTATAGCGACTCTCTCAATCTTAACTTCCTTTTCTACATGTCCGAAATAGTATGGATGACTATACTGTCGTTTTCATAAATTTAATGTTTATTTTTCAGGTCATCACAAGCAAATAGGAAAAATTATGCTTCTTTTTCAAATTAAAAAAAATCTTTATCCGCGTGGGTTAAATAAAACTAATTTTTTTAAAAGGTACACGTCAGGTACATAAAATTTATACAGAAAAAAAAATTATACCGCACGTGGGTTTCGTTTTTAAAATTGTTTGAATAACAGAAAATAATCCATTAAATTTGGACCTGCTGTGGTTTCCAATTGTTTCGTCAAATGAAGAAATTATCTACAATTAAATCCATGATAAATTGTCTGTTCCGCCTGTAAGTGCAGTTTTGCAGACTTGCGTCATCCGTGCTCCGTCAGCGTTCACCTCCGCATTAGTTAAGAACCGCATGGCTGGATTTCTTGTGTAAGACCTGGTTACCAACGACGAAGGGGCCAGGCAAAAGAGATTTATGTCTACGTAGTTTTTTAACTAAGTCAGGAGTCGGTGGATTAGCTAGGATGGTCAGGTTGGCTATGAATAGGCTTGCTCGTGGATTAAAAAGGACCAGGACTATTCAATAATTCTGAGATCTAAAAGTGTCCGACCAAGACGGAAATCTATCGGACGTTTTAACCAACGAAAGTTCGAAACGAGCTACGGACATGTCCGACCAAACTGGAAATGTGGCGGACGTTTTAATCACACGCCTGAAACGATTTAGGTGTGTGCCAAGGCGCACGCCTCTCCTGAAAAAAATGCCCTGAGAGACTAAATGTAAAGTGTTTTTAGCGAAAAATATGGCGAGCAAAATTGCTCGCGTGGACACTCTGACGCGAGCAATTAATTGCTTGGGAGGTTATTTGCTCATGGCAAGGCCTGTCGTGACGTTTAGTTTGTTGATTAGCATTTAAGACAAACAAGCATTTTTACACCTCCACTATGCCTGCCACACACATAGCGCATTATTATATAAGATCATTGTTATCATTAGTGGATAACAATGGATGAACGTACCTGCATATGTTCATTGATTTTTCAATCCTTAAGTGTAGAGTTGTGCAATGTTTTCTTTAAGGCACATAATGAACTGTAGAAACATGCACCTGTCTTTCCCATCTTAATACTAATTGATGGATGATGCAATTTTTAAAGCATTTAAATTTTACTTGTGTTTCCCTTACTTTGGATTTATTATTTTGACTATAAATTTTTATCTTTCATTTTCAGTGGCTTATAAACAATAAACAAGATGAGTGCTGGTATGGTTTCAGTACCTGTTATAATTCCTTTGAAAGCACCAGGAAGTGGTACGACTGGTTCTCGTAAATGGATGATTGATGCGTCAACATTAGTGGAAGTGCATTCAAATACTAAAGACTGTCTGTTATTTTATACCCTAAATGGTAGCAAGCCTGATCCATTCAAAAAAATTGGAGACAGGACAACATACCAGTATTCTAAACCTTTTACCTTGAATCCAGGCAAGAGAACAGTAAAAGCAATAGCTGTGCTTAAAGATGGAACTAAGGAGAGTTCGATAAACACAAAAGTATTTCAAGTTGATCCGGTGGAGGAGAAAAGCGATGAAGAAACTGACCAAAAATTAAATACAACTTGGGAGGAGCAAGCACTACCAAGGGATTTAGAAGATTCTAATAAGATTGAACGAAACATGTTTAAGAAAGTTATACGTAAAGAACATTTTAAGAAAACGCCACCACAAGTTGCTGGTGAAGTTGTAAAGAAAGTACTAACTGATTCACCATCTGTACGTGAAATAGAAAAGTCAAATGATGATTATGACAATGCAATGCGTTGTCTTCGTTGCAATACACCAAGACCAGCAGACCCTTATGCAAGGTTCTGTAATGGCTGTGGATCCAACCTTCCACCTGCGCCTGGGCGCATAAGAAGTCCACCTGTCCCACCTTCCTTTGAAACCTTTCCATGTGCTAATTGTGGTTCAATAATTCCTTCTGAGCTGTCATTTTGCACTGTGTGTGATATTGCAATAAAAACAAATTCGAAAACACAATGTAAAAATGAGCATAAGTGTGCAAATTGTGGAACAACAAATCCCCCAGATGCAGTAGAATGTTTGGTTTGTGATGAAAAATTAAAAATTAAATCATCTCCACATATCTTAAAAACTCCAAGACCATCTAGTGATTATGTTGTTTGCCCATTTTGTAGCAGAGTGAACAGTGCTGATGCACGCTTTTGTGACTGGTGTAGAGAGAAACCTCAACCACCAACAGCTACTACTGCATGTCAGCTTTGTTTTACAGAAAACGGCTTATACTCTCAGTATTGCTGCTCATGTGGTAAGGTTTTACCTGCTCCAGTCCAAAAAGATTTTGAAGAAATCCTAGAAAATGGCAAGCTGTCAGTAAAACACCAGATGGGATCAGCATCAGAAATGCTTCCTGATCTAGCTAAAGGTGAGAGTCCTAACTGGCGAAAAGTACCATTCCAACCAACATCTAAGAAGAGGTCTAAAAATGCATCAACTCAAGCAGGTGATGGTGTATTATCAAATGTGGATAAGTTTTCTTCAATAAATGCAAAGCCTAGTCCAGGCAAAGGATTTTGGCGTCAACAAGTTGAGCATGTTAATCACCATTTGAAAGTTTATACACAAAATAATTTAGAGTTTCGAGAGTCTTTTAGGAAACATGTTATATCTCGTCTGATAACTGCTTCTGTTGAAGAATCCACTGAAGATTCAGAGCTTGTTTTAACTGTAAGATTTGGTTTAAGAGCTGAAGATGTAAACAAGATTGCCAAAAAAGGTTTGAAAAATGTTCAGTCTGGCCAAACCCTCATAAATGCAATGACAACTAGCTCTATTGCAAAGTCTGGATTGCCTGGATCTCGGCCATCATCTGGTAGACAGCGACCTGGCTCTGCTAATTCAAGACCAAATTCAGCCAGAAAAAAGAAAACACATAAGGCCATTGAAAAGGAAAAGATTGCAGTTAAACTCTCAAAATTATCTGAAGACAACTTAAAACTTTTAAACATGATCAAATCTACAAAAACATTAGACCGGGACAAAGTGCAAGAATTGCTGGATCTCGAAGATGTCAATCCTAATACAAAAGACGAAAATAACATTCCTTTGTTGAAGCTCTGTATTTTACAGAAACATTTTGATATTATTCAAATACTTATTAAAGCAGGGGCGTATACAAACGAGACTTCCGGGATGAAGGAAACAACTGCATTGCATGAAGCAGTTTTACTTGGTATTACTGGAAAAGATGCTGTAGTAATTCTGCTGGAGAATGATGCTTCGCCAGATGTGAAAGATAAAAAAGGAAAAACTCCTTATGAGTTAGCATTAGACTCTGGTACAGAAATTTTAATTGATAAGTTTACAAAACATTCATCACAAGACTTGTTAAAAGATGTTATGAAAATTTAGTAATTTTTACTGCTTTTTACAAGCTGCATGGAAAGAATTTTAATCCTGCTGAAATAGCTTCGACTAATCACTCTTTTTAAAATAGTGTTTATATTAAATTATTTTGTCATGGTGTTGTGGAAACTTGTTACAACTGTCAATGCCAAAATTTTAGTAATATTGATATAAGTTAATTTGTTGATTTTTAAGGAAATATGTTACTTTGTTAAAAGTAACCCTTGAAAACCTAGAAAGAAATTTCTTTAGTGGAATTAAATGACCACTCTCATACTATTTAGATTATATAATAATGAAGATTGTGTAATAATAAATAAAGTGGATTAAGACCAATTATTTTTAAAAATTATATTTATTGTAACATTTGCTACTTCAAAATGTTTGCTGTTTTTTTAAGTTTGAATCGGCAAAAAAAATACATTTTTAAGGATTTTGATTTTCATCAACTTGCAATCTTTTCAGGGTTTTATTTTCACTAATCATTCTAATATTATAAAAAATACTTTTTTGTTCCTTTTTATTCTAATTCAGCTTATTATATTTTACTGGTTTTAGATGGAGGTAGAAGGAGACACAAATGGAGGGAGGAGGGAGGAGGGAGCTAAATAAATAATTTTTAGAAACACAATGTTTTTTATATCAATAAACATCACATCCTTTTCTGTTTCATTATCCTTATCTAACATTAAATGTTCAACGTATTCCCTACCTTTTTTTGTGAGGGGGAGAGGGGATGCTAAAGAAAGAAAGAGGTTTTAATGTTTGAGTCTGCATGGGAGGAAGGCTATTGGAAAAATTAAAAAAATAAATGTTAACAAGAGCTTATTTCAAAACAAATTTTTTGTATTACTATCATTTTTTAAATTGGTTATTTTTTTAGGAAAATGCCTTGCAACATTTTACTCTTTTGTAATGTGAAATCCTTTAGGTGCAGTGAAATCAAAGTACACATTTACATGTTTGGTGTATTAAGGATGCGTAAATTAATTACTAAAATTTAGGACAGTGTTAATTTTGGACAAAACAAAATTCTTGTTGTCTGAAAACCGTCTGAAATTTCGTATGAATGCAATATTTTCCTTACATTAAAAGCAGACATTAAATGTTAAAATTAATTTTTTTCTGTAGATTTAGTAAACCTCGCTCACAAGAAGATATAATTGCTCAAATGACAAACATCTTCCCATTGGAGGATCATTTTATCAGAGAACCCATTTAAAGCTAAATCACTTTTTATGTTGTGTATTAGGCTATTGTCTTTTCTTGCATATAAATGCGTTGACTATTAGTAGTCTTTCATCTCAAAATGTGTTTTTATCTAAATTATTTGGGTTCCTAAGATTTTGATAATGTATTCCTTTTGAGCACGAACTATTCTGTTCCCAACTGTCATTTGAAGTAAAACAGCTTCTTGATTATTATTCACAAAGCCCTGTTTTTTTATTTATCTTACTTTTATCTTTAGGATGTAATATCTAGAGAGTTTTATTTTAATTGTTGTTGAAGTTTTAAAGCTATACTGTATACTGTCATTAAATGGAAAAAAATGATCATAATGTCAATTCTGTCACAAATGATTTCATCACAAAAATGATGAGTAAAGATAAAGTAAATTTTTTTGTACAATACAATTACAAACCTATACATAACAGATGTCTTCACAGTATTTAACCCTTAAAAGACTGGTCCCAAAAATATACGGTCAAAAACAGCCCCACAGTTGGACCACAAAAACCTCTGAGGACTGGCTTGTCATAAAACGTATGTGTGTTAGAGAGAGGATGAATTGGGCTACCTAACGTTACCAAGCATGAACTGTCTAGGCCTTGTCCTCAGCCACTAATCACGCTTCAAGTTTTGGGAAGCTGATTATGTGTTGTCTGTTAAAAAGGGTCCATCCTTAATTAAGGGTTAAAAAAGGCTTAAAATTAATTTTATCATATTTAATGTAGTGTTTACTTTAGCAAGGTTAAAAAGTGTATATATCATTAAAATTTTTACTTGTTTATAGAATGTGTCAAATATTGATGTGAATACTTTTTTGTGGATTTAATATGGATTGTATTGATTTTTTACTTGTTATATATGTAATCTGGTATGGAGAGTTGCATACATCAATCTTTGTTGACAAAAACAACAACTTAGTTTTCTATCAAGTTGTCATTTTCTGTGATATAAATTATTGCTTGCAATTTGTAATTTGCATGTCACTTGAGCAACATACAGACTACCGTTTCAATGCACCTAAATCCATATCCATATCCATATTTGGATTAATCAAACCTCAATTATTCAAATCCTTCCATTTGACATCAGATAAATGTGAATAGAATTGATAAATAATAACCCCTTAAGAAAAAAAGCAAACAAAAACGATAGACATTGAGTTTGCTTTGTATTCACAAACTGATATCGAACAGATGTTATATTATTTCTCACCTCAAGCTTTGTCTAACTTAAACCTTTCTGTCTAAGAATTGGTGCTCTGTCTGTTTGCTAAATATTTCAGTATTTTTGATTATCGAAACTTGTTGAAATAATTGAGAATGTACTGTGATAACCCTTTCTTTTGAAAATTCAATTGGTTGAAAAACATGCTACTTTATTTTCTTAACAACATGCACAGGTAACAACACTATCATTAAGAAATTAACAAACAACAAATGGCAGCACTAATCATGATGTTTTAAATCCCTGCATGGAGAATTATATTTGCAGTCACAATGATGAGGAACAAAGAAAAGTTGGAACCAAGCACAACTTTGAATTGACTGTTGACAGTTCAAAGAATTTTCACCAAACATTGCGCGAAGCATCAAATATATTAAAAGAGCATAAGAAAGTTTGTCTCAGTGGTGTTGGTTGTGACGTAACAAGAACTATTAACGTTGCAGAAGACTTAAAATCACAATTCAGTCTTTATCAACATAATGTAGCACACTTTGTAGAATATACGGATAAATGGATACCAAAAATTAAAGCAGGTGGAATGGATAGTCTGGAAGTAACACGTCATGTTCCAGCTATTAAAGTACTGTTATCAAAAGCAAAAGTAGACAATGCAGTCGCCTTTGATCAGGAAGATGTTTTAAATCGTAATATGATTAGGCTGCTTCAAAAAGAGGCTAGGTCACTCAATCAAACAAGGATGTCCAATAGAAATTAATTCCTTGCAAGGTTTTTAATGTAAATGGATTTTATTCATGATAATTAGGAATTTATATATTTTACAGAATATCTATTTGTGTAGTATTTTATGCATCGCCATTGCCGGTAAATTTTTTTACATGTTACAAGAGTATTTTTCACTTCAAGAAAATTTTCTGAGGAACAGAAAAGCTTCTAGGTATGCGTACTTATGTTTACATCACGTGAACAGAAACTTTTCCTGTCCGTTCCATTTCAGGCAAAGTAGAGTCAGTTCAACTTTTTCTTTGCGTTTTGTGCGGGAACAACAGGTAGAGAATTAGTTAGCCAATCTGATTATTCTATTTCGTGAGAATTATGCAAAGCGGGTATACGTCTTGTAATAAAATGTGCGCAATAATATGAAGTGGAAATTGCTAGCAGAAAATTTTCTGTTCTGTTCTGTTTTTGCAAAATTTTCTAGAAGTGGAAAACAGCCTTTAAGTTTACATAATTTTAAATTATTTTTAGTTGGGAAATTTTATTAGATCTCCCTCCTAAAATGAAAGAAGTAAAAATAGTTTATATTTTGACAAGGTGTATGGTTTTATAGCTAATGCACATTTTATGTTAACTGAAAAGAAAAACCTCTAGTACAAAATAATTTTGTTTTAAACATTAAGCCAGTTAATTGATATCAAGCAATATCTGTTATTGTTGTTTTAAACGGTGGACAACGGGACAATAATTTCACCTTTTTAAATCTAAAGTCATTTTGCTTCATATCAAACAAAGAAAATGAGAGTGTTGACTGTATGTGATTGGTTTGATAACTGTAACGTTCGTGTTTATATAAGATATAAGATAGTATAATCATCCTAGGACTTGCTTCTTCAAAACATTCATAATGAAAGTAGTATAACAGTATGCCACGACCAGTGAAACCTGATCGTCCTGTAATAGCTGAACCTGTTGTTGAGGTATAAATCCAGTGTGGTATTTTTTATTTAAGTGCTTTAGAGGTATTTTAAATTATTAGAAGAAATTGTAAATGTTTTGATAAGAAAAGAGTGTTTTTTTTCCAGCCAATCCAAGGAACAACTATCGTTGTAATTCATGCTGGATCATCTGTTCTTCGAATTGGTCGCACAACAGATCACTATCCACATTCCATTCCGCATGTTATTGCAAGAAAAATCACTGGTGATGACCTTTTCTCGAAATACAGTGGGAAAAATCTCTTCATCAGGAAAGGTGGTCAGGTAATCACTAGTTTGTTATAACATTTTTTATGTTGGTCCTTTTTTCTGAAAATATCAAATCCATAAAGCAAAATACGAAATTAGGAAAAAAGCAGGGAATAACGAAAAAATTATCTAAAATTGACCAAATTTAACTGAACCCTTACTTATACTTTAGCATGCTGAAAGCGATGATAAAAAAGCACATGGGTTAAGATCTGCAAAAACACTTATTCAAGCTATGAGGATAAGTGGTGGACACAGAAAACCGAGAACAACACCTGCCGAGGTAAAGTTTAAAAATATCTCTAAAACAATGCTGAATATGGATCTAAAATCTCACAGTTTGTGTATATTTCTTTATGTTATAGACTGTTAAAGTAATTGTACTGAATGTACATATATATATTTGCCTCAACTCGCGAACGAGTAATATACAAACATTAAGGCTTGGTTCTCTCACCTGGCACTAAAGAGCACTAAGGAGCGATAGAAATTGAGCACTAAAGAGCACTGGAAAATGAGCGTCTGTTTTAAAGTGATTCACACTATAAGAGAAAAATACTTAATATAAGATCTCTTTTGAGCATGGAACGTAGAAGAAGAAGGTTGCTTTTGCTGCTGCTTTTGCTACGTTTACAAAAATTGAAACACAATTTGAAGGAAAAAAGATTTTGGAGACGTCCAATATTCAGGCTAGGAAATGAAAAAGGGGAATAAAGCGCCGGAAAGTTTCTAACACATTCTGCTAGCCGTTCATCCTCTGCTATGCATGAAGGTTGGTTACGTTTCGATTTCTCCAACTTTCTCTCCCTGTTTTGAAACACACACAGAAACACACACAGAATAAATTCACAATTCACACTCTATTTCGTCATTTGGAAATCATGTTCTGTACAAAATACTTCTGCACGAATGTCGGCATCTTTGATATCAGAAGAAAACAATGAAACGAACACTAGAATCTTAGTGCTGTTATCAAAATTTTTTGATAACAGCACTAAGCCTTAGTGCTCGTTAGTGCTCGAAAAACAGCACTAATGAGCGACAATGAGCACTAAGGAGCGTTGAAACTGATTCTCACTTATGAAAAAAACACGAGATATCGCTCGTTAGTGCTCTTTAGTGCTCTTTAGTGCCAGGTGAGAATCACGCTTAACAAAATAGAATTTAACAGTTTTAGCGTCTTCTTCTTTCCCTGCATCTGACGTACTTAGCAATGCGAATGGCGTCAATTGCTGTGCATGTCTCTGCGATTAATTTACGCTATTTCGGACGATCTACCTTTCTATTTGCATTATTAACCTGAATGAAATATCTTCTGGATTTAGGTGGCATCATACAACAGTCAGGTCCGTCCTACTGCTGTAGATAATGATGGGTCGGTATCTTGGGCCGATGTCAGTGCCATGCCAAATTATATTATTGGGGAACAGGTGCAATTCTTAATTCTCTAACTTTATCTACTTTTATTTTTTTTACTTGGAATTATGTTCTTGATTTCTGATTAATTTTTTCTCCCAACAAGAAGGTTGTATTTTTTAAGTATTCTTAGGTAGCAACAGCTGGTTTATAATTCTACTTTTTTATTTATTCAGGTGTTAAGTCTTCCTTCATCCGCTCCATACTCTATACGGTGGCCGATGGCTCATGGTCAGTTGAACATACACAGCTCTGTTGGTGGTTCAATAACTTCGATTGCTGCTGATTTGCAAACACTGTGGGGGAGTGCAATAGAAACGTATTTGGAAATACCTGTGAAAGATTTGAATTACTATAGAGCAGTATTGCTAATACCAGACATTTTCGAACGTGCACACGTTAAGGTTTTAGTGGATGTTTTGTTAAATCGGTTGAAGTTTTCTTGTGTTATAGTTGGCCAGGTAGGCTTCTGATATACTGAATAGACTATTGATAGTGCTTGAAAATTGATTTGTTCTTGACATTTCTCAAGTGTTACGTTTAGTTCCATTCTGCAACTGAATTTCTCGAATTTGAGAGAGTTAACTAAACAGTGAATTATTCATGCGTAAAAGTTGTTTTTTTACTTTTCATCAAGTGCCAGCATATTCGTCTAGGGTGATTTAAATAGATGGTATTTAACGAAAGTTGTGGTGTTTTTATTTCAGGAATCAGTGTGTGGTGCATTTGGTAGTGGTCTTCCATCAGCTTGTGTTGTTGGCGTAGGTGCAGAAAAAAC
Organism: Hydractinia echinata; assembly: GCA_030067915.1. Classification (NCBI taxonomy): domain Eukaryota; kingdom Metazoa; phylum Cnidaria; class Hydrozoa; order Anthoathecata; family Hydractiniidae; genus Hydractinia; species Hydractinia echinata. The sequence continues at coordinate 1,179,226 of JASGCC010000029.1, forward strand.
AAGTATTTGTTGTGTCGAGGATGGCATATCGCTACCAAGCACCAGGTATGATGTTTTAACACAGATTGGTGTGTGCGGGAAAGAGTTTCTGTATGGTTTTGTAGGAGTTTCAGTTTATGAGTGTTTTTGAAAAACAATTTATGTATTAAATCATTCGTATATTCCTCGTCTACTGTTAACATTGTTAATTTTTTCTGTAGTATCTACAGAAGCATGCAGGAAAGGAATTGTTTAGACGTTTTGTTATAAACCAGCTTTGGAAAAGCTTTGGAAAATAAACTTTTAAGATGACATAACATACTATTGAGACTATGATATTTTTAGAGTTACTTTGAATTATGGTGGCAATGATATAACCAGATGTTTTTACTGGCTTCTAAAAATGGTGAGGAATAGTTTTTCTTTTGTATTTTTGCTTGTTAACAGTTGTTAGCAAATACTACTTTCATGTGTGGAGGATAGCAGTTTATTATAAGAATCATCTGTTGTGCTGGCGAACGCGAAAAATATTGAAGAAATTGAAAAAGTAATTATAAATATTAGCATGAATTTTGCTGAAAATTCAGGTATGAAAAAAAAGGGTAAAGCTCTATAGACTTCCAAAGAAATCAATACAAAGTTAGGTACAATCAAGGCGGTACTCAAAAAGTTTTTTTTTTATTCATTCTGTACGAATCGTGTGTATTTAGGCAAATTTTCCCTACAGAAGCATTGACACAGAAGATCAATTCGATGCACAGTTACTGCAAGAACTAAAAGAAACGTTTTGTCATTTAAGCATGGTAAGACTTTGAGGCTTAACCAATGATATCTAATTGGTGTGAAATATTCGATAGTGTAAAATATGCGATTGTGCGAGTTCTTTTGTTATCAAAATTTATGTGTTTATGGAAGAAAACACGTGCTTCCTTCCAGCTCCCTGGGCTGGGACGCATTTTTCTTCAACGAGTGTGCGTATGTATTTATAAACGATGAATAGAGTTGGTTTTTGTTGAGTCTTGTTTTCTTTATTAAAAGTCGGGAACAATCCTCGAAGGTCAAAGTTTAAAGATAGGATGATGAAATTCGGCTTCTCAGATATATGATTAATTACGAAATTATCAGATTGGTTAACAAAAAGTTTTGTTGTACTTTTCTAACGTTTAAGCCGGGTACTTGATAAGATGTTAATACTTGTTAACAGTCAGTGGTAGATCAGTTTTATGTTTTTGTGTTGTTTAGGAGATTCCTTCTGGTCAAGTTCACGAGTTTCAAGTTGTTCGACCAAACGAAAATATTTTCGTATATAAATTGCGTTTGGGTGACGAACCCCTCCTTGCGCCAACGGTAAGTATTTCTTTCGTGCATGTTGTTGATGTTGTTGTTGTTGTTGTTGTTTTTAGGTTTTTATGATAACGTAGTTTCGCAATTTAGATTGCGACAAAGAATACAGTATCTTTTTAGGACTATTAACTTTATAGAGCATGTTTGTTCCTGATCTGTTCGGTATAGTTGATGAACCATTGATCAAAACCTTCCCCGAAATATTGGAATGTGATCCTGAAGATCTGATGGACCATCGGTACTTGCTTGAAGTAAGTAAACATAATGGGTTTTATTGTTATTTTGTTTATCTATGTTATTTTTAATTACATACTGCTAGCAATATGTATTTCTCCGTACTATCCCCTTGTGGGTTTATATTTGGTTGCCATACAAATCTCCCACTAATAAATGGACAGATGTTTTTACCTCGATACATAATTGGTGATACCCTATGAACCTTGGTTGCAGGCAGCAGGTTCCCCATCAACAAGGGTGCCACTTTCACAGATACCTCAATATGTGCTTAGATGGGATGGATTCCTTGCCTATGACTGTGTCTTTGTGCAATGGCTGAATGGGCGCGGTGAATAATTTTTCTGTACCAGGGTGGTCAACACTCCTGGAGAAAACTTGAAAGTGCAAAAAGTGGAAAAATTCCTGAGGAATAATTTTTCTGAATGGCAACCGTATAGGTTATCTCGTTGAAATTGAAAAGTCCTGGATTTTATTTTTACAAATAAATTACCAGCCTGCAGACGTCATTTGTGTTAGTCGTGTTATTTAGAAAAGAGATGTGGATACGAAGAAAGCGAAAGGTGAAACTGAGAACGAATCTCAAGAATTTATAAGTTTGTCACATACAGCACCGATTGAACATGCAAAGCTCAAAGCGTTGCGTTTAGATGGCATGCCACTTGACGAAGCTATCATGTACAGCATTGAACAATGCAGTATGTTATTCAGAAATTTGTTTTATAGTTCCTTATTAGTTATATTTTCTTTTTATTACTTTTAACGTTGGGTTTTAAGAATGCAATCGATCTGAATCGAATGTTTACTATTTGAAGCTGTAAAAGACGATCAAATATTTGGATTTGATATTAACGAATCATTCTTTAGATATCATGTACAATAAACTTTAGCATTGCTGCTAACAGTAAATGTCCCCAGGCTTTTTTCATTTCTGATAAGCGGCTTGGATCGAAGTTGTTATTATTACAATTATCTTTCTTTTCTCAAATACAAACAGCCGATATTCTGAGGAAAAGCTCTTTGTTGTTCTAAAAATTTTACGCATTTCTCCTGTTGCATTTGCGTGTAGCAGGATGGAATGTCAATGAAAAGTCACGTTAATTTGGTTTGATCTGAAAAATGACATTGAAAACTCTTTTAAAAGAAAGTCGTGGAAAATGCCATGAAATTCTTTTTATATTAAAAATCTTTTTTTATGTTTTATGGTGTGTTCATATTGTTAGTTGCTTTATTTTATATTCATGCATTCATGCGTTGTTTCAGTGGATTCAGTATCATTTTTTTCGCCTTGCCATTATGATCGCAAGAATATTATTCCATTTTAACCTGTTAACATTAAATATTTCACTGCGTTCAGTGGTTAGGAAGCCTGGAAAAATCATGGAATTGATTTTAAAGTTTGCATGACCAGGCTGGTGTCTGCTTAGTGTTTCGTGATTAGTTTTATCAGACTGTTCAAAAGTTTTAAGTGTCTTTAGTGATAATTAATTTCGGGTAGTAGAAGCATGTGAAATGATTAGTGAATAAGGGTATAAGATGTTATATACAAGACATTGTTTTGATGAAACTGTGTTCAATTTTTTTTATCTGCAGGTAACCAAGAAACGAAACGTAAAATGTACGGGACAGTACTATTGATAGGTGGTGGGATGAACTTTAAAGGGACTGACGAATTTCTGCTGAAGAGACTTCAATCGCAGTTGCCCCCGCATTACCATTTTATGAAGGAGCAGATGGAAGTGATAACGAGACCGAAAGTAAGAAATGTTTAATATTTGCGGAAAAATATTTCTTGTTGCTTGCTGCAGTTTTTTTGTTCACAATTACACAACCTACAATTCTAGAAGATACATTTGATAAAGCTAAGCTATTCTTACACTTTACGAGAATGATAGGAATGATGGGTTGAAACTAAAATTAAAAAAAAAAATTTGAGATGTAAAAATGTCTTTCATTTCTGTGAAAGCGAATTAAACTTGCTTCTTAAAGAGTCAAGCTACTATCTTTTTTAAATGTCAGTAAGATACAAAGATTGTCAGGTTTTACCACTTTGACTTTTAGGAAAATGACCCACGGACTGCAGGCTGGAAGGGTGGTACGGTTTTGAGTATTCTAGATAGTTCACAGGAGCTGTGGATATCCCAAAAAGAGTGGAATCAATATGGCGTGCGTATACTGAGAGAACGGTGCGCTTTTCAGTGGAGCACGAACATGGACAAACAATAACATCAACTATGGAGTGTCAAGTATGTAGTATGAACGGAGAGCACAACAGTAAAAGCTTTCAGCTGTTTACTCCCTGCGAAGAATAGCGAACGCAAAAACTTTATAGTTATGGCATTTCTTGTGAAAAAGAAATTAAAGGGATGTATTAACCTTGTAATACCATTTTGGATTTGTGTAAAATACACAGTAATGGACGAAAAAAATTACGTGTTTTTTCGTGAAGTATGGAAGTTAAATTGCTCCAAAATGGTCGCACCCTCTCGACAGTTCGACAGAAAGTATTGATCATAAAATATGAACAATGGTTAAACCATTATACTACAGAACATGTTGTTGATCTCTTTTCTACGCCTGATCATTTGCTTCTTTTTAAGGCATACATGAACAACAAACACATCGACATATTTTTTACGTCAGAATGTGAAAGTAATCAGTGTCTACCATTTCTTGATGTCAATGTTAAACATGAAAATAACAATTTTGTAACCCCGATTTATAGAAAATCTCCTTTTAGTGGCGTATATACAAATTTTGCTAGTTTTGTACCAGACGAGTATAAAACAGTTCTTGTTATGACATTGATTTGTAGAATTGTTAGCAATTTTTCAACTTTTCATTTCGAGATAGAAAACTTAAAACAAATATTGCTAAAAAACTGCTACCCTTCTAGCTAAATCGATTGATTGTTGTATTAAGACATTTCTTGACAAATTGTTTCAAGTTAAAAAAGTCATATCAACTGTCTCAAAACGTGGAGTTTTTGTAATATTGCCATTTTGGGGCAATGTATCACTTAGGCATCGCACACGTTTAGAAAAAACGTTTTTTAAGCATTAATCATCTTTTAAGAGGTTATTTATTCTTCAGGTTTGAGAATTGGTGATTTGTTTCGCTTTAAAAATAGACTCGTAAAAGCTTTACGTTCAAAAGTCGTATACAATTTTAAGTGCGATTGCTGCAATGTTATCTATATAGGCAAGACATTAAGTACGAGCAAGTGAGCATATGGGCATTTAACCAGAAAAGTCACCAACAAAACTCCGCTTTTTACCGCTGTGTCTGAACATGCTGTGTACTGTCAGTCGAGGCCTCGTTTAGAGAATTCTTTAACACTCTCCACTTCTAGAAATAATTTCACACATTCGTAGAAATGTGTGATTTGGTATGGGCTGCGTTCTGTCATGGTGGTAACGAAAAGTTGAAAGGGGCGCGAATAGTATCAAAATCAAAGCCACCACAAACCGCGCGCGCGTAAGTAGACATTTCTATGATTCTCAACCGACCGTCCAATCACATCAATTTTACTCGACCTACCACTGGCATGCAGCACGCATTCATCTCCAGCGAAGGAATCGATATGGGGAGAAAGAAGTTTCCTCTTTGAGAAGAATAGTGCTACCTGAAGCACCCATTAAATTCTGAAGCACCCATTAAATTTATTTGATATACTTGAAAATACTCTGACCGTACTTGTTGAATATTATAATCATTAGCTAGTGTTATTGTCTTGTGCTGCATTTGCTGCGCACTTTGTCTTGTGTTGCTATTGTTGCACACTTCCCTTCTGTCTGTTACCAACGCAATCAACGTTTATATATACGATTAGCTATATTTCACTTGTTTGGTGTTAAGTTCGTAAATACAGTGGTTACTTGGTTAATCATACAATCATTGATATCTGCGAAAATGACAACTGCACAGGCCTATCACCGGGTATGTATGGGTATTTTCTATTGTAACCATAGAAACGATAACAAGCATGACAACTGTAATAGGAACTTCTTATTTGAAATTTACTTGAGAATTTTTGATCATTCATTGTATTTTTATTTGAAATATTTTTTGTTTTGTTTCCTGATAGTAGATTGTTACTGCAATTTGTTGATATGTGCATCAAAATTGCTATTGCTTTGCTGTGGAGATGTGGAAACTAATCCAGGACCTACTTTTTTCATCAAGTCTGTTATTGGTTCATTTAATCAAGGTGATCCCAGGTTTGGTGAAACTGCTGGTGTACAGTGTATGTGCAATTCCCTATCAGCTATTTGTTGGTCAACCATAAAAAAAATTTCAATTTGGAAGGGATTTGACTTGGACAGCATTTTAGAATATGGAAATACTAATTTCAAAAAGTTAGGGTTGAATCGGCCAATAGAGTTCCAAGAGTTACCTTCAGTATTAGAGATTGCAGGTTTCAATGTTGATATAACCTACCTTGCCAGATTTTCAGTGTTGTTAAGTGATGATGATTATTTTGAAGCTCATAAGATAATGCCTCCATGCACAATCGGTAATGGATTAATTTTCAATACATGTGGTTATAGCTCAGCGATTATATGGGATAAAAATTTCATTTATCTATTTGATCCTCATAGTAGAGATCAAGAAGGCCAATGCTGCCAAAACGGTTTTTCAGTTCTTTTGAAGTTTAAAAGTTTTTGTCAGGTACATAAGTATATAAGTGACTTTTATAGAGATAATTCCAATGATTTCAGAAATACCCAATGTGATATCCAGTATGTGCATATCTTGATTAACGGAAATGTGGTGAAAGAGGTAAAGATTTTTCTCGAAAGGTTTCGTGGAAATGTACGAAAGCGTAAATGTATTGACCTCTCTGAAAGTGCTTCTGATAGAACATCCCCAAGTTATGCATCTATGTTGAAGAAAAAGCGAGATAAATATCAAAATAAAATAGGCACCCAAGAGCATGATGCCATGTTGAAACAGCAACGAGATAAATATCAAAGCGAAATGGGCACCCAGGAGCACAAAGCCAAATTGAAACAGAAGCGAGATTCACAACGAGATAAATATCAAAGCAAAATAGGTAGTCCTGAACATCTGAAAAAGTTAAAGCGAAATTGTGATTTCCATCAAATACAAAAATCTCAGGAAATGAGCACGTTGAAAAGAATTGAAAATTTTAAAAAGGCTATAAAAGAAGGACCAGTATTTATATGTATTGTATGCAATCGTTGTCTTTATAGAAAATCTGTAGTTGTCTTTTATAATGATAATTACAAAATTGACACAACTGACCTTGTATGTTATGTTTCAAGCAGTGATGGGAGTGCTTATATTTGTTTGACTTGCCATAAGAAGTTGCTGAAATCTGAAATTCCTGCACAGGCTGTTTGTAATAAGTTAGACATGTTTGATTCTCCTGATGAATTAGAAACACTTAATAGGTTGGAAAAGACCATTATTGCTAGACGAATATTGTTCAAAAAGATAACAATTATGCCGAAAGGTCAATCTCCCAAGCTAAAAGGAACTATTTGCAATGTCCCTATTAATTGTCAAACTATTGTTAGTACACTTCCACATGGAGCTGACAGTAACGGTATAGTTATGATTAAATTGAAGCGTAAACTTTCATTTCGTGGACATGTATATTTTGAAGCTGTCAACCCACAGTCTGTGAAATTGGCTTTGCTTTATTTGAAACAGAACAACCCATTGTATTCTGATATAACCATTGATGAAAGCTTGATTCCGTCTTCACTGGTAGATTTACGTGACCCTGTAGAAACAGAATGTACTTCAGAAAGCAATGATCATGAACTTGAAGAAGTTGAAAATCCACTAAATGCTCATAGGTTTAATGCAAATGAAAGTATGATGTTGTCAAATGTACCACAAGCTGAGGATATTAGCATAGCACCAGGAGAAGGTGAAATACCATTTTCAATGATGAATGATCAATTTTGTGAGGAATTAGCTCATCCTTATCTTTTCCCAACTGGTAAGTTTGGCTACAAAGTTGAACGTGATATCAAGCTTAGTCCAACAAAGTATTTTAATCAGCGGCTGTTGAATTATAAACAAAAATTTGCCTCAAACTCTGATTACATTTTTTATGTGTTGTCCACTCTGCAACAACTCAATATGAGTAGTCAAATCAATATTGCTGTGAAAAAGGTTAAGACAGATTCTCTCACAGCTGGTATGTTGTCCAAAAATTTCTCTCAAAAAGTGCAGTCTTGTATTGCTGAAGATAAAGGTTTTCAATTTATGAGTCCTATCAAAGGTACCCCAGCATATTGGAAGCGATTTCTCTCAGAAGTTCTAGCAATGGTTAAGCAACTTGGTCTCCCAACATTTTTTATGACATTGAGCTGTGCGGATTTAAGATGGAATGAATTGATTTCTATCATAGCAAAATTGAATGGTGAGAATCTAACTGATGAGGAAATAATCAACCTAACATACTTTGAAAGATGTAGATTTTTGAACTTGAATCCTGTTCTACTTGCCAGGCATTTTCAGTATCGTGTTGAGCTTTTTTTTAAGGAAATTGTAGTTGATGGGCCTCTTGGTAAGGTTAAATACTATGCAATTCGTGTAGAGTTTCAGATTCGTGGAAGTCCTCATATTCATTCCTTTTTGTGGGTGTTGAATGCTCCTGTTTTGACTGAAAACAATATTGATAAATACATACAATTCGTAGATGCAATTATTAAAGCATATGTACCAGATCGTGAACATGAACGTGAATTATTTGACTTAGTAACAACTTATCAGGTGCACTCTCATTCTAAATCTTGTCGAAAGTATACAAATGAAACATGTCGGTATCATTTTGGTCGTTTTTTTTCCGAAAGGACTATTGTTGCTTTGCCACTGTCAAAAGATATAGATCCAGATGAACGTAGTGAAATTTTGAAGAATAAGGAAGTCATATTGAATAAGGTTAAAGACTATATTGACACAAAGTTGAATCCAAAAAAGAAAAATATTTTGAATCCCAATCAAGAGAATTTCGAGATTACTCCAACAATATCAGAAATATTAGATGAACTTGATATTCCAGAAAGTGAATATTATAATGCTTTGAGTATTTCTAATGATAACGACTTTCAACTTTATTTGAAGAGGCCGCCTGATTCGTGTTTCATAAATAATTACTTTGATGGAGGTCTTCTAGCATGGGAAGCAAATATTGATATTCAACCTGTCTTCAACCACTACAAGGCTGTGACATATATGTGTGCATATTTCTCAAAATGTGAAGATGAGACTTCTCAGGCCATGAAACAAGCAGCGAAAGAAGCTTTCAATTCAAATAAATCCTATACTGAGCAAATGAAATTGATTGCAAAGGTTTTCACTACAAAAAGGGAATGTTCTGTTCAAGAAGCTGTATATTTAATAATGCCAGAACTTTGGCTCAGGAAAACATTTCCAAAAGTTGTATTTGCCAACACCAACCTCCCAGAAAAGCGCTATAGAATGTGTCGCAGTAAACATGAAATTGATGAACTTCCTGAAGATAGTACTGACATATTTAAAAGAAATATGCTAGATCGGTATGTCGATAGACCCAACCCAACATTTGCAAAAGGAAAATATGCCATTCTTGATCAATTTTGCTACGCACAATTTCTTGCAAATTATTACCTTGCTGGAAGGTTTGATGATGAAAATGATAGCCAGCCAACTGTATTACGTGATGACAACATAGAAAGGAACCATATAACAAATTGGTTCCCTGCAATATTGCCATTAATGTCATCCAATGAAAAATTGAAGTGTCGTAAAGTTAAACAAGTGTTACGATTATATACACCAAATAAACATAAATACCCTGAGTTATATGCACATCATTTGCTAATGTTATACTATCCATTTCGAAATGAATGTGACTTGAAATCTGCTTCTGGTAGTTATGTTGAAAAACTCAACGAACCTGGTGTATTATCAATCATAAATGAACATAAGCAAACATTTGAGCCATTTAGTGATCTAATTGACACTGCCTTATCAAACTTGCGTACAGACTTGCTTACAAATCAAGATGCTTTTACTGCTCATGAAAATGATGAAGTTCAAGATGAAATGATTGAAACAATAGATGAGATTGTGGATGATGAAAATGTTGTTGAAGGTGCTGTACTTTTTGACAGTGAAATCAATGTTTCAACAAATAGTTCAGAATTCCTGAGCGATGCAGAATTGAATCCCATGATTTCATCCTTGAATTACAAACAAAGACAAGTGTTCGATTTAGTATATGACTGGGCTTGCAGGTATATAAAAAACTTATCGGCAATAAGAAAAGTAGAAGTTACACCATTGTATATTTTTTTGACTGGCGCTGGTGGCTGCGGAAAGTCACATCTAATTAAAACCATATATCAAGCAATGTCCAAGGTACTTTCATATAAATCTAAGGACCTGAACAAACCCAAAGTTTTTCTTGTGGCTCCTACTGGTGTTGCTGCAATTAATATCAATGGTACTACTATTCATACAGCTTTTGGAATACCTGTTGGTCATTTTGGAAAGAATTTGCCACGTTTAAATGACAAAAGGAGGAGTACTTTACGGAACAAACTTAGTGAGCTGAAGGCCATTATTGTTGATGAAATTTCTATGGTATCAAACTTGCAGTTATTTTATATTCATCTACGTTTAATTGAAATATTTGCATGTCGTGATGAGATTCCATTTGCCGGCATTACAGTGATAGCATGTGGTGATTTATATCAACTGCCACCTGTTCAACAACGACCTGTGTATGCTGATTATAAAAGTGACTGGCTCAACTTGGTGCATCTATGGAAGCTTTTCGAATTTGCTGAGCTTACAGAGGTAATGAGACAAAAAGGTGATAATGTATTAATAGATTTATTAAATAATGTGAGAATTGGCAAACTTGATAAAAAAGACGAGGAATTATTGAAGAATAGAGTAATTTCTCCAAATGATTCTGATTATCCTGCAAATGCACTCCATATCTTTGCAGAAAATGCTCCTGCCAAAGTACACAACAATATTATGCTAGAGTCTGTTGATGCATTCTGTTTTACTATACAATCCATTGATCAACTTCCAAAGAATGTTGCGAAAGGCATTATTGAAAAAGCATTGAATCGCAATCAAAGTGAAACCGGGGGTCTTGCTACTGAATTAAAAATCAAAGTTGGTGCAAGAGTAATGCTTACAGTCAATATTGATATTGCTGACAGACTGATCAATGGCCAAATAGGTACTGTCAAGCATGTAAAAGCAGACAATGCAAACAAAGTTTCGAAGATATACGTGTTATTTGATGACCCCAAGGCAGGCAAGGAGGCCATATTTAAAAGCAATTGTTCAAATAGATGGGTACCAATCGAGAGAGCAGAAGCAAATATCAAACTGAAAACCAGCAAAGATACATCACCTGTAATCAAACGTACTCAGTTCCCACTAATGCTATCCTGGGCATGCACTGTACACAAAGTTCAAGGTTTAACACTGGATAAAGTTGTTATTAGCTTTGATTTGGAGAAGCAGCGTTCATTTAATAATGGCCAGATGTATGTTGCACTTAGCAGAGTTACATCTTTGAATGGTATGTGTTTGACAGGAAAATTTTCTAGGTCTGCTATCAAATGCAATTCTCGTGCTACGTTGGAGTATGATAGACTACGAAATGAGTGTGTTTTTCAGCAGATTCAAAAATGTTCTGCCCCATCACATGATGTATTGACTATAGCACTGTTGAACACAAGATCGTTATCTCGGCATGCTGTTGACATATCTTTCGATGCAGCGCTTACATTGCATGATATAATATGCCTAACAGAAACACAATTAAATCCTGGCCAAGATACTGAAAGTATCGATAATTATTTGGTGAATTTCAGTCCACTTCATAATTGTAACACTGACAAGTTTCAAAGCATTTCACTTTTTTTCAGAAGAAGCATACATGTACAAAATCATCAGTTTGGTCAAGGTGTTACAATGTTTTCGTTTACTAAGACATCATTTTCAGCTGAGACTTTTAATGCATTGGTTATCTATCGAAAATGTAATGATGCCTTAGAACATTTCTATGATGCTCTATCTCGCGCAGTTCAAAATACCAGTGTACATTTCATTCTTGGAGATTTCAATATCAATGCACAGGCTCAACCACAAAGATTATCAGATGTTATGCATGATTTCACTCAAATTGTTACCGAACCTACCCATTTAGCTGGAGCCACTCTTGATCATGTTTATATAAAGAACAGTGTTGTGTTATCATATGATGTGAAATGTTTTGTAAAATGTGTACACTTTTCTGATCATGATGCTGTCAACTTTAGTATAGCAAAGAAGCTTTAAAGCCTGGTTGCCCACTACATGAACATTGTTGCCTTTATCTCAGTTTCATCTCAGCAGAAGTAAAACTAAAGTAAAGCCCATCCATCGTCCAGCTAAAATCGAATATATTTTCATCGTTAGGCAATGATGATATGTTTTATATTTTTTCAATTTTTCCAGGTTTAATGTTTGTATATATTCATTGTATATTTTTCTTTGTACATGCTATAGCTTTGTAATTTTATTTATGACTATATCTGTATAGTACGTGACTTTGTACTGAGAAAAAGTAAATGAATCGATTTTTCAGTCAGTCTGCAATAAGAATGTAAAATTTTTTATAGGCACTAGGAATATATGTTGGTATTGTTAAAGGCTGTGGAATGTCAAAGAGACTAATCGAGAAATGCATCGACTCTGTTGTTTAGAAGTGTTAATTAAGGGTGATGAATATCTGGTGAGTGGTATTCTTTTCACTTTATACACACTTCAAAACGTCAATAATCGGGTGAATGCGCGGAAAGTAAAGTACATACTGTAATAACCCTTACTATCTCATCTCATTTTTTCAGAAATGAACATTATCACGCAAAAAAGTGACATCAAGAAATCAAACCAAGTCCACGAACCAGAACTTCATACGAAACTCTTCAATTCAATTGGGAATGAACAGACAGTAAGTTTAATTTCGTGTTTCATTTTTCGGAACTCCTTACTTTTAAAAAATGTATCACTTTCAAGGATATAAGAAATCTAAAAATTGGGCTCTTGAGACGCAAACACGCAAGATAAACGATGTCTATTTTTGATTCATATGCGGTTGTTCTATAAGTAGGCTATCACACTCGAAATTTATGGAAGTACTGCAATGTGATTCGTTCCACGATTTGTCTCTCTTTATAGCTTTTTGGAGCATCAATGTAGCTGACAAAATGCATTACTACGTATTGATTTGGAACGAATACGAAATTCAAAAAGAACATTGTTGGTAAGAAATTTTTGCAGATATCGTTTATAACTTTGTTATGGTTTCTGAATAACGTGCAAACTTCAATCGTTTTTAGATGGAGCAATCGCCTAGAAGTACGAATTTCGATACATTTCGATACAACTGATAGCTCGTAATGTTCATTCGCAACGTATAGAAGTGCGAATTTCGATACAACTGATAGCTCGTAATGTTCATTCGCAACGTATAGAAGTGAGAATTTCGATACAACTGATAGCTCGTAATGTTCATTCGCAACGTAAACAAGTGCGAATTTCGATAAAACTAATAACTCGTAATGTTCCTTCACAACGTATAGAAGTGGCATTTCGATACAACTGATAGCTCGTAATGTTCATTCGAAACGTATAGAGTTGCGAACTTCGATACAACTGATAGCTCGTAATATTCATTCGCAACGTATATAAGTGCGAATTTCTGTACAACTGATAGCTCGTAATGTTCGTTCGCAACGCATAGAAGAAGTACGAACTTCGATACGATTGATAGGTCGTAATACTATTTCATCCCCAATCTCAGCTCGAAAAAAACACAACAACTTCTTTCACGAAATGTTCAGTAGAAGATAAAGATGATGCTTCCGGAATTAAAAAATCGACCCGTGGAGACCATTGACTTTGTTTTACATTTGTGAATATATAATATACATACACTTCATTTGAACTGTGTCATTTTGAGTAACTGATTGCCCCTTGCAAATTGCTTTGCCAATTGCGAGAGAACCTAAACGATTTTATATTAACAAGTGTGAATAATTACAGGAAAAACCTAAGAATATGAAAGTCTTTTGCCCGCAAACGTGGGAATAAACTTTCGCAGATGACGTCTTTTGATAATTTCGCGGGAATAAATTTTCGCGTGTAACGCATTTCAAAGAATTTTCTCGGCAGAAAAATGGCAAATGTTTTACATTTCTCACTACTTAGTGCGTTATTTGCAACGTAAACAAAACAGCTCTGACACCGGTCTAAGAAGGCGCAGATCACCCTAGTCAGTTCAACCACGGTTCAACTCTAATATAAGGTGCGTCATTCTCCTAACTAGACATGTTTGAAAGTTCTTGTACCCCTCACTTGTCTTTCTACATATACATTGCTTCTACATAGTATCGAGAAAAAAAGAGTTTAGAAAACAAGTTTTCGTACAATTTCCCGATCAGCAAAAAACAGTTTTTTTAGTTATTAGAGTTTCCTCATTTTCTATACCCTTCATCAATCTAATTAGCATAAAATTTAGAAAACCTACTGTGAGATAAATTTCTTTCTGACGAGGAATTTTCCATTTACAGGCAAAAAACACAGTTTCTATTCCCTGGGTCGTTTGTTTTTATCACGTGAGCTCCTCCTTGTGTTCGTAGTCAATTTGTATTCAAGGAGGTATATTCAACGCTATATTTGTTTTGATAGTGAAAAGTAGTATAAAGTTGAATTGTGGCTGTTCGCACGAATTCCACTAGGCGAATATTTCGCCTAGTGGAAATCCACCTTTAGCAAGTAGTTCCGAATTTTTCCAGCTGCCACGTTTCATTCTTTATTTTGCCGAAATGCATCCTGGTTGAAAGGTTCTTGAATTTGATTGGTTGGTGTTTTTCTAATTGTGTTGGGCTTTTTAAAAACTTCACGCACGCACATGTTCTACAGAAGTGAAGTGCGAAAATGGCTCAAAGAAAAGGTAGTCTTTTTTTTCAGTCAGTTGCCGATATGATTTTTGATTTGATTTTTTAAGGTTAATTCCTTCTGCTTGGATTTAATAAATTTTAAATTTCATTTTTAGGTCAAGGTAGTTCAACAAACAATGGTGGGGGGGAATCTTATAAAAAAGGTGAGATATTTTTGCTTTTGGTCACTGCTTTTTCGAAGGATACATCACTTTTCCCTGCTATGGCTATAACGTTTCAACCTCGAATTTTCAGTATTTTATTGTCTTTTTCCCTTTTCTCTCTCAATGTCCCAAAAGGTACAATATTGATTGGTATAAAGTTCTTGTTTCACCAGAAATTTTGCCAGAAATTTTTTCTACAAAAAATAAACACGAGAAGATTTCTCATTTTGATACAGTTCTATTCATACAAGTTCACTTATATATTTTATTAAATTTTATCTACATGAATAATGGTGAATGAATAGAAGTTTCTCTTTTTTACAAATAAGAAAAACCTTGTCACTATTTTCTCTTTTTTCAAGGAACATTTTGCAAAGTTCTAGCCAGCTACCACTTTTAGTAAAATTTCATTTTAAATTTCAAATTAGATGAGAGCTTGACAGCTTACGTTCATGCGGTGTCACCAATAAAGAAAAGCAGAAATGGCAAAGTCGAGTATTTTAATCAAAGTTGCAGACAGTCTCCAGCACGTATGATTCAGTGGTGTACAATAAAGATGTCAAGTCGACGTTAGATGAAGCTCAACAATCAAAATCACCGATTAAGTTGCAGAATTTCAAAAGGAAAGCAAATTTCAAAAATAATGCTGCAACCGACATTCAAATAAGCAGAGGAACGAAAATTCAAGTTCTTGAAAAAGCATCTTTTCCTCACTGCAAGCTTTCGAAATCTATTTCACCAAAACTTAAAATTAAAGACATCAAGTTGAATTCGTATGATCGGCAAGAAGTTACTGTCATAGGATACATTGACAAAAAAGGTAAATTAAATTTACATGCGAGTAAGCTATGCCTCATTTTGCCTGCTCGACAACTGAACAAGTGAAGACCACACCCACACAAAGTTGCATGAAAATTGTATCAATTAAGAACACAACCTCTCCTCCTTCTCCCCCACTTGAAAATCCATTGTCAGCGTATTATTATTGTTATATAGATTGCTACGAAACAAACTTCAGAGAAGGATCTTCACGGAAGATGGAAGTGTACTTATTCGACGAATCCGATGTAATTCCATTGACCTTATGGAATGACTTCATAGATAGTGTCAAAACTGGACCATACCAAATTTCCAATGCAATCGTTCGTGTATTACATGATGATGACAAGGTGCTCGCTACGGGTCCGGAAACAATATTCGAAGTAACAACAAAAAAATTCATTTTGAAACCTGCGCCAAAGTTATATCGCCAAGCAAAGTTTCCTCTTGCTGATGTTGCGATTGTCAACCGACAACTCAAATGTCACAAGTGTGGTAAGGACGTTAATCACCTTACTCCCGACTGCGAATTTGTAAAGTGCGTATGCGGTGTTATTTCACGTTCTTCGCAACTGAAGGTGAACCGCATAGCTAAGGTCACTACCCAGGATAATAAGGAGGAAATCACAATATTCCAACCACAGCTCTTCGAGTATGCGCTAAAGTACAAGCTTGATGGAAATAACGAGGAAGCTTTGACAATTGCTCTTTTAAAAGATTCCGAGACATCCTTCATAATTGACAGACATGATATCTGTATTTGTTTTTTGTAAACTTTTCCATATGTTGACAGGGTGTTGAAAAAAACTACCCAAGAACGAACACATTTTCAATTTTTGTTATTTTTATAGTTACTTTGGTATATTATTTGTAAGCTACCATTGTATGTTCTATTAAAAAATAGTGCGTAGCGACTTCATAGACAGTGTCAAATCTGGTCATACCAAATTTCAAATTTTGATCGTTCGTGTATTTGTATTTCTCTTTTATTAACTTTATATTATTTGCAAGCTACCATTTTACTTCAGTATATTATTTGCAAGCTACCATTTTATGTTTAAAAAATAGTATGCAGGTCATGCACAAAAAAAAAATCTTGTTGATTGTTTTTTTCTGAAAATTTTGTCACGGTAAGGGGCTGTTTATATGAGCCCGTTTGGCGGGTTGGCTCGCTTACCGAGATCTCACTCTTTCCTTATTTTCCTTATACTTTATTTCATTTGTTTATGTTCAACCAGGCTGGCTCGGTAGGCGGGATCTCATTTCTCACAACCGAACCCCCTCCCCCCCTGTAAGCGAGATGAACTTTTTCTCATATAAACACTTCATTCAGCTCACTTGCTGGGCCAGAAATTTCATGCCTACGTAATCAATTTCTTCTGTTATTAATATTTCAGTTATAGTTTCTGTATTGTTTAATATTTTTATTGTTCTAAGATTATCACAGCCCGCCTACCGAGACAGGTTTTTTCACCACAATTTAAAAACCAGCCCGGCAAGTGAGTCAGCTCATTTACCGAGTCATCCCGCCTCAATATAAACAGACCCTTAAGAGAGCATTTGGTAATAAGAGTCGAAATTACTACATTGAAAACAACCTTGAACCCAGGGTAATTTTTTCCTGAAAATTGCTTCACAAGTGTGAATCAGAGGCTTAACACATTGGTACTCAAATATTTCGTTGATTTCAAATCAGCTGAGCACAAGGACGAAAATAGGTAGCTTTTAGACTTTTAGATCCACCCTCTGATTTGTTTACCAGACTAGTTTGCGGAAATATTTTTAAAATCGGTTGTTTTATAAGCTGCGCTGGTTGAGCCAAACTCAAACAAATTTTTGAGCACAATGTTGAATTCTAGTTTTAAGCCCGTGGATTCAATCCACTTTGTCACTATATTTGGGAGTTTGAAACATTGAGTGTCTTGTGGTTGCACAACAGTAGATTTTAAGTTGATTATTCGGCATTTTTTTGTTTGTTTGTTTTTTCATGTATTTTTTATTACATAGTTCACTCAACCTCGATCCCAGGACGTGTTGACAAAAAAAAGCCTACTTCCTTCAGGTAAGAAGTCATGAGAACGAGATTGGTAGTTATCTGACAAACGATAATAAACCTTCAGATAAGTGGGCGGGGATCACGACAGAAAATGTCCAATTGGGGAAAAATTTTTAAAGTTATCAATGAACAAATTTTTTTTTGATCTGAAGGTCCATATCTCCCACTACTGCTTTCTTTTTCATGTTATTTGTGATCAGTTTATATGGCCGGGAAAAACAAATACCCCTATGAATAGAATATTGTTCAAGTGGAGTATGCTTTGTGGAAACCAGTATATATCGCGAGGGTGAAAAATTGAAACATTCTGATTGGTTACAGTGTCTAAACATTATGGGTACTGGGGACAAAGTTGAATGATATCTCTATATCGAACGACCAACGTCATCCACCTGGCATTATAACTTTCGAAGTGAGCGCACATATTTTCACACACTCCACCTAAATATTTTCACACCCTAATACAGAACGACAGCTGTTGTTTTTGAACATCTGAGCTTGAAGCATGTTGCAAACAACAATACAAAAGATTTACAAAAAATTGATGCTAACCCCAACCAATGTTGAGAAATCCGAACGCTAGAAGACAAAACATTTTTCTGCCGTTATTTACTGACCACATTCACCGATTGACTGCTTCTATTATATTGTAGTTTTTCTACCCGATTCTCGATTCTCAACAACTTGAAAATTCTGTACAGAAAATTTAACAAGACATAATAGACCCAGAGGAACGCAGTAAAGTCCGGGTCTATCAGTAGGCTATGTTCGAAATGGAGTCAAACAAAAGCAATGCAATGTTTTCGTACGCATGTAGTAAGTAGCAAGTGAAGTAGCAAATGTTTTGTGTGCTGAGCCATAACTTTTTCGCAAGGATCTAATCGTGCTATTCAGTTTATATCACATAGCCTAAAACTGCTATATGTGATTTGTGTGAGTGTTCAAACCGCTCCGGTTTCTTGTTGCTTTTCACTCACACCTTGTGTGGGTGAGAACGCAACGAAAGGAACAACAACTGTCAATAGCGCGCTATATTAACCAAAAGTTTTTGTTTATGCATTGTTTTTTTGCGTATAGCAGCGTTTTTTTGTTGTTTTCTTATTATCGTGTAGCTTTATAACCCAAAATAATGAAACCAGTAGATATTTATTCTATTCGAATTTCGAGAAATCTCGCATCAAATGAGGGTGTTCATTGTCTTGAAATGATTGTTTTGATTTACTGTATGTTGACAATGTTATAATGTTCGAAATTGACTCGTGTTGTGTGCTCTCCAGCCATATCTCAGTTATCGAAAAATAGTCACAACTTTTAATATGATTCAATTTATTTTCATCTCTTTCTCTAAGTTTGTGCCTTTATATTTTATACCAAATTTTATTATTGTATATTTTATATTTTAATAAATACATTTTAATTATTTATCATCATAGTGTTGTGTGAGTGTTCAAACCGCTTCAGTTCTTGTTGTTTTTACATGAGACATTAGAAATTCGATTGACAATATTTTATGTTAAAACTTGGACATCCATGTGTATGTGTACAAATTAAAACAACATTTTACGACGTTTCGGGTGTCATACACCCATTTTCAAGTAAAATAAAAATTATACAACAGGTCTATATAAACAAGAACGTTGCCATAGATACAAGATATATAAACATAATCAATACAATATTTAAGTATAAAGTATGTGTACAATACGAATGTGTGATCAAACCGGACGGTTTTCTTGTTATGATTTAGAGCTGAAGAAAAGTCTATTACTCCATAGGGAAAAACCTCTCAATAGAAACATAGCATCAGTTCCTTTATTCTTATGCGCTGATTAGTATATCGTAATAATAATTGTATCGTTAAATCAAATTGTTTAAATAGTACTAGCTGGTATATTGTGTAAAAATGACTTGATAATGGCCGAAACGTCGTGAAAAAAATAATAATAAAGTCACGAAACTGGTGTTACTTCTGTTTGAAACATTCAATCTCACACACAAATATTGAAAACAATGGTAAACTGACTTTTGTTTTGTGCAATGTTTCCAAAATGAGTGTTTTTTGTATTAATCATTGTATAAAGTAATCTTAAAGAACGGCTACAAAAGAAGTTGGAACAACTAGGATAAATTCTGTTCACTTCTGACCGACTACATTTTTTTAAATCCAGATAATTTTCATGTCTTTCTTAATTAATTCACTCACTTAAATTCCCCACTTTAACATTTCAAAATGAACTGACTTGAGCGTGAGAAGCTTTTTGTTATTAAAGCGGTAATCCCTGTCATTTCGCACACAAAGGGGGTGTCATTTTTTAGTGTTTATATCACATACAACTTATAATAACAATGCAATAAGTTAAAGGGGAACTACACGCAAAAATTATTTTTTGATATATTGTCAAAAATGGGTAATATATTTCAAAAAATAAAAAAGTGCAACTTAATTATGTCTGTTTTTACCTCAATAAGAGCAATTTCTTTGCCAGAAATATGCATTTTTTCAACGGGCCGCGTAAAAACAAGAAGACTGGAAATAGTAACAAAAATGACGTTGCAAAGTGCGACATGTAGCAAACCGCAGTGAGAGGCCTCCAAGAAAACACATTGAAAAGGAGAGGAGACATTACGATTTGTTGTAACTTATTTTTTAATAAACAAGAACCAAAATAACTAAGTATGTGCCAAAAATAAACCTTTCTTATTCGTCAAAAAACAACGATAACCAACAATTTTCCTCAAATCAACAAACAGTCTTCATAAAAAAACTTTGATGTTTTCAAACACTTTTGATGCATTGTCCCTCTCTACTGTTGATAAACCGTAACAATTTGGAAAAAGATTTAAAAAAATGAAATATTATGGACGAAGGAGAACAGTAGCCCATCCTTTTTTTAATTCTTTTGTGTGATAGACCTCACCTTGGAAAGTTTGCATATTAAATGAGAAACAATTCAGGGGGTAAGGGACAATTTTATTAGTCTCTGAAGTAAATACAAAAATCGTTGGGACAGCACCAGGAACAAGAAGACTATTTCCAGAACGTGCTTTACTTTCGTTTGATGTTCGAAATGTTGATAACATCGGTTCACCCATTAGCTCACTCTAGCAAAGTAATATGTTTACCCCTGTCAGAAATTAGATTTTTATTCGCGCAAAACAAAAACAACAAAACTTTGCTTATGAGTTGTGAGAAAAGATAATCAGTGGCGAGCAGGACGAAAATTTAACTTTAAAGTATTAAATTTATAAATTTAAAAATGGAAAGAAATATTAAGAACACATCAAGAAGATATCAATATAGGAAAATCAAATCTGATACCAATACAGAAACAAGGTAAAGAAGAAGGCCCAGTGAAAAATTTAAGACCGATAAACTTGTTGAATACAATCAGAAAACTGTTCTCCCTTACAACCCTCAACAGAATCCAGCCCAAAGTTGATCAATACCTTTCACAATCACAGTCAGAGTACAGGCCTAACAGATCAACAAGAGACATAATATGGGCCCACAGATTTCTAACAGCAAAAGCACAGCTCTACCAATATCTTGAAATACATATAATTGGAATAGACATGTCCTCAGCCTTCGATACCATCAACAGAAATGAACTAATGACAGAATTGAAAACCTTCCTTGATGAAGATGAATGTAGAATGAGCCGACTACTACTCAGTAATACAAGCATCAATGTGCAGTTTGCAGATAGTCCTCCAGAAGACATCAGCACAAACGTAGGATCACCACAAGGAGATGCAATTTGTGGAACATTTTTTAATATAGCGTTTGAAAAAAGCCTTAGAACACTACAAGGGAATCTAAACATAAGAAGACCAACGATAGAACATTCATACGCAAAGATTACAAGCCTACCAAGAGAATTAATATATGCAGATGACACTGATTTTCCAACAGAAGATAAAGCAGAAAAGGATTACCTCAAAAGCATTGTTAAAGACACACTTGCAAAGCATAATCTACAAGTAAACGAAGATAAAACGGAAGAAACTGAGATAAAGAGAAATAAAGATAAAATTGATGAAACCTGGAGAACAGTGAAGAAACTGGGAAGTCTACTTGGATGCTATGAAGACATGACGCGAAGAATACAACTGTCATATGCAGCATTCAATTCAATAAAACAAGTATGGTTAAAACAGAACATACACTGGGAGAAGAAATTAACAATCTATAAATCAATAGTAAAACCAGTATTAACCTACAATTTCGGAACATGGGGACTGACAAAGAAAGAGCAAAACGAAATTGATGTAGTACATAGAAGACAACTTAGAAATATTATAAAAGATAAAAAGATCAAGAATCAAAAATTATACGAAAAATGCAAAGAGGAATCCATAAGTAAAACTATGAAACATACCAAATGGAGACTACTTGGACATATCCTTAGACTACCAGAGACTACACCTGCACAACAAGCTATGAAATACTACTTCGAAATTCCCAAAGATGCAAAGAAATTTCCAGGAAACAAACGAATTACTTTACCAACTTCTATAGATCAAGATATCAAAACAACTCTAAAAAATAACCCAACACTCCCTGTTAAGCAATTTACAACAACTGATGACCTTCGCACACTAAAACAGATTGCACAAGATAGAAAACGATGGAGTGATTTATCTAAAGTCATTTGCCTCGCCTAAGATAAATAAAACACTGTTTTTTTACAAATCGAAAAGGCATAGAAGAAGAAGAAGAAGAAGGAACAAACGAGTGAAATAATATTAGTAAAATAAAAGTGAACGTAAATTTGGCAATGGCGTGGATTTGATGACCAGTGAATATATGCAAATACAAAGAAAACTTTATTTTTTGCATTCAAGAAATCCAGATGAATTTTGTCTTACTATCATATCCCTCTGGAAACAATCGTCAGTGAAGTGTTTTGAGCAGATGTAAAAACCAGAATCTTTTGGTAAAGACCCTTCTCTTTTAATCGCTTGCAATCATTTTTTACGAAGTTTGTTGTTCGATTTTTCTGAAGGTATCTTAAAAAAACTAAGCTCTTTGTTAAACGTGGTGCGACTTGTACAACCGAAAGCTGAGCAACTTGGCATATTTAGCATAAAATAAGAAGGAATTGCTAGTAGCTATATAAGATATATTTTGTCAAAACTATAAACAATTTAAAAATTTGTTGTTTTAATAAACCAGCCACTGCATAGAATTGCGCTTTCCGCACTTTGCAACGTCACACATCACATTCGTCCCAGTCTTTTTTTACGGAATTGGGGGTCGGGATTTCTAGCCGTATTTTGGGGTGATAAGGTTCGTATTGTTGGCACTTGGAAGTCATATGAAACAGTAAAACTAGTTGAATTCGTTTTCTTATGGTAGTAGTAACAATATATCAAAAAACGATTTTTGCGTGTAGTTCCCCTTTAAGGTTAGTACAAAATATAAGAACAAATTAGGCTATAAAAAAACCCAGCTAGCATCAGGTTACATTTCACTGGTTCTTATAAATAAAGCGTGATAAAACTTTTCCGTCTTATGAAAGATTTTGTCACCCTTTTGTTAGTGGGCGAATGTTTTTATCAGGAAAAATAAAAATATACCTTTTTCGTTAGGTTTGAGAAGCTACCATCACATTTGAGACAAGGAATTATTTGGTTTTGAATTTATTTCTGTGTTGTAAATATAATGTGTGAAAAGGGAAATAAAGGGTAATAAATATTTGCCTAGGTGTTGACTGATTAAAAAATAACCCTACCACCCATCGTGTAAAATTTTTCGTCGGGGAAAATGTTTGTCATTCGAAGAAAATTTCTTCACTTTTTTTCTGACGAATATTTCTCTGGTAAGATACGCCCTTTAAAATTGATGAAAAAAAAACAAAGTCGATGTGTGGGTTGGGATTAAAAGAAGTCTACTAAAAATACTCATCAAACCAGCGAAAAAAACCGCGACGGCTATGTAGTGTCGCGTGAATTTAATTTTAGAATTTTCAAAAAGTAATGAAAATTTAGCATTTATTTTAAGCAATTTCCGTCAGAATTTTTTTCACTACATTTCAATTCTCTCCTCCAATTGTCTTTTCCATACTGGCGATTCAAATGATTTACCGGTTTTTTCGGAATAAACATCGGGAAACCAGCAAAACTATCTAATCTCGGTGGGATGATATCTTCATAAAGGTCTGTTTTCATAGTAGCTTCGTCTGTCCAAATAATAGTACGGTTCTCCGCATCAAATCCTTCTTTATCAGCCTCCTTGCCGAGTTCTTAACGAAATATGGCCATAGATCTATATTGAGATTATTGACCGCACTTAAACATAATTATTTGTTTTTTTCGTCTCTGTCTTTTTATTAAATATCCGTATTTCTCACGTAATGCAACATAGATTATTTTCATTGTAGGAGATTTCCAATGCTTGGAATCTACTAAAATATCCAAGTCGACATCGTAAGGAACAATATTTTTATACCGATACCATCCAATTATACCTCCATACACTAACATATGCGTGACGTTGTGTTTTCTAAGAAGTTGCGTTGTGTGGTTTAACATTTGCAACAAATGTTTTCTGCAGCACGGAGGCGTATTTATACGCATCTTTCTTTCTGTGTCATAATGTGCACTTTCTCTACATTTCAGTGTTTGTTGAGTGCAACCTTTAAACATAACTTTACCTCGGCTGGATACTATTTTCTTAATTGTCTCGTTGCAGGGAAATGGACACGAATCATGCGTAACGTGAGTTTCTTTGTTATATCGTAACGTCATCTCTGCTGGATCGTACATCCATTTTTCACACAAAATTCTTCGATCCTGCTGTTCAGCGTAATTTTTAACTACTTTTTTGTCATTAAAGGTCCACAAACCACCTTTCAAAGGTTGCTCGACAATTATTTTATCTGTCCTTTCTATTGACCTAAATGAAGATGTGGTTGAATTTTTTAATTTGTAATTCCATCTCATAGCTTGCCTCCATTTCCGTTTGCCACCGGATATTGTTGTAGTTGTGAGCGCATTCAAAGATACTTTCTCAGCATACCCACCAAAACTTCCGATTTTTACAAAGTTTGGTAATTTTTTGCTCGAGGTTCTGTTATTTTCTTCCGTTAAAAATGTCATTATTGCAAAACATATTCCGAAGCAAACAAAATAAGCAAGTAAGCTTTTCCAGCGTCCACGCATTGGTAAAAATTGATTTAATTTCAAGAGAAAAATTTCAAAAAATGAAAGCACTGAGTAAGCAAGAAAAAACTTGAACTTTACCATTCTTTCACCCTTGAACTGTTTATCTTTTATTTCAGCATGTTATTTCAGCTTGAACAAACACCTTTGTCGTCAATAAATGAAACATATAAACTTTGAGAGATGAAAATTCGGTGGCAAACCTGGAAGCAACTTTTTTATTCTTCTGTTTCTTCACGTTCAGCAATGTTATAGTTAACACACACCCAGAGAAATTTCGTCGTTTGTGATGTTTCAAAATTTGAAAACAATAGTCCTACCCAGTAGTGTTTTCAAATTTTGTACGTACTTTTTATTCTGTGTAGCGTAGACTATTTGCATTTTCGTTATCCTTAACACGGCTATAAAATCGCGCAGAGGCAGAACACGTAATATAGAAGACTCTGTGACAGTGAATATAATGCGTCAAAGTAAAATTAATCTTTCAATTGGTTCTATTTTTCTGAACCTCGTCGCCAGGGCCTGTTTTCTCCAGAAAGCCTTAAAACAAGAATTCTGTTTACGACAGTCACAACGTGAATTTAAGCGAAAGACAAAACATAGCTTTCTATACCTTTTAATTTAATTTAATTACCAGTCTTAGTGTTTCAAATCTGTGTGAGTTTTGAAAAAAATTTTGGCTTCACGTTTACTAACTACGCAAAAATTATATTCAAAAAAAACAAAAACTGTTTTACATTTTATTATAAATTTTTTTAAATATTGCATAACTATGTTACCCTCCAATGTCTGTCCTAAACCGCCTACCCAAAGAAGGTTAGTGGGAAAAAACACCTTGAATCTACTGCAGACACAGCGTTCCAATGCGTTTCGTTGAATTTACTACTGACACAGCGTTCTATTGCGTACCGGTGAATCTACTACTGACACAGCGTTCTATTGCGTGCGTTGAATCTACTGTCGACACAGCGTTACATTGCGTACCGTTGAATCTACTGCCGACACAGCGTTCTATTGCGTACCGTTGAATCTACTACTGACACAGCGTTCTATTGCGTACGTTGAATCTACTGTCGACACAGCGTTACATTGCGTACCGTTGAATCTACTGCCGACACAGCGTTCTATTCACAACGTTTGTGTTCCGTTGAATCATATACTGACACAGTGTTCTATTTCGTTCCGTTGAATCTACTATCGACACAGCGTTCTACTGCGATGATGATTATTCCAACTTCTCGTAACATGATTAATTTTAGTATGCATACAAATTAACATCATTTACCGGATTTGACAGAGTTCGTTCTGCTCCAGGAAACAAAGATGCTTTTAAATAATACGCTCTCTTCTTTCGAGACAATTTTATGAATTATTGAGCAGTGAATGATGGAGAATCGAACCTTTCCCTGGACACGCAGATTTTCTATGCAAACAGGGTTATGATTCCGCCATAATGAGATAAATTTGGAGAAGAAGGATTCCGCAGAATTCAAAAGATCGTTTAAATTGCCAGTATGGAAAGACAATTAGAGTAAGAAAGTATGAAAAACAATTCGGATGGAAATTGCTTAAAATATTTCGCGGCACTGGTTTTTGCAGCGAAATAAATCAAAATTGCCTATTTGTGGAAATTGACGTTCTCCTCAAGACACTTCCTAAAACCAGAATTCTGTTTAAAAAATAATTTTTTTTAAACATTTAACCAGCTTATTTCACGTAGGAGCAAATTTGTCACAATATAATGCAGTAGAATCCCGATAACTCGAACCACCGATAACTCGAACTTTCAATAGCTCGAACCCATTTCGAATTTCCTTGAACCTTTACCAATACTTTCTCATAAAATACCCCGATAACTCGAACCACCGATAACTCGAACATTCGATAAGTCAAATCAATATTCATGTCCATTGGAGCAAAATTCCCCCGATAACTATTTTATTCAAATACAAACTTGAGAAATTTAGAAATTTCTAATGCAGATGAATTTGGGTTGTTTTATCGCATGCAACCTAACAAGTCCCTTCATCTTCGATCTGAGGATTGCATTGGGGGTAAACACAGTAAGATACGTCTTACTGGAATGGCTGCAGCAAATGCGACGGGGGATAAAATACCGATGTTTGTCATTGGTAAATCGAAATCTTCTTGCTACTTCAAAGGAGTCAACCATTTGCCTTGCCGATACAGAAGTCAAAATAAGAGCTGGATGGATAGCAAATTGTTCGAGGAATGGATACTGGAGGTGGACGCAAAGTTTACAAGCGAGAAAAAGAAAGTAGCGTTAATCATAGATAACTGCCCAGCACATCCAGCGATCGATAACCTGAAATCCATTGAGCTCATTTTCCTACTACCGAATACCACATCGAAACTCCAACCAATGGACCAGGGGGTCATACGCTCCCTGAAAGCTTTTTAAAGATTATTAGCTTTGGAAAGGCTGGTTGCGGCTGTAAACAAAGGAAAGGCTCTTCCTAAATTTTCAATTCTGGATGCAATGAAAATGCTCAATCTGGCATGCTTGCATGGCAGAAAGTAAAAATCTCCACCATCGTCAACTGTATTGCAAAAACAGGAATTTCAAAAGATCGACAGAAATCTGCCCAGACGATGACGCCCCCTTCAGATCCAAAAAGTTGGCGACCTTTATCTTCCAGGCACAACAGCTGAAGATATCATTTCTGCATACGAATACGTGATGAGTACAGCCCTATTGCTTTCAGATGACGATTTGATAGAAGAGGCATTGAACGGAGACGGAGAAGGTGGAGAAGAAGAAGATGATGACGATGATGCTTCACGGAACTGGTTTGCCGAAAAGTTGGTGACATTCGAGAGGCATTGCAGATCCTGTACGACTACATGTCATTTTGTGTGGAAGACATACAGCAAAGGCTCAATTCCTTGTCCATTGTTGATACTTTTTGCGATGATGTATGTAGTAATAACTCAAACTATTTTCTCGGTCCAGTGGGGGTTCGAGTTATCGGGATTCTACTGTAGCTCACTGGCCCGTTTTAAAAAATGAAGGATTTTCTTAGCCTGGCGTCGTAAAAATTTCTTTTGCGAAATATGCATTTCAGCAGGTTTAACTCGCGAAAATTTCATCCGTAAAATTCGCAAAAATTTTTAAGAAATGAAATATTACGTGTATTTTTCAAAAATAATTACAACTTGCTAAAATTAAAATTCACAAGTTTCAGTTTTTTTGTTTTAAAAAGACACGTGATGCAGGGATATCAAAGTTTCACCCTCGTCCCCAGACTGCAAAAAATATTTATCGCCGTTTTTTCTATATTAAAACATAAAACAAAACTGAAACTTGTCAATTTAATTTGTAATTACTATTATATCAAAGTTTAACTCGGGGAAGGCCGGAAATTATTTTGCTATTATATGGATATTTGATGAGCATGATCTCAGCTCGGGCTGACCATTTTTCAGCTCGGTCGGGTTGAAATGACTTTCTACAAATCTGAAATTATTACAGAAAATATGGTAGCGCAGGAAACCGGGCAGGATTTTGTAAACAAACGATGCTTATCCAAAGAAAAGAAAAGTTTGCAGAAAAGTTAGCTATAACCCAACACATTGTTAACGTTAAAAAAATAGTGTAAACTTCTTCTTTTTCGTTTTTGTACAAATTGGAATTGTAAATTCAGTAGCCATATACAAATAAGTTACATTTTGCATGCACGCATGCGCATGGCTGTTCAACCGGGGTTAAAAAAATATTTGTGTTTACACGAGATTTCGTCCCGGCTGAAGCAATGCAATCACCCCCTTATATTCGTGAACTTTTACGTTGGGACTCGGAGATTTTCATCGTCGATTTTAATGATAAGACGTTTTTCGGTTTGCATTTTTGTTCCGAGACGTTAGCAGACGTTTAGGTTTTGTGCCAATCAAATTGTAACCATTACATTGTACGGACAATGACGTATGATTTCTGCAAGCATTTTGTAAAATATTAGTTTGCGTTCTTAGGATTAACTTGGTTTTACGTTCGGTTATATAATAGAAAGTTGACATAATAAACGCGTTTGAAACGCTGACCTAATTTTTCTCCAAAAAGGGAACATAATTAACCCCTAATTTTTTTATTTCATTTTTCCAACACGGTCTGTGCAGGCAAACGTATTACTCCAGAGTGGGACCACTAAACGCAAGTAAAGAAAAACATGTTTTTTAACATTTCTGTGTATTAAGAACCCAAAATCACATTCAAATCTAAACTCTCACTCAACTTCAATTTTCCACTGAAGATATTTTTATATGACTAAACACTAAAACACTGATGCACATGTCTCACGACTGCGGCGGCGGGGGGTAAAAGTAAAACGGATTCTCTTGATACACATACGTGGGAGGAATCATCGTTTGATTATGGTGCTGCAACTGTTCCACCGAGTGATGCGGGAGTGCGAATTCTCCACCGTTTGTGAACACAGCTGGTTGTCCCGGGTGATTTTGATGAGTGGAGGGATGAATAAACGGTTGGTTGCTTGGTATCAACATGTTGTAGGGCTGCTGCGGGACTCCAGGATACGGTAAGAAATCTGGTGGGTAACCATACTGTGCAGAGAAGACCTGTTGGTGTTTGTTATTAAATGTTGAGGTCCCTTCAGGTGGCAACGACTGTTGCGCTGGTTGTTGGACATTGTTGGGTAACGTTGCAAAAAACGTTTGAGCAGACAGATCTGAATTCGATTGTCCATATGTATTAAATCTTTGATCTATAACACAAAATGAAGAATGTGTCAAATGGATATAAAAAAAAATAAAAAAAACAAATAAAAAAAAAGTACAAAGAAGATACCTACTTTTTATAACGTCACAAGCCTTCAGTATCTTTAATCGAGGGCCCTACAAAAAAGTAAAAACAAAATCATTTAAACACTGCTATCACACTTACGGGAGAAATATCACGTTGCGAGAAATTTGTTACAAATAATAGCATAGTTATCACCTTCGGTATTCCGAACGTTTGTAAATCCTTTTCAGTTAAGGTCAGCAGCGATTCCAAACTGATACCGTGTTCCTAAACACAACAACGGGAATGACTATACAAGAAATACAAAATAGTGCCACAACAAGTAAATTCGTTAGTCTTTTAAACCATGAAAACTAAAACATCGAACAATTTTGAAAGTACAAAATGTGCAACACTAACCTCGAGTTTAGCAGCATATTTATCCAGAGAAAGATGACGAAGAAGATGCAACGCTGTATGAACGTCTTGAAAGCGTTCCGCCGACCAAGGTGTAGTTCCTACGCCAGGTATGGGATCGGTATCTGGATGTTTTAAATGCCTGTCGCTGTAACCATGCGGAGAAGATAAGCCACTGTCGTGCGTATCTGCACCAGCCTCTGATTTATCGTGTCTGTCATTAAGAGCGACGACGGATTTCTCGTTCCAACACTGTGTTTCACTGTAAATATTTTTTTTCCACGGACTACTGTTTAACTCCTCCATAGATGGATGCGAGCGCATGCTTTGCTGTTTCGGAGAACATACACCCGGGTGATTTCCGTTGCTGCGTTGGAGTGCTGGTGACGATGGTGCACTGTACGCCCCGCGCGATTGCAGCCACGTGGAATTATCCATGGTTGTCTCAAGATATTGTTGCTCCTGGAGACTTATGCGAGATTCGCTTTGGACAGACGGCGGTGTGGGACCAAGTGGGTTGGAACTGCTCATTCCGCTGTCATTGTCGAGTATGTTAGTGAGTTCAACTTTGCTACTACTTACGCTACTCGTTGGACTTGAAGACAGTTCCCAAACTTCGTTACCAGTTGACACGGCACTATCTATCTTAGCTTTACTCGACCAACCAACCTCTTCAGTAAATACTTGTTCATCCGAAAGTTCGTCTGTACTATGTCCATGTTTTGAGATGGGATTCCATGGTGACACCACAGCTCCCTGTCGGTCATTAATGGCTTCCGTTGAAAGCGAGCGATTTCCTGGTCCCGCACCATTAGAGAAAGCATCGAGTTTTGACTAATATTAAAAAAAAAAATCCTTTGTATTAACGCTATCACAAACAACAACAAAAAAAGTGAATTGACTTCAAATGATAGTTGTGTTAAAATTTGAGTGATCTGGTGTCCGGCAATCTTACACGCTAACGCATAACATTTCAATTTCACTAACTTTCTCGATTTGTTTACGAACCTACAAATGACAGGCGGCTTTTTTCATGTGCATGAGAAATGCTTTACCTGTCCAGTCCAGCTAATGCTTCTACTTCTGTCGAACAACAATGCATCACCTCCATCTGCTTCTGCTACTTTCCACGGAAAATTTTCCCTAAAAATACAGGTTAGAACCTACTCTTTGTACCTTTACAAGACAGATATTACTCATGAGCACTACGGTGTAGTGGATAACGTGCGGTATATAATTTAATATCTTCAAACAGAAGTTTGCTAATTCATCCACTCTGATAAAAACATGAAACTTACTGACATAAGCCTTGTTTGGTTTCAACGAAAGCTGATATGCTTTGCAATGGAGTCTAGTCAATAAGAAAAAAAAACATTTCATCAGAAGACGAGCAGAACTTAAACGGTCCAGGAAGGATAAACACGATTACGCCTCATTTGAGTAGCGGTTACTTAAAACAATGATGTTCACTGATGTGATGTTTCTTACTTGCAGTAACACACACTTCACTGATGTGATGTTTCATACTTGTAGTAACACACACTTCACTGATGTGATTTTTCTTACTTGTAGTAACACACACTTCACTGATGTGATGTTTCTTACTTGCAGTAACACACACTTCACTGATGTGATGTTTCTTACTTGCAGTAACACACACTTCACTGATGTGATGTTTCATACTTGTAGTAACACACACTTCACTGATGTGATGTTTCTTACTTGCAGTAACACACACTTCACTGATGTGATGTTTCATACTTGTAGTAACACACACTTCACTGATGTGATGTTTCTTACTTGCAGTAACACACACTTCACTGATGTGATGTTTCTTACTTGCAGTAACACACACTTCACTGATGTGATGTTTCTTACTTGCAGTAACACACACTTCACTGATGTGATGTTTCATACTTGTAGTAACACACACTTCACTGATGTGATGTTTCTTACTTGCAGTAACACACACTTCACTGATGTGATGTTTCTTACTTGCAGTAACACACACTTCACTGATGTGATGTTTCTTACTTGCAGTAACACACACTAATGATATTACATTCCAAGTGAGAAAAAACTGATAGTAGACATTGCAATATGTTGTTCTTGTATATCATTAAAGCAAATATTTCTAAAAAACTAATTTTTCATTAATACCCATTCTGGAGCCACAGAAGAAATGCTGATAAAAATTAGAGACGCTTTTTACCTGAGTTTTCTCCTCATTCAAGTGCGGGCGATTACCTAAAAACATGTTGCGTGCACATACATTGGATTTATAAAAATCAACATAAAACATTACGCAGTTGCTAAGTAACAGCATACCTTGCGTTGTAAAATAAGAAAAATCTTTCGTAGCAAAGCCGTCACTTTGTAACGACGTGGCGTGCGACGAGGAAGGAACGTGATCTAAAATGGTGAAACGAATCGTAAGAAGGAGACAAAAACAAACACACAGACACAAAAAATATATATTTTATATTTTACCTTTGCTCGGCGGTGAAGATTTTTTGTTCACATTCCCTGTGAATTGTGTATCCTGTGAATTGTGTGACGTTGCATTGTTTCCAGTCATGACCTACCAAAGACAAAGCTTTATTATTTCGAGGTTCTGCGAAAATTAAATCAATTGTCTTTCATTGCTGTTTCATACACAATTTATTTTTACATGTAAGAAAGTACAAACCTGAGTTTGTGGTTCCTTGCGTTTTTTCAGATCTTGCAATGAAATATCACCCGTCGCTACCTTGCTGTAGGATAGTTGAGGAGTGACGATCACATCTACTCCAATAGGTCTACCGGTCGAAAGCCGCGGTTGCCGTGTTTCAGCATTGACGTTAACAGGACATGACGGTTTTGAAACGCTTTTAACGACAGTTTGAGCAGTCGAGCACACTGACGATACGTTAGGCACCTTATTACCATTTGTCGACATCGGTTCGACAGAGATGCCTTGATTATTCAAACTAGGCGTATTTAGGGCTTTGGTAACTAAATGTCTCGCTCGTTCAGCACAGGTGGGCGTACCTTTTATTGTAATCACACGATCGGCAGGTATAACGTTTGAAGGAGGTTTATCGATGGTAATCTGAGCACCAGAGTCTTCCTATGCAAGAAACGAATCAAATTAGTGGACCTTTTACCCAGCTGACCCTACCCTTGAATAATCAGAGGCAAGATAATTTATTGCAATGCACACAAGAAACTTTTAAAACAGCACAAAAAGATAAAAAAAAAGAAATATTACGATCGTCGTGCGACTTTTGTAAACAAACACACGGAAGAACTGGTTCAACATGAGTGTCCATGCATTACAAATGTATTTACAAAAACAGAGAAGTGATATTTCCCAACGCAAGTTACGTCAGACAAAATAAATCCAACAAAGCTTTGCACAGAAATTATCCATCAAAGAGAAACTCTTGTGCTTACAGTAATCATATTAATCTTCTTTCCGCCTTTACCGATGACACGCCCACAAAATCCATTTGGAACAACCAATTCGAACAGGATCAACCTAGAGAGACGACAGTCAAGTCTTTTATTCATTCTCAAAGAGTAAAGATGGGGATGTGGCTACTCAAAATGGGGCTTTCTTATCAAAATCAAAGGCCGCTGAATACACCCTATTCACCTGGCTGTTTTTGATGTTTCTCTCCAATCAGATTCTTTGTATTCATCAAACGATCCATTTCTGGAGACGGACGAGTTTGATGTGGCCGAGTGAGAATCTAAGAAAACGTGAAAACTTTACTAGCATAGACATAACATAGAAAATATGAGAGTGTGCAGTAATCATGCTGTTCTTTTAACGACACGAAACTAAGGTGTAACGTACCAGATCGGGAATAAACGGTCTTGTCGCAGGTGGCGTCATTTGCCTCCTCGTCCCAGTCCTCCACCGGTTCAACAGGTGTCATATTTATACGATGAGATCTCGGATCACTTTTCGTTGTCGTGATTTGCGTGAACGTTGCCACAGCAACGCTAGAGATCACTGTAAGTGACGTTGTGTGGTTAACACGAGAGGCTACAGATGTATTGGGTTTATTCGAATTGCGTGTGTTGTTGTCCTTCGCCCGACTCGGTCCAGATGTTGACGAACTCTGCGTACATGCACCGGATGTTTTATGAGACTTCCTGTTTATTTCCACATTGCAGTTAACCGAGTTCGATTTTGAAGTTTCTAGTACATTATTATCGCCAAGTTTCTGTTTTTTGTTCAGGGCTGGTGGTCCTTGAATTGCGACTGTGGCTGTTGTTTCGGCCACAGTTTGCGTCGGTGTTGTTTTTGTGTTTTGTTCGCTTGAACAATACGCGTCCTTACTTCTGTTTTTGTTTCTACGTTGTGACATTTCCGCATTTTTCGCTCTCGACGAGTGCACAGTGCACTCGTCGTCGTCATCGATAGTAGGTTTATTCTTATCAGATTTCTTTCTACTTTTCTTTCTGGAATTCATTGCATTCTTTAAATCCATTTCTTTTGAAGAAAGATCTGTTTTCGCGGTACTTGATCGCAAACTGCTTGATATGTGTAGCAAATTTAAATTTGACATAAGTTCGTCTTCTACAACCTTTTCACGATTTTCAGTTGGTACAATGTTGTCTAAACAAAAGAATAAGAAAATAACGAAACAAACTAAGCAGCTTGAGGGATTAAAGGATTGGAAATGTGGCAACGGTTATATTTTTTCATGACTAGTATTTTTCTCATAGTTATTTTAAAATTTAAAGTGCCTAACTTGCTTTTTTCGACGGGTTTGAGAAAGCAAGAAAACCAACGAAACAAACTTTGTTTTCAAACAATTGAAGTAGCTAATGATAAAAAACAGACATTACCTTTAATCTCCTCGTCATCATTGTCATCTTCATCGTCGTTATCAGGCAGGATTCCGTTTATCTTTGTGCCAACCTCCACTGTCTCAATCTCTCTATTCTTCTTACGTTTGTTCTGCTTGTCTCTTCTTTTCGCAGCTCGCTGCTTTTTCTTCTTCTCCTCGCGATTGCGTTCGTCATCCAACTCCTAATAAAATAATATTGTTGATAAGACATGGACTAGACACATAAGTTGGCCATTCGCATATTTTCCCGCAACACATTTTGTTTCGGATTGTGTTACAAAGTCCATAAAGGAATTCTTAAAAAACAATCTTTCCTGATTTGTTGTCACAGAAGAGTTAGTAGCCATAAAAAATGGAAAGGGAATACATTATATAATAAAAAAGATTTCAAGTTTCTTGTTAGATAGCCATCCCTGGTTGTGAGCGAGACTCAATCTTCACATGTACCAGAAGATAATACTGACCTGGACTAAATTCTGTGCATTACGCAGCGCCAGCAATTCTCGTTTCTTTTTCATCTAAAATAGGTAAAGAAAACGATCGAATCCGATTAGTTGTATATATTAACATCAGGCTGTCAAAAAAAGATATGAATAGATGCTGGTTGCAAGATAATGCTGTATTTTACATTTCTGCACCACTTGTATAATGTCTAAAAGCGAATATTGCTCTATAATAGCCAATCAAATTTTATTGGGGAAAGAGGGATAAGACTTCTGGGAGTTTATATATATTTAGGCTCATATGCCAGGAATAAAAAAAAAGACTCACTTCTTGAATGATAGCCAAACATTTGCTTCTTCTTTGCACTATCAATTCTTTATCTTTTTCGTCGACGGATGACATGAGAATCTTATGACACAGTTCTTGCGATGGTAAATGGTGCACAAGATTAATGAGCCAGTCCACAATCTTGAGAAACAAAAATCAAAAGTTACAATCTATACACATACTTTCTAGAAAAGCAAATTAGAACAACATCTACTCACACTGACATGCCCGTTTTTGTATGCCGCCATTATGGGGGTGTTTCCACGACAATCAGACGTTTCGATGTTAGCTCCTTGTTCTGCCAACATTTTTGCTATTTCTATGTGTCCTTCCTTGCATGCTAGAAACTCCGGAGTGCATCCTTTCTTTGTACGACAGTCGTGTCTTGCACCTTTTTCAAGCAGTAACTGCACAAGTTCTTTGTGTCCCTTCTCTGCACATAACGTCATTGGATTTTCTCGGCTGTTGGGGAAAGGATTATTTACACCAGCACCATGCTCTAACAATAACTCAACAATGGATACATGATTTTCACGACACGCCTGAAACAGCGGTGTTATTCCTGTTTTAGTGCGACAATCCCTGTATGCTGATCTTTGAAGTAGCAATTCGGCTAC
The DNA here is from genome assembly GCA_030067915.1 of Hydractinia echinata. NCBI lineage: Eukaryota > Metazoa > Cnidaria > Hydrozoa > Anthoathecata > Hydractiniidae > Hydractinia > Hydractinia echinata. The sequence goes on from JASGCC010000029.1 coordinate 1,215,365, forward strand.
AGAACGATGTCCTAACAAAAAACAAAGTCTTTAATCACATGACTTACAAATCAAAGAGCGAACTCTAAACGTCACTCGGACGCTCGGTAAAAACGGAGTTAAATTCTGCGATGTTTAAATATTTCTTACTGTCAAATATCAACGCTTTGGGGAGAATATTTTGACTTAATTTGACGTTAGTGCTTAGTATTTTTGGCAAAATGACAAATATAGAAACGTTAAAATAAATTCTTGTATTTAAAATATGTCACACAAGATCAAGACGCAAATTTGTCAGAAGGATGACAACTGGAGGATATTTAGGTCAGTTTTTTAAGCACCTGCCTTGCTGGCAACCAACTCGCGATATTAGGAAGCCAATGGAATCCAAACTTCAACTGACCAGTACTAAAGCGACTTCTTTTGCATCAGCACTCGTATCGAATTAGCAAGTTTAAACATATATTTAATAAACGAGCTCGTGCAACATACTCTTTCGGAAAATAATATACAAGAAAAATAAAATGACTGGGTGTTAATTAGGTAGTGTGTATTATCATACCGAAAATGGAAATAGCTATTTACCGCATTCTAAGAATACCAAAAAGACATTGAGTATATTAAGAAAAGCCTACTATGTAACAGAACAGGTTTTTCTTCTTCAACTTTAACATACAATTAGAAAGATGGGTAGATTGTCAAAAATTTGAAATCATTAGACCAACAAAAAAATAGAAAAGGAAAGAAAAATAACAAAATTAGGTGACTGACCTTTCCAACAGGCCATGAAGAGAGGACTCTGGCCGTAATTGTCAGGTAGTTCTACATCTGCATTGTGATTCAGTAATATGTCTGCAACATCTCGATGTCCTTCCCTAAAATTAGTCAAATATTTTTCACAAAAACAGCGTAATCATTAACATGGTTATCATGGAACATTGTGTAAAGATAATCAATGATTTTTTCATTATCAAGGTCCTGTCTGATGGTAAACTTATTTAAAATTTATTTTATGAATTTCAATACTTGCACATTTAGTGATACTTATTCAAAAAAATTCCCCGATTTTCCAAAACTCCCATATGTAAAAAAACATTATTTTCTTGTGCAGCAAGGTAAAAGGACTCTTCTCCGACTGTGACAAAAGAAATAAAGTAGTATATCCAAAAAAGGGCATGGAGAGAATGAATGTGATATGATTAACATTAACAAGTGTGTGGGACGGTCCTTGTTTTGCTGCTGCAATACTGATCAGGGTTAGCAGGTTGCAATTCGCAATTTGCAAATTGAAATGCCCTTTTTGTGAATTCTTCTACAAAAAAAGCGTTAAAATTGTGAATTCTATTTTTGGATCAATCACTTGTATCACCTATATTTCTATCATGGTTGTTGCAATAACATAACCATTAATAACAATTTTTTTGTTGTGTATTGTAGTTAGTGTTTCTAGTCTAGGATCCTAGTATGAAAATCTTAAGTATGTTGTTTGACTCTTGTTGTCTTATTCTTTATGGCCTTTTAAATACATAGGCTACGAATACATATAAATATTATATCACAGGGCAGACATTTAAATACAAGGAGCAACAAACCGCGTAGCTTCCATCAGTGGAGTACAGCCAGTTTTAGTTTGATGGTCGATGTTAGATTTACTTTCCAATAACAACAGAACAACTTCTTTGTGACCTAGGGGTGTAACAAGAATGTCAGAGAGTCGCAAAAACCCAGAAGAAAATTTGAACAAAATAATGTTGATGGCTGCAATAATTAGCATAATTAGCAAAATAAGTTTTTAATTTGAATAAAGGTTTAAGATATTTTCATACTAATGGTATTCTCTGCTAGATTCTATTGATAAACATAAGCCATTTTCCAAAATATCAACTTCAAACAACATCCAAAACATTAGCAGGGAAATAGCAGAATTTGTTAAACATGAATAGTTTATTGGAAGACAAAAACGTACAATAATCAATACAAACATCAAAAGTTTTTAAAAACATGGACTAGTTAGCCACAAATTTTGATTTTTCTTACTCATTATTACTTTTGTGACAATGGGCAAACCGGCTTTAAATGTTTATACTTTTTATAGGTTTTTAATCGAACATAACAAAACTGGAAACTCTAATTTAATCTACCCTATCAGATGCCATGCACTTCAGTTTTTTGTTTTTTTGAACAACAAAAGGATAAAAATGTATATACAGTAAAAACGAATTTAGCTTAGAGCAGGATGCAAATTACCTTTCCAACATGCTAACGTCAATGGAGTATCGTCATTGCTTCCTGATGGTACATTGACTTGAGCATTACGTTCCAGAAGAAGAGCAGTTGTTTCATAGTGTCCCTCCCTAAATTACACAATGTACATGAAAGTTGTTTGAGCAGTATGTAGATCTATATGATGACAGAATATTTTGCCTCATATAGGATAAAAATTAGATTTTCTGAGGGAGAAAAATAATTCTATGTTAAAATTGACAAAACTACTAACTACTCAGTAGTTGTGTGATGTGAGAATTAATATGGACTAATATAATTGGCTTTGTTTTTTGCTTGGGTTTCAGAAAAAACAAAGCAAAACTTACCTTGCAGCCAGCATCAAGGGTGTACACCCAGCTTTGTTGCGATGCTCAATATCTGATCCATATTCTAAAAGTAACTTAACCACTTCCCAGTGTCCTAAAAACAAACCATACACTATTACACAGAGGGTATCTACCAATTTGTTTTAACACTTTTAAGGTTTTAAAGGTGTTTTCTCATTTTTTTGTCTGTTTTTCAAGGTTTTATTGCAGTAATTTTTTCCATACTTCAAGAACTCAGTCATATATGCACATCAAGGGAAATCGCAGGTACAACTAAGGTGAAGAAATGTTTATAAAATATTCATATTTCTAACATCAAGGGAAATCGCAGGTACAACTAAGGTGAAAAAATGTTTATAAAATATTCATATTTCTAACATCAAGGGAAATCGCAGGTACAACTAAGGTGAAAAAATGTTTATAAAATATTCATATTTCTAGATCTTTAAGGTCACCTAGTTTTTTTAGGGTTTTTAAGGTTCAAAAGTTTTCAAGTTTCAGCTAAAAACCATACATTAAAACTTGACACTTGAAACAGCTAACAACAACAAAATGTACCTTTCCAACACGCTAGAGTCAAAGGAATGTTATTTTCACTGCCTGATGGAACATTAACTTGTGCTTCATTTTTTAAAAGAAGTTCAGCAACATGAATATGACCTTCTCTGAAAAAAATCATAATGTAACTTTAGTTAAACATGGTGAGGTTAAAATAAAAACATCCAATATTTTAATGTTTCTAGTTTGGGTGTTTTTAGCAACCTAAATTTCCTGTTTTCAGCCATTTCTACTGAACTTTTCTGCAGTTTATATTATCGGCAAATTATTTGAGCTATGGGAAAGCATTTCTCTACCCCGGTACACCGCACAGGGGCTGCTGTTTTGGCACAGTAACTTGTAGTTTTAAACATAGAAAGTTGTATGCTAATAAAAAAATTATGAATTGGATAATTCAATGCAAATCATTTAAAAAATAACAACAGTGAAATAATTAGGGGCTGTTCATATTGAAAATATTTACTCATTTAGTGAGAATATGTTTAGCATACATTGTCACTTTCTGTTCATAGAGAAAACTTTTCCCTAGGTAAAAATATGTTATGTGGTAAGAATATATTGCTTATTGTTAAGAATGGTTTATTTTTAAAAATTATGTCAAATCCACATAAAATTTTAGCCAACCCACTAAAAAAGCTTCTGTTTATATACAAAATTTAATTCTTCACTTACCTAGATCTCAATCATGCGCAACTGAGATCTTGGTAGATATCTTTTCACTTATGATGTAATTAAATTTAATTTAATTAAACTAACAAATATCTTGGTCTGAAAGCATGATAAAACATTTTTTAGGTTCTCAAGGAAATAATTTGCATATGTAACAGTCACTTAAAATTAAAGCAAATGAAGATTTTCAGAAGAAAAAAATAAAAATATACCTTATAAAAACATGTTGAAATTTCATGAAAATCAAATGTAATTCTGCGTGAGGGTAAAGAAAAACCAATTGCACAGTGAGTGCACTGGAAAAATCTTTTTATTTTAGCTTAACATTAGCTTTGTGGACATCTCATCCCCAAAAATACAACAACAATGAAAGAACAAAACAAACTCCAGTAATAAATTACCTTGCAGCTAACATCAATGGTGTGCATCCATCTTTTGTGCGATGTTCAATATTAGAATTAAACTCAAGCAATAAACCAACGACATCGTGATGACCTTTCCAACAAGCACTTGTTAATGGAATATCATTATTACTACCACTTGGTACATTTACTTGTGCATTACATTCTAAAAGTTTACGGGCTACTTTTGTATGACCACCTAATGCAGCAAACATGAGCGGTGAAAACCCTTCCTTAGTCCTGTGCTCAATATTTGCCTTCCTTGACAAAAGTAATTCCACAACATCAAAATGTCCTTTCCAGCAAGCAAATGTGAGTGGACTATCTTTATTGCTGTCTGATTCAACATTAATTTCAGAACTCGCGTCAAGAAGCTTTTCAGTTACATCCCTATGCCCTGCAAGGCATGCAAACATCAAAGCTGTACAGCCATCCTTAGTCCGATGTTCAACATCAGCTTTCTTGCAAAGAAGTGCATCAACAATATTTGTATTGCCCAATGTGCAGGCCCATGTCAATGCACTATCCAAAGTAGTTTCTGTTGGTGCATCGATTTTTGAGCCATGTTCTAATAAGTAGTTTGCAACAGCAACGTGACCTTGACTGCACGCTTCAAGCAATGGTGTATTTCCTGCTTTGTTTCTATGATTCACATGTGCACCATTTTGCAGCAGTAACTGAACAATATCAAGTTTACCCTGTCTACATGCCAAACTCAGCATTTCATTGAGACTGACATCAGGCTCAGATGGCAAGATGTTATCAGACTCGCTTGTTGGACTCTCTGAATCACTACTATTTGGACTTGAATCAGGTGTATTTGTGGGTTCAGCATGTTCCTCATTCATTATTTGTGAGATTGACATCAGCATTCATCAAATTTCTGAAATGAATTATTATTCAAATTAAATTAAATAAAATTCAATATCTGTATAAATTGCCACAATGATTAAATCAACAAAAAGAATAAGAAAATAAATCATAAGAAAATACTTAAACTCAAAGATTTTGATATGACTTAACCAAAAGTGCAAGTATACACTGAGAAACAAAAGCTGGTAACCTGCCCTGATACCATGTCAGTGAACACCATTGGCTATCATTAGATGGTTACATGTGCTTAAATATTGAATTGTTTGAATGAGATATGTGACAAAAAATTATAGAAACAGGCGGCGTTCGTGAATTGCGTGCACAGTGACAAGTGTGCATGCAATGTGCAGGTGCCAATGCAATAGTGCACACGTAATAACACACGCCCTCTCTAATATTGAATTTTTTATTTTTTATTACGTTCATTTAAAAATGAAATAAATCTTTCATTCATTCATCTATGAAACCAATAAAAAACTATTTCAGCACAACAATTTTGACGTGCCATTTTTAAATGTCAAATATATGATGCCAATATTGACAGCGTGCCTGGAGAACATTTCTTCTCCTTTGGTTACTTTGTGAATAAAAGTTACGTAATAAACCAAAGTTAAAGTTGCATAGGAATGTTAAGAAAAAAAGTAGTAGAGGTTAAAGATCCCTTGCAGAATAAAATAATATTTCACTGTCATAAATATAGTTCTGGATGTGAGTTTATCACTTGAAAAATATAAGTATTACGTGTATTCGATTTTATTATGAAATTTTTCTTGTGTTATTTTTTGTATTAAAACATCTTGAAAGACAACTGCTGCTTCATTCAATTTTCTAGTTTCGAAAAAACAACAGTTCAAATGATATGCGTGTACTGGAAGTGATTTTGGGAAAGCAAAGCAAAACAAAAAAGTTTTATTTCTTTACCTGTTTTTGCATGTCAAATTCTTGGAAATTATTTTTTCTATGAGAATGTTTTTCTACTAGAATTTAGCTTGTCTTCTTCATTGCTCGAATCTTGCGATAAATTTAACTCACTCTGAGAAAACGAAGAAGTGACTGAATTTTCATCTATCGTCTCAGAAATCCTGTTGAGCTATGTACGCAATGTGACGTCACAAATCAACAAAATATGTACGAACTAAGTTGGCTTTTGTTCGATAATGGTGCCGACCGTTAATGTAATTATCGATTTTGAGAATAAAATTTGGACACAAAAAATAAAAAAATGCCATGTTGTTTTCGTGATATGTAAGAATGTTTAAATTATAAAAAAACATATATATACGTAGGTTTTTTGTTAGTTCTCTTTAAAAAAAACAGCGATATTTATATGTTGCAATCGCATGTGCATTGCAGGCACAAAATTATTGAGGTGTGTGATTCATCGCAAGCCTACCTAAAATCTTACAAAATGACCTGCTCTATTGACAAGACATTGCTTATTTCTATTTGAATTTCTTTTGGGAGTAGTCAAGTGCATAAATTACATAAAAAGGATTATTTTACAATCTATAATAGCTGGTAGCATACAGAACTGTTTTTTCATTTATGTATTTTAAACGTAGCTCAAGCTGTTAAATCTTGTTTAGGAACACTGTGACAATGGTTTGATATAAATGTTTTTTAAAAAGATCCAAAAATTATTTCAGCTATCAAATACAAGGAAGTTAAGACTGAGAGTTCAGTTCACAAGTTTAAACTAAACTTAAAAATTAACGGTTGGTCAAAAGTCACAATTTTTTTTTACATTTGACCATTAGGTAATTGTGCCTTTCATAAGTGAAGAGATGCTCCCACAAAAACATTGTCTATCAAGAGCGTAGCTATACAGCACAAGAACAGAACTATTAAAAACTCATAACAGATAAACAGACAATACTCTCATCAAGCTTCAACTGGATTAGTTTAAAGTTTAACTGGATCAGTTAAAAGTTCTTGTGAAAAAAAACACTAATTTTGTTTAATGCTGGCTTTATTGCCAGTGGTTAAATTAACTATTTCTTCTATTTATAGAAAAAAAAATTATTAATTTTTTTGTTACAGATAAAAATTAAGTATTATCTCGCTTTTTTTATTTCATTTAAAAATAGTGGATGGCCAAAGCATAAAATATCACATTTCATCATCATTCATCATCATTCTCGGCTTAACGTCCGTTTTCCATGCTAGCATGTGTTGGACGGGGTATAATAATGACCCTCTTCCAATCTGATCTAGACTGTGTCAGATCTAAACTCAACTTCCGCTGTATCAAGTCTGTCCTTATAACCTCCTGCCAAGTCTTTCTCGGTCTGCCTCTGGGCTTTGCCCCAGGAACTATCAAGTCTCTACACTTTCTTACCCAATTATCCTCCTCCATTCTTTCCAAGTGCCCCAGCCAATTCAATCTTCTTATCTGGATAACATCTTTAATTCTACGGATACTTAGCCTGCTTCTTAGCTCATCTGAACTCTTTCTGTCTCTCAGACTGGCGTTACACATCCACCTAACCATTCTCATATCATTCCTTTCTAAACGGTCAAGATCTTCCTGCTTCACTGCCCATGCCTCACTACCGTACAACATAACACTTCTTACACAGGCCTCATACAACCTACCTTTTACCTCAGTTTGATGAAGAAAATTGAGCTTTAGATACACTGAAATGTCTGCAAACATCTTACAATTTTATCTCGATTTTAGTAGAAAAGAGGAAATAATAAATTTGACAACGTATATTATTAGCAAAATGCGTGCATGTTTTTTTTCACATGGAATTTCATACTTCTAATAACATTTGTCTCCTAAGTAGCTGCAAAGTTTAATTAAAGACTCCCATTTTCACTATGTGTTTATATTATTTTTTTAAAACCCTGGTCACTTTACGATATTTATCTGCAATAATTTTGATTTTTGTGAATGCTGAAAAAATTGATTTAACCTGCCATTTTAAATTCTTAGTGATCACTGTGACTGCCAGAGAAATATTGTTAAAAAATGTGACTAAGCATGACTAAGCTGATAAAACACCAGGTGCTCCTGAATTTGTCAGTCAGAGAAAGACCTTGATTTTTTATGAATTCAAGCTCTTTGAAGGTTTTTTTCCTTAATCTTTTCAAATTTTTCTGAAAATTTGTGGCAACCAGATTTGCTGAATAGCCAAGCATTATAATTTTCCATAGCAAATGAGACTTTTGCATGGAATAACAAACACTGAAACATTGAAAAAAATGTCTCCATATCGGAGGTCAGGTCTCTACCTCCACCAAATTAAAGTAAAATTTCTTCTGATCAAAAATATCATGTAGAAAAAATACAGCCATAGACTAGAGTCTGTTTTCATAGTTGTTATATCTCTCTTACAAAAACTAACCTGGATTTCCTGAATTTTGCTCTCCATATTTAAATTAAAGCTTTCCATGTCAACCATGGTCATGGTTGGAAAATACTACAACTGCAAAATAAGGCAAATGCAAGATATATATTTTTTCAAATATTTATGCTGTAATTTCGGTATATTTCAGTATGGTATACCCCCTGTTTGCAGGATATGAACACATAATGGAGAGTAAAGCATTTTTTTGATATGTGAGAAATATAAACACCACTCGACTTCTGAATAGAAAGATGGATCCGTAGAGATGGAATACCTTTTCTAAGTTTTTCAGACTAATATTATTATCTTGATTAAGATGACAATAACCCTTTTTTAGCTGTTTAACCTTCTGTATTATTTAAAAGTGTTGGTTTAGTTAAAAAGATGATGTACAAACACTTTTGTTCAGTTACATTTTAGACTCTTGGATCTTCTGCTTTTTAAAAAAATACAGATCAAACGTGTTCTTTGTACTAAAAATGTCTAAAAAATTCAGGAAACACGAAATGTGCTATCAGAAGTTGTAGCCATCATGAAGCCAGGTTTGAAAATATCAGTGATTAAACGACCTACAAAAATAGTGCATAAGCTGTGCAAAGACAGTGCAAACACCCTGAGATTGATGGGAAATGTTTTAGATACTCTGCAATTGTTATGTTGTGATTGTAAGATTTCCATGACCAATTGTATGTGTGGCAAAACAAGAGCAATTATAAAACCTCCTGATACAGACAAGTTTCCAATACATATCATACAAGCGCAGGACAACATAAGAAAACATGTTGATTGTTTATATTTTTACCACAGTAGGTGCAAGGCTATATATTATTGATCACAATGCAAAATCGCAAATGTGTCACACTCATTAAAACTCATTAATTAGAGTGGTGCCGTAGCTAAGTGGTTATAACTCTCATACTTTGTCCGAGAGACCAGAGTTTGATTCTCCTTAGCGGCGATTCAATATGGGCGAGTGAATGTTACCATGTGAGGGAAATTGGAGAGATGGCAATGTGTGTGGTGGGCCGTTGGATGTTGCAGGCCAGGGAGTTTTCTAGTAGAGAGCAGACCCTAGAGCATTTAATGACCATTAAATACTCTAGGACTCACCATCTAAGCCATGACTCTTCCTGGAAATAATATATTCCTCGATATTTGTGAGGCTAACCATGTAAAATATGCACATCTATCTATCTAGAGAATGTCAGACATTCTAATTAATAACTGACACTAGATACATAATACACTATAATACTGGAAAAGCAAAGGGGTTTTCAATAATTTATTTTGACTTTTTAAAGGGACACGAGGATAGGAGAGGTGTACTTTTTCACCAATTTAGAATTGGTTATGAGTACATCTGAAGTTTTGAATTGATACTATTAAAGTTCTATATATTGTTTTAAGTTAAAATAATCTGTGTCATTATATACAGGTTCCTACTTGCAGCTACCATAAATAAACAACCTGATCCATTGATATTTCAGGCATCACCGTTTTGGAACTAATCCGTCCACCATTTTGGTTTTTTTTTAGCCTCATGTCGTTGATAATACGCATGCGCTAAATACATTTGTTTTGGTGCAGCTGGCGGCACGTTCACCAACAGCTCCCCTTCCTCTCACGTCGACAGAAAGGGGAAAGAGGGATATTAAAATTCTGGGTCACTTTCTAATTTCAAGGCCAGCGAACTTGTATTTTAGGCGGCTCTAACCCCTACAATAAGAAGTGCCTCCCTCCGGAAGCAGGGGTCTTACATTACAATTTCACTACTTTAGCTTCGCTTTTTTAGCCCTATTGTGCTAAGCAAAGTAGAGGCTTTAAAATATTAGGCCCATGCCCGGCGACAGGAGTCTTTAAAGTACTTTAAAGGGACTACGAAGAATGGTGTGTAATAAACGGACCACTCAAAAGGTCAAGGTGCAAGAAATTATACACGCTTTAGCACATACACGTCTAAACAACCTGTTTATGAATAATTATTTTTTATGATGAATTTGCTACTTTTTTATTTTCATTATTTAAAAATTTTTCCTTCAGTATTGTTTTTGGAGGCAGAATAAGCCACGATCTGTAAAATATATTAAATATCAGTAAATCGAAAGTTTGTTTTAACGATGGAACAGAGACAACACGAGGACCTTTATTTGTTAAAAATGCTATGTTGCTACCATTCTCGACCCCAGAGCTCTTTGAGATCATTTGAGATAAAGAGCTCTGGGGACGAGAATGATGTTGCTACCTTTAAGAAAGTAATTAATACCTAAGATTTTAAAGTAATTGTTGTTGCTTAGACTCGCTTTATGTACAATAAACATATATTTCGACGGATATAGCTACAACCATCCACATAATCTTTGAGACAAACTGAAATTCTATCAAAAAAACAGAAATGGCCGTTGACGCAAATGTCCATTTTTCCAACTGAGACGGTTTAAACATGTAAAAAGCCATAATTAGCCTATAGCAGCACTGTAAGGCTTCGTTCTAGTGAACTTTTCGGTTTCACTAGTTGAATTCAGAATTTCCTAAGACCCTAAGTCTTAAGTCGAAGCTAAAGCTGAAGTTCCGTGAGCCTGGAGGCAGTACAAGTAGTATAGGGGAGTGAGTATGAGTAGGAAACCGCTCCTTTGACACCTTTAGACCCCAAAACCCCGCCTCCACCCCGTCCACCCCCACCCCCTCCCCTACCCTCCAAAAATCGGTAAATCCGACGGCATCCGAAACCAAATCCGAAAACAATCCGAAACCGACAAACCCGACAATTCTAGCGCATGCGCACACGCCGATAGTGATAATGCTGACATCAACAAAAACCAGCGCATGCGCAGTTGAGTAACGGTATCACTTACTCAAAGCCGACCACTTAGTTGAAATTGAGGTCCGCCCTAAAAATAAAATGGACGACCTTAGGGAAGCTATCAGAAAAATAAGATTCGCCATACCCTCATTATCAACAGAGGCAATTCGCGACGCTCTTGAAGATCTATTGCGGAATGTGCCGCTAGAGATCGTGGCCAAGCTCGTTGAGGAAATACCGTGGGTACTCGGGGGTGTTCCAGAACCTTCCATAACCCTGGAAATGTGCATCGGGGCTGTCGACAAGGAGCCCTGGCAGCTCGGTGTTGTCCCGGACTATTTCAAGACCCAGGACATGTGCACCAAGGCTGTTGATGAGGAACCCTGTATGCTCGCGGGATGTTCCGGACCGTTTCAGAACTCAGGAAATGTATACCAGGGCAGTTGAAGAGGATCCCTGGCGACTATTCGTTGTCCCGGACCATTTCAAGACCCAGGAAATGTGCACTAGGGCTGTTGAAGAGGATCCCTGTGTACTCGGGTATGTTCCGAGTCATCTCAGGACTCAGGAAATGTCGGCTAGGTTCAGGCTCAAATAAACAATGAAGGAACAATGCGATGACTGTGAACGCGTGCTCGACGAGTACGACAGGTGTGGCTGCGGGCGCAGATTCTTCATAAGAGCCAAGCTGCTCTGCTGGTACTGCTACCAGGAGTACATCACTTACAACGGTGGTAGTTGCCCTTGCGCCAAGACAACATAGAAGGCCCTAGTTGAGGTTTTGTCTCCACAATAAAAAGGATGTTGATGAAATTTGGTGACAAAACTGTTAAATCAATGGAATTTTACACTAACGCGACTCCGCTAAACATCGAAGAAGTGAACATTGAAAACCTCGTGCTGAGCGACACCATTCCAGCAAACAAAGACAAGGATGAGCGATTCGTAATCGGCTACAAGAACCAAGACGGCAACCTAGCCCCGCTACTGCTCAAGACACCCGAAAAGGTCTACTCCAAAGGTGTCTCAAGCTTCTGCGAAGGCTCAGCACTCACAATGTCATTCGATCTGTGCGAATACCCCGAGTGGTTGGAAAACTACGAGGAGATCCTGGAGAAGGTGGAGTCCTTGGAGGGCCACTGCTTCACCAATGTCAGCGTGAAAAAAGGGCGATACCTCAGCACTAAATTGAAGGAGTGGGATGGTAAAGTCAGAACCAACTTCCACAAGAAGAAGGTACCGCAGTATAGCTGCGAATGCAAGGCCATAATCAAACCAGCGAGCATCTACAGGCAAGGTGCAAACTACTACATGCAGACCTACTTGGAAGAGTGTAAATACAAAGATGTCGAGCGATACAGCACTTGCTACTTTAGCGACTCTGATGATGACGAAGCTTTCGTCGAACTGTAGGAGGCTTTTATATGGTTGTTCTCCAACCATATAAACAAAACATGAAGGTTCCAGAACTCAAAAAAGAAGCAAAAGCATTGAAGATTCATGGTTACTCTACGATGAATAAACCCGAGCTTCTAGAGGTAATTCGTGGTGCCAAGTTCAAGGACGTCTCAAGTCAAACCGACGGGCCCTTTTGTAAACCCTGTACCCTTCTTGCATGGCAGGAGAATCTACGACTTTACCTCCACAGGCTTGCTCAAAAGCAACGACATGTCGTACATGACTGTGGCCTTGTCATCGATTATGATACCGGAGAAGTGCTCGAAATTGTCTAGTATGTTGAACAACATATTAGACTCTGTATGCAGGTGGAGACTCTAAGTAGCGCTGACATACTGTGCAGATTGAAGTTTTTTCATAAGCTCCTCCTTGGCTTCCTCACGCCCCTTTGCGACAAGCTGCATACGTTCCCGATCATTGATTGAATTTACGATCTTTCTCGTTCGTTGTCGTATTTGCTCTTTGAGTATCATATACTTCTGCTTTTCCTGCAGAATCAGAGTAAATTCATAGTCATCAACTTTCCCATTCTCCACAGCCTTGCTGATTAGATCGACAACGGAGTTGAGCTTAGTCTCTGCCAATAGTCTGATACTCTCGTTCTTCTTTGACTTAACATCTAACCTCTTCCCCGCATTCCGCAGACCCGCTTGCCCCAACCCCACAGCGATTGTGAGGCCCCCCATTGCCACAGCAAGGGGTACGCCAAGCCCCGACAGCATACTACCAATACCAACACCTGAGGTGATGACACTCACAGCTAGCAGACCATGATCCGTGAATCTAACCCATGTACCATGCATTTTAAACTTTTTAGCGAGCTTGTCCCGCTCTTTTGATTCGTTTCGTAGGAACTGCTCGACCTCTTCGATCTTCTGGAGTCTGTACACTTGGCTTTCGTCAGGCTCGTCAGGAGCACTCGGTAAGTTTGGATAAAGCTTTTTAATTTCACTCATATTTATTCTATAAGAAGATGCATCGTTAGCCCTGCGAAGGCCACATTCTTATCGTGATGATACTCGTCTGTCAGCATGAACTCCAAGCGATCTGTGGAGCCCTTCAATGGAAGGTATATCGGAGTGTCAAAACTCCAGGTTAACATGTCCCCCCAAGCGTTTAGCTCCTTGGTGGGCAGCAGGGCGAGAATCTTAGACTTTTTACCCTCCAACAGGCAGTCATCTTCATCCAACTGAGAAACAAGTCTCAGACGAATGTAAACGTCGGTCTTATAGTATGCATCATAGTCACCCTTCATATAATACTTTTTTTTAGGATCGTAGGGTAGACCCAAGAGTTCATGCCTGGCTATTCACAATGGCCGCCAAATCCTCGATCTTGTACAGACCGTTCATAATGGTGATCCGAGTCTCCATTTGATCAGGCCCTACCTTACGGATAGTGGAGTCGTTGTTGTTATAAATATTCAGCCAAGCAGCTCGGATACTGATGGATTTCAGAGCTATCCTACTATCCTGCCCCAGGTAGTCCTCAAATATCGTGGGGTTCACAATGTCTGTGATATAGAGTTGCTTCATCTTTGTTCTAAGAAGAAAAGATGAACATTTACTCGTACAACCCGAGGGCAAAGTACAGCTCCATCAGAGGTGAATGGCCTCCCGGTGCACAGGACCTAGAGCACCAAGACCTGTACGTGTCTACGGACTCGCACATCGAGGTGGTATTCCCCGAGTTCAGCAAGTACCCAATCAAGATCCCCACTAACCTGCTGAATGACCCCGTGAGGGTGGGCTGGACAGGCCAAGCCTTGGACTACTGGAACGTACAGGTGAATTTCGCCTGTCATTGCGCGACGACAGCCTTGGGCATCTCTACTAAGCACCTAACGGGCTCCGTCCCCCTTGTAAACGCGATCTTTAAATTCCATGTATATTACCACATGCGTCGCATCCTAGCAAGGATGAAAGTCCCCATCCCGTATGATGATGGGTTCTCACGCTATACGAACCCTTATTCAACCTCTGGGTATGCGCAAGTATGCCGCGAATATGGCGCGGATCCTAATGGCATATACAAGTTCAAGGCGGTGAGTGCCTCGCTCACCAATGGCAGATGGTGGCCTCAGGTTGATGGTGATTGGGCCAAATTCATCATCCCTGCAAGTCAAGGCCTGACATCGGAAGGTCTAACCAAGCTAAGTGAGAGCATAAGGGTTTACGTGGTCTTGTTACTTGGATCGCAGGCAGGTGCCAAATCATCACTACTGGGCTCGGGCGTAGACAACTACACCGCGAGGCAGATTTTAATGCAGAAGTTTGAAGCCATGGTGCAACGCCAAGAGAATGTGGGGCACGATATTACGGAGTTCCAGAAGGTGCTTCAATATGCCAGTACACCTGTGAATTTTGCCGTTATGCCAAGCGTATACATGCTGCCATCAGACATGAATCTGCGTATAGGCAAGATTGTGGGATATAATAACAACATTTTGATCGCACCTGCCAATGTCAATGTAGGTGTACAGGTTGACGTAAATAACAAACCCATTGCCAGACATACAACGACCGTAGGAACGACCAAGACTATTACCAAGCATACTCCTGTGGAGCCGCCAGGCGATGCGGCAGCCTTCGCCGGGCACAAAACAAGGCAAGAAATTGTGAGGCGGAAGGGGAAGGGTGTCGGTGCCACCAACACCTCCAGAACAGGGAAAAATCCGCATGAGGACACTAAGGCAGCCTTGGTTACGGGAGGAGTAGGACTGATCCTAGCCTACATCTGGCTGAAGAAATAATCGCCTGGCGGCTCCACAGGAGTAGGTACTGCCCTGCTGCTAGCGAAGTCTAGTGTGTTGATCAACACATTAGACGTGTACGTTACGTACACCCTCGAGTCTACGACATCTACGACTTTTTTCCTCCCTTCCCAACGTACGCGACAACAACAGCGACGACAGCAGCAGCGGTCATGTACAAGTGCTGGGCTGCGAATTCGACGACTCTCGCCGCAACTCTGAAGAAGAAGGAGACGACGCTGCTAATGATCCCTGGTAACGCAGCACCTGCCTTAGCTGCAAGATATTTGAGGAATTTTCCGAGTCTTTCCAGCTGCTTTTGTACGAAGCCTTTCCTACCCCCAGTGGCACTTCCTCCGGCGGCACCTGCTCCTCCGCCAGTAACAGCGAGCACGATGGTTGATACGAGCAAGCCAACGGCGGAAACGATGCTCGCGATAGTCAAGCCTTGTTCCTTGAACAAGATTTTGAGCTTTTCCAGCAGTGATGTGTCATCCCCAGCGATCTTCATCAGAGTCTCTTTGATAATCTTCAGTTGGCTCTGAATCTCGGAGGAAAATACGCCGTGTTGCTCTCGTAGGGCTTTCTTCTCATCCCGCAGTTTCTTTAACTCTTTGTTCCAAATGTCTATTTGTTCCTTGGTTGCTCCAGGGTTGGCCTTCTTTTTGTCCTCGAGACTTTTGATCTGCTCATCTCTGGCAAGTATCTTGCTTTCCAACATCCTCAGCTGACCACGGATAGTTTGAATCCCGAGGTCGAGTCCCCTTCTCTCGCGATCCGTGAAGATCTCGCCTCCTCCAAACGAAGTATCTTCAATAAAGCTCTTCGTCTCGTCGAGTACTTTCCCGAGCAGTGGCTCCATATCGATAGTGTCACCCTTTGCCTCGATCTGCTCCACATCGTTCAAGAGCCTCCCGGCCGTTGCCGCGATAGGTGCAATATAGCCCTCGAACCCCATACGCTCCAAGCGATCCATGGAGCGTAGCCCCCTCAGCAGCCCCGGGCCAATAATTCTAAATTTAGCATTATCTTGCCTTGTGAGTCTTATGCCATCTAAAAAAAGCTGTTTATTGTCCAGCTTAAACTCATCGTAAGGTAGCCCATCTAGCTTCGGCACCATCTTCAACCCCATCGCAAGATGTTTGTAAAAACTAGCAACCTTCAGCCTTTTCACCCTTTCCCATTGACTTAGCGTGGTGTCGTCTCCTTCCTTCTCCAGCAACCTTTGCAACCATTCCGGTTGACTTAGCGTGGTGTCTGTCTCAGTCGCTTCTGTCTCAGTCGCTTGGGGCTCAGTGCTGGACCCTGGAATGCCCCCAGGCCGATCGCCTAGCAGCAACGCGGAACGGAGTTCCGGCTCCACGGGAGTAAGGATCTTAAGCTCAATGTTCTCATCTCCGCGGTCAATGTCCCCCTCTGGAATACCTTTAAAAGCTCCTTCATCTGGATTAATCGACATTTATTCAACGAAAATCAGCTACTAATAAACATGTTCGGAACTACGCTCGATCCTTACAGAGATGTAAAGACTATGTTAGCCATGAAAGGGAAGAAGCAGCGTGTCAAGGTGAGTCACGTCCCTAGTACAATCAATCAAAACGAGGATTTATACGTCGACATCCCAAACATGGGTCAGAACGATGTCATTTTCCCCGGCTCTCTGAAGCTCCTTTTCAACCTGGAGCTTACGGGGACTAACACCAAACGTACGATTGTCAGCAACATTGGCAAGGCCCTGGTGCAAAACCTGCGCATCACGTTGAACGGCACCGAGATCCAAAATGTCAGCGACTACAACGTGTTCGCAACCTATAGAGACCTTTGGTTGCCCAAGTTTGATCGCGAGAACAACCTGGTACTGGAAGGGATCAACCCCAACAACGGTACCATCAGAGCCCTACAAGTCAAGGCCAGCGACCATGTCGGTACGGACGAGGAGAAGGCGATCGTGGCGGCGTACGGCAACACCTTGTGTATACCGCTGGGCAAGATGTTTGAGTTGACGAGAGACCTACCCTTCTACCAGGCAGGACTCCACGACAGGCTGCAATTTGTCCTACATTTCAGCCCGTACGGTGACGTGATAAAAGACGCAGGCACAGCTGCCTCTGGAAGCACGGCGGCTAAACCAGCTGATGCCGCGTACAAAATAACCAACATCGCCCTGGAATTTGACAAGGTGCACCACGAGGGCCTCGCGAGTGCTATGATGTCACGCTACAGTCGTCTCGCGCTACCCTACGAGCGGATACTCCGCAGCAAGGTGGTTACCATGAAAAAGGCTGACACGAGCTACAACCTCCAGATCGATACACCTGCCAAGAGTCTCAAGGGCGTGCTACTGCTGTTCGTAGACCCAGGGAAAGTCAAGGCTTACTCGGGCGCCAACGAGGTGTTCTACAACCCGAAGATCGAGAAAATCTCGATCACTATCGAGGGTGAGCCTAATGAACTGTATAGCCACGCCATGCTTCCCAAAGACCACTTGGAACAGGTCGTGAACTTGTTTGGTAGCCATGACTCTGAGGTGAAGATCGGACAGTTTATGACGGAGAGATGCGCGCTCTTCATCGACTTTAGAGCATCACCCGATCACAGCCTGCACGGTAGTGGAAGACCATTGCAGAGGCTAAGTGACGGCATCACGTTGCAGATGACTAAGAAAGCCGACGGGAGCGGTGACATAAAGTGCTATGTGTACTTGCTTCAAGACGCGCAGTTGAACATCTTGAATGGGGGCTTTCACGCGGTGGAGTACTAAGATAAATGGTAGTGACCACAATTTTGTATTTACCCCATGGGATAAATACAAAATAATATGGAAAGCAAGAGCTGTTCAAATTGTAAAAGGAGCCTTTTACTAGATGCATTCAAGGTGATGAAAAATGGTAAACAAACAAAACAGTGCATCAAATGTCTAGATGCTGGCAAGACGTTACGTGAGCGTGCAAAGTGCCCTCATGAAAGGCAGAGGGCCTATTGTAAGGAGTGTAAAGGCAGTCAAATCTGCCCCCATGAAAGGCTGAGGGCACTTTGCAAGGAGTGCAAGGGCAGTCAAATCTGCGCACATGAAAGGCAAAGATCGCATTGCAAGGAGTGCAAGGGCAGTCAAATCTGCGCACATGAAAGACAAAGATCGCATTGCAAGGAGTGCAAGGGCGGTCAAATCTGCCCTCATGAAAGGCTGAGGGCCTATTGCAAGGAGTGCAAGGGCAGTCAAATCTGCCCTCATGAAAGGCTGAGGGGCTATTGCAAGGAGTGCAAGGGCAGTCAAATCTGCCCTCATGAAAGGCTGAGGGGCTATTGCAAGGAGTGCAAGGGCAGGCAAATCTGCCCTCATGAAAGGCAGAGGGCCCAGTGCAAGGAGTGCAAGGGCAGGCAAATCTGCGCACATCAAAAAAGGAAATCCATGTGCAAGGAGTGCAAGGGCAGTCAAATCTGCCCTCATGAAAGGCAGAGGGCCTATTGCAAGGAGTGCAAGGGCAGTCAAATCTGCGCACAAGAAAAAAGGAAATCCAGGTGCAAAGAATGCAAGAAGGCCAAACAATAAATGGCAACAATCGGTGTTCTCGTAGCTGGTGCGGCTATCAATGCACTAGCCTTTAGCGGCTCAAATTTCCTATTCAGTAAACTGTCAGGCCATGGCGAAGCAGAGCGGACGCGGCACGACAAGGCGATTGAACAACTTCAAGCAGCCCAGGCACAGTGGGTAAGAGATAGGCAGGGGAAGATCGACTGGTACAATCATCAACGAGAACTTAAAAGGCAAGCTGGCGAGAGCTTAAAGGAACTCGACGACGGCATGCGAGAGTACTATATAGCAACGATCGAAAAAGCTCCGAAACTGTCCAACTTCTACGTACCTTCCAAGCAACAACAAGACGGTGAGCTGACGTTCATCGTAGGATCCCTGGCCCTCCTCGGTTTTGCCGCGTACAAGTATATGTAAGGTCGCGGAATCGCCTGGCGGCTCCATAGGAGTAACGCTTTTCGACATGTAATAAACATGTCGAAAGTAAAGCATATCGTTACCGAGGAAGAAGCGGGGAAATTGAGCAGTATTTACTACACTCCAGAGCATCTCTGGACTGGTCGCAAAGCTATCAAACTGCTCGCTGAGCAGAGCGGTCTCTCCAAGAAGAGGGTTACTCATTGGCTGACGAGACAGCTGCTCTGGCTTAGACATATTCGAGCCCCTAAACGTATCGACTACCCTCATTTCACCATTACAAAGCCCAATGAAATGCACCAGTTTGATCTGCTCTACATGCCCCATGACAAGGTCTATGGTAACGTCTACAAGTACATCCTCACAGGCATCGATGTAGCGTCGAGGTACAAGGTGGCGAGACCCTTGCGTACGAAGAAAGCCAGCGAAGTCGCTGACATGATCAAGGACATTTACGCGAAGCCCGGAGGCAAAGCAGTACCTCTCCGATATCCGAAGACATTCCAGTGCGACAACGGTAGTGAGTTCAAGTCGGACGTTACGAAGCTGCTAGAGGGCAAAGGGGTCGAATTAAAGCGGGCAACTACCAAGTATCACCACACTTTTACGGCTTTCGTGGAAAGCTACAACAAGGTGCTCGCGGGGAGGCTCTTCAAACCTCAAGATGCGCAAGAGTTGGTCTCTGATGAACAAAGTACCACATGGGTCAAGCACTTGTACAGTATCGTCAAAAGTCTCAATAACACCAAAACTGTCATGATCGGCATGAAGCCCTCGAAAGCGATCAAGATGGATGAGGTACCTCTTACAAAAAGTCAAGAATACCCCGAAGAAAAGCCATTACCCGAGGATGGCCTCTACCTCTACCTCCTGCAGCCGGGAGAAGAGCATGGTGATCAGAGAAGACGTGCCACTGACGCATGGTGGAGCAAGAAAACGTATAGACTCGATCATATCGTGGCTGGTACCCGTCTGCTGTACTATCTGGCAGATGGGCCTGATCGCAGCTTTGTGTCAGAGGAGTTGATGTTGATCCCAGAGGATGTTGAAGTACCTCCGGAGCATGTCAAAGAGTGGTAAATTTCTCGTCTTTGTGATTCAAAAGAGTCACAAAGGCTGTCTCTGCTGCTTATACCATGTCGATGTCGAACATTCCCTCGAACAGCTCACGCGTATCATCGTCAGGCAGGGTAAAGTGATTTTTGTGAGAGCTCGCAGCCCCCAGGGTGTCCTTCTTAAAACGACACCAGGTGTGTATTGCGTTAGGATCGTCGCATGTCCCGAGTATAGTACTCTCTGGGGTACTTTGTCCTCAGTATGCCCAGGCTCTTCCCCAGCTGTTGACGCTGGCATCTGATCATGTAGTAGGGATGTTTATCATGCGGATCGTTCTTTTTAGCCACGCATAGCACGTTGTCATAAGGATATCCCTGTGGAACGTGCCTCTGCTTCAGCTCACCAATTTCTTTCTCTCTCTCCTGGAGGTCGTCCTCTAGGTTGGAGATGGTTACGTCCCTTTGTTCAAGATCGTCCGTAAGGAGTGCCATGGCTTGACTCTGCTCTTCGAGGGTTGCGGCAAGCTTTCGCATTTCTCTAGGTAGCACCTCCTCTACAACCCACCCCAAAAAGGGTGCTGCTTCGGGTCTGCCACACCTCAAGAGGAAGCAATAAAGACCGGCCTCTGTCAGTAAAACTGTATCTGGCTGGGGGTGGACACCGGTGTCCACCCCTTGGAGCTCAACAACAGCGTCACCTTTCCGCATTTTGTACTTGTTGGGGACAAGTCTTTGAATAGCTTTTACTCCCGCTTCCCGCTTATAACCCGCGGCTCTCCAAACATCGGAGGCAACGATGCATTGACCTTTACCCTGAACAAAGAATGATCGGACTTGCTTTCCTTCAAAGTAATCAACCACAAGAGACATTTTGCTTGTGAGTTTTCGGAATTCGGGGGATCATGTTGAGAGGGACGGTTCCATCAGTAAAACTGTGTCTGGCCGGGGGAGGTAAATATTGACCCCCCTTTTCACAATATTTTTAACGTCCTTATATAGCTCCAAGGTGTACTCAGAGAGTACACCTTGGAGCTCAGCGTGCGTCAGCCTTCGGTTCACCAAGGGTAGCTCAAAGCGTGGACCAAGGGGGCCCATATCGAGGGCCCCCTTGGATCCCACTATTTCGATACTGGGTGTGTAAAATATCAACTACACCATAGAGCTCGGTTCACTCCAAAATTTTCCAAGTCCTGGGGTGCTCCAGCCTAACGTATAGGCAAGAGTGCTTGGCTTTTTTCAGCTGAGCCTTAATAATGGAAATTTCTCCCCCACCCGAGATTACATCGTTCTCTTCATGAATAAGATCAAACTCCTTCCGATTCTTCGGATACCAAACAAAAAGCTGCTTCATTTGGTCTCTTACTGTTATTGGGATCTTCTTATATCTTTGTGTTAGCAGCCACAAGCTATGTCTTTTGTGTCTACCCGAAACAGCTAGTTCTAGCAACGCCCCACGAGTTTTATCGAGGGTTTCGTCGGCTATCATGTCGTCAATGATGAAGAGGGTCTCCTCGCCGGCTAGGAGCTCCGACAATTTTTGGATCCAATAGAACAGCTGCTCCTTAGGCTTTATTAGGAACACATAAGGGTCCTGCCACAGCGAGGATCTTGTCAAGTAGGTTTTGTTCCAACGGATGGTTGGACATAGAATCACGATATTGTGATAGTGGTGCTTGTATTCGTTCTCAAGCAGGTCCAATACACGCTATGTCTTGCCACAGCTTGTAGGCCCGGTAAAAATTGCCGTATGTGGGTCTTTAACGGAGTCAAGGGCCATTTATTCTTCGTGTCTGCCCTAGGGCAAACACGAGCGTGGTCAGTTATTTTGGCTTTGGCACGATACTCGCAGGGATCCACCCCTTGCTGACGGCCATCTCGCGGCTGGCCCTGCCCGCCGAGAAGTAAGCCACCATCTTCAGAGCATCACTGGTATCCATCTTGGTGCTGGGGCCCGTGATGCCTAGGAACTTCTTCCCGACCATAGCATAGGTAAAAGTGAAACCTAGGTCCACGACCGTTTCGTATAGCATGTCGATAATCTCCTTCTCTTTTGGGGTTACGTTTGAATTCATGGTTTATTATAGGCTTATCCCATCTTGAAAATGTCGATATCAGGCTGACGCTCTTCGCGTTGCTTTTGCGTGGGCTGAGGCGCACGTACTCCTGTGGAGCTGCCGGGCGATGGCTCTGAGGTTTCGGCAGGCTGGTGAGCCGGCTTCTTACGGAAAACATAGAACCCAACTCCTACAAAGGCGAGTATGGCAACAAGGCCTCCACCATGGTATACGGCGCCTGACTGTACGGAACTTGATCCAGAACTCGCTCCAGAAGAGGTTTTGACTGTAGATTCTACAGTACCCTCTTGTTGCTTCAGTTCCTCCTTCCTCTTCTTCATCAGTGCCGCCAACTTGTGACCCTGCGCAACTCTCCCAGGATTCTTTACCGGCTTTGTAATGACTCTCTCTTCTTGTGTCTGTTGCTCGCTCATTTCTTGTAACTCGTGAGACTTACAAAACTTCTTTTTTACATCAAGACGGATAGATCTTGATCATTCAAAGAATACATCCGGGAGGCCTTCAAACCGTTTCTGCCAGCGTATCTTATCGCATGCATATGTGGAGTCCTCACTAAATTACATGCCTGTGGCGGAAATCGATCAGCTGCTGGTGTCAGGATTTCCAAAGCGCGTGAGTGGGAGTCACCGTAGATACCACACCAATCTGTGTACCGCGTCTTTACTCTGCTCTTGCATAATGAGTTTGCTACATTGTTCCCCTGTTCATACACTTCATAATTGTCAAGATCTATCTTTGATAGACTATTCCCCATCTTTTTCTTGCTGTTCATCCTCCTGCTCTTCACCCACCTTGGACATGGAGAGTTGACAGTGGTTGACAGTATGAGCAACGACTAACAGGGGCGCCAGAAACTTCCCAAAGGCGTAGTACACGAGGATGCCCAAGTCAGCCATGCTGTCCTTGATGATCGGATCCTCTTCAATGTCCGCTCTCAGACCCTCTGCGCTGTCGAGCTGCACCACACGCCCTACGGCTTTGGTATACAGACTGATTGCCTGCGACGACAACGCTTTGGCAGTTTTTTCCCCTTTCTCCTGGAGTTCACGTTGAACGTACTCATTGTGGATCTTCTCGAGTACCTCAGGTGACGCCTTGTCGAGATAGCTCTCGGTGCATTTTTTCGGTAGGAGATGCTTTTGCCCTTTACGTATAGCATCTTTCAAAGCTTGACGTTTGTCGATAGGTTTGTCGCGTTGCTCGGGAGCATCGAGGGCTCCCGCTGGTGTGTCGACTTCATCAAAAATCTCTGCAATGTCTCTAACCATGTTTATTAGACGGCGATAACGAAGGAAGCAAGCAAGGATCAAGACGTACGGTAGTAGTATGGTGAGACATAGGCATGTCTCGATCAACATGTTTCTTCTCTCAAGACTCTAAAGGCACCGTGTGTACCCCGTCATCGTGCACAACTCGCTTATCGTAGAAAGCCGAGAGCCCCAGCTTGTTTTGCTCATACGTGACTATCCCCTGGTTGCGCACCCGGAAACCAACGTTTTTAGCAGTGTCTAGGGCACCCTTTAACGTGCTCAGGTACCTAGACCACGTCACCGCATTCTGCCTTTTCGACATCCCCTTACACGAAAACTTTGTACCTTCTTGTCCTTCAACGAAATAGCACTTGGCTGTCAAGGCAATCATACGAGACCCGATGAATTCCGGTTTGAACAACCCTCCAGTTCGACTCGAGTACTTGTCGGTGACGAGCCAATTTTTCACATCCTCGTCGTACTGCTCGAGGAATTCAGGCAATACCGCACTGGTAGGCTCTATCGATGCTGACCCCGTGCCTACCCTTGCGGATCTCGTACGCGTCTCCGATCTCTTCAAGATCTTCTAGGTACGGGCTTCTCATTGCTGCATCGACCTCCTTCTCGTTCCTTGTGAAGCTAGTGTTGGCGTGCCTCGCGAGATCTTCGATCATTTTCTCGTAAAAGCTGTTCCCCTTCAACTTGGCAGTATCTCCCGCAATGCGCTTGTCGGGGTCTTTATCGGCTTGTCGTCGTGCATCGACAATCTCTTCCGGAAACCACGCGAATGGTTTACCTCGCGAGTACTTGAGGAACTGGTAAAAGGCGGTGACTTTCAGCCCGTGCTCGAGGTACCATTTTAGCACGGGAGTGTACAGCAAGATCTTTTCGGCTTTCATCAACCCCAAGAGCATTTTGGTTCCTGGAACACGTTTGCGCCCTGTCTTGGTTAAGTACTCGTGCATGTGCTCGGGGATTTGGGTATCGGGTATCTCTTTAACAACAAACAGCGGAGACATTTCGCTAAACTTGTCGTGCAGCTCGGTAGGTACTTCTATATCAACTTGTGCAAAGCCGAAGAGCGAACCATCTAGAACACCTTGCCCCAGAGCCTCCAATCCTGCTGTCGGCTCGGCGATCTTTATCAACTTCTCCTTATCGCAAGGGAAGTCCTGCAGCAGGGTACTCGGGTGGAGCATGTTCGCATCGTAACCTAGAATGGTCTTGCACTTGCGGGGTTCGTTGTAGATGTGAGATCTTATGGCTGTCACATCCCTCTCGTGGTACCGACAAAAAACAATCGCTGGGCCGCCAACCATCGCAGTCCGCAAGAGCTCGTAGGCCTCGTTCCTCGTACACTCGCAGCAGGCTTTTTGGGTCTCGATGCAAGCCTTGCACCGGGTTTTGAAGCAGTTGTCTTGGCACTTGTGCATGCAGGGTTCTCCTGGCGCATAGAGCTCTAACTCGGGGTTCAAGCGCAGAGACTTGTTCAGAACGTAGCGCATCGACACACCTGGGATACTAACGGCATCCTTGAGAATGTCGATCTCGTCGTCATAGTATTGCAGCCTCGTCTTGTCGACGGCTTCGACGAAAGGTATCACGTCGGCTAAGTTGTAATCGCACAGCCAGTCCATCATAGTGACGCAGCCTCACTCGTAAAACTCTCCCTCGGGGGATAGGGTATTTTTCCCGCTAAGACGACTATAGAAGTCCTCGTGCTCGACGGGGCCGACATGGTTCAGCTTGTCGTAGTCCGACAGCCATTCGTAAGGGAACACGAGCTTTTCGAGCTCACATTCCAGAGACCTGCACCAGCCGTCGTAACTCATCCCGGGGGCGAGAAAGTTCTTGATATCGAGGAATTTGAACTTCGAGGTTGTGAGGAACATGTAGTCATTGTCCTTCTTCGCCACTTTGATCTTCTCGTCGTCGTCGGTAATTTGCTCGACAAAGTACCGCTTGATCATGTTGATGTCGTACTTTCCACTGTTAAAACCGATCACCGCCACTTGATTCACCCACTCGTTCCAAGCTTGTTGGGACTGGTTGGAGAGCATGTCAAAATCCTCTGGTTTGGGGTGCAGTCTTTCGACTTCTTCAACGATGAGAGCTTGCCTTTTCTCGAGCTGCACGACAAACTTCTTAACCAACACCTTGGGATACTCGTGCATGATGAACGTTGGATGTTCATTAAGACTATCGTGAATGGCCACACTTACTGGGATATGCTCCGAGAGGTATGTTAGATCGGATGTTTGCCGCTGGTGTAAAGGTGCTAGGAGAGCTTCAAAGTCAAACACGATGAAGTGGGGGTAGGGCCGAAATTCTTTCTTGAAGAGCCTCTTGATTTTTGGAGGGCTCTCGCACTCCCAGATACTGACGAGGTTGTACCCGAGTTTTTGGATGTGGTCCTCCTTGCATTTGGTGACAACGTACCGATTTTTGTCCGCGTTGGTTCTTTTTGGTTGACATGGGCATCCATGCCACTTGCAGCCGTGATATTCGTAGACTGTTTTGGTTTGGGGCTCATAGCCGTCTACTTTGTAGACCTCCTTCTCACCATCACGTATAACACGTTCTCCCCCATGCCCGCAGAGTGCGTGATGTATGTGGCTTCCCGTCTGCTCCGACATTGCCTCTAGCCATTGACACGCCGCGTAACTGAAGCCATCTTCGTCGTAAAAGACCTTTTCAGACTTGCACGGCATGCGCTTGACCTTTTTGCCTTTGCAAATGATTGTCGTCTTGACACCTTCGCATTCGTTCTTTTTATGCCGCGTGAGGTTTTCGGTTCTGGTGAAGATCTGACCGCAAGCCTCACATTCCCAGCTCTGAGTCAAAACATCCATCTTCTTGATGTAGAAACAGTGGCCATCCAGCATGCCGAGGTTGATCGTGTCTAGCCCCTCCTTGTACTGATTCTGCCCGTAAACTAGCCGCCATGGGGCCTTGGTGGAGTTCGTCTTGGGCTCAAAGACTCTGATGTTGATCTTGAAGTGTTTGGCAATACCCTCAAAGTCCACCAGCTTCGTGGCACGTACCTCTTCACGCTTTAGCTTGGAGTCCTCGTAGTACTCTCGTGCTAGGGTGAGAGCTTCCCGCGTGATGTATTTTTCGCGCTGCTTTCGCTCTTCCCGGTAGTGCGCCGCGAGGCATCTCCAGAAGCACAGGCTGTCGGTTCTTTCGTCCTCTTTGTCAAAGCCGTAGATGCACCTTTTGCCCCGCAGCCAATCTGGCAAAGGTCCACATCCAAGTAAGGGCTCCCTCGTAGAGATGATCTTGACCTGTACATGCTTGAAGACTATCTTGCCCTCGTACGCTTCGGGGGTCTCGATGGTTCTGTCGGGTGGTAGGTAGGCTTTGGTCCAGAACTCCGCATCTTCCAGAACCAGACGCTTCATCTCGCATTCTTCTAGGAAGGCTTCGATTTCCGCTATGCTTGATAGCGAGCTGGAGCTCTTGGTCTTGTGGTAATCTGCTACATCGCCACCACCTCGGTAAATATCACAGCTAAAACTGTAGACTACCTTGACGCGCATGTCTACGTGGGGTGTGATTTTTCGCATGATAGCCTCTGTCAGCGGTTGGTTAAGGTTCTTGTTGAACCGCCAGGTCTTGATGCGGTTTCCGTCTTCCAAAAATTGCGTGTCATTCTCGTCAAATATGTGCTGGATATCTTCGATTCCCTCCGGGTTCGTGGTCTGCTTCTCCTCCCTCCCGAACATGTGTTTGAGGTCGGCGATTCCCTGATATTCGTCCTCGATGGTGATCTGTTGGACCTCATCGTAAAGCGTTGTCGCTCCCGAGATTTGCTCCTTCGCCTTGTTATAATAGAAAGTAACGGTATCCCGCACGCTCCGTAGTTGATCGGCAAGAGCGTCGCGAGTTGCTGCTACTGGTGCCGACACGGTGTCGTATAGTTTGCTAATGGCGTTCCTGAACCAACTCATCTTTATTATAGGTAGAGTTCAACTTCAAAACACCGGTCCTTGAGTAAGGGATACCGTTACTCAATTGCGCATGCTCGAAGTTTTGTTGATGTCAGCATTATCACTATCGGCGTGTGCGCATGCGCTAGAATTGTCGGGTTTGTCGGTTTCGGATTTGTTTTCGGATTTGTTTTCGGGTGCCGTCGGGTTTACCGGTTTTTGGAGGGGTAGGGCTGGGGGTGGGGGTGGAGCGTTTTTAGTGGGGGTTTGACGATCGAAAGGTCCTACTCTACTTTTACTCACTCCCCTATACTACTGTACATCGAGTTTGGGAAGACTTGTGGTGCGAGTTTGTGAATTTTTTTTTGTCAAAAATCGAAAAGTCTCAATATTTATGTGGGTGATTGTAGCTAGCTAGTTCAAAAGGTTTGAAGTTTATTTTATTAGAAGTGTCGAGTTAAAAGCAATATAAGTACTTGTATCGAATAAATCATGAATAGCCAATATATGTAGGGACTTTTTCTGTCATTTTTAGTTATATTTGGATGCCCAATATGATATTTGAGATGATTTAAGTTATTGTTTTTGTCCTCAGTGATCATAAACCTTTCCACCGCCATTAGCTCGACTTTTTTGTAAGTCAATAAAGTCGATATCCAACAGCCGTTTCGTTGCCCCTTTAAACTACGGATTTTCTATATTTAGGTGTAGAAATTTAAAAATTTGATGCTTTTTTATAAAAAGTTTTCATACTCAATTAATGAAAACTAACTTGGATTGTAAGGAAAGTAAAATATCAAAATTTGAAAAGGTTTTTGTCAAGCGCGCATATTTCAGGGCCCTCTAGTGACGAAGCATTAAAGTTATCTAATAAGAAATTCATTGCGCTAAGGTTGTAGAGATTTTCATCTCTGGAGATGTGGTGTGTTTTTGATAATATAAAGCTCCCAGTTCACAGGGCAGAGAAAAAACTAATTTGGAATGAAATTGATTTGAATCGGCTGTAGAGAAACCTTCCTTTTTATCTTAAGAACAGCCTCACGTTTCAGTCAATACCGATTTTAACGGAATATCCCAGCATTCCCATAGCGACAATTATTGTTCTCCGGCTTTAGCCGGTAGAACTTTAAAATGGGCTTCTTTTTTTGTCGCCGTTTTTACTATCGAGACTAGTGAAGCACGGAAGGGTACCAGTCTAGTGTAGCGGCACATAAATTATTAGTTTTTGAGTGTTAAATAACACCAGAACTATCCTGTTGAACGGTACAAAAAGGTACAAAAACCTATATTTTTACAAATAAATCATTTTGAATTATTATTTTATGTTCAGTTAGTTTCGCCAGTTTCACCAAGCTACAACGGTTGTTTGTTATTTTTTTTGTGATCTGAAATTTTATGAAGCTAGATTTGTATTTGCTCACAAGGAGTTTCAAAAGGCTAAAATTCTTCTTAAAAAACGAGATAAATCAAAAATAGTTGTTTTTATCGATTTTTATGTTTTATCTAGTTTTCAAAAAAGATGTGTTTACAAACTTGCTTGAACTTCTACTTTCATATTTTTCTTTCGTCTTTTGCTGTGGCAGTTGAAAATAATTAATTATTAATAACGTGATCACTTTTTCCGCACAATTGGAGAATTAAAACAAATACATGGAGGATTTGGTATAAATCAGTAATACGCCGCGTAGAACTTCCTGCCGAAACGGCTGGTTTATTTCAGGATCATCAGCTTACTTTTTAATTTCTTAATAACTCAAATTATAGAAATACCGATTTTTATTATTTACCCTGGTGGTAATGTAGTAAGTCCAATTTTAATCCAAGAAATCGAAAGCACAAGCTGGATATTCATACCCACTACTCGTTTTTATAGCGTATGGATCAATTAGATTGTTTGCCCATTAGAGCATGTTTACATGCACCAGCTACAAGAAACCAAGTTTCGCGAGAATTAACTATTTTTTTAAAAACGATTTGCACTAAATTTTCCTTTTAATTTACCTAAAACTATATATAGTAGATGTGAACTTCAACTTTAACGGCCTTCATCTTAATGTATCCTACATAAAAGCTCTGAAACGGTGTGAAAAAAATGCATTAAAAATCGCGTAATTTAATTCTCGCAAAATATTAGGACTTGTTAACTTCGTGTAACTTAGAATTTCTCGCGAAAACTAGTGTTCTCACCAAAACTAATTCCCTAAAGGTATATCGCTTCTGAAACAAAATCTGCTGAATGGGCCCAGTAGCGATTTTTTAGCGAACTATCATTAGACGAACACATTAAAATGATAACCCAGCTATTGAAGTTGCATAAAAAGAGCTCTTTGAGGAAAATATTGGATATAACAATCTTGCAATGTCGTCAACAACAATTAGCACCTTTTAAGAAGTGGAAGTGGACACGCTTAAATGGAGAATCTCATATCGAGACTATGTAACTATTTGTGGTGACGAACTTCAAATTTGGATGTCTTGTCTCAAGAGAGGATTGTACGTATTTGTTTATTTGTTGTGTTTTTTTTAGTATGGAAATAGCATGGGGATAAAGATTCCAGCATACAGAAACTAGCAAAAGGCTATAACAGAGAGAATTAGAACCAGAGCATTATACGCACAAGTATTTGAAACTTAATTAAAAACATATCCACGTAATAAATATTATTGCGTGTGGTGTAGCAATGTCCGTAAATGGGAGTTCTATTCCAAGTTATTTTGGATCTTCTGATCACGCTGACTAACGGGAGTTGTTAGAACAAAATTATTTTTATTTAAAATTTTTCAGATACAATTTCCTGTTGCGTTTGGTCAACGCGGCAACAAACACAATTTCCGCATTTTCTCATACATAAAATGGCCGCTGCAAAAGACTGTGAGTAAAAATTTTTAGAAATCTTGATCGAGAATATCAAATGGAAGTCTTTTTGCACTAGAAAAGTTCTAGAAATATTAAAGAGGGTCTTTTTTCTTACAATGTTTGTTTTTCCTAAATTTTAGACAATGACTTACAACAGATCGTTGAATTATTATCACAAATTAAATTCTCACATGCTACAACGAAACTATGGCGCGGTGGTGAGAGCATTTAGATTAAAAATGTAGAAAGTAAATTCGGCGTAGGTTTCGAGCACTCTTCGGAGAAAAAAAACATTTCCCACTGACAACTTCGTTTCAAGTATTTAAAGAGTTCAGGTTACGATGTTTAAATCTGTGACGTTGCAAACCTATACAATCCTGACACGCGAGATCATAATTATACATATAGTTTAACCACAATTTATCAAACTAAGGCTGGCCAACCCATTTTTGAAAACGTTTTGTTGAACTATACCGTGTCTTATGTAATGCTGATAATTTCGGGGAAAAAAATTGCGCTGGTTATATGCGAACCTTTTTTATGTGCTAACATTAATTTGACGACATACAGTTATATTTGCATCTGTTCTGTTCAATGCCATCACGGTTAAACGATTCGACACTCTGGCGATTTGTTTTTTCACACTTGCTTGCATAAAAACATAAATCAGCGCATCAGATATGATGTTTAAACGAGTGCCAAGATTGAAATATCCAGAGACTGTTTTGCCAACATTTGACGACGCAAGCACGATGAAGTCTGGTATTCCTTTAAAAATGATAAAGGTAGTTAGAATAAGGAATGGTGAGAGCAAACCAATTTTTTTCTGTCGTTTGTGTTTCACATTGAGATGTCGAATCTTAACCAACAAGTAGGTGTAAACTACAACGTATTGAACGATTAGACATATCGATAAAGTGGGGTACAGTTTCTTAATTACTTTATTAATATCGACAAGCAAGCGAGGGTTTATTTCCAACACAAAGGTAACGACGGTGATGTGAAATGCGCATAATACCCAACCAATTAGAGACAACTTATCTTTGTGAGCTTTAAACCAAGAGACATGGTATCTTACGCTAAACTGCTAAACTGCTAAAAATCTATCGAAGGTTAGTAGTATCATGGTTATATAGAATGGGAACAGCAACGCATGGTCCGTTGCTAGAAAATGTAGCTTGCCCATCATATCTTTTATAGAAGACTCAGTCTTAGGTAAACATAAAGAGATCCATGATAAGACGCACTTGATCATTTCCGTTGCGGCAAGTGTTGTGAGAAAGTTTTTTTGCAATAAAGTTGCTTCATTGCCACGGTTCATCAAAACTATGCCGATCAAGTGTAATAAAAATGCTACAGAAGTGATAAAAGGCTCTAATATACTAATCCAGTACATAACTATTGACTTTTTGTATTTGTTAGTGTGTGTTGATTTATTTGTTGTTTGTTTGTTGTTTATTTTTGTGTATATTATACTTGTGTTTATTCGTTCGTCTGATTTTTTATCCTGTGCTTGGTTAATTATTTATTAAATATTTTGTTCTACACTAACCATAAAATATCTGCAGCAATAAAAAAAAATTCAAATAAAAATTGGACTGATAAAATCACATGCCGATGAAACAAGAAAATTAATAATGATATTTCATTACAATTTTTTATTTCGGCAAATAATACACAATGGAAAATCAAAAGTGTAAAGATATCACGTTTGCTCTCAACGTTAAAACCGTCTTTTATAACTTTTTCAGCCACCATGTCAAAATCTTTTTACAAAAAAAAACACAACTTGTGAGTGATGAGTAATGAATAACTTCAATAGGCTAGACTTGTGGGTTAATGTGGAATATTTCCGTTCAATTTTTGGTGGTTAATTTGTTTCCTGTATCAAACGGATAGAGGCCTTAAACATATATTTTGGCGCAACTTTATAGGTACGATAAGCAGCTGTTGAATTTGTTATAAAATGACTAAAACTGTCTGCTGATTTTGTCCTAAAAACGCTATCCACTTTCGTTGAGATTTTCAGATTTTTACATTCCAAATTTCCCATTCCAAAAATAGAAGAAAAATAAGTCTGGTTGTAAAACGGCAATACATACGTGACAAAACTGCATCCTTTGAAACATTGTTAAAACTTATCGTTACTTCTTACTAAACGAATTCTCTGATTTGGTGACTTCCCCTCCCCCACTATCATAATATATTGTACGTCGCGGTTACATCTCTTGCTCTGGGGTGCAGGATATCAGCCCCCGGTCCCGTTGTTTGCTCTAATATGCCGAGGAGAAACTGAATATTCCTGACACCTTCGATCGCAGCAGAGAGAATTTTGCCTTTTTGATAAAAAACACAAAAACCCTGGGAACTACGGTGTTTTTTTTGCTGGAAAAAAGGGAGGCGCATTTCTTTTCCAAGCCACTCTGTTACTATGGTAGCTTGTATTAAAGATTGCATCCCTTGCAACGACGGAAGTAAAACAAACACAAAACTGAGCTGATCAAATCAACTCAATTTTTAGCTAGCTGGCTTGACATAAAACAATAATGGCAAAATATGTGATTGCAGGAAAATCAGATTGTCCATTTTATGCAAGAGCTGAAATGGTGGCTGATGAACTTTCACTCAGACTGCTGGATTTCTCAGTCCATAAAATAGTTTTAAAACCAGATGAATGGGATAAATGGCTTTTAAAATTGTGTGGGGAGAGAGGATGGAGTTACAACGGCGATTCGCCAATTATTTGGAGAGAATTGATTAATAGAGGTGGTAAAGGGATTCTATTAGGTGGTTGCAATGACTTTTTGGAAATGGCAAAAGGTTATTATGAATTGACTTGCGTAAAATCGACAGAAACTCTAAAATTAATAACAGATGAGAATGAGGAGACAAAGAAAATTACTGAAAAAGAAGAGCAAACAAAGTTGTCATCCAAAAATTTATTCAAAATTTCTGTCATTAATGCACATAGTAAAATCTCCTACAACCTACTTTCACATATTTGTTCTGGAAAATTAAATATCGGCACAGTTAAAAACAAAGATATATCTCTTAGTTTACATTGCGTCAATGATGATATGCATGATTTACTTGATGGTACCAAAATGGAATTGCAAGATTGTGCATATGGTGAGCTAACTCATGTATCTGTTGAGACAGATACAAAATCCACCTTTGAAAATTCTGACTTGGTTATATTCATAAATGAATCTGAAGATCTAGTAAGAAATACATTGCAAAAATTCAAGAATTATGCATTAGAAATTAACAGAATGGTAAACAAAGAAGCAAAAATTGTTGTTGCTGGAAAACATGCCATGTTAACATGCTATGTATTAATTCATTTTTGTACAAACATTCCAAAGGAAAATTTTTTTGCATTGTCAAGGTTCGAAGAAAACAAAATTAAAGCAGCTCTAGCAAAAAGGTTAAATATCATTACTTCCTGTATATCAAATGTTATCATTTGGGGAAATTCACCGGATTTTATTATTGATCATTCTTTTGCGACTGCCAAAGGATATGAAGGCTCTGTATGGGCACCACATATTGGAGAATTTTCGTATGCAATTAATGACATTATTTACGAGAAGCTGTGGTTAAATGAGGAATTGCCCGTGACCATAGATGCACTTCAGTCAAAAAATATCGCAGATTTTTCATTATCATATTCTGCAGCTATTTTATCTCAACTTCAAGATCTCATGACTCCATGTTGCAGTGGTTTATTTTCCTTGGGATTGGTTTCTAAGGGTTGGTATGGTATTCCAGAAGGACTTGTATTCTCATTTCCAGTTACTTACGAAAATAATAAAGTGAATGTTGTACATGATTTGAATGTTAATGCAAGTATGAAGAGTAAACTGAAAGAAGCTGGTGAGAAACTTCAGAAACAATGTAATGAGTTGTTGGAAAGTATAAATTAAGATAAACACTGCACGTTTATAAAAAGTGTATATATAGATAGCTTCTAATATATCTTATACAAAGCAAGTTTATAAATATTTTTGCATCAGTTTTGTTTTTTCGAAGCGCAGACATGTGATTATTTGATACTATGTGAGCCTAATAAGCCTAATTTAACACAATATATACAAAAAGTACTCAACCAGTATTTCAAATGTTAGTCAGCAAAAAGTGTTGGTAAAATTTTACGAAACATTTTTTATCATCTTGTTTTATTTTCGTATGATCTATTTTCCTGAATTTTTGCAACCTACTAACTTTGCACACCTTTATTTTGTTTTAAGGGAGCATTAATGTACAAGCAAAGATACTTACAAAAAAAGTCAGTTAAAATAGTTCGTAATTTGGTACTAAATATTATTCACTGATGAAAAATTTGGTCACTTTTAATGAACTTTTTTCACAGGTAAAAGGTAAAGATATATAGTTATAGTTAATAATATATAATAGTTTTTTTCTAATTATTTTTATGTATTGTTGACGGATGAAGTAGTCCCTGGAACATGCCTAAAGTGTGGCTTTTATTTTACGTTTGTTTGTTGTTTAATATCTACATAATATTCTTTGCATAAATTGTTTGTATTATAGCAATATATCATGTTTTTTATTTGTTTCATGTTGTCGTAATACCACATTTAAAAAAAACTTCTGTGATATTTTCCAAACTTCAACCTTTATATCCCTGCGGACTATCCTGAACTATTTATGGCTTCATAGTCATATAACTTGGAACAATGTAGAATATCCTGACACTAACTCATCTCAGCTAGTGCCACCCTTTTGCTTCGTCATAATTAGTTTCTCTCATGCAGCTTGACAGAATGGAATGAATTGTCAAGGAAAAAATAACCACTGCAACATACACAACACTCGCTAAATCCACGCACTTTCTGTCCGTAAAAATCACTGGATTCATACGAAAAATTTGCTAGCTAAAATAGAGACGTCTTTCGAAAAGTAATCCATGCAAAAATTATCCACTGAAGGCATCACTTCCATCCTATACAAAAGAATTAAATTTAAATTTTTCAGCTTGGATGACAAGAAATATTCTTTATAAAAGTCATGCTTAATACGAAACAATTTAAAGAAGTTGTGAGAATCTATTTTCTGGGGAACTACACCAAATGACCGCCCCCTTTAGCATGGCATAATTTCTAAAACTTTGACTTCCCTAACTTTTATTAGGGCTTTTAATTGCTATAGTTCCGAAGCAACAACAAAAAAGCAAACAACAAAAATGGCAGATAATGTTTGAAGTACAGTAGACGTCCGTTAATTCGAATGCCCCTTAATTCGAACTTTCCGTTATTTCGAACAAATTGCCAAGTCCCTTGGGTTTGGTTTAATAAAGTCTTATATTTTGAGCTGCTTAATTCGAACTCCGCTAATTCGAACATTTCGCTAATTCCAACAATTTTTTAGTCCCAAGGATACATTATGCTCGTTAATTCGAACTTTTGTGTATCGATAAACAAAATCTTATGGGAAAATAAAAAAACGTTTTCATTTTTATTCATTTTTATTGCATCAATGGTGGCAAAATTCCTTTCAATTTATCAATTAAATTTGCATTTCCAATAAAATGAAGTTTACAAGGAATTTGGAGGCCTTGCCCATCGCCAAGCAAACAACGTTAAAAGATTTTTATAAAAAGTTGTATTAGCATAAAACCTTTAAACGTTTATTGAAATTCTTGTTTTTTCTGAACTTCCGATAATCCGAACATTCGTTAATTCGAACAAATAATTTAGTCCCTTGCGTGTTCGAATTAACGGACGTCTACTGTATATTGTTTCATGTCATAACTACACTTGAGTTTGTGAACAGAGGGGGATGTCAGGTTTGGTATCGGGTGGCCCCAAACCAGATGCGCGTGTTTCCATTCTTAGCCTTAGTAAGAATTATAATTATCTCGTGGAAACGCCTGCATCTCTCGTGGAACACCTGCGTCTCGGCGACTCTCGTAGAATCACCTACATCCCAGCGACTTTTGTGGAAATGCCTACATCTCAACGACTCGTGAAAATCGCCTACATCTCAGCGACTTTCGTAGAAGCGCCTACATCTCAGCGACTCTTGTGGAATCACCTACATTTCAGCAAATCTTGTGGAAACGCCTACATCTCGGCGACTCTCGTGGAATCACCTATATCTTAGCAACTCTCGTGGAATCACCTACATCTTAGCAACTCTCGTAGAAACACCTACATCTCAGCGAATCTCGTAGAAACGCCTACATCTCAGCAAATCTCGTGGAATCATCTACATCTCAGCAAATCTCGTGGAAATGCCTACTACCTCTATGGCGTATCTTGTAGAAACGCAACTTATTTATTAGGGAAACAAACGCAACTTCATCCCATTTGGCTGACAAAGGAAACCCGGCATCCTCACTAGCCCGGGTCAGCAGTGCTTCTACCTCTAGACGAAAAACTTGGCAATGGCGAGCAGACAAAATTGGATCACCAAGAAGACCTTGAGGCAAGAGCACTGGTGTAAGCAAACGCGCATCTTTGATGCCAAATGATCCCTTCATCTCGTGTTGTAGATCGTCTCGCATTGTAGATCGTCGTTCGTCGTAGCAGAACCTCGGGCGCTAAATAGGTATGCGCTCGTCGTGTGTCGAATGATGGTCCGATTATCGAGTTAAGACGTGATTGTAGGATTAGTTGGTATAACAGTTGTGGGCATTGATGCCAATGCATGAAGTGATTGGTGTACATAAAAGAAAATGATATATCAAAAAGAGGGTGGTTAGGTGGGCAAACCAAACTGTCAAAAAAATAATGAAGGAAACTAGTTGACTTTACCTGCTCCTATTTTATTGACTATGACAGCTTAGGTGGGTGAGGCGATCTTGGGGGCCTAGATCTACAACAGTGTTGGGTAGTTATCTTGAGGGCCTGGTATAAGGAGCATCCTAGTGTTCTTGCCCTGTGACTACCCTTCCCACTAGCCTACCATTTTAGATTTGGAAGAACATATTGCGCTTCTAAAGTATATCCTCCCATGATGCTAGTAGCCATCTTTGTTGATACTCCAGCAACCGCAATTAACATCTAATGAAAAAATAAGAAAAATAATTTTTGTTTTTAATTTTTTTTCACAAAAAATCAGACGAAAGACGAAGAAACTGTAACAAATTTCGATTGAGCACAAGTATTTTATCTATGAAAAAAAATATGACAGAAAATCCAGAAAACTACTTTTTAGCCTAAATTCCAAGAACTGTTATTTACTGTTGCGTGGACAACGCCAACAGGTGGTTTTCTTGAGTTTTGTGCATCCGTCTCATGGGTTAGTTTGGACTTAATTTATCAATACTCAGAGATTTTACGTGGATTTAATTTATCAATACTCAGAGATTTTACGTGGATTTAATTTTGAAAGCGTGCCCGAAACCTTTTAACACCTAAATACATCTTTTCCCCAGAATCTCTTGGCCCCTGAGCCGCTGCCGCTATCAAAGTAATCGAAAAGGCTAATTGCCCTGGGGAACGAGGTTGCCCTAAAAGTGATTAGAGTAGTTGCGGTAAAATGACCGCCAACCTAAATTCCAAAAAATCGAGTTTGGTTCAGATTGGCTTATCAAATAGACCTAACGTAGCCCTGTCAAAATAAAACAGTTTTATGGCTATTTGACTCTCCAAACTGAGTGCACAGTGCAGTAAGTTAACAGTTTAAGTCAAGCCAAACCATTTTTATGAAATATTGTTAGGCTTTTTCAGTTTTGTTGCACGCGCTCATTCAGCAGGATTTGTTGCCTGATGTTAGAGTCACTATAATTACTTCAGGGCTAAGCTTATTCTTTGCTTTTTCGCCTAATGCAAATGTAACGGCGTACTGCGTCAGTAAGAAAGCGACCAAATTCAGACACAGTGACGCATCGACCAAAATATTTTGCTAAGCACTTATTTTTACTGACTTTATATTTTGCCGATAAGTTTTTGCCAACTTTTGCTTTTCCTTTCTTTTAGTGCGTGAGTGAGCCTAAAATGAGGAAACAGAGGTTGGACATATTTTCAATTTAACTTTATAAAAATGATTTTAATATGCGTAATGATTGCTAATATTTTGGCCGATTAAAAATTTTTAACGACTGTTTTCATGGCGTCGTTTTTTTTGTAACAACTAGTTACCAAAGCCTTTTTTTATTAAAAATAAGTGAAAAGGGATTGTACCAAGAAATCTAGAATTTGATAAAAAAGTAATTATAATTTATGGTGTCTACCAAATGTCAGTTTTACGATTTTTAGGGCTTTTTTCTCTTTATTTTTTGTCTGTTTTTTAAGTTTTTTGCTAAAATTTTGCCATAATTCAACGTTCTTTAGCATACTGACATAAGGTACTATAAAGGCGAATGAAAAGAGACCCAAATGGTACAATAATGTGTTTCATAATAAAGCTACGGGCAAACGTATTATTATTATTACGAATAATTTGGTGCACACTTTTGTGCTATTTGTGTCAGAACCATGAAACTTTCGCACATTTATTATTAATACTAAACTGAACATTTTAATCCTCAGACCCACTTTAGATTTGTCCCATGTTTTAGATTTTTTCGTTATGTTTATAGCTATTTTCTGAAGATATTTATATACAGTAAATATACCCTTTTACCCCCATGTACCAATTTGTTTTCTCTATGTGAAGTAATAATATTTTTTACTTCGTTTCCGATGGTCTTTTGAATTGTATGAATATTTTTTGATTTTAATGAAAAAAATTATTTTGCTATGGAAACGGGCCAGTTGGGGCAGATCTAAAGTTGGTCTGAGGGTTAAAATGTTTTGTAAGTGTGCTAAGTTTGCACAAATAACACAAAAGTGGTCTTTTGTCATCGAATTACCCCACTATGTCCAACATTTCATCCATATCAAAATTTCGTTGTTGGATGAAATGTTGGAAATGTTTGGCCGAAAGAAAAAATTAAAAAAGAAGAAAAAATTGTATTAGATAAAGCAAAATTGTGTTGGATGAAACTTTGCTCCGGATCAAATTTTTCATCCAACTTTTTTCCATTGGAGGGGTATCAGGAGATTGGTGCCACATTCCGGCAATCAGCCGGCGTTTTATCAGGTCAGCGGGCGTTATGACGGACGTTTCGATGATCCGGCGATCGTTTTTCGGCGCTGCTACGTGACGTTGGTGGTCATTTTGGCCGTTGTCTTCATGATCCGGCGGTGCCTTCCGTTTAAGGAAGTGACACTTCGCTATATCCAATAAATCCATTGATAATACTGTCTCGCTCCTTCCTGGCACCTTAGACTGCGACGACGGGGTACTCGAGCGAAGTGCCACATGGAACCGGGTCGCTCTGTAGAGTCAATTGACCAGGTCGCTCTAAAAGAAAATTCGGCGGAGGTGAAAGAGGCGCTGTGATGAGGCGGTGCAGGTCGTCGGTAAAATAACATTGGAATTTTGCAGAACAATTATTTTGTGAAGCCAAAAGCGAAAGAGAAAGCAACATAACTTAACTAATATTTCTTTCCATATACTTTTTCTTTACATGTAACTAAACCCAAACAAGTGAAAAACTAAACACAACTATCTCGTTCCAAATCTAATTCATTCTGTTCATTCATTTTTGTTTCAATTCTGTTAAATATAATACATATTATTCAAAACCAGACTTCAA
Organism: Hydractinia echinata; assembly: GCA_030067915.1. NCBI lineage: Eukaryota > Metazoa > Cnidaria > Hydrozoa > Anthoathecata > Hydractiniidae > Hydractinia > Hydractinia echinata. The sequence goes on from JASGCC010000029.1 coordinate 1,255,527, forward strand.
CGAATTTTGGACCGCCGCTGCATTTCGTTCTTCAGAGCTCTTATAGAAACGACGTTTTCCTCCAAACGACCATTTAAACACCAATCGTCTCTTAAAGTGCTTCGCCGCGCTGTGCAACCATCGAGAAAACGCAGTCAGGGGTTGAAACGACCGTCCAGGCAATGAAACGCCGAGCACCACCGGACTTCGCCATACCAAAAACATCTCGATTATTGATACACCGGCCTAAGACAATGTCGGATCATAGAAACAACGGCTAAAACCATCGTCGATCTCGCATAGCACCGCCGAAAAGCGACCGCCGGGTCATCAAAACGTTCACTGACCTGAAAAACGCCGACCAAAATGTTTGCCGGAATGTGGCACCTATGTCCCTGATAGGAGGGGTGATATCGTAAATTGATGTGATGATGAAGGAGGCCCAACCATGGTTAGGGTATTGCATTAACCCTATTCGGTCCGGGGTTTTTCGAACATATTATGACCGGGGGGGGGCGGAATCCGCCCCCCCTCAATAACTTTTCATAGGGTTGTTCAAATTGAATCAAACTTGGCACACTTATAGTACGTCATAAAAGGAACAAAATGGCGGCAATAAATTTTTGCTTGCGTCAGCACATTTTCTGTGACGTCATCAGAAGCTTGAAATTTGTTAAAAATGACACTATCTGCTTAAAAGTTAATTACTTTTGTTCCAGATGAAATTTTTGCATTCTGTTTGAAGTTTCTGAAAGCTAAATAAAAGTTATTTAACATATTTTCCGGTTTTTACGTGGATCGCATAAAAAATTGCCAAAAATTGCCCGAAAATCCGGTTTTTCCCGATTTTCGGGTAAAATCCGACAAAATCGGGAAATCGGATTAATCACGTGTCCAAATTATGCAAAATGATTCTTCTTAATAAAACAAAGTTGTGTTGCAAGTTTCAAGTTCTAAGGATAATCCTAACAGGAGTTATTAAATTTTACCCATTATAAGGATTTCATAGAGATTTTTAGGGGTAGTTTCGAGTAATGGCCAATATCAAAGCCTCTGAAAGGTATGGGACCTAACAATTTGGCATGCAGGTGTCTAATAGATAAATATTGAAAGTCAATAAGTTTCATAGCCATATAACATAGCAATAAGGAGTTATTTATAAAAAACCGTCAGGGGGGGCGGAATCCGCCCCCCCCCGGACCGAATAGGGTTAATAAAAGAAATCGTGTTTAGTCTTAAGTGGATCTTTTTCGGGGAGGGCGGTGGCGGCAGTAGTTCCCTTTCCCCACTGTCCACACCCCTGCTGATGTTGCGAAACACTGATTACGGACTGTTTCAACAGAGTGGCCCCTCCTTAAATCCAAGTTGTATGTAAGATTAATGGCAACAGCAAATTCCGCAAATACATCTATTGAGTCGCAAAAACATACCATTTAAAATTTTGAAGATGAGTAAAAGGATGTACAAAGAGTATACTTTACTTAATGTTTGATTTGGATGCCATGTTCAGATATACTAAAACAAACAATTCTGGCCATCAGTTTTCCTAGGCTTCATAAATCGACGTTCCAAACGCACATTAATCTAATCGTAAAAATAGTTCTACATGGTAATAAATGTGAAAGCCCATATTCTGATGAAGAACGACCCGCTCTATGGTTGGCTCCGACAAGATGGATTTTTTTTTTAAATTTCATCTTAACGTGCCGAAAGTTGGACATTTTATACAGCTATATCTATGATACAGTCAAACGAATTTGAACTTCGGCTTAGATTCGGCTATTTACTATGAACAAATTTGATTACCATCATGACAGTGGTTGTAGACTTTGAAAGGAACAAAAAGATCTCATGTCATTAAAAACAAAATAAGTCAAAGTTATGAACATACATGGTGAAGTTCAGGAAAGGCTCATTAAAGTAAATATACATACAAGTACACAGATATAATAAAAAAATTCTTTTAAATCACATCATCCATGGTAAGCGAAACAACTTAGTTATAAAAATAAAAACACTCCTGGTTCGAAGGTTCTGACAAAAAACCCCGTGTAATTATGTTTTCAATATGCATGCGATATTCTAAGGCAGATATAAGACATGAGAACTCGTTGAGAGGCCTCCATTTAACATAGCAGTGCACAAACTGACATGCACAACAGTTTACAGTAACCAATTTGACATAAAATTAAACAATTTTATCAATTTAGAAAGGTTTTTTAGCAACTCAAGTACAAGGTCATAAGTAGAGTTGCTTATAAAAGAAATACATGTATCACAGTTAGCTATACAAAAGGAAAATACCAACAAAATTTGCAAACAAAACAAGTAAAAAACAAACAAAAAACGTCTATATTTGAAGGTTATGTATTTTCTTGGCGTGCAACTGCAGATGGATCTTTTGAACAAAATCCTTTCCACATACGTCGCATTGGAACGGTTTCACGTTCGAGTGTTTTAAAAAATGCGCTTTCCAATTTCCCCTGTATTTTATGTTCTGTTCTGCTCCACAAACTCGACACAAAAATGCTACGCGACAATACGGATCGTCCCACTCCGCTAGCGACTTCACGAGTGCTCCTTTTTTCTTCGAAGGACTGTCACTAGTTGCGTGGTCAGACTGTAAAAAAATAAAATAAAATAAGTAACCACAAAAATAAATACTCTTTCCTTTTTTATATAATTTTACTAATCGTGGTGCAAAAAATCCGACATTAGTTATAATGGCTTTTTTTTAACTTGGCCACATATTTTAAGACTATTTACCGGCACAAAATTTAGCATCACTTTTTGCCGGCCAATATGGAAATACTTGCCGAGTTTACAAAGTATATAATGAGGGATTATTACGAAATCTTCTTTTCATATAATAATTTAAACTAAAAAAATTTAAACTGAAAATGTTTGTATTTGTGTCAAAATTTGGCAACTTTCTACCGACTTTTTTTACCACAACTGAAACGCGCAAAGGAAAGTAGCACCTGCAAAAATCAGTGATATAATAGCCAGTTTTACACGGTTTATGATAACAAGCTACATAATAATTAGAATTACAGAGGAATTTTCCGACGTGACCAAAAAATTTGTACCAATTATGAAGTTTTCGAATTCGAGAGATTACGGAAAGAAATTTCACAGATATATCATATAACATTATGACTACTACTACCAAGTTGATCACAAACCAAAACGATATTACATACATCAGGAATAAGCTTTGGCGGTGTGAAGGTTACGTTTGTTGGTGGTAATGACTCCATAGCAGCTGCTTTTAATGTTGGCGCACCGCCATTAGATTGACCAAAGCTTGAAACATTAGATGCATCCCCCCTTCCTCTTCCTCTACCTCTTCCGCGTCCTCTACCTCTTTCAGACATTGGTTTGTCTGGTGAAATGGATACATTTTGTGACAGTGCGTGGTCCTAGATTAACAGGCTAGTAAACTTAAATACATAATAACAGCAGTTTAGTCTGACTGTAAACAAAAAGCGTTCATTTGGAATCTCAGGTAGGCGACTAAAATATGCAATGTATTTTTTTTTGTATTTATCATACCTTTAAAACAGAAAAGTTCAGGCCTAACTTTACCTAAAAAACAAAAGAAAATAATAATTAAGGAATATGACACATGCAATTCAAAAAAACAAAATTGCTATGGTAGCGGGCAATACCGTGAAATATTGCCCGCTATGACGTAAGTTGTAACCAATCACATTGCGCGATTTTCGAAAATATCGATGCCGCCCTTTTACCCGGGTAAAGAATAACCCTCTGCGTTACAAAGGAATAAGCTTTTGCGTTATAAAAGGATAAACTGACTGAATCGTCAGTCAAAATAACACTGAAAACCACTCAAATTATTTTTCAACCTTTTTAATCCAATAATAAAAAGTGAAACTATCAAGCTGTCTTTTCATACTTTTTTTTTCACGGCATGTCGTTTTCTTCTATCAAGTCAGCCAGTGTTAGAAATAACTTAACAGCAGTAAAAAAATCAATGTCAAAACATATCTAACACAGAAAGCAAACTACAATTACCCTTTTCTGTGCAGGTTCTTCCTCAAATGTACATTTACAATTGATGAAACTCCAAAACTCGTTTATTAAATGTAAACTTTTGTGAAGGCTGTCGGGATTTTCCCAGGTCGTATTCCATTGAATTTGATAAAGTGTCCGTCCCTTCTGAAACAGGAAAGTAGCCAAGGTCCAAATTATTGATAATCAATATGTAAATCAACCATCAATATATCAAGAACATGGTGAAAACCTGGATACACTGCGACGAGGGGTTCAGAAGATATAGGACAATTTAGTAAGGCCTTATTTTCCAATAAAAAGTCCAATTTACATTACGAATGAGAAATTATTAATTAATATTCCAGAAGAATTTGTAGGAAAAAGATGGAAGCCACCATATTCAGTTTTTCAGAAAGAATTCAAAAATGCATATGATTAACCCAAAAATAGTGTATACCCGAAAAAGGACAGACATGTGGTTGAACTGATTTGCAATCTTGCAAGTAGGTATCTTTCTTATATTTCAAAATAATTTTTACGTTTTCCTCAAGGCTTTCTAAAAAATGGGTTATTCTGGGTTAACCTGAACATTGCACCATTAAGCTGAAATAGACAAGTCTCTCTATGAGCTACCAAATTAAGTCACTGAAAAGTATAAATGTCTTACATGTCAAATAACGAATTATATCCTAACATACGTTTTACAGATACGTCACAGTGTCTGTAAAATACATCTTGATTTTGATACTTCAATACAAATTTAATAAAACTTATTTCAAAGGAGTGTAAACGCACCTCAATCTTTACATTACATATTTTTTTTATTTCATGTGGCTCTATCAACTCCACAGTGCTTTCCATTCTTCGTTTCTGACTTCCTCCGTTTTTATAGAATCCAAGTGGCCGTCCATCACCTTCTTCTGTTGAGTTGCAAGGAGCAAAAGCATTTTCCAAAGGAGATAACTGGTGGGTAGCATTGTTTCCGTATCTCTACAATGAAATAGAAAAAAAAATTGTCAAAGAAGTATTCAAAAACGTATCTCATAAAAAAGCATCATTTTTATTCTTCACTGAGAATACTTTAAAAAGATGGTCCCAGTTTAGGTGTACCCTGGTAGGATAGAAAGACAGGAGACAAAACTTGAATCTAAAGCAGCACAAATCTAATGAATTATCTCTCGTTTTCCCAAAGAATAGGCACATTAGCGCGAGGTGTTGACCCAGTTTTTCTTCGCGCGAAATTGATGAGATTTAACTTTCTCCTAACTAGCGCTGACAACAAAATTTCATGTTTTATCTCAACACAAAACAATATTCAGCTTCTAACAAGTTTGAGAAAATACTGAATGTGGGTATGTACACAAAACGTACGAAGTCGTGAAGCCGCGCACTAAAGGTAGGTTTCCATACGACTGCATTTTCCGCTCGAGCGTAGAAAGCTCGGGAGCATTTTTCTCTTGAGTTTGAACTTAATGGAAATCAATTTCCCGCTTGAGAGAAAAGATGTTCAGAATAAAATGGCTGCCGTAAACAGAAAAAACCTTTGACTACGAAATTTTAAAATAATAACAACAATGTTTTTATGGCAGCGAATTAAAAGAAGACGTTACAGGAAACAACAACTAAGATGAGAAAACTTTTTCATGAAAAAAAGGGGAAAGTTATTATTTATTGTTAGTTTATGAATTTAACTTCCAATGGCCCCCCAACAAGCAGTTGATTTTTGTGGTTGTTAGGAAGATTTGAAAAGAATTTATGAATCCATAACTTTTGTTCACAAATTCAATGCTAACAGGTCTCTCTGCTGTACTTAACACCAAACACTTTTCTGAAAGGTGTTTTTATTTTGTGAATAAAGAAGTGCAGAAGAAATTGTTGTTTTTCTAATATTTTTCTTGAATAAAATGGATTGCGCAATTGTTTACATTTTCTTGAATTTCATTGGTTAAAAAGCTCGAGAGAAAAAATACGCGCTGAAAAAGTTGAATGAGTTCAACTTTTTGAGAGAAGCTCGGGAGCACCTTTTTACGTCGGGTCAGCGGTCATTCTACTTCATTGCGCATGCTTGTGGGAAAAGCTCTTGAGCTTTTTCCGCTCGAGCGGGAAATGCAGTCGTATGGAAACCTACCTTAAAAAACAGAGAAAATGGCCATTTTAGAAATGGATGAAGGTCATGCACTGACTGATCATTGAAAAATAAAGTTACTATACGTGTACAATTTGTATAATTTTGTTGAACTTTTAATGAGTTATGGGGTTTTATATCTTGTTGATAATCTTTGATTTTCTGCATATTGCGCTAATTTTGCAGAATTAAAATAATAAACATGGTAGCGATAGGGAATGATATTTGTAGAATAATTTGAAGCTGTACATTTCACCGTTTTCATTTTGTTTCAATTTCATGTTTGAAAAAGCATAGCTTGCTAGGATTACCTATGTGTTTTTCACTCTATAGTTATATCTTCTTTCAGTTAACTTGCTAAATTTAAAAAGATGAATTATCATATCAACATATAGAAAAAAATGGTAGAGTTTTTTGTTTAAAAATGGGGTTGGATTGGATGTATTAAACTCAAAAAGCATGTAGTGTGAAGTTTATGAAACAATAAAAGACTGTTAGGGTGTAGAGGAATACAATAAAAATACATTATCTGAATATATTTGTAATGAATTGTCTGTCGTCATAAATTATCGAGACTTATGTCCCATGTGGTGCAGCGAAATTGTCAGTACATGCTAAATCTTGTATAAACTGTTGCAAACACAAAAGAAATTAAATGGCATGTTACATAAGTAGATGTGGAGACAAAGAAAATTTTTTTTATAAGATGTTAGCCAGCCAGCTAGCAGAGATGGTTTTAAAGTATATTTTCTGCAAGATTTATCTTTCAATATATGCATCAAGAGTGGTGATACATAAAATGTTTTGTACATGAATATATCATAAATATCATTTTTAGTGATCTGTCATTTTTTATCAAAATATAATTCGATTTACCTCAGTGCTTAATCTGAAGAGAAATAGTGTAAAATATAACTGAACAAACGAAACTTTTATGGACTAACCTGGATTTAAAACATTACAAAAAAATAATAATTTAATCCTCAAAAAGTTTGAAAATCCGTATTTTTGAACCGTTTTGACTCATTTTGCCCAGGAATTTGCCATTATCGAACCTGATAAAAAATTCTCAAAAAACTGACTTTGTCACATTCAAGGGTCTATTGTTCTCTATCTTTGTGCAAAAAAACAGAAAAAAACTAGAGATCCAAATCTGAGAAAAGCTGGTAACGGACTGAGATTGTTTGATATTCAAATCTTTTGTATGAGAGTAACCCGTTTGTTCAACAAAACTGAGCCTGCCAGGAAAACCTTTGTGCATTTATTTCCTGAATATTTTACATACATGGATAAACGTCTTTTTCTTTGTTTATATATTTTCATGACTTTCAGCCATGTGCATACAACAAACAAATATTGTAAGTTACAATCTTACAACACTAAATAACCATCATGACTGTTCAATGTTTTTTAAGGAGAACACCACAAATATCACAGAATAAAAATTACCAAAAGGTGTCAAGAAAGAGAAGGTTGAAAAATAAATTATCTTATGATGAACAATTAGTTATGTACAAGGTTGATTCCAGAAAAAATGCCTGCCAAATACATTTTCCATTTCCCTGGAACATTCACTAAGGGACAAACTTATGAAAAATGATATTGCAGCATATGAGAAGAGAAGTGTCAAAGAACTGCAAACATTGTATAATACACAACACTTAATACAGGGTTACCACTCCTTTTGCAATCAATTTTTAGGGATTTTAGAAGAATTTGAGAAGATTTTAACTGTTTTTTAGGGGTTTTTTTTATTAGCGTGTAAAACACATACAAAGATTTAGAAGAATTTGAATTAGTGAAAGCGTAATTTTCAAAGGAACTGAACAAGGAAGACAAATTGGATTGATCAAAGTTCATTTCTGTATTAGCTGATGCAGAATTTAAATATTTTGGATTTATATTTCATAGAAAGAAAATCCATTATAAAAATTTAGTTCACAATTAATCATGAAATCTTTGGATTTCTAAGAAACAAGAGAACCTGTAATATAAAAGAGGTCTTTACTGTAATTCTTTATTTTTCACGACGAGCTGAGGGTTTCATGCGCAACACATGATTTCCAGAGTTTTTCTGCAAAAAATTCATGTTAATCGTTATTCATAGTACCAGTAGAACAACATTTTGGTAACAGACAATTTCTTCTTAAGTTGTATAAATCAAGCAAATTTAAAAAAAAATTCTGTTCGTCATTTTTGGCTAAAAATTTTAAATGCAAATTATAACCACTTTTCCAATGAGTTCACAATTTTTATCTTCAGGTGGAGCAAAATCTGATAAATTAAATCATATTTTTGGTTTGTTGATGAACCTTTTTATACTGCCTTCCACTATACATTGGTCTCCCCATATATGGGACCATTAACATAATGGCAATTCTTGTTATGTTTTGGAAATCCTAGCATTTTGGAACTCACATGGCTTCTTCTCTACCCCCAAAAAACTCCTGTCAACATATCAAAATCTAACTTTTGTAGTGATAGATGTAATTTTGCAATGCCTTAGTGTAATGAAAACAACTGACATATCCTTTTAAATTTCATTTTGGTTAGTATCCTAAAAAAGTTTGAATTTTTCATGGTGCAAATTATTATCTGACAAAATTTTGTAGCTTCAAGCATAAAACTTCACAAAAAGATACACTAAAAACAGCTTCATCGTTGATATTGCAACCCCTTTGCAGTCGCAACTAGTTTGTTTGTATTTCGTTAATCAGTAGACAACTCTTTCGACCTTTAACGAACTTTAAAATGGCGATTAAGTCCTTTCGTATAAATGTTTCTCTTTTAAAACATGCAATTTGTTAACACTGACATACAAGTTATTTAAAAGGTTTAAATTACACTCGCCTGTCGTATGTGCTGCTTTTTAGGATAAAGTCAGTTTGATAGTATTTCAACAGAAAAGACTTAGACGAGCGAGATGAACCTATGATTCTTTGTTCTTAAAAACAATACAGTATTGGAATAGATTAGTAGTAGTAGCTGCGAAAATGTCTCTCCTTCCCTTTCATTCTTCTAGTTACAACACACTGAAAAACAAGCACTTGTCATAATTTCCTTTTTCAGGTTGTAGTCTAAGGTTTGTCAGAAATTTCAGTTTTTTAAGGCTGCCTTTTAAGATTCCCGACTACTCCAGGTTTTCCAACCTCAGTCGCAACCCTGATATTACATTGCAGACGTAAAAGATATTGTGGCAAAAAGGTGTCTATTAAATATATCCTGGTAATTTCATAATTTTAGATTGGCTGTGAACACTGAATAAAAATAAAGTCTTCTAGGAATACCATATTTTGATTCGAATTGATAGATGCTTTGTTATTTATAAAGTTCCAAAACTGGTCAATCAATGTTTGACATTGTGTTAGACATTCTTCAGCTTCCCATGACTTCCACCATTTGACTTCATAAAACTGTGCCCCATCCTAGTAAAAAAAAACATTAATATGCTATACTCTTTCTTCCTGTAAAATTTAAAGGCAACTTTATCATATACATTTTTATTCACAAAATCGTGTAAACGAACTTTTAATGTGCCATTTTAACCTTTATTCCATAAAATAAATTTAGTGCTTATTTATTTTTTTTGGTTATACTCCCTGCTCGAATAAGATTAACTACAATCTGTTTTATAATTAAAAATACTAATTCTTTTGTTGGATGAAGAAAAATTTGATACGCAAAAATAAGATTGAGCAGATCTACAAAACTGAAATGTGACTTAAAGTTTTGTATCTTTTTTTCAACAGAAAATAATCATAAAATTAAAAATCATTAATAATCACAATATTATTGGTTTGAATTCAAGATTGATGTGGCTTTTAAGCAGCAGTCATCAAAATGATCTGTGTATAAAAAAATCTATAAAATACACATATACGTCTGTACCCAAAATGAAACTCCAAGTAGCAAGACTAACGGTAAATCCCCGCAGCATTGCTTTGACCACTTACATGTAATGGACCAACCACGAGGCTCAATTTTCACTAATAACCAATCTAAGTTCTTTGCTGCCGCAACATGCTGACAAAGGAAACATGCTACGATCAGGTTACCCTGAAAAAAGGCCATTTTGATTTGGAAGTGATGGTATGAGGTTTGTAGGTCTCTTTTTAATCTTTTTCTCTGCAAATACTTTGTATCTATAGGATTATTTTCTGCATTTTTTCATGTTCAGTTGAATAATATCATGGCTATTTCAGTATAAATCATTATGTATAAATCTTAAAGAAACCAATTTTAAGATTTTGGCTAGCTGTAAACGTAGATCTCGAGGCAGCATCTGCTTAAGTCAGGTACATGGTGACCACAGAAAATTAAAATGTAAATTCCAGGACATTACAGGACAATTCCGGGAGAAATTGCTAGCCTTCTAAAAATACACTGAAAAAAATCATTGATCTTTGACACAAAATGAGCCACGTTTCAATGATTCCGTTCAGTAGTTTTCTTGCTATGTTACCATGAATCATAAACTTCAAAAATAGCCATTTTTGGTCTGGGAATCAGCCGGATTTTGTGAAAAATATATCTTATGGTCCATCCAGAAACTAGGTCTAGAGCATATGGCACTAAAAGTAGTTTTGGTCCTACTTACAAACTTCCGACCATGTGGGAAAGTGTTATTGACCATTTTGATTGGTTTAGAACAAACATAATATGCAAACAAAATGTTGCAGTAGGTGGCTACACAATGCAAACTTCATTTTCAGGCACATGCACATAAAAAACATTGATTTCTTGGATCTTTCATAAATCTTAACAAAATTTGAATGGTAATTTTCTGAGAAATTTTAGGATTAAAATAGAAAAACAAAATCAAAATCCTTTTTTTTTCTTAATAAGCAAAGCTATCATTGAAGTTCTGGAAGCTTCCTTAAAAGATATATTGGTCTCTTAACAAGCGTTATGACATCTCATTCATTGATTATGGAAAGTCTATGAAAAAGTAATTAAAAATGATGCTCAATGATGTAAAATAAATTGGTTTAAGAAACCTCTAGCTATTAACTACTACTTGAGAAAATCCTTTCTGTAACGTCCTTTCAAAGACAATTCCAGGATTTTCCAGGACCGTGGTCACCATGAGCCAGCTGTAGCTAGCATTATTTATTTCTATTCTTTTGAATTGTTATTCAGTTTGGCATATTATTATTTATTTGTGGCTATCTAGCTAGCTCTTAAGCTACCTCTGACTAAAAAGTAAAAGTAGCCAAAATACAGTTTGATACAACAAGTTTCTTAACAAATTTAAATGCAGTGAGGTATATAGCTACACCTTTTATTACTGTTATAAAAACTTATTCCGCAAAATAAAATTGCTGGGTAATTTTTTTAACTGGACAGGGTCACGAAGAGCTGTTTCCTGTATTTCTTTTTAAACCGAAGTTGCAATAAAGGTTTTTTGGAAAATGGTATTACACCTATACACTTTTGTGACATGACCAGCACGGTGTCACAATTAATTTTTAAACTTTCACAAAAACTTATTTCACAACATAAAATAATATTGACCAATTGTTTTTGCTATGACAGGGTAACAACAGGTTGTAAACTGTGTTTTTATGTCAGCTAAAGTTGCAGTAAAGTTATTTTAAAAAAAATATATTACACCCGAAACACTATAATGTTGTATGCACTTTACTCTATTTTTGACATACTGCATGTCTGCAATGAAGTGCTCCACTTGAATGTGTGACACAGTTTCCGGCTCTTATTAAGTGCTCCACAGGTTGTTCAATGATGTGCAATACATTGGGGTGTAAAATCTCCAAGGAAAGCGCAAAAATTAAATATACACTAAACCCAGGTGTGTGTAAATACACATGAAAATTAAACCATCACGAAAATTCCATGAATAAGGTATTCCTAACAAGTTAACTAGTTGCACAGGAAGTACAATACCTACCTGCGCCAGCCTCTTATCATAACCTGAGTGATTGAGAGGCTGGGGAAATTGGAACGGAAAAATTGACAAACAACGAAGAAGAGGTAACTTACATCCATTTTCACATTGCAAATTTTCTTTATTTCATTTTTCACCATATTAACAGTGTCCAATACCTCTTTTCTAGAATAAACTTTCTTTTTCTAAAACAATAAATTTCAATCAGAAGTATGCAACATTTAATAAACAGTACATCATATGACGCAAGCAATCTGCATAGTATTCTGGTCAGTCCTTAGCTCTATACCTATAGTCGTATTTTGTTCAAAATAATATCTGATTGCCACATTGCACGGTCTTCTTCCATGGTCTAACAACGTCTATATTACGGTTCTCGCTGTCTGTGAACAAAAGATGATAGCTGCAATTTAGTGGCGGTTGAATTTCTGTGGATTTTGCGAATAAATGAATTCAAGTGCATTTTTCCACAGGCTTAACAATTAAAATGATTTATATACTTAGGGTTTGATACCAGCCTTCAGGTTGGCCCTCGGCCAACACAAATGCTGGCAAAACAGGCAGGAGAGAAGAATTTTACTGTAAATTTTGCTGACGTACAAGATTAGAAGTGCTGAATCAAGCATGGTATATCCCAATTAAAATTTTTAGACTTGCCTCATTTTTAAAAAAATGAACAATGTTGCATGTGTTAAACATCGTGGTGTCCTGCTTAAAGAACCGACAAAATTTTACAATTATACCAAACATTCTACCTTGAATTTCTAGACTACATCATGATACTGGCACATCAATTTTTTTCTAATAGAACACTGTTACGGTCTGCCCATTTTTAACTTTGATTGTTAACTAAAGATGTTACCAGATACGAAGTTGTTTTACTAAAGCAAAAATAAACCATAGCCTATTTTGAAGGTTTGTATAGCATAAAATATGACATTGATAAGACATAATTTGACGCTCTGCATTTTCAACCAACTTACTCAAAAACTGGGATGTTCATAGGCCAGGGAACAACTACTAAAACTTACATTCACATTACCAGCTAAACAATTGTTGGTAATTACATCTTTCTGCACGTCATAACACTTTTCTTTTTTAACAAAATATAAAAATTCCAATAAATAACAAAAATGAACATTTCATACATTAAAAAACAACAAAAAATTTTGTCTACAAAAAATCAGTAAAAATCATGTCACAAATTTCGAAAATGTACATGCGTCAAATAAAGTTCAAATAAGTATATGTAATAAAACGCACATTTTCATACAAATATCTGTGCTATTTGCAAGGCCAGCCTTTTAACAAAAAACCTCTAACCATTAGCAGGTTTAAATTATACACAAGCAGAAAACCCTCCTATTCTGCATCAATGCATCAATTCCCAGTGTCTTTTTAAACAGAAGAAAAAATGAGCGAAAAAATAAATTTACATCTACATAGCATATTTAACAAAAGGTTTAACAAAATTTAAAAAAATATAAACCAAAATACAAACATAAATCAAGTTGAAGGTGCTCAACACTGAATAGATTTTGCACTTGTGTTCTATATTACAATTTACAATAGAAACCACCTTTCACCATACTGATCGCATGAAGTTAAAGAGAACAATCATATGATACAGGATGCTTACATTTCATGTGTTTGGTCAGCTGAATATTCTGTACAAAACCTTTTTGACATATTTGACATGTGAATGGTTTAACATCTGAATGTGTGTCTGCATGGCGTTTCCAATTATTTCGCAACTTGAAACTCATTTCTTTGCCACAAACACGACAAACAAATGCCACACGAAAGTATGGATTATTCCAATGCTCAACAATCACCCAAAATCTTTCATCCGTAATATTACCTCTTTTGCTAACCTAAATAATTCATTTTTTTGCATAGCTAAGACAATTGTAAGAAGTAAAATTCACAACACTTTGGGCCAAACTGACCAAATTTAAAGAAAAAATTGTTAATATTCAATTTTGATAAGACAAGGAAAACAGATTCAAAGCTAGTTTCATAATTTCAAATATTTTGTAGGTTGCTTGTTCAACCATCAAGTTTAAGTCAGAGTTGTTCAACTTCCCAAATTCTCAGGCCGGTCAAATGCTTACAGATTGATTAAATGGTTACCCAAATCTTAGTCTCAGTCCTTGTAGTGGCGGGAGAATTTGAGCTAAGAAATCCCAACTGGATTTTTTTGTTAAAAGCAAGCTTCTTTTTGGATTCAATGAAAAATCAAATTCACCTTAATGTTAATTTTTTACATCAATTTTAGGTACAATTTATAGACCAGATCTTTTTGTACAGAAATGGCAAATTGTGACTTCTGTGACCATCTAATTTCCATATTTCTATTCATAAATAGTCCTGTTATCTAAAGTACATTGTGACTTTCAGGTAAAAAAGCATTGATCTCAGTGTTTCTCTGCAGTTAAGAGCACTGACACCTTATGAATCTGTGAACAAAATAATAACTGAAATGTGAATATTTATGATTAAAGGTTGTTGGTTTCATAAAAATTACTCGTTTTATATTAAGAAACTGAGGGAATAAATTTAGCGACAATTTCTTGTTTTTCAGAAAACTATATAACTATATAACTCAATTAAAAAAAAAGTAAAAAGTAGCTATGTATTTTTTCTATCAATGATTTCAACAGTTGTTTATCTTTTACATTGACTAGTTAAAAGTGTGTGTTTGTAATATAAAAACGACGTGTTACAAGAAACCAAAGATAAACAACAAAAACAACAAAGGCCTGCAAAGGTCCAGGAAATCAACATGCCAGCAAAACATATCCCAGTTTGAGGTTTTGAACCTAACTAAATAACCTAAAATACAATGTGAACATTGACAAGTTCAAGCATGTCTAATATGAAAAGGTCGTAAATTGCTGTTTTGAAATTAAGCATTTATTCCAATAGTTTTTTGGAGAAATGTGCATTTATCTTGATTAAAATTTAGTGTGATAGAAAATGGTCCAAATATTGAACAAAAGGGTAAACCAACAAATTACACTATGTGTTTTAATAAAAAAATAATTTGTTACTCTTTTACAATTTTTTTATCAACATTTTAGAACAATTTTACAAATTTTTCAGTACTCTGCTAAGCAGCAATTTCAATCAAAAACAAAGACCAAACTTTTATGAAACTAGAGGGGTGCTTATTCCTGGACCAACGATAAAATGATAAGACAACTGATAAAGGAGAATAAATGACAAGATTAATATCTTAATATTTTAGAAGTATTAATAATGATGATTAATAATGATGAGCTTGTGCTCCGAATTTTTAGCTTTCTACATTTACTTTATATATAACAAATACAAATAATAAACAAAAGAAAATTTTATGCTAGAATAGTTTTATAGATTGGTTTCGTTGAGAGGCTTGGTTAATGAGTAAGCTCTCCTTC
The DNA here is from genome assembly GCA_030067915.1 of Hydractinia echinata. NCBI lineage: Eukaryota > Metazoa > Cnidaria > Hydrozoa > Anthoathecata > Hydractiniidae > Hydractinia > Hydractinia echinata. The sequence continues at coordinate 1,270,975 of JASGCC010000029.1, forward strand.
AAGATAACTCAAAATCATTACTGTCACTGCATAAGAACTATACTTTTATTATATTATGAGCAAAGAAAACTTTTTAATGGGGCATTAAGAATATTAATAATGTATTCCTTTTATCCAACCTAAATGTTATTTGCTCAAAAAAGATGTTTTATGCACTTAGACAACTATACACAAAATTTATTGTGCAACTTTCTAATAATAAGGTTTGTATCAAAAATAATTCAGTTGATTTGCATTGGAAAGAACTTACACTTTCATTAATGTGGTCAAAAATTATGTTTTAACAACTTGGATTGTACCATTTTATTTGAAATTCATTTTAGACTTTTATCAGCAGTAATTTATTAAAAGTGAATCTGAAATAAGTAATTATTATAAGTAATTATCAGTCCGAGAATCTCAGACTTAAATTTAAGGTTTACTAACCTTCTCCATCAAACTATTTTTATAATTGCAATGCATGTAAGCCTGCAACAACAAAGAAGAAATCATCACAATTTATTATTTTTGTTTTTTCAACAAAACATAAGAGTTTTTGTAACAAAAGATTTTAACTGTATATACAAGGTAAAATACATGTAACAAAAGCTACAACAAAACTATTAAATAAAATTATATGCAGAAGTTAGTTGTACTGCTACAAAAAAGGCATTTGAGATGTCACTCATCTTGATTTTGAAACAAGCAGAGACTACTTATGTTTAAGCAGCAAAATCTTCAAATTATTTATGATGCATATTGGTAAAGAATTGAAAACAGCTGTAAAACTTTCAACACAGTTAAAAAGAAGCTGCTTAAAAGGCCACAAATAAATATTAAAAAAATTTCAGGCAAATAAATTCAACAATTTCCTGTCTAGCAGACAAATAAACAATAATCTAACATTCATAAATATGTATTGTCATCTTGTGCAATGTTGTTCAAAAAAAAAAAAAAAAAAGTAAAAATTGAGAAAACAAAAACTTGTGTTAATAAAAATTCGCCAGGAAGTTTCGAAAAGAGGATTATTTCCAGTGGCAATAAAATAATAGAACATAATGTTTGCTGTGCCAAACAGCCACCAAATAAAAATGATTTTGTGTTGAACGTCATTTTATTTTTTTTATAATTAAAACTTCTTACTGCAAAAAAATAAGCAAAGAAAAGTTACTTAAAAAAAAGGTTGTTCCACTTCTCAACAATGTGTGTGACACATCATAACATCTTTTCTGTTTATGCACAAAACAACAAAAAATTCTGAGTTTAAAAGAAAATTAGCCAGTGGTAGTTATGTACAAAGGTATTTAAGCTGAGACAGTTTAAGAACTCTGGTTTTAAAAATGAGAATTGGTTTGATTTGGTACAGGCATGCACCAATGCTATTTTTAAACAAAAATATTGTTGAATCATAAAACCATAACAAAATAAACGTTTACAAAAGTTTTAAACAATAATGCTCCAATAAGATATACAAGCTGCTTAAATCTTCAGTTAATTTTGTCATGACACACAAAATGTCTAGAGTACATTTCAAAAACACACTTAGTAAATTACGATTAAAAATCAGTCCAAACTTTATATTAGGGAGTCACTAAGTAATCAATAGATAAAAATTACATCTTTCATTATAAAACACACAATTTACAAAGTTGTTTGATGTTTATTCATTAAATGACCTTTTAAGTGATGTTTTAAAGTAAATCGTTTGTCGCAGAGAGTACACTCGAATTCCTTTAATGCACTGTGAGATTTTGCATGCGTTGCCCAAGTTTTTTTTGACTTTATATTCATTTCTTTACCACACACACGGCATAAAAATGCTATGTGGCAATACGGATCGTTCCATTGTTCCACAATTAAAATTAGAGTTTTAATATCACTGTTGCCAGTCTTTCTGCTCACCTAGAGGTCAATGGTTAGATATGTTGTATGAGGTACTTACATTTTAAAAGGAATCCAATGCAAAAAAGATTAATTATGTAGACATTAAATGTTTTTTGGTTCTTTTAAAAATTTTTGATGAGGATTTAATATATATCAAGTATATATCAAGTATTCAGTTTAAGAGATCAAGTCTTACTATTTACAAATTTCAAGTTAAAAGTAATAAAGGGTATATAAATAAAACCTATATAATAAATAAAAGGTGTAATGTTGTTTTTCTGGTTTTTAAAGCTTCCCGTCCCTGCCACTGATCATATTCTTTATTTTAAAATCAGCGCTACGCACAAAAAAGAGGCTTTTGTAATATATTTTCTATTCATGTCATTGGTCATATTCCATAAAACGCCAGACTTATGGGTCCAAACAAAATGAATGTATTTTATAAAAAAAACAAATGCAATTTTTACCCCCGTCACCAAAAACTGAGATTTGAATGAATAATTTGTTACTTTTTTCTTTCTTTTTGAAGCATTGAAAAACAAAGGCCCTTGTACACATTAGGAAAAAAATAATGTGAATAAAAAGAAAAAATATAAAAGGGAAGTTACTGTTATATCTTGCAACCAAACACATTTTTGGCAAAAAAATATTTAAAATGTTTTAACATTATATTGAGAAGGTATGTTGGAAAAAGTGTTACTTGCAGGATAGGTTCTGCTTGGAAAAAGTTCAGAGAGTTACTTCCTTTGTTGACTAGCAGAGTCTTGTCAATTAAGGTAAAAGGTAGGTTGTATGAGGCCTGTGTAAGAAGTGTTATGTTGTACGGTAGTGAGACATGGGCAGTGAAGCAGGAAGATCTTGACCGTTTAGAAAGGAATGATATGAGAATGGTTAGGTGGATGTGTAACGCCAGTCTGAGAGACAGAAAGAGTTCAGATGAGCTAAGAAGCAGGCTAAGTATCCGTAGAATTAAAGATGTTATCCAGATAAGAAGATTGAATTGGCTGGGGCACTTGGAAAGAATGGAGGAGGATAATTGGGTAAGAAAGTGTAGAGACTTGATAGTTCCTGGAGCAAAGCCCAGAGGCAGACCGAGAAAGACTTGGCAGGAGGTTATAAGGACAGACTTGATACAGAGGAAGTTGAGTTTAGATCTAACACAGTCTAGATCAGATTGGAAGAGGGTCATTAATATACCCTGTCCAACCCATGCTAGCATGGAAAACGGACGTTAAGCCGAGAATGATGAATGATGAATGATGATGATGATGTATAATTGCAATACCATATGATATGAAGTAAGTGTTTGAAAATATTTGCGTGAAAACCGGACCCTAAGTTCGGAATCTCGATAAGATGTGTTCTAAAAATTTTGTGTTTGTGGAAGAATCATGGCCTTCTGTGCTGCGTATCGCTGCAGCAAAAGCATGGTTCCAAGCAATTGGCAGAGATAATCCTCTGAAACACAGGAGCATGTTCAGACCAAGCACAAGCGAGTGTTACAAGGATAAATTGCCAAAACGAAGATTAGTAAAAGGGGCGGTGCCATCAATATTTCCTCATAAAGCAATACCAAAGCAAAGAATAACATGGAAGAAAAAAGTGGAAAAAAGGTCACAGGGAGAGGTGACTACAATCTACTTATCAGGCTCTGTGATTTAGGTAAACTGTTTACTTTAATGTAAATTTGTTGAAGATTGTAGCATTGCAGATGTTTAACTGTGTTCATCTTATGACCTTGTCCATGTGCTCCATGGTATTTAAAGGGAAACGGTTAAGAATATCCTCAACAAGAAGTTGTGCAACACAGGTTTCAAGTTAAAAGTTCGCGATTTTGCAGTCCAGGTCCACTTAAAACCACATACAATAGCACAAACATAAACAACAATAGTAATGTGCTCCACTGCAGCGACACTAGTCTTACCAGATGGAACATGTTACAATTATGGTAAAAATCGAGACACATATATCCTTCAGCACTAGGAAATAAAATGTTGTTTTTTATTAGTTTTCATTATCTATATTAAATTCATGAACCCAGGGCGTCAAAAGCTCTGTAAAACAGACTCGCTCTCCAGGCTTCCTTTCATTCGACGACTATGAGGAATCATATGAATAGTTAATATATTTTTAGATAATTACAAACCAAATGTCAATGAACAAGAGTGACTTTGATGATGATGAAGTGGAAGAGTAAAATAACAATGTAATGGGTCGATTTAACAGTATATTTTAACTGAAGAGTCCTCAAGAAGTTGCAAGTTTTTAAATGTTCTCGGTGTTACAACTTCTTATAATTTAGCATCGAATGAATGTAGTGTACATGATTCAAAATCCTCAGTGTGAAACAGAAGAATCGAGCATGGTTAAAGACTGACGATATTGAATTTGACGATTGGCTTTTGAAGTCCCTCAATCCATTTTTCTACTTTCAGTAAAATTCACGAAAAAATATGTATTTGAACTTTATATTTTTAGAGCTGACAAACAAGATTCAAACTTCCAATCAGAGAGCAACTGTTCAGAAGATAGTCGTATGGATTCCGACAGCGAGTGCGAAAATGAAAATATTCCGCCATTATCATCAACGAAACCTCTGCATAAACAATCGGTTTACATGGTTTATGAATCTCAATTGTCACTTTTTATGAAATATTGTACGAATTGTGGATCGCTAATAGACTCTTCTCTAACAACAGAATAGAGAAACACTGGTAGTCAGTTGACCTTAAATTTCACTTGCATTAGGTTCGTAATCCATCTTTGTTTTTACATTGGCTGGGATAGATCAAGGACTTGGGCCAAGGCTGATATTTCAGTAGTACGTTAAATAATATTCTGCATTTTTATTGATTTAGGTTGTACTTTAAGTGGTCATCACAACCAACGTTACATGGAAAAAAAGAGGCTGGGAATTTGCTAATTGTTGCAGCTGCAGAACTGTCTGGAATCCGTTTTCCAAAACTATGCAAATTCGATGACCTTCTAAAACTACGATTACTATCCAGGCAAATGTTCTTTCAACATCGTAGCAACTACATCTTTCCTGAAATTGATCATGTCTGGAGGAAAGATGAACAACTCCAAGTCTCAGAAATAGAATTGACAGACCGAAAATTAGAGCTCCCAGTGGATGGTCAATGCCACAGCCCAGGTATTTCGGGGGTTTTATGCTTTTTCTTGTTGTTAGTCATGAAAGTAGTATGACCATTGATGTCAAAGGCATAATTACGCATATTAAAATTTTCACCCAGTCTCTAACAGCACAAACATTTAGAATGAAGGAAAAGGTAGGAGTTTTCTTTATCAATATACAACTATGATTTGATACAGCAATTATAAGTTTCAAGCAGTCAAACTCGACAAAAACAAATTTTGATTTTCTTTTTCAATGTGTGTGATAAAAACCTTTTGCTTTTGCTTTTATCCAAAATATTGGGAGTGAAAAAAACTGTGTATCAAAGTAATTTTAACCTATATTTTTAAACTCATCACATAAAAAGTCCATAGTTTATATTACCACTATCCATGCAAGGCTTTCTAATTTAAAGAGGTAACATTAAGGAGTTAAGCTTAGTCCCCACTAAGGCGATCTCTCATCACTTTCATTTTTTAAGGCTATGAACTTTTGACGTGTCAGTGGGGATTAAAAGCAATGACAATTTATCTCTCATCACGGTTTAAAATAAGCAATGAGGAAAGCAATGAATATCAAACATTTTTTATATTTATTTAAGCGATGAACCATGATCTTTGACGATTTAAGGTAGAAAGGTTAACTTCAAAGTCTGTCACCGTCATAACTATAAATTTAAATTTTCAGGTTTAAAATATAAATAAAACGATTGTTTTAAAACACGTGTTCTAGTTGTGTTAACGTAAAAGATTCTTCCTTCACACGAGGAAGGAAATTCTTACCAAAAAAATAGGAAAAATCTCTATCGACTTGCAAATAGAACAATATAGATGTAGGATCAAATCCTGGTAAATGCTTGGCATGAGGTATCACTTTTTGATATGTTGTGTCTTGTTTAGCAAATAATGGTGAAACCAAAGATAGCGTCTTTCAGGAAACATTCTGAAGAATCTGAAATGCAGATGCCGCAAATTGATATTCTCAATAAGAACATAGGGCAGATGCAAAAAATATAATTTGTTTCCTAAGTTATTCTCTCTTCGCTCAAACGCAGTTATTGTACAATTAAGTGCTATGCATCTTGTTCTTTTCTTTGGCAATAAATTTGTCTCACCTCGAATCTCTTGTTTGCAACATTTTTTTGTTTTTTTTCTTCATATTCATCTACAAAAAATGATCTGTATCTTTCCATTAGGTTATTTTTGTATATGATTTTTTTTTGTTCTCTTTATGTTGTTAGGTGAAAGCCATGGCAGGTGGAGATGGTAGGCAATAAAAGAAAAGTGATGAAAATAAGCGATGGCAGGTGGAGATGGTAGGCGATAAAAGAAAAGCGATGAAAATAAGAGATCATTACAATGGAAAGCAATGAAAGATCATTGCTCCGGTGGGGACTAAGCTTTTAGAAGTGCATCATAAAATAGAAGCCAGACAGAAAAATATACCCTGGTATCGTTAAGCGTTTTTTGCCAATATAAGGCCAGATCATGCGAACACCTCATATGTAACACATTAATTAATGCGACCAACAATATAGGAATTTCAGCTAAAATATACAAGAAAAATTATCTTGGTAACTAGAATAACGTCTTTAAAGTTTGGAACGATGTTGTGCTGTTTTACCAGCAGGTTACGGAAATACGTAACAGCTTAATATAGCTATAGCTTACGAACTTATGATTCATTGTTAGATTTCAAATTTGGTTTATCCCGTCCTAAGCATTTACGCTATTGAAAAAAGCAAGGGAGCGAAGAGAAAGGCAGACTAATTTGTGGATTATGTAGTAACAGATAGATACATATTATAAAGCCCACCTTATTTGGAATGAAACTAAAGTATTTTTCTGTCATCCAGAAAAATCCCAGTGGAGTATTTGGTTATAAGTTAATAAGAAATGAAGTTTTTATTATAGACCATGTATGATTAGTATTATTGATGTTGATGAAGTCTTGGGCCATGGATATTCAAATTTGTGATAAGCTTAATTAGAAAAGTTTGTTTTACAAAAGGTTCCAGATAGTTTGCAAAAGTTTCTAGAATTTTGTACATACCCATTCTGTTATATAAAAAAGAAGGACCATAAGAGTTTTCTTATTAAGGGAATTAATTTTTACAAGAACTAGTTTTTTGCAAAGTTAGCAGATCCTAATATTTTTTGAGAATTAAATTTCGCAAATGTTTTTTTATCAATTTACACCATTGCACAGGCCTTTTATGTGCGGACTTCTTATAGTTTTCATTGGAACTAATTTTTTCAAAATTAAAAAGAAATTAATTCCCTTAACCAAAACCTTTTTCTCTCCATGCAGCATTAGGCTGTGTAGTTCTGAAGACAGCTTTCGACAAGTCGAACACCCATAAATGGAGCAATTAGCTCCAACCATTGTAATATATGTGAATCTAACTCAATACTTTAGCGAACTACGGACGTTTCCCGCTTGTTTTTAAATTTTAATCCCCTAAGAAGTAGTCTGGGTGCTAAAAAATTTCTGAAGATAAGTCGTATGCAAGAGCGGAACTCGCTTACGGTGGTGCAAAGACGAATCTCTTTTTCTTATGACTATGCCTTAACCCTATTCGTGCCGGGTTGTTTTAGAGTTCTTTTTTTCCCAGGTTGGTTAAATCAACCCACTCTCAATATCTTGGGAACCACTTTACTAAAATCGTTTTTGTCTATTTACTAAATTGAGAACCTTTGTTCCTGACCCTAAACAATATGGTGGTTGTTGCAAAATATGTGAAAACAGGACCAGCCCAATATTGCACAAATAATACTTTTCCTCATGTTTAAAATACATGTTTTATTTGGATACATTAAAAGGAACATGTGAGTACTGAATGGGATATAAGCTAAATGTGTCTAGCAAAGTCTAAGGTATGAAAACATACTTCTCGTTCAAAACTGTACTTTTTGCAAAAAATGAAAGTCATGCAACTTTGCTGAAAATTGAAATAATGACTTCAAACTTGGTCTGACATGTTTTAAGACCTGTTTGATTAAATTTAGCCAAAACTTTTTTTCACTATTATCATAGTTCCCGAGTTCCTAATTTTAGCCATTTTCAGGAAAGCTGTTAAACGATTTTTGACAATATATTAATTTTGACAAAGATATATGTGCAAGAAACATTAAGAGTAATTTTTATGATTGAAATAAGTCAGGTAGGGTCTAAATATGTAAAGTGTAAAACACTTTCCTCTTTGCTATATTTAGAATGCAAGGAACCAGAATCTCAGGAAATATCTGTCACTATCTCATAAACAGCCACTTCGACGATAAAAAAATTCTGTCATGATTTAAAATTCTGTTGCATGATACCCTTAAAATAAAGTCACAAAATTTCAGTTTGAACGGGCTAATTTTCAACATAACGCAGGGTTTTGAATAGTGGGCGGGTTGGTTTTACCTGCCCCTGCGTGAGTATGGTTAAGGAAATGAAAATCATAGATTTCTCAGAGACGATAAATTCAAAAAAAAATTTATAACTATATTCGCCTTTGGTAAAAAAATTTAACAATGTTAACCCTTCCCGTCCCAGGCATTTTTTAACACATTATGTCCCTGATCCCAGGCGTTTTTAGTAAAAAAACACATTTTTCGTAACTTTTATAATATCAGTCTAAAATAAACCTTAACAACTAATTTAAGCATATACTATGTTTAAAATGCATGTAAGGTATTTCTCTCTTTTTAAAAATGGTCATAAAGCATTATCTAAGTCCTGGTTCGACTCCGGTAATAGACAATTCAGTAAGAATTGTAAGTATATAAAAGGAAAGTTGGCAATCCGTCTATTAGCCATGCTTAGATTGTGCTTATTGGACCAGAACCTATGCTTAGTTAGTGCTTTAGACCAGCAAATAATAGGAATGTAAGAGGAACTTCTTATCAAATATATAAAACATAATTTTGAGATATATAAATCATAAAGTTCGTCGGCATCCTCAGGAATATCGACATTTATTCCAGGATTTGCAGCAAAATGGGGCAACTCTTGTAACTTCTTGTCACCAGATTTCTATTGCCCCATGTTCCAACCAGGAGGGCTTGGTTCCTTTCTAGATTTCTTCGAACTAGGTTCTGCCACTTCATCATTATCAGTTGAACTTTCATCAACACATTCTTCCCCACCATCAGAAAATCCCAAAAAATCACTCCGGCCAAATAAACTGTTAATTGGATCATCACTTGCTACTACATCCTCATCACTATCCTCTTCAAGGTTTAGTTCATTAATAGAGAGGCCAAATGATGCATTACTGCTGCTAAAAGGCGAAGATCCAGAGCCACGGCTAGCGCTAAATCCAGTCGCCATCTTTGTTTTAATTTTGAAAAGTAAATCTGCATAATTTACGGTAGCCGAATTTAAAAATCGTCAGATCAGGCGCAAATGAGAGATAAATTATTCTAGTGTTAAAAAAAATCGATCTTGTTAGTTTTAAAGAGTAGTCCTAGTAAAATCCCGTACCTGTCCGGGATCGGGATTATTTTAGCGTAGCAATATCCCGGACTAGTCCGGGAACGGGACGGGAAGGGTTAAGTGAATAGTTGATTAATTTTTATTTTAGTTAACCCTTTGGCGGCCAGGTCAATTTTGACATTTTTACGAAAACGTAGATGTACTATAAAGAACCACAAATAATTCCTTTTATAGTAAAAAAATACTATAAAACTATATATTTTCTGAAACCTTTTTTTAAAAAATCCTATTTTTTAGCAAATATCAGTAAAAAACAATGAAATAAGCAGTTAAATCATACTAAAATATGAACTACAATACCTTAGCTTACTTCTGCAAAAAACATTTTCATTAAAACTCATTTGATAACTTTTCTATGGACAAAGATAGATAACGCATAAAAAGACATTTTTCGAAAACCAAAGAAACAATCGATAAAAAAACCTGTATATCTTAGATATACCTTAACCAGAGGATTAAAATCGTTTTTTGTCATAAGATTATAAATGTATATTAAATATTAAATGTTTATTCCTAGAAATAAGTGATTTTAATAATTTACTTTCTTAATTTGCTTTTCGTGTGAAAGTCTCGTAAGCACACATGCGTTTCACATTTTAGTCGAATTGTCAAATGTTTTTGTGTCCTTTCTCTTTCCAGTTACAGGGTTAATCTGATAACCAAACACGGTGCATTTCCTTCGAACTATCTGACCATTGCATTGACAACGGGTCTTTTTTATGTTCTTGTTGGAATAGTAGCGATCTGTTTCGACAACTACTTGATTTATAATTTCGGGTGCCAAAAACAAATGAAAACATTCAAGTGGTATATCCGCATCACTGGTTGGTCTTTTTAGTCCAGAGAATCCTAAAAATTGTGCGTTACTGTTTGGGTTTTGGTATGTTGCATCAACATTCTTCCACTTTTTTTTTTGTCTCGTCGTTTTTTTTTTTTTTTGTTTGTTTACCTTTGATGCGATTCCGGGGTTTCTTTTTACAAGGCGTATTTTTTGTTTTTCGTAACCGTTTTTTGACTTTGGAAGAGCTTGAGGCAGGAACATCAGCAGTAGGGACACGACCAGGAACAGAAGCAGCAACTGAAAGAGTATCATCATCATCATTATCATAGTCACTTTCACTTTCACTTGCATCACCATCACCAACATCATACTAAAAAATAAACATTTTTTCGTTATTTTTTCATGTGCTATGCAACTAAAAAAGGCCCTCTGTTTACATTCAGCACTGTTGACATGTTATATTGTGCAATCAAACAAATTATATGATATTTTTACTACTCACATTGCCTATCAGGAGACTCTCTATCACATCATCATGGGTTAGGAAGAAAGGGGACATCAATAACAGGTTCAGCTGGAAAATCTAGCTTTGCCCCATCTTCGTCAACATAGTCTTCGACTGAACTCTCATCACTTGTTTCATTATCACATTAACCATTGGTTTCGTCATCAAAAGCAAGAATTGCAGCTAAAACTTGCTCAGTTGTAAGCCCTACTCGTTTGCTAGCAGCCATTTTCAATCTGGTGGCTTCTGTGAATGTTTACAAAATGTTGAGATATCAAGACGCTATTTTATTTATATCTACCAATCAAACGTTCGATATTTCACTTCGTAGATACTTCAAGAGGGTATTTTCAAATTTACAGCAAAATAGGTTGGGCGGTTCGCCCACAATAACGCCTTTTGTGAGGGGGGTCATATATGACCCCCCTGGCCGCCAAAGGGTTAATTCGATTTCAAACAAACATTTTGTGACTGCAGGTTTGAAGTAGAAATTTTACTGAGGAATACAGAAATGAAAAATTTTTCTGGGATTTATTTTTGCAAATATTTGCAAAATTTGTTCTGCTAAAATTATTTTAGCAAGATTTAATCCAGCTAAAAGTTCTCAAGCTATAGCTAAATGTAAACAAAATAGCAAGCTAAAATACATAAAGACATGTTGCTACAAGCTAACCGTACTATAAAACCTGTTGTGCCAAAAGAGAGTAACAACAAAACGTTTTTGCATAAATTTTTGCTAGCTTTATCGATTGACCACGGTTCTATGCACTATTTTAATCAGGATATGGAAAAGTCTTGACTAAGGAAAAAATCATCATGATTATGCAAAAATGTGAAACAAAATTATATCAACAATACATCAACTATATACATACACTACATACATACACTATATACATACATCAATATATCAACTACACATCTAATCACCAAATGTCCTGCAAAGAAAGTGTAGTGTCCCCATTACTGGACAGAGCAGTCAATGTAGTCAGTGGAGAGAATGACCGAAAGAAAGAGTTATCTCATATAAACAACACCTTACTTGCAAATGGGTACTTGAGACAGACCATTAAAAAGGTTGAGAGGAAAATCAGGAACAGGACTGATAAGAGCAGTGACGGGGAAGATGCGGAAAATGAACCAGTAGCTACAGTGTGTATGCCATATATACCAGGGACAAGTAACATACCTCATCGGGTATTGAAAGATCATAAAATAAAGCCAGTGTTCCAATCTAAAAACACACTACGTAGTATACTGTCGCATCCGAAAGACAAAATATGTCTAGAGAGTCAATGTAATATTGTCTACGAAATCCTGTGTAAGGATTGTGATGCTGTTTATGTCGGTGAAACAAAATGTTTAAACAACGTGTGCAAGAGCACAAAAGAGCCGTACGCAACGCAGATACAGACAAAAATGAGCTTGCGGACCATAGCTGGAAGAATGATCATGTTATTGACTGGGACAATAAAAAGATCATAGAGTCTGGTTGGACAGCAAGAAAAGTAAAAGAAACCATAAATAGTATAGACAGAAATACTCATATCAATAGTATTTCCTATCAACTTCCAGAAATATGGTTACCCGCACTTCGGAAAGCGAACATTTAGGAAAAAGTGCGAAAATGGTTCGGGACAAACGTAACATAAAGCGAACTTTTAGAAAAAGGAAAGATTTTAATCAATCTATTGCTTCCATCTGGGTCCGTGAAAAAGTTAATTACTTTAATTGCTGTGATCTGATTGGTTAATTTCGATCCTCTAATTATCTCTTCAAATAATAAATAGCCAAAGTTGATTACGATCATTGCCCGTCGATGACAGCTGTAGCTGTCGAGACGTAGCCTAGAATAAACTCGCTTGTTCATGACATGATAATATTTATATTATTCAATGACAATGACTGAACGGATAAGTGGTAATATTTTTAAAATACCAGGGTATTTTTCACTGTCTTTTCTCATATCAAAAAGGCAAAAAAACCCTGGAGACGAGGGTGGTGGCAGTACCCCTTTTTTTAGCTGTGAAAACAGTTCCATTATTTACTCAGTGTTTTATGTATACAGGTCTGGTCGTGAGTTTTTCACCTGGCGCACAATCATTATGACGCACCTCAATTTTCCCAGGTTGATGGTTTTAAACCTTATCAATGTTTTCTTATCTGCAAAAGCTTAATAACAAAAAAAGCGAAACATAAAGTCAGAGAAGCTTTACAACTTTTATCGTTGACTTAATTATTTTATTTTAAAAGCCTATTTAATCAATTTGTTTTTACTTGTGGCTGCACTAATTATTAAATATTGTTAAAAGAATATGGCGATATTTATGTTCCGTTTAGCAATGTTTTTATGGTCATCTTTACAGAATTACACTTAAAAAATAACTGAAATGAAATAACTATAAAATAATAAAACATAAAAAATATTATCAAGGTGTTGTTAGCGTAATGTTAATGCCGGTTGCGTGCTTTAAGAATTAAAAAACAACGTTCCTTCAAGTTAAGTTGCTTTGTTAAATATAAATGAAATCAAAGATTTGCCTTGTTGTTTTTGCAAAATAAACGCGAAGTATCAGTGTATATACTGTCAAAAATCATCATGTAAATATAGGCAAATCAAGGCAAGTTAAGGAGTAGCAAACAATAACTTCCCTTACTGTAGCAATAAAAATTCATGCACAAGAGCAACGGCAAAAGTATTAATGTTCATAAATCTGTTCCGCATGTAAGTGCAGTCTTGCAGACTTGCTTCATCCTTCCTCCGTCAGCGTTCACCTCTGCATTAGTTGAGGACCGCATGGCTGGATTTTTTTTGTGAGACCCAGTTACCAACAACGAAGGGGCCAGGCAATTGATATTCAAGTCTACGTAGTTCTCTTAACTAAGACAGGAATCAGTGAATTAGCTAGGATGGTCAGGTTGTCTATGAACATAGTGACTCATGGATCAGGGTTATTTAATAGTTCTGTCATGTAAATAAATGAAAGTGTTTGAACCAAGAAGAAAAATCTGTCAGACTTTTTGTCCCACGAAAATTAAAAAAGAGCTGCAGACAGAAACTTTAATAGTAGAGATATACTGGGGCTTTAATATATTCCAGTCAGGGTGTAAACCAGGACAATAAAAGTATATGAAAAGGTTAAAGACAATCTTTTTGTCGCAATTAAAAACTAAAAACAAATGTCATTTGTTTTGTGACATTTGATTTTTCCTGCTAGTAGTGTGTGAAGTGAATATTTTTTGATTTGCAAACAAATATATTTTGTGTAAAGTAGTGAGTTAAATTTTAACGCATAAATGTAAGGTACTATTTGAATTTTCATGATTGGTTAAAATATAATAATTCTTTGTTCATTTGTTTAAATAAAAAACCTGGTGGTTGAATAATAACGTTGACCAGTGCATAAAGAGGAAACTTCGGAGGTGTTCAAAATAGCAAGACAAATAAAGAAGACTAATCCAGATGTTGTGGGTGAGAAGTGTATACGTTACGATGGTGTCTTGGCAGAACAGAAGAGGAAAAAAAGCTAACTTTGAATAGTTTATCAGCGCCTGCTAAATAGTGAGTTTGATTGGGGGTAAGGATAATTTGCCTGACAATGATGACACTGGAGTGGCCAGCTATGAAAATAAAAACAGAATGGGTAATGAAGGTTATTAGGAAAATGACGATTCACAAGGTATCAGAAGTGTCAGGTGTTGTTGCAGAAAATAGTAAAAGCATCTGGTTATAGGTCATAAAATTGCCCACTCTCGCCATAAGATAAGCTTAATTAGGTTTTAAATCCAAGGTCAGTATAATTGTAATCACAGTTCAAGTATCAAATACCATTTTGTGCTGTTGAAACCTCATTTTTAAATGACGGAATTTGGAGTGTCATCCTTGGCAATGTTTAATAGTTGGCCATTTTAACAGAAAGATATATGCAGCTCCTGAACTTAGGTTTAAGCATTGCAAAACTCAACCTCAACCCTTATCGTGTACATGAGCCTCCTACATTGTTAAATTTACTCCTCAATTAGTTGCATGCATTGCCATTACACATAAGGTTTAACTCATTATATATATCTATGGAATCTCTGATATAATAAGACTATTTTTTATGTATTGTGACTTCTAATTTTGCTTCTTAATTGCCTGGGTAACTTGTCCCAAAAAACATTTGCTGATTATTATTTATGTGGGGGACATAAAAATGGCCAAGTGAACATTTAAATGGTTTGAGCCCCAAGATTCTTAAAAAATCAACATTTTAAGCCTTAAACAAGAAAAACTATCCGCTGTGATCACACAAAGTAGCAGAGAATTGAAAACTAGTTTCAGTTGTCAGTACACCAGCTTAAAATATTTTAGAAAGATCGAAGTGGCGAAATGCAGACGTTGGCGTTAACATGAAGTAGGCTGAAACGTGACATGCAAGTTTCGGAGAATCAGGGCAACCATACAGCCAAAACGCAGGGCAAGATTTAGGCACATTATCAAACATACAATAGCTGCTAGGTAAATGCTCTTCTCTGGTTCCTCTGCTGTTAGATTCCGTGAACTCACTCACTGAAAACAGCATGATGAAAAAGGAAATATTAAAAAAGGGACAGGCTGAACTGATTTGAAGTATTTTTGAATGCTTCTGGTGTCAGCTGTGAGTTTGATGAGATTTTTTTGAGTAGTTTTCGTAACCTAATATATCAACTTTAAATTGCCATAGAAAAAGGACTTTCTTGGGTGCCTATTTTTCTTTGATATTCATCTCGTGTTGAACCTGTATATTTTAAAAAGGTGAATGGAAGGCGAATGTTTAGGCGTTTTCGGAAATTTGCTTCCTTTAACACCAATAAAAATCTTTCAAAATTTTTTGTCCTAAAGATCTGCAGATAATGCCTTGTTTAATAAATCGCAGAAGGCTGGATTTATCAATTTTTTAACTATTGCTGACAAATTATATCAGGCATTGTGTGTCAGACTGTACATTTATGTATTGTTGTGTTATATTTTAGATACTGTACTAACAATAACTGGTGGGTGTTTAATATATTATTAACACAATCAACGTGTGTTTATTCCTGTTTTACATGATAGCAGAGGGTTAGAAATGAGTGGATACAAAAACCCGCCAGTATTTAGTAAAAACAAGCCGTATGATCGATATGTGGAAGAGATTCGTGCATGGTGTATAGTAACAGATCTCGATATAACGAAACAAGGGGCAGCTATAGCTCTGTCGTTTCCTGAAAATGATCCAAGTGGAGTACGTGATAAAGTATTTAATGATCTGAAATTAGAAACTATCAATGCCAATGATGGCGTGGAGAAATTGATTACGTATTTGGACAAGTTATTTAAAAAGGACAATCTGAGTGAAGTTTATGAACGATACACAACATTTGATAGATATGTTCGTGATGTTAGTCAGAAAATAGAAGACTTTATACTTGAATTTGAGAGAAGATATAATCGCATAATGCAAAAGGAAATGAAACTATCTTCCTCTGTTTTGGCATTTAAATTGCTGGATGCTGCAAAATTAACACATAAAGACAGACAGTTGGTTTTGACAGCTGTTGATTACACGAAAAAGGAAGAACTCTTTGAGCAGATGAAGACTGCTCTTCGAAAATTTCATGGAGAACAAGCAATTCCTTCTGTTGATAATAGTTACGCTATAAAATTGGAACCATCATCAGAAAGTGAGAGAGCAGAAGTGCTCTACACAAAACCAAGATGGCAGCCACGGTCATTTAAACGAAATTACGATAACGTGAAAAGCAAGCAAGAAGATAACAAGCCCAGACAGTATGGACAGAAAGTTAATCCTATAGGTTTCAACGGGAAACCTATGAAATGCAAGATTTGTGAATCAATATTACATTTTATGAGGGATTGCCCTCATAAACGTTCCATGTCAGAAGAAGAAAACATCACTCTGTTTACTGGTTCGAGTGATAATGAGATGTGTTTATTTACAAGTGAAGCTCGAAATGCAGCTGTGCTTGATTCTGGATGCACATCGACAGTTACTGGGCAATTGTGGTTGAAATGTTATCTTGAAACCTTGCACCCAGATCAAGTGAATATGGTTAAATATCATGCAGGCCTATCAATAAGAAAATAGCACCCAAGCAATAAATCGCTCTCCCAAGGTTACAATAATTTAAACTGAGCGAGCAATCTGAATAAAAGAATAAGTTTATAAAGCATATTTTATCACAAAGTCTTTTTATCTATTTTATTTTATCTTTTTTTATATATTTTGGTTCTTTTTTACTGTAAATAATAAGAAAGAGAACATTGATTTCCAGGTGAGATGAAGTGATATTGCTCAGACAGAAAAACTTTTTTTGGAATTGGGGGAGCAATTAATGGCTCAGCTAGTTTCTCATTTCTCAGAATTGGGCGAGCCTTTGCGTGAGCAAGAGCAATTGCTCTCCCCTTATTGATAGGCCTGTCATGATAGTACAAGAGTGTTTAAATTTGGTGGAGGCGAAACAAAAATCTCTCAAGGATGTGTGGTGATCTCTTGCAAATTAGCTGGTAGAAGTATAATGGTGAGAACAGACATAGTTGACAGTGACATTCCTTTGCTGTTAAGCAAGTTGGCAATGAAGAAAGCAAAGATTAAGCTTGACCTTGAGAACGATTGTGCTGAAATCTGGGGAAACGTTGTTGATCTTGAATGTACATCATCCGGTCACTATTGTTTTCCATTAATTCAAGAAGAAGTCTTGCGAGTAGTTAGCCTCAGCCCTGATGTTTCATTCAAGGAAAAAGAAAAGATCTTTTCAAAGTTGCACAAGCAGTTTGCTCACCCATCTAAAGAGAAGCTGAAAGCCCTGATGATTGATGCAAAAGTGTGGGATGAAGACTTCGAAACTATTGCAACTACTGTTTATTCATCTTGTGATATCTGTCTAAAATTTCACAAGACACCATCAAGACCCATAGTTTGTCTGCCATTAACAAACTGTTTTAACGATGCAGTGGCTATGGATCTCAAGAACTGGAACCAGAACATTCCCATTTTGTACCTGATTGATATGTATAGCCGATTTACCACTGCCAGAGTAATCAAAGACAAGAGACCATCGACAATCATTGATAAAGTCATGCAGATGTGGATAGGTTCGGGTTTTGGTGCACCTAAAAAGTTTCTCGCAGACAACGGTGGGGAATTCGGAAATGACCGATACAAAGACATGTGTGGAAATTTGAATATTGAGGTTGTTCACACTGCAGCTGAGAGTCCTTGGCAAAATGGTTTATGCGAAAGAAATCACGCTGTTGTAGATAGATGCTTGAAGAAAATACTGGAAGATAATCCTAATTTGACAGTGGAAAAAGCCTTGCCGTGGGCCATCAATGCGAAGAACTGTCTCCAGATGTGGAATGGGTTTTCCTCATATCAACTTGTGTTTGGCCAAAACCCAAACTTGCCAAATATAATGACAGATTCACCTCCAGCAATGGAAGGCTCAACTATCAGCCATACCATTGCCAATCATCTCAGTGCTTTGCACTCAGCAAGGCAAGCCTACATCGAAGCTGAGTCATCAGAGAAGATACGAAGAGCTCTAAGACACAAGGTGAGAGCTAATTCTGAACACTTTGACACTGGTTGCAAGGTGTACTACAAGCGAGATGACTCTAACAAATGGAGAGGTCCAGGTGTTGTTATCGGCCAAGATAGAAAAATTGTTTTTGTCCGCCATGGTAATGTATATGTGCGTGTGTCAACAAATCGATTGGTGAAATGTGGTCAAGAATTAGCAAATGCTGAAAAGGCTGCTATTTCTGAAAATCAGCCAGCTTCAGATTTCAGAAAAGAAAAGCCAGATGACTGTGAAGAAGATGAGATTCGCACACCTTCTACAGAAGAAAATCAAATCGATGATCCTAATGGCAATCAAGAACACAATGTTGATGTGACTGCACAACAATCTATCAAAGAGCAAGTGCAGATACCAAAACAGAACGAGCAGGTTAGATACAAACTCACAGATTCTGATCATTGGATTGAAGCCAAAGTACTAGGCGTGCAGAAAAGGCCACTGGCAAATATTCAACACGGATGAACATACAAAATGCCAATGAAGAGCAGCCCACTTGTCTTGATTTTGAACAAGTGAGCCAATGGGAAAAATTGAATTACGATGAAGAACAAATGGAAGAGGTGAATGTTGCTTTTGTGCCTATTGAACAACATGACAAGAAAAATGTCATTGCTGCCAAGGAAAAAGAGATCCAGACCTGGAAAGATTTTTCTGTGTTTGAGGAAGTGCCTGACAATGGGCAAAAAGCAATATCAACAACTTGGGTGATCACTGAGAAGACAGTTGAGAACAAGTGTTTCATTAAAGCCAGACTCGTCGCCCGTGGATTTGAAGAGGATCAATCATCACAAGTGGACTCACCTAAAGTTCTCAAAAGCACCCTACGCATATTGCTGGCTGTTGCTGGTATTAAAGGGTGGCATTGTAAAACAACTGATGTTAAGGCTGCTTTCCTTCAACGTTCAGAAATCGGGCAAGATGTTTACTTGGTACCACCTGTTGAAGCTAGCAACTCAAATTGCCTCTGGAAACTAAAAAAGGTTGTCTATGGATTAAATGATGCTGCACGCCACTGATTCTTTAGCGTGAAGCAAGAAATTGAAAAGCTTGGTGGTGTTCAATCAAAATTTGATCCAGCATTGTTTTATTGGCACAATGAAAACAATTTGCAAGGAATCGTTGTTATACACATGGATGATTTTATTCACGCTGGGTGTGCTTCTTTTGAAAACTGTGTTATCTCAAAACTGCGAGAGGTTTTTGAGATTGGTAAAACTGAAGAACACTGCTTCAAATACATTGGATTGAACATACAACACACAGAAAATGGTACGACAGGTGTCAAACAGAATTCGTATCAGGCATGCAGCCCATTTCTCTCTCTGCTAATCGCAAAGCTGTGAAGTTTTCAGGACTGACCAATGCAGAAATTGCCAAGCTTAGAAGTGTGATTGGACAAGCAAATTGGTTTGCAAGTCAAACTAGACCAGATATATGTTATGATGTTCTTGACCTCAGCATATGCATTAATCATAATCCAGAAGTGAGACATATCATCCAAGCCAACAAAATGATCAGAAAAATCAAAGCAGATGATTATCACTTGGTGTATCCAGTACTTGGTAGCAACGATAACCTCAAACTTGTTATTTTCTCAGATGCAACTCATGCGAATTTGCCAGATGGTGCATCTAGTGCAGGAGGACACGTCATCTTTCTTGTTGGGGAGAGGAACAGCTGTATCCTCAATTGGTGTTCCAAGAAAATAAAGAGAGTCGTTAGAAGTACAACAGCTGCACAAAGTCTTGCACTATCAGAAGCTTTGGATGATCTTATTTATTTGAGAGAAATATTGCGTGAATTATTACAACTTGGCGTGATGGAAATACCTGTGGAAGCTAATATCGACAACAAGAATTTACACGGACTAATCCATTCAACAAAGGTTATCAGTGAGAAAAGATTACGAATTGAAGTTGCAGCGATCAAAGAAATGTTGTCCCGAAAAGAGATAACAACAATCAAATGGGTCAGCAGTGAAGGACAATTAGCTGATGGATTAACCAAACAAGGATCAAGCTGCCAGAAGCTACGACAAGCTATAACCTGTGCCAAGCTGGATACTGACTAGATGTGACCATAGTTTATTTTACACTGTTGCCTAGATATCGCTTAGTCAAAGTTGCGTTATTTTTTACTTTATTGAAGTTATGTGTTTTTATGAACATTTCCATACGGACACTTACACAGAAGAAGAAAAATGGAGGAGTGTGTCAGACTGTACATTTATGTATTATTGTGTTATATTTTAGATACTGTACTAACAATAACTGGTGGGTGTTTAATATATTATTAACACAATCAACGTGTGTTTATTCTTGTTTTACATTGTGTACCTTAATAAACGACTTGGAACTGGGCCATTTTTATCAATTCTATCAAAAATGTTAATATTCCTTTTTTGGTACGATGTTTTTAGAAAATGTTAACAATCAAATCCAACATGTAGGGGCGGGTTCCACTTTTATCATGGTTTCTGATCAAACAAAAGCTCTGTGAAGATGTTTTAAATTTTGTGAAGGAAAGTTCTTTAAAAATAGACCCTTAAAGCTTGATAAATTTTTTTGAATAAGGAAACACGCCAGTATCACCTATGCTGAAAATTGCTCAATTTTGATAGAAATTCCAATAATAATTTTGTGGTTAACTGATCTTAAAAAATTGGATATTTGGAAAATGAAAACACAGCACTGTAAAGTTCTACATTTAGCATGCCAATGCAAGTGGTTTTGGTCAAGTGGTTTAATTTCCTGCTTAGAAAGGATAGAAGTCCAGGTTCAAAACGTGTGGTTCATATTTTTTAACTTTGTTTAATTTTAGTTTGTTTTTTCTTGTAATTTCTGTCTGCCTGACTATTTCCTAGAAGCCATTAATTGTTTTCTCCATTCAATAAATATAAAAGAGTAGATACAGTACAGTCTGAATGTAATCTACCGCGGACGCGAAACTCGCATGAATAGTTACACAGAACAATAACATTGCGATAGCTTTTGTTTTTGTAAAAAAATAATTGCCTCGCTGATAAACAATGACCCACGCGATCGATTGTTTAATCACAATAGGTTGCAAGATCAATTTTAGCAATCTAATTTGCGCGAACTCTTTTGAAATTTTTAATTAAGCGTTTTTTTAAATCGCATTTTAAAAGTTTATAAACGAAAAGCGGCGATAGAAATGTTTTTTTAGATTGCATTTTAAAAGTTTAAAAACGAAAAGCGGCAATAGAAATGCTCTTTTAGATCGCATTTTAAAAGTTTATAAACGAAAAGCGGTGATAGAAATGTTTTTTTAGATTGCATTTTAAAAGTTTAAAATCGAAAAGCGGCGATAGAAATGTTTTTTTAGATCGCTTTTTAAAAGTTTAAAAACGAATAGCGGCGATAGAAATGTTTTTTTAGATCGCATTTTAAAAGTTTAAAATCGAAAAGCGGCGATAGAAATGTTTTTTTAAATCGCTTTTTAAAAGTTTATAAACGAAAAGCGGCGATAGAAATGTTTTTTTAAATCGCATTTTAAAAGTTTAAAATCGAAAAGCAGCGATAGAAATGTTTTTTTAGATCGCTTTTTAAAAGTTTAAAATCGAAAAGCGGCGATAGAAATGTTTTTTTATATCGCATTTTAAAAGTTTATAAACGAAAAGCGGCGATAGAAATGTTTTTTTAAATCGCATTTTAAAAGTTTAAAAACGAAAAGCGGCATTTAATAGTTGTGAACAATGCTTCTCATATGTTTCTTAAATTAAACGCGCTGGAATCTTTTTAAGTAATTAAATCAACAATACATTCTCGCGCAATGTATTATAAAACTTCGCGAAAGGTTTTTATTATTTAATTACTTCACGCTAATACTTAAGGGAATAGCTTATCAATACATTTACACAATGCATCTCGCTATTACAAGAAATATAATTGCTCCGATATTTCTTCGCGAGCGCATTGTTTTTTAACACGCAAATATAAACTCGCAAAACCCTTAAGGGATGTAATTATAACAAAAGACAAACGACTGCCGTCCTCCACGCAAAGGTGTGATATTAGCGTGTACGCGGTAGATTACATTCAGACTGTACTGTACTTTGCTTAGCAGCTACACTGTGGCCAATTGAACAAGAGTGATGCTGTCACTTAAAATCAGATTTAAATCTTGCGAATAAACCGGTGGACAAAAAATTACATTTTTTGTTACCTGACCGCCACCACCATGACAAACGCAGACGAAATCAAACACACATTTCAACCAAACTTGTGATTCTTTGTGAATTTTGATTATTGAATAATTGTTAAAAAAGTGTGATGACATTTGAAACATGGTTGAATGAGGAAAAGGCTAAGATGTTAAATAAAATAACCAATGTATAACACATTATGCAATATATAGCGGAGTGGGTAAAAATGTTGTAAAGAAAAATTCTAACAATTCCAATTTCAATTTGGTCTCTTACGAGCCTCAGCATTCTTAGAATATTCTTAAAATTTCAAAATCAAGCCTTGATTAAAAAGGTGGTACTTTTTTGCCGAAAAATTTTGCTGTTAAGATTAAAGATCAAAATGACACTGATTTGCTCAGCCAAGGCTTCATTAATTTTTAGTGATGATCCTATAACTTGAGAACTGCTTTTCTGTTTACAATGTTTTAAGGTCAAGCCATCCATTTATTTAAAAGTTTGTTCATTGTCAAGTTCTTGGATTAGTATTTTGCCAGTGATATCACAGCGTTTTGCTTAAATCAAAATCTTATCTGGGCTTGGAGGCTAAACTTGGCCATCAACACATCCATGAAATTTTTAAATTAGTGGCAGTTAAGTTAAAAAAAATTAGAATGAGCATAAAGGAGATGGTTGTTATGACAAACACATCGGGACATTTCTTACCTCAATGAAAACACGAGATAGAATTTAAATTAGTGGCAATTAAGTTAAAAAAGAAATAGAATGTAAGCATAAGGAAGGTGTTGTTACGACTATACTTTCATGAAATATTCCTTAGCTTCTAGTAGTAAGAATTTTTCTTTTCTTTTTAAAACATCCACGTATCCACCGTATCCTGCATTTATGTTTCAGGCTAAAAAATGACAATAAATGAACTTTTAAATATGTGATGCTCTCTAGGAAAATCGACCGCTTCTATTTTTAAAACAATAGAATTCCGTATTTCGTATTTTTAAAAATACGAATTGCGTATTAAAAAATACGCATATTTTTTTAAAAACCGTATTTCGTATTTTCAAAAAATATGGAATTCGTATTTAAAAATACGCGTATTTCTAAAAACACGCTGTAGATTTAATATACAAAGGCATAAAAAAGTAAAGTCTGGTTAGCTGCAAAGCTTTAAAGTTGCCGTATTTCATTCTAAAATGACAGGAAAACGTCCCTGCGAAGCTTTAAAGTTGCCGTATATCATTCTAAAATGACGAGAAAACGTCCCTGCGAAGCTTTAAAGTTGCCGTATTTCATACTAAACTGATGAAAAAACGTCCCTGTGAAATCATTGAGCCAATTAAAAACCTATTAAAAACAAACTTGTAAAATTGAGTAATTTTTCTATTCATTTTAATCAACCACTGCTTGATACACGTAACATTTTTAAAAATACGAAATTCTATATTTAAAAATACGCGCATTTTTAAAAATATAATTTTTATATGTTCTACTTTTCAAAAATACGAAATTCGTATTTTTCAAAAATACGAAATACAAATTTTTCAAAAATACGAAAAACGAATTTTGTATTTTTAAAAATAGAATTGCATATTTTTAAAAATACGAAAATCCGTATTTGGTATTTTTAAAAATACGCGTATTTTAAAATACGAAACCCATATTTTTAATACAAAATTTCCGTATTTCGTATTTATCTGAAATTTTCTAAATGTAAATACGTTAAAAACGAAAAGAGAAAAATGTTAAACAACTTATTAAGCTCTACAAAACTAACATAATTTTTCACCTTGAGATTGTCACCTCAAGGCAAATGATTACAATGTCCTTGTCCTATAATTTAAATATGGCAGGCAAAACATAGCAACAATTAAAACAAATGCAAAAGAACAAAAGCTTAAAAGCTTACTTGTTCATTGTTGTTAATGTCTTCTTTTGCATCATTTTCGCTTTTTATTGTTGATTTATATGCTGACATCTTCAACAAAGAATTACCAGAAGGATCTTGAACAACACTTTGAGCTCCTGCCCTTCCCCTTCCTCTTCCTCGACCACGCCCCCTAGGTGAGCCACCTGTAGCTGGTTTATTAATATTGGGTGTTATTTTTTCGATACTTGGAAGATTCGTTTCCTGTATATCCACAACTTTAGCTTTTGGTGGAGTGCTCACAGAACCTCTTCTTCTACCACGACCCCTACCCCTTCCACTACCTCTTCCAGGTGAACTTTTTATTGGTGTAACATTAGATGAGTCAGAATGTGTATTATTTACCGCTGAAGTTTGGAAGAAATCGTCATCAAAAATAGTAGATTTGTCAAATTTCATGGACGCCATTGTTGGCAGTCCAGCTTGTTCTCCGAAGATCTAAAAGAAAACAGCCTTTTATATACAATTTCCTTTAAATAATAATTTAGATTTGCAACAAAGCAGTTTTTTCTGTAACTATTCATTTTCAATTTCTATTTACAGACCATTTAGTTCACTTACTATTAAAGTCCTAGCTGTATTAATCCATGAAAACATCCACTTAATTAGGTATAGGCAATTATTTACAGAAAAAAAAAATCTGCTGATGTCAGCAATAACCCTTCCATAAAAAATAACCTATTTTCATTATTATGGAGAGCCAGGAAAGCTGATCAAGAATGTACTTGCAACTAACAGTTAAGTTGAGAAACAGATGTGCTCCTCATGTGTTCACCCAGCCTTTAGATTAGGGAAGCAAACAATTAGGTATACATTCACATAAAGTCATCAATGACCTGTTTATATACAAATAAGCAATACACAAGTCTTTTCAAATCAGTTATTTAATTCAAAAATGAAAAAGAAAAAATGTTTAGTATTTTATTATTGATATGTGAGTCACTTAGACGTAGTCCAGGCCATTTCATAAGACTTTAAGTAGGCGTGCGATAAATCTCACGCCTAAATATTTCGTGCATGTGGTGTGCGTGCGATCTTAAAAAATTAAATTTTTGAGAAGCAAAAGTAAGAACAAATTTCCTTTACCCCCTTTACGCCGCACAGAGGCTATTGTTTTTGCGTAAGGACAAAGTTCACATGGTACGAAAAATTGTGAGTAAAGTCATTAATTAAACTTTGTAACTACATGTTGGACAAACAATATTGAATGTAAATTAAATTGACACTTCGGAAAAGTGGGATGCGGGATGTGGGATGACCTATCGCGATGCGGGATACGGAATGCGGGATGCAAAAAATTCATCGAGATAAAATACTGACCTGTTACCGAACATCGCGTAGGCATTAAAATAAACTATGCTGGAATTTTTCTAAAAGAATACAATAGTTAGAAATGCATGACTTGATTTTTTTTTCGCTTGGTGAACTTAATGTAATACGAAACGATTTGTTTTTGACATTGAACTTTTATTTATCCTTTGGCGAGGTTGAGATATCAAGCAACAAATGTAAATACCTCCGATCTGAAAAAGTAGTGCTTTCGAGCTATACACTCTAAAAAGAGATTGAAATAGTTGATATTGCAGAAACCAGTGAGTGTTTATTTCATTGAGTAAGAAAAACGAAAATTTTCGTGAATACAAATTGCCCTTTTCCTTTTAACAAAAACCAGGAGTAGAGTCACAGCTTAAATCATAGAAGAGTAGACACAACTCTGCCTCTGTCTTTTTTTGTGACTTCCATAATTGTTCCAGAAGACTTGAAGCCACACCTGACTAGCAGACATAAAACTTTGTTGCGGTCAGTTGGATTGTAAATTTACCTTTATCTACTTTTCTGTTTCGTTAATATTGGTTAGTATGGATTCCCATTGATGTTATTGGTTGACTACCCATCAAACGACCAAGTAAACAAAAGGAAATATAGAAATTAATCTTTGTGAGGATTAAATCTGTCGCGAAATTAGGTTTTTGTGATATTTTTTAAAGTTGTCAAATCCATTCAAAAGGGCAGAAATTAAATTTTGGTTATTACCGCAATGCTTCGAATAACCCCCCCCCCCCCCCCCCCGAATAGACGCCCCTCCCTCATAAGGGGGCATTTATTTGAGGCGATAGTAAAAGTATATGAAAAAATCAGTAACTGTTATTGTTTTTCTCCGTTAATTAAAAGGCAATTTTAATGGTGCTATTATAATATAGAAATTGCATAAATACAACTAAACACAATTTCTTATATTTGAGACATCGGTAAAATAAGGAAATTTTGTATAGGTATCCTTAAAAACTGCAAAAGATACGAATTGTAAAAAATTTAATAAACGCCCCCTTGAATAGACACCCCCAAAAAATGTCAAAAAATTTAATAAACGCCCCGGGGGCGTTTATTCGAAGCATTACGGTATTTATACTAATTGATACCAGCAAAAAGTAATCCCTTTTTGAAGGATATCCTTGCTACACACGCACATTTAAAAAATTTCAAAGCAAAGTCGCCTTCCCTTATCCTTTGTGTTTTTCATAATTCACATTTTTTTTAACTTCTTAAAATTCTGTTATTTTTCGTTACACTTTGTTAAGTCTGTTAAAAATAAACGAAAATGTATTTATTCATTATCGAGTTTTTCGTGCGTTGAATTCATGGTGAGAAAAAATAACATTGACGCGGTCATCCTGCATCCCGGTCAGCATCCCGTATCCTGCATCCCACTTTTCCAATATGCCAATTAAATTACGGAAAGTTAAAGCGTGGCTAATACTGATATTTAACATTTCAATGCTAAGGATGGATCATGAAATTCCTTACTAAAATAATATTTCGTTACTATCAAAGATTTTTTTTATTTTTTACTTATTTTGTGTTAGTTATTTTTGAACTCTATTTCTCCGAAAGAAGATTATAAATATATGAACGCTACTGAACGGAACATATAAATATTTGCCGTATTCCTTTAACAAATGACATAAATAACGCACATTTAAAATTTAATCTGAATAAAGTTTTTCAAAAGAACCCAATACTTATGACCTTACTTTACTTACGTGCTTTATTTTTTTTCTCTCAATAACGATTTTTTCACTCTCTCTAAAACACGATTCTGGAGATCAATTTTTCTTTTGTGTTGAATGTTATTCTAATCTATTTATATCTTTGCAATCACATTGATCATATTGAAATGATTTGCTTCTGGTAATAGAGCAGTATGGCAGGTATCATTTTTAGGTATTATTGACATGTATTTCACAAGCTAGTGTCCAGGACTAAATTGATAAATGCTGTTAAAAATAAGTAAAAAATGTAACAATTTAGT
The DNA here is from genome assembly GCA_030067915.1 of Hydractinia echinata. Taxonomy (NCBI): domain Eukaryota; kingdom Metazoa; phylum Cnidaria; class Hydrozoa; order Anthoathecata; family Hydractiniidae; genus Hydractinia; species Hydractinia echinata. The sequence goes on from JASGCC010000029.1 coordinate 1,298,743, forward strand.
TTGAATGATATTCATTCTTTCTTTTCTTTTTTATATTCGCTACCTTAGGTGGCTACAAAAAATGTGGAAAAAAATTAAAAATACAATTATTAAGACACATGGAACTTTGTCCTCCTCCTTACTGCCACTCATTTTATTATGCACACTATGATTGGTAAGATAAAAATGGATAATAAAATTATAAAAACATGAGAAAAAATCTTCCCTACATCGTTGTTACAGACGATCTGTAATAATTCATTATTTTGTTTCTTTTTATGCATTCTAACTACGCAGTTTTCCAGGTACATGAAAAAGATTTAAGTTAACGATAAGGGTTGTAAAGCCTTCTTAAATTATTCTCTGACTTCATATTTTGCTTTTTTCGTAATTTTGATAATTTCGGAAAGCTATCGCAGACATAAGAAAAACTAAATTTGCACGTGCGATTAATCGCACGCCTAAACAAATCTGCGCGTGTGTGGGGGCGTGCGTGTGCGATCGCACGCCTCTCACAAAATGGCCTGGTAGTCATGCAATTAGCATAAAAAATGGTTTGTTTTTTATAACCCATTTAGGTAACAAAAAATTAATTTTTACACAGAAAATTTAACTACATTTTTGACAAAATTCATACAAATATATGCATGTGGCTTTTATTTACAAATTTACATAAGGAATAAAAGCCATAAATTATTTTTTCATGCAAATCTCTCATGTAAACGCCAAGTTTCATATTAAGAAAGCTTTTGATTGTTGTCAATGCGCAAGGAAAAGGCAACAATGAAACACTGTATGTATTGTATACAATACGCAACAAAGATCAACTGTTCTGAAGGAACAAGACGTAACCTCAATTTTGGGGTGAGCTCTGCCATAGAGGTCTCATGTATCTATATTTTAATGCCCGTATACGTCTGTCCGTCTGTCTGTCACGCAAAATGGTAGCTTAGCTGCGACGGGCGAACCCGTGGATTTTTCCACGGGCTAACGACTAGTTTCAATAAATACTTTTCTAAATATCCCTAGAGTAAAAAAGGTATGCAAACGAATCATGCCACACAAAATTGGGCATGCACAAAATAAATAAATATCATAAAACTAATCTCCTAAGGGACATAGTATTCTCAAATCACAGTAATAAAAAAACTAGCCAAAAATAAATCTAACTAAAAACTAAAAAAAAAGTCTTCAATTACTAGTACAGGTGAAGGTTTTAAGCAGTTTTTAGGATCTCCTCAACAAAAAATTCCAAAAAACATACAAAAAAAAATTATGCGAATTTTAAACTCAAAACATGATTTTAAAAGATTGTTTCTCCTTACCTTACACATTATACCAGTGAATATTAAAAGTTTGCTTTTTCCTCTTCGGGAAATTCCTCCCCAAACATGCACCTTGTAGGGGTGCTTAACTTTTGGCTTCATTTTAGGTGCTTCCCCCTTTTTTCGAAAGCAGCAAACAGCATGTCTGTTAATCTCAATCGATGATTCGTCAGTAAACATGACATCGTTGAAATGTTCTTCATCAGGAAGCAATTTTGTGCAAAATGCTAAGCGTTTTTCGCAGTGACGAATGGCTTGACAATATTTTGGGCCTGTTTCAATCCATCCTAACTTTCTTCTTACTTTTTTAATCGTAGTGACTGAAACATTAATGTTGAAAGAGTGCAAAAGTTTTTTTTGTATGTCCACCACAGAATATTCATTATTTTTATTTTAACACTCGTCGATAAAGTTAAAGTGTTTTACTGATAATTTTGCGCTTCTTCCTGACTTGATTTGATATTTTTCCAGATAAGTTGTGTTTTTTTTAAAAAAAAAAAGAAAAATTGTTTGTCCTTCACTAGACAGCTTCGTTTCCCTTGAAACCCTGTTGTGAAAGTGTTATTATTCGTGATTTTTCTGATGAACTAAGTCGATGCATTTTTCAAAAATAAGTTAACAATTTCAAGTGGTGTGAGAAGAAATACAAAACACTTCTAACAAATAATAAGTATAAAGTTAATGACTTGAACAGTTAACTGGACGGAGTCTTCTAAAGCTACGGCCGTTATCACCCTCTTAACTAATTATCTTTGTCTTTACATTTGTAAACTTATCACCTTCTGTATATATTTTATTAAAAAAAACATTGCAACCTGTTTGATCATTGATTGAGCTTTCGCTTGTCTACCAGTTGTTTATCTAATTAAATATGCAAACCTTTAAAAACATTTTAAAACAATTAAATTAAGCAACAAGGGGGAGAGCAACTGTAAACGTGCTGAAAAACACGTTGAGGTAAAATGATAAAAATAACATGAGAGGGAAAATATATTTTTTAGCGCGATGTAATAAAGATGTAAATTTGAAAATCTACGTAAAAACCTTTTACACTTTTTTTATAAGAAACAAATTTATCAGAACGGCGAAGCTGAGATTTTGCTAAAATTTAAGAACATATTCAAAAACGTACTCAGCCTGAATTTCTCCATAGATTAAGAACAAAATAATGTGAGCCTAGAATAACTAACAATAAATTATTTCTGAACCAGTTTTTTCCCTTTGTACTAACATATATACAGGAATCTTTTTACAATAAGAAACGTGTAGCGCGATGAAAAAAATCAGTCAGAAAAAAAAACTTTATAGCAATGGGAAAAAAATCATTTGCAAGAAAAAAAAATTTTTTAGCGCGATGTCAAAAATGCATACATGGGGCTAAACTTTATATTTTAACATTTCTATTTCATTTGAGGAAGAGAAAAAAAATAAAACTTTATACACAATGCGAAAAAAAGTCATTTTGGAGGAAATATAAATATAAAACTTTTTAGCGCGATAAAAAAAAAACATTTGTGAGAAAAAATAAAAACTTTCAGCGTAATAAAAGTGTAAATATTATTCTCTCGATCATAGTTGATATTTTGTGATTGTTAACACATTTAAACAATAACATGCATGTCTTGAATTTAAACAAAAGTTTGCGCACATACTATTGTTAACGCACGCGATTAAAGACAACAATAGAAACATGCAAAATACATGTGATGAAGTTCTTTATGTAAACATGCCCTCATTACGCGACATCGTGAAACGCATGTACAGTACCACCTGCATGTAACTTTACATGTACGCGAGTTTTACAACCTCATGTAACGATCTCATGTCTACATAAAGAACGTTCACATATCTTTTGTTTACACACGAACTTAATTGCTTTCTATTGTTATCGTCGTGCGCGAGTCATAACAATAAGATTTGATGAATCCTTTTGTTGTCACATGTAACATGCATGTTATTGTTTAAAAGTGTTAAAGATCACGAAGGCTATTGAAATATATTATTTTAGAAAAAAGAATGAACATAACACTTAATATTTAAAAAAAACTAATGTTGCTACTTTTTAAAACTTTTAGTATTAATTCTTTATCATCGAAGCATATTTTTTAACATGCAAAACTTTTAAAAGGTATTCTTATAAAAAGCAACGTTTAACAGCGCAAACGAAAAAACCCTACTTTCAGGACTTTTCCCTTCACGATAAGATTTTGAAAACAAATTTATATCGCCATTCTTCGTTCTTAAACTTTTAAAATGCGATCTAAAAAAGCATTTCTATCGCCGTTCTTCGTTCTTAAAGTTTAAAAACGCGATCTAAAAAAGCTTTTCTATCGCCGTTCTTCGTTTTTAAATTTTTAAAACTCGATCTAAAAAAGCTTTTCTATCGCCGTTCTTCGTTCTTAAATTTTAAAAACGCGATCTAAAAAAGCTTTTCTATCGCCGTTCTGCGTTCTTAAATTTTAAAAACGCGATCTAAAAAAGCTTTTCTATCGCCGTTCTTCGTTCTTAAATTTTTAAAACGCGATCTAAAAAAGCGTTTCTATCGCCGATTTTCGTTCTTAAACTTTTAAAATGCGATCTAAAAAAGCTTTCCTATCGCCGTTCTTCGTTCTTAAACTTTTAAAATGCGATCTAAAAAAGCATTTCTATCGCCGCTTTTCGTTCTTAAACTTTTAAAATGCGATCTAAAAAAGCTTTTCTATCGCCGTTCTTCGTTCTTAAACTTTTAAAATGCGATCTAAAAAAGCATTTCTATCGCCGCTTTTCGTTCTTAACCTTTTAAAATGCGATCTAAAAAAGTTTTTCTATCGCCGTTCTTCGTTCTTAAACTTTTAAAATGCGATCTAAAAAAGCATTTCTATCGCCGCTTTTCGTTCTTAAACTTTTAAAATGCGATCTAAAAAAGCATTTCTATCGCCGCTTTTCGTTCTTAAATTTTTAAAATGCGATGTAACGAAGCTTTTCTATCGCCGTTCTTCGTTCTTAAATTTTTAAAACGCGATCTAAAAAAGCGTTTCTATCGCCGCTTTTCGTTCTTAAACTTTTAAAATGCCATCTAAAAAAGCATTTCTATCGCCGCTTTTCGTTCTTAAAATTTTAAAATGCGATCTAACGAAGCTTTTCTATCGCCGTTCTTCGTTCTTAAATTTTTAAAACGCGATCTAAAAAAGCGTTTCTATCGCCGCTTTTCGTTCTTAAACTTTTAAAATGCGATCAAAAAAAGTTTTTATATCGTCGTTCTTCGTTCTTAAACTTTTAAAATGCGATCTATAGCAATTAAATACAACAATGGGACACACGCAGTTCACATGAGCTAATTAAATTTCGCGAACAAGACATGAACTCTATTGTTTTCAACATGCAAAAATAGCTCATGTATTTAACAATAGGTTAACAATAACAACGAAAGTTCTGACGCTACCGAAAGCTCATGTGAAGGTGATAACTATCGCGTACATGTAAAGTTACACGCAGGCGGTACTGTACATGTAACATGTTGGAATTTAAGCAACTAGTTACTTGTTTTTAGCCACTAGAAATGCTGTATTTTTGTGCAGCATATGTAAATGACATCAATCGATATTAAAGTGTGGTTGTTTTGAAACATTTTCTGGTATAAAGAAAGAAAACAAACATAGCAAAGAAACAAGACTTTACTAACGATTTTATTAAAAAATGATTTGTGGAGGAATGTTTGTAGAATGTTTGAGCAGAACAATCCAAAAATAAGATTGAAAAATGAAAGCAATTCCTAAATTAGGGAAAAAAAACTCTATATATAAGTTGTTTTTGTTTCATCCAAATTTTTTTTTTTCTTGCTTTTTTTTTAGTTTTGAAATAATAACTGCACCTGCGTTTACTTGATCATCACTTTCTGAACAAATTGTGTTAAAAGCAAAAGTTGCTTTGTGTATCAACTATTAAACAAGCAACTTACGCATGTATGCAATGTGAGCGCAACTAATTGAAAACAAGTAATTACTTGTGTATCATCAGCTCAAGAAGAAGAAGAAAATTAATTTAGTGGATAACAAGATATTAAATTTGGTAGGAATAAAATTTAATGGACAGCAAAAAAGAAATTTGGCGGGAATCTAATTTGGAAAACAGTGAAAAAAGTAATTTTGGCAGGAGTTTAATTCAGTGGGTTTTTATCAAAATCGTTAAATGCACCAAACTTACTTGTCAACTAAATTTATTTTTAAGCTTTTATGTGTAACAAAATACAGTTAGCATATTCTTGCAGCAGAAAAACAGCCACAGGAATTAACTGCCTTCGTACTTTGCACCAAAGGCGATAAAAACAAATTTTGTGGTGAATTTTCCTAATGAATAAGTTTTTACGAACATTGAGCAATTAACTTCTTTTCCATGGTTATGTTAAGCGGCTGCTTCTATTTACGTTCCATTTGGATTAATTTATGTTAAGTTTACTTAAGTAACATTATGTTCTTCTAACAAGCCGTTTTTGTGACATGAAATTGTTGTTAAAACATAAATACAGTGCTAAATACAATGCTTTGGCGTAAAACATACATCTCTGATAATAAACAAATCAGAATCCATGATGTCACAAGACAAGTCCAAAGCTACTTTCAAGGTTTATCTCAAAGAGCTTGGGGGTTGAGAATTGATTTTTTTGTGATTTAAGGTCTCCATTAACATAAAGTGTTAAGCAACAGTTGTACAACAATTCTGCTGACTTTATTGGAAACACGAAATATTGTAGAGAAATGTGATGCTCTCTAGGAAAATCGACTACTTCTATTTTTAATTCGTATTTTTAAAATAATAGAATTCCGTATTTCGTATTTTTAAAAATACGAATTTCCTATTTTTGAAAATACGAAATTCGTATTTAAAAATACGCGTATTTTTTAATACGCAATTCGTATTAAAAAATACGTATTTCTAAAAATACTCATTTCTAAAAATACGCTGTAGATTTAAAATACAAAGACATAAAAAAGTAGTGTCTGATTCGGGATCGTCCCTGAGATCGTTTCATTTTTGATACGAATTGAAACGATTTTCATCATATAGAATTTTTTTTTACATCGTTTCATAATCGTATCATGAAACGAATAAAACATTTTATATTTTTTTCAGAAACGATTATATAATTTACTATGAAAAATAAAACAATTTTGAAACGATTTTGTAAAAAAAGTAAAATGAAAAGAAAATGATGTCTCTGCGAAGCTTTAAAGTTGCCGTATTTCATTCTAAAATGACGAGGAACGTCCCTGCGAAGCTTTAAAGTTGCCGTATTTCATTCTAAAATGATGAGAAAACGTCCCTGCGAAGCTTTAAAGTTGCCGTATTTCATTCTAAAATGACGAGGAACGTCCCTGCGAAGCTTTAAAGTTGCCGTATTTCATTCTAAAATGATGAGAAAACGTCCCTGCGAAGCTTTAAAGTTGCCCTATTTCATTCTAAAATGACAAGAAAACGTCTCTGTGAAGCTTTAAAATTGTATCGTATCTACGAAGCTTAAAAGTTGCCGCATTTCGTTCTAAAATGACGAGAAAACGTCTCTGCGAAACTTAAGTTGCCGTATTTCAATCTAAAATGACGAGAAAACCTCTGTGCGAAGCTTTAGAGTTGCCGTATTTCATCCTAAAGTGACGAGAAAACGTCCCTGCGAAGCTTTAAAGTTGCCCTATTTCATTCTAAAATGACGAGAAAACGTCTCTGCGAAGCTTTAAAGTTGTCCTATTTCATTCTAAAATGACAAGAAAACGTCTCTGCGAAGCTTTAAAGTTGCCGTATTTCATTCTAAAATGAGGAGAAAACGTCTCTGCTAAGCTTTAAAGTTGCCGTATAGTGTTCTAAAATGACGAAAAAACATCTCTGCGAAGCTTTAAAGTTGCCGTATTTCATTCTAAAATGAGGAGAAAACGTCTCTGCGAAGCTTTAAAGTTGCCGTATGTCATTCTAAAATGAGAAAACGTCCCAGCGAAGCTTTAAAGTTGCCGTATTTCAATCTAAAATGACGAGAACACGTCCCTGCGAAGCTTTAAATTTGCCGTATTTCATTCTAAAATGACGAGAAAACGTCTCTGCGAAACTTAAGTTGCCGTATTTCAATCTAAAATGACGAGAAAACCTCTGTGCGAAGCTTTAGAGTTGCCGTATTTCATTCTAAAGTGATAAAAAAACGTCCCTGTGAAATCATTGAGCTGATTAAAAACCTATTAAAAACAAACTTGTAAAATTGAGTAATTTTTCTATTCAGTTTATTCAACCACTCACTTGATACACGTAACATTTTTAAAACTACGAAATGCTATTTTTAAAAATAGAATTTCGTATTTTCTATATTTAAAAATAGAATTTCGTGTTTTCTATTTTTAAAAATATGAAATTCGTATTTCGTATTTTTGAAAAATACGAAATACGAATTTCGTATTTTTAAAAATAGAATAAGCGTATTTTTAAAAATACGCGTATTTTAAAATACGAAATCCGTATTTCGTATTTTTTAATACGAAAAGAGAAGTGGTCGATTTTCCTAGAGAGCATCACAAATGTTTTTCAACATCTACAACAGTTGCACAACAATTACATACTTTAAAGGTTAACCCCTCCCCCCACTTTAAAACAACTTGATCTGAAAACACTCATAAAATTTTTTTAAAAATGTGTAAAGCGGCATCAAAGTAATTTTGACGTTAGTAATTTTGACGTTATTTTTTATTGCTCGTTGTCAAGATTATCAAAGTTTTATTAGGCACATGTAGGGAATTTTTGTTGTATATAAATTTGTTAAAATTTTGGGTTTTGACGTGGATTTGTTGCCCATCCGAAATTAAGAAAGCAGCTTTCATATTACTAGTGCACTCCAGAGCAACCTTATGACATCAAAATCAGATTAAATCCAAAATAAATGACAAACCCTTTCAATAGCTGGAGGAGAGATGAACAAAGTAGGGCAAAAACACAATCTTTAAGGTTAAATGTCTGGATTTTGCAATACGCATTTGCCAAATGAATACTTTACTAATATGTTATGAATATTTTCAGATTAATTTATGAGAGAATGGGACGTAAGCTTTAAGAGAAACCAATCTTTACAAAAGATGCTGTGCACTCCAAATTCATTTTCCACCACATCCACATTCACAAACCTGAAAACTAGCAGCTTTCATTTCATTTCTGCATTTCTTGTGAATCTTTTCTCACATCTCTTCAGAAAATTGCAGATTATTTTTGTAAAGTTGTTTGACAGGTGTCTGTCTTCCTTGCTTGTTATCAAATTTGTCTGAACAATATATATAAGAAACAAAACTTACTGTAGCTTCAGTACCCTTTGTTGGTGTTGTTGTCACATCTGTGTTCAATTTCCTCTAAAATGATAGCTATAAATAGTTATTCACCCTTATGTTATGTGTCAGTTCTGAGTAAGACCTTCGCAATGTGAAATTACAAAATTTTAAATTATGCTACAACCCTGGACATACTTGTGGAAATTGCCTTTTCTCAAAATGGCCAAAGAGCAATTCCTTTTAAGCTGGTACATCAAGGCTTAAAATATTTCTTTTCCTTTCCTCTAACATATGTGCAATGGTCCTTATTCCTGTCATTTCTGTTTCCATCAAAGAAAAAGAGTCAAAATAATAGTTTTCAAGAACTACATGCTTGCAATCCTGCTTGCAATAAAAAAGTTGCGTTTACAATTATTGAAATGTAAATTAAACTACAAAAGGTGAAATATTTTATTATTATTATTAAATAATCATTATTATTAATAATCATGTGCTTACAATGCTAATAGTTAAAGATTTTATATATACATTTTAGTAATTCATTTACAAATCATTTTTCAGCCAAATTTATTAGATTTTTAGAGCACTATCAGAATGAGTTTTAAGGAGAAATAATATTGATATACAATGAAAAAAATTAGCGGAAAGATGAATTATGATAAAACAAGTAAAACTTCGATGGACCCACGTAGATATAAAACATCAGAAAAAACTATTAATCCAACCCTCAGAAAGTTTGAAAATCCGTATTTTTAAACTATTTTGACTCATTTTGCCCACGAAACCGCTATTATTGAGCCGAAAAAAAATTCTCAAAAAACTGATTTATCACATTAGAGTCCAGTGTTCTCCGTCATTGAGCAAAAAAGCAGAAAAAACTAATGATTCAATCCTAAGAAATGTCATATATAAACAATTGTTGTTGCTCATTTGCACCTAAATCCGCCATTCTAAAAAAACTTTGTCATATTCAAGGTCTATTGTTCTCTATCTTTGTGCAAAAATCAGGAAAAACTAATGATCCACTTCTAAGAAAAGCTGGTGACAAACGGAGACAGGTCATTTGATAGGACCTCACCAGTACCAGGTAGGTCCAAAAAATGACAGGACATTACAATTACGCAAAATATTCATATATAGCAGGCCTATCAATAAGGGGAGAGCAATTGCTCTTGCTCACGCAAAGGCTCGCCCAATCCTGAGAAATAAGAAACTAGCTGAGCCATTAATTGCTCCCCCAATTCTAAAAAAAGTTTTTCTGACTGAGCAATATCAATTCATCTCACATGGAAATCAATGTTCTTTCTTATTATTTACAGTAAAAAAGAACCAAAATATATAAAAAAGATAAAATAAAATAGATAAAAAAGACTTTGTGATAAAATGCGTTTATAAACTTATTCTATTTATTCAGATTGCTCGCCCAGTTTAAATTATTGTAACCTTGGGGGAGCGATTTATTGCTCGGTGTTATTTTCTTATTGATAGGCCTGATATAGATATATGATTTTGGAGGACATTCTTTAGCTTTTGCTCTAAATTTCCAGGTTTTTTTAGGTTAATTGGTTTCAGAAAAACCAAATAACATATGGCACATACTAATATTTGTCAACTTCTTTTTATATTATTTCTGAATAACATTACTGCTAAAAAAATGAAAAATACCTTTTTAGGTTTGGGGCCAGTTCCTCCAACATATCGACAGTTGTTTATATGGTCCCAAAAATCCTCAATTAAATGTTGATAGTGTGACAATTTTTCAGCGGGTTCCCATGTTAACTCCCATTTAACTTGATAATACTGAATTCCATCCTACAGAAAAAGACAAGTTAAACACAAAAAGCTTGGAATCGTCATGATTTGGCCAAAATTTGCAAAAGTTTCTGCACTTAATAATAATAATAATAATATTAATAAATATTTAAAGTGGCTAGCCCAGAAAATCACAAAAACCTATAGTTAGTGGATTGTTTCCACTGGGGGCCACTAGAACAAAAAAGAAACAAAAAATGATAAACCTTAGACTGCCTCAGCTCAATCAAACATAGTAACATTTATAATCTGTGAAAATTGAAAAGAAAAAGAATAAAAAACAAAAATTAAAAAGTTAAAAAGTGATCCCCATTAGAACTTGCCAAATACATTAGAGATGGAAGTCTTAAACGAAAGCAGACTTCCATCACAGGTCACTTGGTCTGGAAGATTATTCCACACTTTTGCAGCTCTAAATGGGAAGGCTTTTTTGCCAAATTCCGTGTTGACCAAGGGAAGTGTGAACCTGTTTTTTGAAGCTCCTCTTGTTTGATGATTATGACAGTTTTTTGTCAAAAGGAATTTTGAGCACATGTAATCAGGAGCAATGTGATTCATGGCTTTGAAAACTAATATGGCAACGTTTTTGATGAGTAAATTATTCATTGAATATTCCCTCTCTTTCCCAAGAAAGGTACGGACACATTTTAATCGTTTTTCTAGTTTTCCCAATCTACCTTGGGTGGCACAAGCCCATGCCGAGGAGCAGTAGTTGAAATATGGCATGACAAGTGCATTAATTAAAAGGTTTTTTGTGTGAGGTGTTAAACAGGATGCAATGGTTCTAATTTTAGAATATTTAATTAGTATTTTTCTATTTATGTCATTAATGTGCTTTTCCCATTGCATTTTTTGATCAAATGTTACCCCAAGATATTTAACTTTTTCGCTCCTCTTCAAAGGAATACCCACATAGTTGATAGTTTTGTTCTCAACTTTTTTTAACTGGCTGTGGCTGCCGAAAAAGATTGTTTCAGTTTTGTCCGTATTAATAGTCATTTTGTTATTATTCAGCCAGAGGTCGACTTGCGAAAGTTCTAACTCGACATGGGAGACAAGGGTATCCAAGTTTTTATGAGACGAAATAATAATTGTATCATCTGCATATAGATGGTGGTAGTTTGAATTGATGACAGATTTTAAGTCATCAATATACAAAAGAAAGAGCAGGGGCCCCAACACAGATCCCTGCGGCACCCCAAAAGCGTCTTCATGAAGCAGATCTGATCCTGTGTCGTTTACAAGAGTCAGCTGCATTCGGCCCGTTAAGTAGGACTCGAACCAGTCAAGGGCAGCATCTCTGATGCCAAAACACCATAGTTTTTTTAACAAAATTTTATGATCAACAGTGTCAAAAGCTTTTTTAAGGTCAATGAGCACAGCACAAACAAAGTTATGTTGGTCGAGCTCAGTAAGAATAAAATCAGAGACATCAACTACTGCAGTTTCTGTGGAAAAGAGTTTTCGAAATCCGGACTGTCTGTCATTCAGGAAGTTGTGCTCAGAAATAAAATGAGACATTTGCTCATGCACTAACTTTTCAAAAAATTTCATAGGAATTGGCAAAATGGAGATAGGCCGATAATTAGTAGGATCTGTTTTATTGCCACTTTTAAAAATAGGCGAGACCCTTTTAGTCTTCCAACATTTAGGTACATAACCAGTAAATAAAGATTTGTTGAAAAGACTTGATAAATAAATACTTAAAACTGACGAACCTGCAGTCGTGAACCAATTCCGTCCAAGCCTGTAGCTTTATTAAGTTTTAGTGAACTAATTATTTTTTCGACATTTTTGGTCTCAATACGAGCCCACCGAAAATCGTGTCCGCTAACAGGTGGATTAACATTAGTAGTGTCAGAAGAAAATTTAGAGGCTAGTTTGGCACCAACACTGACAAAAAATGAATTGAATGTGTTGGAAATTTCTTTTGGGTGAGAAGTTTCTGTACCATCGTTTTGGACTACTCGTTTTATCGAGGTAGTATTGCCTGACTTATCAGGAACCAGTTTTTTTAGGGTTTTCCAAAGTTGTTTTGGCCGTTTTTGAAAGTCCTGCAAAACGTCATTATAGTACTCGTTTTTGAGTCGATTTTTGAGACCTATTACCTGGTTCCTTTTTTGTTTGAAAGCTTCCCAGTCTATGATGGATTTTGTTTTTGATGCTTTCCGTTTCAAGAAGTCTCTTTCTTTGATGGCTATTATTAATTCATCAGTGACCCATGCCTCAACACGGCCAGAAAATCTATGTGTTTTGAAAGGGGCATGTTTGTCAGCCACTGTTTTAAAATTTTTATTCAGTTTCTCACATGCTTCATCAAGGTCATCATAATTATTAAAATATGACCAGTCTAAATTCCTGAGGTCCTTCAGAAAAGCCTCTTCACTGAAGTTCTTGTAGCTACGAACCTTGATAGTTTTAGGTTCAAATTTTGGCCTTTTGAACTTTCTGATCACATAAACTAAATTGTGATCACTGATGCCTAAATCCATGACACCAGTTTTAGAAATACAAGAACTGTTAGAAAGTATTAAGTCTATAAGAGTGCTACTATTTTCAGTAACACGAGTTGGCTCCGTAATATGTTGTTTTAGGAAAAGAGTGGAGCATAATTCCTTTATTTTGGAGGAAAGAGCATATTTTGAAAGCATGTTACAGTTAAAATCTCCCAAGATAAAAACTTCTTTTTCTTTTGGGAGCTTGTTAAAACACTGTTTAAAATGAGTACACATGTTTTCGGTACTCTGCAAATCACTACCTCCAGGTGGCCTGTAAACCCCACACACGTAAATAGGTTTAGTTTTTTTCAGGCACACTTTCACCCATAGTGATTCAACATTTTCGAAGTAAAGGTGTTTCAAAAGGTGGCTATCCAAGTTTTCATTAACAAAAATCAGAACACCTCCACCTCGTCTATTCCGATCATTCCTATAACAAACATAGCCATCAATTTTAACGTCATTGTCAGTGATGGTGTCATCAATTTTGGTTTCACAGATGGAGAATACATCAAGTTTTGTTTGATGTAGCAGAAGTTTAACATAGTCTAGTTTGGATGACAGACCATTAATGTTGAGATGGGCCATTTTTAAGCCCTTCCCATTTCTGATTGCCTCAAAATCAAAGTTTTCATCAATAGTAATATTGATGTTGTCCGGAATTTCGTCACCAAATGACTCCTCATTAGCAAAGGGCAGATTACGAGAAAGACAGGGACTGCAAACGAAAAACAGTTTATCTTCAGGAGTCTTCATAAATTGTTGATATTTTTTATCAGAAATACGCTCACATTTTTTATGAGCCCATAATCCACACTCGTCACAAGAAAGTGCTTTGTGTGTTTTTGCCACAGGTTTTAAGCATGAAGAACAGGGATACTTAACAGGACCTGGGTTGAGGCAGATGTCCCCTGACAAGAGGATTAAAAAATAGAAATACTTGTGCCTGCTTGGCTTAAGTTTAGATAAAGCCATTAATTTTAATTGGAGAGTGAGCTGGCTTTCAGAAACTCTATTGCAGGCATCAAGTGAAGAGATAGAAAAGAAACTCCTATCTAGTCGACTCATTTCGTTGTTGTTGGGTGAGCTACTTTTGAACGAAGGTTTTGTATTGCTCAAAAATACAACGAACACAAAAATCAGTTTTAGCGTAAATGTGGGGTTTCCTACCTGAGTAAAGTTATTTTTAAGTAGTTAAAAGTAGTTAAAACATCAAACAGTGTGTATACAATATTGAACTTCAATATTGTATACACACTTTTGTGAGTGTACATAGTTGCAAAAAGTGGTATTCTATATCTAAGATTGATTTGCGTCAACAGAAAAGGTGATGCATGAAATGTAGTGTTGACATACAGTTACTCTTACACATTCATTTATGTGACACAGGCCATAGTCCGCACAAATGATCAAAGTACAAGAAATATACGCACTTTGTGCAATGGTAGTTCCAGGCATTAGTATTTCTAGATCAACCTACAATCCAAATTAAAGAATTATCAGAAGATAACACCATTGAAAAGAAGTAAAGCACCGTCCACTGCCACCGATTGAGTTTGACCAATTAAGAAGCTTTTCAACCACTGGAACAGTTTATTTTATTTAGCACAATGTCAAAATCAACTTTGTCAAAAGCTTTGGCAAAGTCCAGATAAATTACACCCTACATTTTTACCAGATTCCAATATTGTTAAGACTGATTCAAAGTGGTCAAGCAATTGGCTCACACAAGAATGACCGGCCTGAAATCCATGTTGGTTTGGGTTAAAAAGATCATTACTCTCAAGTAAGGTTAGTAAGGTTACAAGATTATTGCGAAGAACTTTCTCAAATATTTTTATCACATGAGAGGTCAACTATAGGACGGTAATTCGATGCTACTGTTTTTCATTTAACCTTTAAAAACAGTAGTAATTAATGAAGTTTTCAGAGGCTGTGGTATATCTCCATGATCAAGACACTTTCTCCAAAAAATATTGAGAGGTTTTGCAAGAGAGGTCTTGCATCTCTTTAGTAGAAATCCATCTGGACCAGCTGCTTAACCCAGATCCCAGGATTCTTGTTTTATAGGATTCAAGGAAGAGCACAAACTGCAACGAGAAAATCAGATGAAGACAAATAAGCTGCTCTAACGTACCTCTACTTTGGAGTCACATATTCTTTTAGCTTTCAATATGGTTGACATGATTGCAAACTGATTGTTGCAAAGAGTAGGAAGCACGTGCGCGTGAGATTTTGTTTTGGAAACATGCACAGCTGTAAATGAAATCCGCTGACAACCGGCCGCGCAGATGTGGCTGTTTTTTGTGTTCTTCTTTCTTCGTCTCTTCCACGCAGATATTTGTCAAAATCCTACTTTGAAAAATCCGGCCAAGTTTTATGCTTTGGACCGACTGTTTCGACGGGAAGTTGTATGGCGGATTTCTTCATCTTTACAAGTTCGTAAATACTATTATTACCCCACTATTGAGTATTTTCGAATGTTTACGTTTATTCGAACGTTCTCGGAAAATTTGATTGTTTTTTTTTTCACGTGACCAGTCTATAGACGCCGTACAACCTCGTCCCCAGGGTCTTGTGGCTCCTGAGCCGTTATTACGGAGTGGCCAACAACAACAACTTTTCGCCGCTATCAACTTATCAACAAGGCAAAATGCCCTGGGCAAAACAAAAACAAAACAAGAAAGTTAATTTAAAGTGGTAGAAAAATGTCAATTACTCCTTGTTTTCGTCTGGTAGACGATAGTTTATTTGACGATTTAAATGAAATAGACGAATTCATAGCAGGACAACAGTCAAAAGCTACAAAATACTGTAATACGTTTGCAGCAAACACCTTTGTCAAGTATTGTCGAAGCATTCAAGAATATA
The DNA here is from genome assembly GCA_030067915.1 of Hydractinia echinata. Taxonomy (NCBI): domain Eukaryota; kingdom Metazoa; phylum Cnidaria; class Hydrozoa; order Anthoathecata; family Hydractiniidae; genus Hydractinia; species Hydractinia echinata. The sequence continues at coordinate 1,314,496 of JASGCC010000029.1, forward strand.
GACCATTATTATTCTACATTAATCTATTCGATTTAGTCACAGTCTGTTATTCTTAGCCTTTTTGTCTGTGTGTGCTTTATGCCAGTTGTTTCATTCTAATTTATAATATATTTTAATTTATTCTATTTAATTGTACAGTACTTTATTTTTTCGAAGAAGTTAATTGTATTTGTTTAAAAAAATAAAAAATACTATTATTACCTGACTGATACAAAAACCCGGTTAGTATGAAAAAATCCGATGATTTGATTGGTTTACGGCTTATTAAAACAGGGCTTTGTATGGAGCCATACTAACCGGTTTGGGAAGCCTTTATTAAAATGGTAACATAAAAACGTAAACAAATAAAAACATTTCCATAGCACACAAAAAATATAAAAGTAGCTCACCTAAAACTATCTTTTCGTTTCAATTCATATAAACAATGATTCGAATTTGTTTTGTGAACTTACAAAAGTTTAAAATCGAACGATCTTAAATTCCAAAAGTGTAAAATCGAACATGCGTTTTTATTCTTCCTTGGTGGCTTGGGAATAGCAACTTAAAAGAGTAGCTTTGTTGTTTTTTGTTCACAAAGGAATGTTTATTTTCAGATAAGATGCAGTCTTAAGGGGGGCGCAAACCGGCCAACATGTTGGCCAACATTTTGACCAACATCAACTGAACAACATGTTGGCCAACAATGTTGGCCGGTTTGCGTTAGGCGCCAACATGCTCAAGAAGAAAAAAAATCTCAAAAAATGTTGGCCAACATTTATTAAATATTTAATAAATGTTGGCCAACATTTCCGCCAAAATTTGCATGTTGGTAGCATGTTTGTCGGTTTGCGCTGGGTAACCAACATGTTGGCCAACATTTCGACCAACATTTTAGCTTTCGAATGTTTTAATTCGAATTTTTTTAAATTCGAACTCCAAATCGAATGTTCTTAATTGATTCGAATGTTTATATATAGTTTACATTTACAACAAATGAATGAACATTTCGTAATGTTGGCTACTTGTTTTTTTAAAAAATATGCGCCAACGCAAACCGTACCAACATGTCGGCCGAAATGTTGGTCGAAAATGTTGGCCAACATGTTGGCCGGTTTGCGCCCCCCTTTAGGGCAGTCAGGGCTTTGTATTTCACAGTACAACATCAAAACCGGTCAGTATCCGTTTAATACAACTAGTCGATAAGCCCGTTGAAAAACCACTTAGGCCAGGAGAACAATGGTAAAGGTAGAAAGGTTTAGGTGTTTTAATGACGTCAACAACGCATATCTAAAAAAAAATTTGGGAAATTTTGTTAACCCAATACATCTGTTCCAGCTTGAAATTATCAGCAAAATAACGTATAAGATCATATTTTTTCGACGAACGCCAAATGGAGGATATAAGGGTTTAAAAATTTTGCTGACTTCAGCAAAGTCCCCGAAAGAACAAAATTTTTTTTTGGAAATTTGAATACCTGTTGCCTTCATTGTATAGATCTTGAAACGCTGATAAAAATGTATAGGATCATTGACAAACGGTTGCAGAGATATTAAGGTTTAAAGGTTTCTTGATGACGTCATTTAACCCATCCATTCCGAAATAATGGATTCAGGGACCCAAGTTTAGAAAACTTACCAAATTTAGTCCCAGGGTGTCCGCGGTGAAAAATGACTGACGTCACCACCTCGTTATTTGGCCTTAAAATTTTAAGTGCATTGTAAAATTAAGCTATTGACGTTAATTTAATGTTATTAACGTCGCGCCGTAACGTCAGAAGGATTAACAAATTAGACATAGCATTTTCGGCGACATCAAAGGAAAATGAAGATATCCACTTTGCCTGTTACAGACAGACGGACGGACACAGTCTTCGTATTATTATAAGAGACTAGTCGATAAAGCCCGTGGAAAAATCCACTTAGGCAGAAGAACAATAAAAATTAAAATAATCCGTCATTTGAATTTTGATGCCGTAAGCAATGACCTGTCCATACACAAAAAAAATTCCAAAATTTATTTGGCTTTTGCTTCCAATGTGTAGAGCGTAAAACGCTGATCAAGATAATGTATAGGATCGTGTACTCTTTAAACCACCGATTAAAGAAATATAAGGGTTTAAAAATTTTGCTGACGTCACATCACCAATGAACAAATTTTTGTTCAGAAATTTCCCCAACCTCTTCTTGCTATTGTGTAGAGCTTGAAACGCTGATCACGAAAATGTATAGGATCCTGTACTTTTGAGAAACGGTTGAAGAGATATTGGGGTTTAAAGATATTTCGATGAAGTCACGAACGAACCCGTCTGTTCCGAAACGGGTGGTATGACCCAGCTTTAGGGAACTTACCCAATTTGGTCCTCGGTGGCCCCTAGTTACCCCACGCGAAAGATGACGTCGGTTATTTCCAGCCGTATCCAAGATTATAAGGCCTTAAAATAAAAGTACAATGCAATGGCTTCGCTAATTAAAAAAAAGGTTTTGACGTCAGTCTAAATATCTTGACTTCGCCCCATATAACGTTCAGACAGTTGTTAACTAAAAAGACATACATTTTTAGGCGACTTTAAAGAAAATTTCGACGACTTTAAAGGAAAATGAACACAACCGCCATGCCTGTCACAGACACTTCGTATTATTAGACTAGTCGATAAGGCACGTGGAAAAATCCACTTAGGCAAAAAAGAAATAACAAAGATCCGTCATTTGAATTTTGATGACGTTAGCAATGACCCGTCGATGCGCATAGATTTTTTCACATTTTTTTTAGCCGTTAACTGAATTGTGTGGAGCTTGAAACGCTGATGAAAATAATGTATATAGGATCATATGTTTTCGACGAACTCATAAGGAGATAAAGGGTTCAAAATTTAAACACAATTTTTTTTTTTTTAAATTTGTATACCAGTTGCCTTCCGTCGTATAGATCTTAAAACGCTGATCAAGAAAATGTATAGGATCATGTACTTTTGACGAACGGTTGCAGAGATATTGGGGATTGAAGGCTTTTTGATGACGTCATCAACCCGTTTATTCCGAAATGGATTCGGGGATCGAGGTATGAGAAACGGTTGTCCCTAGTTACCCACGCGGTAAAAAAGGACTGACGTCACCACCCCGTTTCCAAGTTATTTGGCCTAAAAGTTTTAATTAACTGATAGCTACGAGCTTTATATACAGCACGGTATAACTTTTAACCTTTTAGCAAAGTGTTTACTATAAATGTAAACAAACAACTTCGCTAGAGAATTGGTAACATAGCTTGGTAATCTAGCTACATACAGTCTCAAAAATCAACCCACAGTAAATCCAAAACCTCGCATCACTCCGCCAGGAAAACAGAAAGTAATGTTGATAATTTTAAATCCACTGCGTTTTTTAATATCAACATTCATCACAACAATGAGCGACAAGCAAAATGGCGTCAAATTCACACTCTTCTTCTGATGAAAAAATAAACTTTGGTTCAAAAAACGTTTAAAAAAATCTATACAGTAGACTCCCGGTAACTCGAACACTGGTTAACTCAAACTTTTATTAGCTCGAACTGTTTTCTACGGTCCCTTGGACATTTCTAAATACTTCCTTATAAAAACTACTCGTTAACTCGAACCCCGGATAACTCGAACATTCGTTTTCTCGAACCATTTTTTGGTCCCCCTTAAGTTAATTTCTTTGGATAACTCGAACTTTTTAATGGCTAGGTAGAAAATAAATGTTCGAAAAATGAATACTGGTATGTAATGTAGCCAGAAATTTCGAAAAAGCTGTTTCTAAATGGTTCTTTTTAGAAAGGAGCCAAAATGTTCCTTTTAATGGCAATATGATAAAAGAGAAGGTTCTTCAATTTGCTGAAAGTTTTGATCTTACAAATTTTAAAGCGTCAGATGGATCGCCTTAACTCGAACTAATATCTCATTTTTGTCTAAGTTCGAATTAACGGGATCTTCGCTTAAGTCGAACATTTATTAAGTCAAACTGTTTTCTCTGGTCCCTTGAATGTTCGAGTTACCGGGAGTTAACTGTATATGGATATTCGATTTCTTTTTTTGCACATGTATTTGAAAAATTGATACAATGAAAACCTGGTTTTTACAACCTCGTTACAAGTATATCTTTAGAAAATAATTCTGGTTTCTACAAACCGAAACAAAATAGCTATCAGTTTAATAAATGCAATATAAACTATTTTATCTATCTCTTCCGAGAAATATTACCCTCGGTCAGCGTATCGACCTCTCAAGCTCCGTCTATACTTTTTACCTCGGGTAATATTTCTCGGTATAGATAGACAAAACAGGTTACATTGTATTAATATTACCCGAGGTCAAATATACGCTGACCGAGGGTTAACTTTATGGTGCATTATGCTGCTACAGCTTCAGACATCTCTGTCAAACACATGGCAGGGTTTTGCCACTCATCGATAGCATCTTTATGTTACATGACTAACACCGTATGTGACCCATATTTAGAATAATTCCTGGTTGTGCTTTTTGTCTCTTGTCTTTTCACTTTTGCTTCTGCCTTACCAAGAAACTGTTGAATATGTCTCCGATAAGAGATTTTCCGTGTCAACCAGAACATTTCAAAGGAGTGGCAACATCTCGATCTCATCAGTAATTGCCTGTATCTGTTAAGAGATCATTCAGAACCTACTGAGCATTAGCTTGGCTGCCCGTGTTCAGAGTTGTATACTTTGTAAGCGCTATGACTTGTAGGCGTCATGTCCCTAGTTTCTCTGTTAATACACCGATCGATCAAAATACTTTTTATTTCTCTACTATCATATAATAGCTGGTTTTAAAGTAGTTCGAAGTCGTCATAGTGTTGTGCATTCGGGAAACCTAGCTCCTTCTCCAGATTAGGATAAAGGTTGCCAACTTCCGCCTTTAGTCGCTCCCAAGCACTCTGCATACGTTCTTTCTGCAAAAACTATTGAGTGCGCGTAGCGCTAGTAGTAGGTGCTGCCTAGATTAAAATTAGTTCTGCTAACCGAAGGTCAGGCTTATCATCCTCAGGAATATCTTCCTTTGTCAGAAGCTCCCAGCTGAAAGTACCACGGCAGCATCCCATGTTGTTCTCGTTTAGCGCTCGATTTCTCTGATTGCATGACTTTTTGACGCTCCTGGCTCTTATTGCAGGGCTTGTTGACGCTCGCTGACTCTTATTGCGCGGCTTGTTGACGCTCCCTGGCTCTTATTGGTTGGCGCTTAGCTGCGGTTGTGCATCATTTGGTCATATCTTGTTGGTACGTGTTAGTAGAAAAGTATGTCACAAAGAGGGTATACGCCTCGCCCTGGTGGTATGTAGTATCCTCGCCTCGTCTACTACATGTACAAATATCTTCTCCACTACTAAAGTTTCTAAAATGTATATATGCCCCTAACATCAATAACCACAAATATGTACTGCTTGCGGCCGGTAAATAACAAATCAATGTTGCAACTGGTCATGCGTACCCATCTGACAGGAAAGAAAAGAAGAACCACATAGGCCAAATTGACTATTTACGCTAATTTATCGGTTTTTTGAAATACAAGATGCATTGGAAAATGCATTGAAATTGTTGTTTCTCAACTATTATCTTCTCTGTTTAAGAGCAGACTTTACCAATTTTAGCGTCAGTGCTTTTTTTTCACTTAATATCTTCGATCGTTACGGTCTGTTGTTTATATTTTTTGCCTGTGCATATGCGTGCGCATGTCCATTGTCCTTAAAGCAAAAGCATAACATTACATCACGCCGCAATTCAACTATTATGTTCTCCGCTTAAATAAACATACAAAAAACGCAATATAAAAAACAAACAGAAATAGACGGTTACATAAAAGAAAAACAAAGGAAAAATAAGGACAAAAAATACAACAAAACAAACAAAATTAACGCCTAATCCTATTGGCGAAATACAATATAAATAATAACAAATAGCAACAAAACACTTACTAGCAATATGTGTATCGTAGACCGGCAGTACCGGTTTTAATTCTCGAATCTTAGCCTTTTTGTTTCGATCTTTTGCCCTTTTATGACACGCGAAGTTCGAGAAGTCTTACAAACACTACAAACTTCTTTCAACGCTTCCTTCAGCACATTGAACAAGAAGAAACGCTGGTTAAACACAACAAGATGCAGACGCTGCATAAACTATGGGCATAAGAATAATTTTTTGAGGAAAATAATAGTTGAAATAGTTTACAGCACCCAAATGGGGCATAAGATCCATTTTTTTAAAATAATAATTTTTTGAGGAAAATGTTTTTGTTAACTGGAAATACAGCCTGTCATTCATTGTGGAGAGTCACACTATTGCAAAGTATATATTGATTTGTTATCTTTTATAATCTACGTTTGCTGGACATTAAATTTTATTCTAATAACATTTCCAAAGGCACGTTCAGTTTAACAGGCAACTTTGCAAAATCAACCAGAAATGTAAAATACAAGGAAACAATTTCTGCAGCAGAGAGAAGTAATACCCATCATAGTTTTATATGCACAAGTCCCAACATTCGGAATTACTTGCAACTTATGTTAAAACACATACAAATATTGCTTGTTGTGTAGCAATGTTTATATTTAGAGTTTTAGCAGTCTAAATTTTCGTTCGTTCTAATTTTAAAAAAAATAATGTGCGATCACCTGTACGATAAGTTAAACAAGTTATCGTTAATATGTCAAATTAAATTCACATTTGCAACAACAACTTATTTGTGTAAAAGACAACGCCCTGTATTTTTAAAATTTTTGTTTACAAAATAATAAATTACCTCTACGATTCGTCTTGCGTAGCAAGCAGCAAAGCTATAACAGAATTAATGAGAAATCAGAACAACAGTTAGAGCATGGTTGGTTATTTTTTATGTATATCAATTTAATGAATATTACTGCTTGTGGAGCAAAACCATTCGTGAATATCTTATCGAGGTTCTGCGTCTTAGGCTTATTAAAAGTTGACAGTAAATTGATTGTTTAACACTATTGAATATTTTTTGTAAAAGAATATACCTGACGACGTAGATTAAATTCAGCGTGAATAACTTATGTTCATAAAAGCTGACTGAAAAATCTCTTCACACGGACTTACGCTTTTATTAAAAAAAAAACAATGAATTTGAAATAATTATGTCTAAACAAGTGTTAAATTTGCCACTCCCGTGTTACACATATAGTGCCAAACTAAATCAAACCGTGGCAGAAATTTATTTTTGAGGGTACATCATTCTGACTAAATAGTAAGAACTAGTTATTTAAACCCGTGGAATAATCCACTTAAATTTATTTTATTCGTTCGTTTTAAACGAAATCTCGTGGAGATATCCACTCAAAAACATTTAAAATTTATTCTATGTTTCTGATCACAAAATCATTTGTTGTCAGTTGCATTTTAAAGACGCAAACAATTAAAACTTTTGAACGAAATTGACAACTATAATAACAACGTTAATTGCCTGTGACTTTACTCGTATAACAATTTATAACAAAGCTCCCGTCACGGTAAATTTAAATTCGCATGGCCAAACAGCGAAATTCTTTGTTCTTTTCGTCAAAACGTTTTGTTGTTAATTCCATTCAAGCGGGAATAAATAAAACCAATATGTTTTTCATATAACAGTAGACAATAGACACGTGCTTAAGGGAATAATAAAAATTAATTACCCGTGACTTTTGTGTAATAAAGTTTACATCATTACAGAAAGGTTTTTATGAGAACAATAAAATAAATTAACCATGACTTTTTTAAAACAAAAATTTTAAATCAATTTGAAAAAGCACACAAAAGACAGAATAAAAATAAAAGTTTAGCAAAAGTGACATGTTACCGCAGCTGTTTCTTTAGAAAAAACAACACATCCACTTTGCCTGTTACAGAGACACAGAACTGGCGTATTATTATATAGACTAGTCGTTAGCCCGTGGAAAAATTCACGGGGTCGCCCGTCCTTTATATATCACATTTCTTGTTTCCGTTACGGGACGCGGTAACCCTTTTGAACACACAGACAGAATACGGCTATTATTATAGAGACTAGTCGTTAGCCCGTGGGAAAATCCACGGGTTCGCCCGTCCTTTAAATTTACCCGTCGCAACAAAGTGGACAAAAATATATCGCATTTGATATTCGTGTTTCCGTAGCACGTCTTTCTAACTCAGCGGGGGGTCCGCGCAGAGACAGACAAAATAAGGCTATTATTAAAGAGATCCACGGGTTCGCCCGTCCTTTAAATTTACCCGTCGCAACAAAGTGGACAAAAATATATCGCATTTGATATTCGTGTTTCCGTAGCATGATTTTCTAAGTCAGCGGGGGGTCCGCGCAGAGACAGACAAAATACGGCTATTATTAAAGAGACTAGTCGTTAAACCCGTGTAAAAATCCACGGGGTCACTCGTCAGCAAATTATCAACTCTGCGGGAGACCCGAAATGAAGCTGCGAGCAACCATTTTGAACACACAGAATATGGCTATTATTAAATAGATGATGTACCCTCTAAAATAAAACCTTTCCTTTGTCCTGATTGTTGATTTAGATTTTAGCGTCAATGTTACAGTTATGTTAAACAAAAAATAAAATAAAAAAAGCTATATAGAAAAGGAAATAAAATACATTTATTGTAACAGCTAAATTTATTCCGCTATGGCCTAGTGGTTAAGACAATGTGGTTTCAAACCAAATTATTTTTCTAAAATAAAAGTTCGCGAATAAAACTCGATAACACTCTTTTTAACACAGATTAGAAAGGCTTTGGGAATGAGTTTGAATCTGTGACGTTGCAACTACAATTCGTGACATTGATAGTTAGTTGTTACGGGTTGGAAACCAATACTATCCTCGCAGGCGAGATAGTAATAATCATATAATAATATAGTATATACAAGTCATCAATCCGTGGAAAAATCCACGGGGTCCCCCGTCCTTTATATATCGCATTTCGTGATTCTGTAACAGACAGACAAACAGACAGACGACGGCTATTATTACAGAGAATAGTAAAATAGAAACTAATGATCGAGTTCCAATAATATACATATAATAAAAAGCTCTTTGTCTTTTTATCAACAACAACCAAACCGACCGCATCTAACGCTGCAAGTCTTCTTCAAACCCGAATAATATCCCGAGTTTTAATCATAAACCTGGTTCCGGAACCCGTTTCCGATTGAACGAGTTGATGACGTCATCTTAAAACCTTTGAGCACCAAATAATCTATGTAACCATTCTTCGAAACATAAAGCATATTATTATATAGACGTACATTTTCTTGAGTAGCTTTGAAGCTCTATGCTCTCCTTTTAAGAGTTCGTCTAAAGCACATGACTATACATTATTTTCATCGGCGTTTCAAGATCGGCACAAAAAAGGCAACGGATAAAAAAAATTCAACAAACTTTTGTATTTCGCATCAATAAATCATTTTGCGTTTAACGGCATAATTCGCCAGCCGTCAAACCAGTGTTACAAATGATTAATATAAAAGCCGTCGAATTAAACGTTGTTACTCAAGACGTAATGGCTCAGTTGGCTAAGCGGTTATAACATGAACCCAGAGGTTGTGGGTTCAAAGCCCCGAAGGCAGTTTTTCTTAAAAAAAATATTGCGTAAAATGCCATTTCGATACTATCCTCGCAAGCGAGATAGTAAAAAGCAAAAGCGCTGATCAAGCGTAACCGTAACATAATTTTGCAAATAATAGAGCTAAATGTATTCCATAGAGGCATGTACACTGCTCATCACTTTTACACGCTAACACGGCATCGTTTTTGATGAGTAAAGTAGTTAATGAATATTCCCTTTCTTTCCCAAGAAAGGTACGGACACATTTTAATCGTTTTTCTTAGTTTTCCCAATCAACCTTGGGCCCATGCCGAGGAGCAATAGTTGATGCCAAAACACCATAGCTTTTTTACCAAAATTTTATGATCAACAGTGTTAAAATCTTTTTTAAGGTCAATAAGCACAGCACAAACAAATTTTGGTGGTCGAGCTCAGTAAGAAACATCGACTACTGTAGTTTCTGTGGAAAAGAGTTTTCGAAATCCGGACCGTCTTAGGAAGTTGTGCTCAGAAATAAAATGAGAAATTTGCTCATGCACTAACTTTTCAAAAACTTTTATAGGAATTGGTAGAATGGAGATAGGCCGATAATTTGTAAGATCAGTTTTATTGATTTTTTGAAAAAGATTTGTTAAAAAGACTTGATAAATAAATACTTAAAACTGGCGATCCTGGTCTTATCAGTCGCGAACCAATTCTGTCCAAACCTGTAGCTTTATAAAGTTTTGAACTGTGAACAATAGGATCCCACAGAAATTCGTGTATGCTAACAGGTTGTTTAACATTAGTAGTGCCAGAAGAAAACTTTGAGGCTAGTTTGGCACCAACACTGACAAAAAATGAATTACATGTGTTTGAATCTTTTTTCGGTGAGATGGGTCGGTACCATCGTTTTTGGCTACTCGTTTTATTGAGGTAGTATTATTCATTTGGAAGAATCGTCCTTCCAAATGATTTTTCTTTTTTAGAAATTTTGCAACTTTAGCACATACATTATGCTACATTAAAATACTCAAAATTATGGTTTTCATTAACAATTAAAACAAAATTTTGATTGGTTGTTTATCAATAGATATTTTTAATTTATATTTTTCTCACAAAGAAAAAAAAGGGTGGTTAAAAAATTGCGAATTTGGGTGTTACGTACTTATTGAACGGCGCAGTACTAAAAATATATGCTTACATTAATATTACTGTTACAAATTGCTAACTTAGTCACATGTAAACGTATTATATATTCCTAAAAATTTCATATCCTCGGTCAAAAATGAATTCCACAGCTGGGGTCCTCTATGTCGAATTGAAAAAGAACTAGGCTTTAAAATAGTTTTTGGAATAGTAAAGTTACTTCTGGATTACATTTTTAAATTAAAGCAGTAAAAAAAAGAATAAACTAAAGGTAAATTTTCTACATGGAATATTTCTAAATGGAATAAAAAGAAAATGAGATTAACAATTGTAAATTTTGAGAAATCTTTCTTCTTGCCTGACTTTTTCTTCATTTTATGAAAACTTCTTTAATCAAATGACCCCCGTCAATTTATACACCATGCTGTGTATGTAAGCAGAGACGATTTAAGTTTGAAAAGCAAAGTGGACGGGAATCTTCAAAAATCATACGAAAAGCCCAAACCAAAGCCTCTTCTCCGTAAAGTTGCAGAGGCAATTATTTTTCTAAAATAAAAGTTCACGAATGAGACTCGATAACAGCCTCTTTAACACAGATTAGAAAAGCTTTGGGAACGAGTTTGAATTTGTAACGTTGCAACTACAATTCGTGACATTGATAGTTAGTTGTTACGAGTTGGAAACCAATACTATCCTCGCAGGAGAGATAGTAATAATCATATAATCATATAATAATATAGTATATACAAGTCATCAATCCGTGGAAAAATCCACGGGGTCGCCCGTCCTTTATATATCGCATTTCGTGAAATACGCGAGTTAAAAAACATAAACGTAAAAAAAAAATGGCGTCCAACCGATTTCGTAACGATATTGAGAAGAATGTTATTATTTTAGAAAGAGCGTTGTGTCTATATATTGGACAAAACTCCATGGGAAAGAATTTTCCACAGTATTCTTGGAGTGCAAGAAGTCTTGAATAACGTTTGCGACATTTTGGTATATTTTATATTGATAGAGCAGATACTGTGAAACAGGACATGTTGTCCAAGTGAAATTGAATGGGCGGGTGGGATGTAACAATTGTAAAAATTGAGACAAAGACATAACTTCCGTAGCTATGGAATCAACAGCCATGTATTAAAAAGAAAAAAAAGAAAGGCAACTTTACATCAAAAGGGGCCAACTCGGTTCGTTGGTTAGATGGTCGTGACAAGCTTATGGGCTACCAAAATAATACTTTCCCGATAGCAGTGCACGGATCACATCGGGCCGTAAAATCGTGTGACCTAAAGTATGGAGCATCAATAGGAACCCTTAGCTGATAGCCAGATTTTACTTAGAGTATATACTTATTTGAAAAAATACTATTGCAAGGGTTATCAGGAAACGTTCTGCTGAGACTGGACATATGGCTGCAATACATGCATACCAAAACATTTTTGAAAATCCTCCAGACTTCATCATTTATGGTCCTTCGACGTCGAATCAGGTAATCTTTGTACATTTTGTGAGATTTTATTTCTTGACCCTTATAGATGAGTTGCAGCGTGACGTGTTTTGATTTTGCGTCTAAAAAAATGGACATGCGCACGCATGCACACAGGCAAGAAATATAAAGAGCAGACCGCAACGATCGAAGAAATCAAGTTAAAAAAGCAACTTACCCTGTGAAATAAATAAAACTTGATCTTAAAAAGAGAAAATGATAGTTAAGAAAAACCAATTCCAGCACCTTTTAGATCGTTTATTTCTTAAATGTATAAATTAAAAGAAATAGTCAATTTTCTTTATGTGGTCCTTCTTTTATTGCCTGTTAAGATGCGCGCGCATATACGGAACTTTGTAAACATTCGCAACTCACCTATACTTTTATGAGCCAATTATTTTTGACTAAATAATTTTCAGATTGAAAGATGGTGGCTGGGAATTTCAATCTGCACAAATAGCACATATAAACAAAAAGAAATTTAACGATAAGAATAAACATATACAAAAACTACCTTAATAGTTAATTATGTGCTTTAACAAGTTATAATTATTACTAAATCCTTAGCGACCCTCTCTCGCCTAAGAGATTCGAACAAAAACATATTTAGAGAAAATATTGGTTAATTCGGGGCAAGCGAGAGGAAAAACATTCGGAACAGTCGCGAAAAGAATTTTGTATGGAAAAAAAACTTTGCACCGGTTTTGCTACCCGACAGTTTTCTTGCAATAGACAAAGAAGATTGTGCATTGATCACGGTTAAATGTAAGGTAATTGCTTATTATTTTACTTTCTTGTGTGGTATAGACACTATATTCACATATTTAGTTGTTGGGTCTTCAAAAATAGGATGTTTTGTATCTTTTTCGAGCTGAAAGGCTTAGAAATTAGGCATTTATAAGGGAAATTTTTAGGTTTTTCAAGGCGCATTTGCCACGGTTAAAAGTATCTTAAAGTTGTGTGTGACAATTATACTAAGCGAAAAATCAATATCAATTGTTGGATACAAATTTTATATCAGAAAAACCAAAACTAAAAATTAGGGAAACCCAAAAATGTGAAGAAAACATGTGGGAACACGCATTCGAATTTGAACTTAAATTTTTTTAATAATAAATGTGCAGACAGGGCTGTCTTCTTTCGAAATATTGCATATTGATGTTAAAGATTGATGATATCTTTCAAAACCCTAAAGATAGAGAATTTACAAAAATCAACAAAATAATACTTTCTTACATATCTAACTTGCAATTTGCAAGACTAAAAACGTTTTCTGTGTGAAGACCAACTGTTCACCTTTGACAAACTTCAAAATGTCGATTTTTAAGTCATTGGCACGTTTAGCAAAAACCTGTTTTATCTTGCACCACATAATAACCTCCACTTAGCGCAAATTTATCAAATTTTAATAATCACGTCGAGGCTTGTTTATGTCACACTGAAATGTTTGTCGTGTATGTCACACTGAAATGTTTGTCGTGTATGTCACACTGAAATGTTTGTCGTGTATCTCACACTGGAATGTTTGTCATGTATCTCACACTGAAATGTTTGTCGTGTATTTCACACTGAAATGTTTGTCGTGTATCTCACACTGGAATGCTTGTCGTGTATGTCACACTGAAATGTTTGTCGTGTATCTCACACTGAAATGTTTGTCGTGTATCTCACACTGAAATGCTTGTCGTGTATCTCACACTGGAATGTTTGTCATGTATCTCACACTGGAATGTTTGTCGTGTATTTCACACTGAAATGTTTGTCGTGTATCTCACACTGGAATGTTTGTCGTGTATTTCACACTGAAATGCTTGTCGTGTATCTCACACTGGAATGTGTGTCGTGTATTTCACACTGAAATGTTTGTCGTGTATGTCACAATGAAATGCTTGTCGTGTATCTCACACTGAAATGTTTGTCGTGTATCTCACACTGGAATGGTTGTCGTGTATCTCACACCGGAATGTTTGTCGTGTATCTCACACTGAAATGTTTGTCGTGTATGTCACACTGAAATGTTTGTCGTGTATCTCACACTGAAATGCTTGTCGTGTATCTCACATTGAAATGTTTGTCGTGTATGTCACACTGGAATGTTTGTCGTGTATCTCACACTGAAATGTTTGTCGTGTATCTCACACTGAAATGTTTGTCGTGTATCTCTCACTGAAATGTTTTTCGTGTATCTCACACTGAAATGTTTGTCGTGTATTTCACACTGAAATGCTTGTCGTGTATGTCACACTGAAATGTTTGTCGTGTATCTCACAATGAAATGTTTGTCGTGTATCTCACACTGAAATGTTTGTCGTGTATTTCACACTGAAATGCTTGTCGTGTATCTCACACTGAAATGTTTGTCGTGTATTTCACACTGAAATGCTTGTCGTGTATGTCACACTGAAATGTTTGTCGTGTATGTCACACTGAAATGCTTGTCGTGTATCTCACACTGAAATGTTTGTCGTGTATCTCACACTGAAATGTTTGTCGTGTATGTCACACTGAAATGTTTGTCGTGTATGTCACACTGAAATGTTTGTCGTGTATCTCACACTGAAATGTTTGTCGTGTATCTCCCAATGAAATGTTTGTCGTGTATCTCACACTGAAATGTTTGTCGTGTATTTCACACTGAAATGCTTGTCGTGTATGTCACACTGAAATGTTTGTCGTGTATGTCACACTGAAATGCTTGTCGTGTATCTCACACTGAAATGTTTGTCGTGTATCTCACACTGAAATGTTTGTCGTGTATGTCACACTGAAATGCTTGTCGTGTATCTCACACTGAAATGTTTGTCGTGTATCTCACACTGAAATGTTTGTCGTGTATGTCACACTGAAATGTTTGTCGTGTATGTCACACTGAAATGTTTGTCGTGTATCTCACACTGAAATGTTTGTCGTGTATGTCACACTGAAATGTTTGTCGTGTATTTCACACTGAAATGTTTGTCGTGTATGTCACACTGAAATGTTTGTCGTGTATGTCACACTGAAATGCTTGTCGTGTATCTCACACTGAAATGCTTGTCGTGTATCTCACACTGAAATGCTTGTTTGTTTACTGCTTGCATTTAACCTCGCCGCGGGGATTTTTTTACGCACATACAGACGGTCAGTTTTTTTTCACATAAGAACTGGGGCGAAAAAAGCTTGTAACTTTTATTAAAATAACTTTTTCTCAATAAAAGAAATAATTGCCTTAATTTATATCTACAAGGATGAACACAACCTACATTACTAGCCATGGGAATTTTCCAAGAAAAGAAAAGTTTAATTTCAAATTATTTTTTTTCTTAGAAGTTGCTGACAGCTGCTGATTGAATGAATCATAAATTGTTTGAGTGAATGAAAAACATCAAGACATGAAAATAGCACTTTTCTTGACAGTCACGAAACTCTTGAGAAACGAGTATTTAGTGCGACTTAACTGAATCGTTTGCTAATGTTATTAGTTACGGTCAGAGGGGAGGGGGAAGGAAAATAAAAAAGAAAGCCACGAAGCCAGCTCTGATGCGGTCATACGCGAAGTTCTGTAAATATTTTTATATCCTATGGACTCACTTTTTCTATACCTTTTCTTGCGATTGGTTAGGTGGTGTATCCTTTGCTTCGAGGTCTAGTGTTTTTGTCTGAAATGAAGAAAAGTCAAATCAAAAGTATAGCCTGTGAGGTGCGATTATTTCATTCTTCTTTTTACTTGCAGCTAGGAAACGAGTAAAGAATATATATTAATGGCACAATAACTAGCTTTTGTGGCAGCAGCTAGATAGCTAGTTTTTTGACTTTGTTGTCTAGCTAGCCACTCGAGGGAATCTTTTAATAATTTTCTGATCGTTAGTTAACTTGGATTATTAGTAGTCAAACATTTAAAAATCTGCTGTAAATGTTTCACTGCATATTTTGCCAAAGTCATTATGAAATCTAAAATAAAGAAGGGGAATACTATATTTTAGGGTGTTTTCTAAGACATTTGATATGATGTGAAATGGAATTGTAGCAATACCAGAGATTCCTGCTGACTTATAAATCGCTAGATTTAATATGGTTGGCTCAGCCTGGTGTTAACAATGGCTGTTTGCTGGGTTTTTTCTTAAGCTAAAGTTGCAATAAAGTTTTCTTGCATGGGGTATTACACAGCCTTATTTCGGAATCACGGCAGAACCCAACCCCGTCCCCAGGGTCTTGTGTGAGCGTAATTTACAGGTAAACAATGTCGCCGCTATCAACTTCATCAACAAAGCAAAATGCCCCAGAAACGAGGTTGGGCAGAACCCCAACAAAACGGAAAATGCTGCGAAGGCCATTTTAGTTTGGAAGTGATGGTTTCAGGTTTGTAGGTCTTCTTTTGATCTTTTTCTTTTTTAAATACTTTGTATCTATAGGAATATTTATTTTCTGTATGTTTTCACATTTTAAGATGAATACACGCTTTTTTTATAACAAACCAGTTTTGGCTACTGAGGCTCAAGTTTCTTATTTTTTTCTGATTTTGAGGCTAAAAGTTTCTTAACAGTTTCTTAAGTTAGTAGGTCATTAACCCCCTGTACAGGACATCCAACCAACGTTCAAATCTTTGCTTGCAGTTTTACATTCCCTAAGTCCGGTA
Source organism: Hydractinia echinata (assembly GCA_030067915.1). Taxonomy (NCBI): domain Eukaryota; kingdom Metazoa; phylum Cnidaria; class Hydrozoa; order Anthoathecata; family Hydractiniidae; genus Hydractinia; species Hydractinia echinata. The sequence goes on from JASGCC010000029.1 coordinate 1,331,265, forward strand.
AAAAGCTGATTCAGTGATGTTTTTAGATTGGTATTTTAAATGCATAGGAAATAAAGAGCAGTTCCATGTTCCGTCTGGAGTAGCTTGAGAAACTGAGCCAAGCTAAGTTTCCTAATATTTTCAAATTTTGAGCCTCAGGTTTCTTATAAGCGTGTTTCTTATTAAAAAAAGCGTGTATATTAAAACGTTTTCAAGCCTTATATAAATCTTAAACAAATCAGTTTTAAGATTTTGGCTGCAAACAGTTATTATTCACTTTGGTATATTTTATTTATTTGTATTTGGGGTTGTGGTTATCTAGCTAGCTCTTTAGCTACCTCTGACTACTACAAAAATGAAAGTAGCCAAATACAGTTTGGCTACATACAACAAAATTCTTAATTCTTATGCAAAATGCAATTAGGTAGCTACAACTGTTTTAACTGTTATGAAAACTTATGTTGCAGGATAAAATATTCGAGTAATTTCTTTAACTGGACAGGATAACGACAGACTTAATTTTTTTTAACCAAAATTGCAATAAAGTATTTTGAAAAATGGGAGTACACCTATATTTATGTGCGACATGGTTTACCTGTAAAGCGCTTAGCCTGGTGTTAACAATGGCTGTTTGCAGGGTTTTTCTTAAACTGAAGTAGCGATACAGTTTTTTTGCAAGTATTACGCCTAGACATATGTGCGACATGGTTAACCTGTACGGAATGCAAAATATAAAGCAATGTTGCATGATTGTTTTTGCTATGACGGGGTAACAACAAGTTGTAAACTGTGTTTTTATTTCAGCTAAAGTTGCAGTAAAGTAATTTTTTGAAAAATATATTATACTCGAAACACTATAATGTTGTGTGCGCCTTACTCGATTTGCAACATGCTTCATACCTGCACTAAACCGCTTCACCTGATTGTGTCGTGACACAGTTTGCGGCATATATTAGGTCCTCGCACCAGTTACTTGTTGCTTAAACTGGCGTTTCGACGCCGGGTCCTCCGGCTATCTCTTTAATAATAGCCGTATTCCGTCTGTCTTTTCGTGCGTCTGTTTGTCTTATTGTTACGAAAACACGAAATGCGATATATAAAGGACGGGCGACCCCGTGGATTTTCCCACGGGTTAACGACTAGTCTCTTTAATAATAGCCGTATTCCGTCTGTCTTTTCGTGCGTCTGTTTGTCTTATTGTTACGAAAACACGAAATGCGATATATAAAGGACGGGCGACCCCGTGGATTTTCCCACGGGTTAACGACTAGTCTCTTTAATAATAGCCGTATTCCGTCTGTCTGTTTGTGCGCGAGAAAAAAATCGTGTTACGGAAACACGAAATGCGATAAATAAAGGACGGGTGAACCCGTGGATTTATCCACGGGCTACCGACTAGTCTTTTTAATAATAGCCGTATTCCGTCTGTCTGTTTGTGCACAAAATAAACATTGTGCTACAGAAACACGAAATATTGCGATATATAAAGGACGGGCAACTCCGTGGATTTTTCCACGGGCTACCGGCTAGTCTCTTTAACAATAGCCGTATTCCGTCTGTCTGTTTGTGCCCGAGAAAAACGTTGTGTTACGGAAACAAGAAATATGCGATATATAAAAGACGGGCGGCCCCGTGCATTTTTCGACGGGTTACCGGCTAGTCTCTTTAATAATAGCCGTATTCCGTCTGTCTGTTTGTGCGCGAGAAAAAACGTCATGTTACTGAAACACAGAATGCGATATATAAAGGACGGGCACCCCCGTGGATTTTTCCACGGGCTAACGACTAGTCTATATTATAATACCCGTATACGGCTGTCTGTCACGCAAAATGGTACCGCAAGTAGCGACGCACGAATTCGTTTTTTTGGATTTTTCCACGGGCCACCGACTAGTTTTATATATTTGTAGACTTTTAAATAACACGACACCTGTGTAGTGTATCACTTTGTAATCCAATCGCACTTTGTAATCAAATTTTACCTCACTTGTAATATATCTTTGTAATTGTAATTAATAAATCAGGTTATTTTTGATTGAACGCAATGAATTAGAAAATAATGGTTATGTCTGCATCAGGGTCTTGTTAATCGTCAAGTGGGCGCCAGCGGCTTTAACATCGGGTAACAAACCCTGGGTACCAGGATGAGATTTTAGCTTTTTAAAAGCTATTTCTAAGAGGAGTCTTTACCAGAATTGGGCGGTAAATTGGATTGAGGCTCAATGTGGTCTTATGTGTTCTTTAACGTTGGCCAAAGTCAACTAAAACCTATCGATAAACTAGGCTATAATAAAAAGGAAAAAACGTGTAGTTTATAATACTTCAGGTGCGTAGGTGCTGAAAAAGGATACAGCTATTAAAATGCAGGGGAGCGGGCCGAATTTCAAAGAACGTAACCACAAGCAATCAAGAACGTCGTTTCTATTAAGTTACAAGTATATCCGACTTGCCAAATTTCCTCAGGATCTTTCGTTATTTGATTGAATCCAAAATCCGGAACAGTACCAACTGTTGCCTACACCAGCATGACCAACATACCCCTGCCGGGCTGCTCCAGAATATTGGTCAAATGATGCTGAAAAATTGAAAATTATATTCTTACAAACATGTCAAAGCTGCATCATTTGGCACCTTAGAGTATTCTTACAAACATGTCAAAGCTGCATCATTTGGCACCTTAGAGTATTCTTACAAACATGTCAAAGCTGCATCTGCTAAGACTAAAATTCAATTTAATTTTCTTTCAACTGTCGCATCGTTTGAAGTTCAGGAAAAAGGAACTGTTAAAAACGTTAGCTTCCAAGAGCTTTCAAAGTTTATCAATCGTAAGAGGCTAATAAGTAGATAATGTATCCAATTTCCTGACGGAAAACGATTATTAAATCTATATACAATAAGTCATAAAACATAAGAAAACAGTAACTATTATATTTCCTACAGTTTTGCATCTAGTCACGTGGACAGTTAAAAAAAAGCCTGAAAATTGGCGTTGTTACGAACTGCGTGATGCACCACAAAAAAACCGTCAAATCGCCATTGTTCCTCCGAAATGGAAATATTCTCGTACAGTAAGTTGTTTTACTATGAAGAAACGGACACAATATTAAAAACCAAAAAATCAGCATCTTAAGGAATAAGACTTTCCTTTGAAGATTTTTATTATCGGCCATGTCAAACACTTCAAATAGAATTTTACTCGTCTACAAATTTTCACATCCATTCAAACAAAAAATCTTCAAAACTTCATATATTGGTAAGAGGTATATATACAATAATTTTAAATAGGCAAGCGTGACTTACAAAAATACGAACTATTGATTATTTCTTCACTTTATGTGAAGATATTTTTGTACAAAGTAAAATGGAAACAAGTAAAAATTTAATATGTATACAAAAGTTCAATGTAAACTCGTCCCAGGACGTTTTCATCAACATAAGTTTTAGTATGTATGACAAAAAAAAATCTGCCATCGAGTACTTGTAACATGTAACCTAACCTACTGAAGGGTGGATAGGGTGTCATTGGCAGCAAATACAAAAAAAATAAAAAATAGAAAAAATTAACATTGCAAGAAAAAATAACACATTTAAGAGTTAAATAGAATCAAAGTTGCAGTTTTAATATAGGATTTTTACTGAAAGATAGAAATATAAAAACATCACGCAAGGCATCTAAGAAAACTGCACACTTCACTTACAAAAAGTTCATCAAAAGTCAGCCACAAGATATGCGAGATGTGCTTCTTAGTAGAGCCTGTCTTGAAATATTCAGTACCGGCATTGCAATGAAAATTAACAAGTAGAAAAATAATATTGCTGAAAAAATTAAAAATACAAAATAAAACTTTGAAATTTATATATAGAACTCAACATAAAAAATAACACTATTTTACTTAGTTTATACACAAATTCATCTGGCCCCATTATCGAACATTAGATAGATTTAAAAAAGTGAATAATTTATTCGCTGCGAGTCCGTCGTAAAAATTAACTGAAAAACAAGCAACTTAATAACAATGCATCATGACAAGCACTGATCGATTTTGAAATAAAAAAAACAGTATCAGAACCGTTTAAAGGAGTTTCGTTTCGAGGTCTCTAACGAGAAAACTGTGAGTAGATAAACCGACAAAAGTACAAGTAATGTTTGGATGATACCAAAAAATCGGTATCTAGACGCTCTTCAGGAATAGAGCGCATTGATTAGAAAGATGAAGAAAATCCAATTCACAGCATGATACGAAACGGTTTAGTTGCTTGTCACTGCACTGATAAAAAGCATATGTACATCAATAGAAAAAAAAACAGTGCATTGAGGTTTTAAAAAAAATAATAACTTTTAAAAATTCCGATTAAAGCAAGGCTAGCCATCGTTGCAAAATAACAAATGCGCATGTCATCATTTAACATGGCTCAGTCCTCTTCTGACCGACACCGGAAATAAAAAGACTAACAAAAATTTATCAAAAAGTCACTTTTCAATGTGGCGTAAAAATGTCTGATTAAAAAATAAAAGAGAAGAAAAATGGAATTTAAGTATAAAAATACAGTTTAAAAAGAAATACAAAAATATATATACGTATTAAAAAACAACTCTCGCGCAACCATCATGACGGTTCTTGCATACAAAAAGGGTTCTCGACTTTGGCTTCTTCTTTTTAAACCACAATTTGTAAAAATTTAACAATACAAAATATTATCAACGGTTTCTCACACGTTATGTTTGGGAAGCAGTAAATTCCGATATCTCAATTATATCCTTCTATTTTTTTTACCAATGCGTTTTTCTTTAAAAAAGGTGACAGAGGTCGTGTGTACTTGGTCAACTGCTCTTGTTTTATGTGCATTTGTCTTGATAGTAATAAGCAACCATACTAGCGCTGATGCGAACTTGTCGAGATGTTTTGCGTGACTTCCGACTACCAGTAACTGTGAAGCAATGATCTTCATACTTGGTACGCTCCGAAATACGAGGTAGATTCTACATATTCAATGTACGACAAGTATTCCGGCTCGACGCCTACAGCGAGTTGGTCGCCCTTAAACAGTCTGAATACAGAAGATGTGAACGTAGTATGAAACGCTCTATTACTACTCGTATGCTCCGCTTTTGTAGCATATGATCGTGAATATATAAATTTCTTGTCACCTCTGAATAGGTAAACATAATGGACCAGAATACGGTCCATATCCTTGAATACTAGCGGATCAAAGTCGGCTTGAAAAAAAATCTGAGCATATACGTTGTAAAAACCATCTTCAGGAATGGTAATTATTCCTTTATCCATTTCGAAACCACCATTGATCATACCTATATTTCCCGTATGAACCCAGTGAGTAATAATACCTGAAAGAACGATCAGAATGTTAACAAAAACAGCCACCAATAAGCATAATATTGAAAAAGTTTTTCAGCAACATCATGAGCTTCTTACCTTCTGGCTTTTTAGTGAGCGATTTTTGACGCTTGTAACCTGTGAGGTGCACCACTGGCTTATGTTTCATCTACAAAAAACACATTTTTAATGTCTAAATCATATCGACAACTTTCTAGTTGGCTACATATATCAATACTTACAGGCCGTATCCCCGATGGTCCCGATGGTCCCGGCGGACCTGCAGGTCCTGTTTTACCGGTAACACCTATTGCACCAACATCACCTCGAGGACCAGGTTTGCCTAAGTTAACGAAACAGTATTTTATGACTCGTATTAAAAAGAGCCTTACATAATTAAATGGGATTACAAGTAACTGTAAGCATTAAAATACCTGTTTTTCCGCGATGTCCCCTCCCACCCTCTGGACCAGGTTGTCCAGGCGGTCCTATTGGTCCTAATTTCCCCTGTGCGCCAGGCTTTCCTGAAAGGAAGAAACAAAAATATTATATTACTCAAACGGCTTGATCTTAAATGACTTAAGATAAAAAAGACAATATTTATTCCATAACTCGTTACATTTAAGTTAAATACAACATTACTTAAATTAGTCAATCAATAAGTTGGTCAATAGTTATCATCAATTAAAAAAACTGGGTACGAATCTCATCAAAGTGTGACTGAAATATTTTACCAGTCCTTTTATTCAACAAACTACCTTGTTTGTCTTTTTAATGGAGGTGGGCAGTTAGTACGAAATATTAATGTTAGTATGTTAGCACCCACCTCTCTTACCTCTACGACCTTTGGCTCCTAAAGAAAAACGTGAGTTACATATTAGTATTGCATTCTAAGTTAGAAAGTAAACTTTTCTTACTCAAACCACACCATGTAGAAGTTATTTTGGTGAAACTTAAAAGAAAGAGGTGTTCCTAAACCAGCCAATTACCAAGGTGGGAATAAAAAGAAAGGAAACGTATCAGATAATTTGGTTATCATAGCAAGAAATCAATCTAATATGGGGAAATGAGCGCATTGAAATAAAAAAAACGGATTATAAAAAAAACAATAGCCATTTTAAACCCATCTTTTAATATCATTTTCGCATTAAAAAAACATTTCTTTGTGAATAAATAAATGCTAAATAGGTTTAGGCTTATTAAATACTTTGATCTATTCAAATCACCATGGAAAAATTATGTCAATTATGATTAGTATATACAACATGTGGAGGACAACGCAGTATTTTTTCGGTGTCATGTGACGCGACAACTGCTGACGCCTGCACTATAATATCAAAATCAACATTTTTTATCACGGAATGACATCAAAGTACGTATATTTAAAGTAAAATAACAAAAAAATAGCTATATTGTGAGCAAAATGGTAGCCAAATCGGTCATTGGTGAAAGTATGTACGAAATAGCGTTGCACCAAATTTGTATGACAGTTGATAATCGCTGCTTATTTTTTTCATAGAATAACAAAAAACATATAATAGGATAATTGCAACAAAACAAACCTCTTGGTCCACGACTCCCAGTACGACCTAAAAAACACAATATGTAGGACTGTCAACTATAGTAGTTGTCAATATATAAGTTAGAACAGCAGACATCATACATTAGTCGTCGTCATTCTTTCTTTGAAAGTACTTGATTAGCAAGAGCTAATTTGAGTTTTAATCACATTTATCAATCAACATAAATAATACTATCTAGATAAAAACGCATCCATCCAATATGCAACAACATTACTCAAAATAATTGAAGAAAATGTGTTACATATTTCAAAGACCTACACAAGCAATTGTAAGAATGGCACTTCGTATCACAGTCGAAAACCAGGCACGTTTGTGGTTACATCCAGTTTACAGTGATTTCACTTAGTTTTTTATATAGGCGCTCAACCAATTTGAAGCACTGACAAAGTACGCATCACGGAAAACATTCAATTACACAGACAAAATAAACCCAAAGAAAAAATATTACTTTACTGTCTTACTTTACTGCATTTATATTTTATTGTAATATTATAAATATTATTAGCAGGCAAGATATCAGGAAGAACTGACGTCAATGTCTTATTAAGTTTATCTGCTCTGACCAGAAAACCAATAATATTACCATTAGGTAAATAATGTAAATCTATTGAATACAGTGGGCGTATATACAACAACTTTTTTAATAACCAGAATAAAGAGAAAGAAAATTAAAAAAAAAACGAAGGGAAGGTAGTGAAGATTTTTGGTAAAATATGTAAAGTAAGAATATATTTTGAGTTACCATTGAAAATTTTATAGGTAACCTACCACTAACATATTGAAAATAAAAAGAGGTAATATATAAAAACTAGTCGGTGGTCCGTGGATAATTCCACGTGTTGGCCTGTCCTTTGTTCACCGCATTTTGTGTATCTTGCTACTGCGGTTACCATTTTGCAAAACAGACAGCCGTATATAGGTATTAAAATATAGATCATAAAATTCCTGCACGGGGGATATATAACTACAAAAAAGTTAATGGCATTGACAACCCCTCAACCTTTAATCAAAAATGACTTCGTTTTACTATTAAACAAGAACATAACTAGACAACTGTGCATTGTTTGTGGTATTAGAAAATTTGAACCTGAATATTACTTTTTGTCAAGTCTCTCGCCTTTATCATAGTTTGCTAAATTTATCCCATCAATATTGATTATTCATTAATTCACAAATTTTGAAAACATGAATAATTAATATTATCATCAACAATTATCAAATAAGTCCTGGGGACCAGGTTGTGAAATAGATATTAACAATGGTTAGACACTTGCCATACCACTCTCACTAGGATCAAACTGATTCGATATAGTGAATACAATTAAAAATAGATAGGTTGAGCTAACACTCAACAAAATAATGCAAACATGTTTTAGTTAAAATAACCTTTTTTTTATTCCCACATTAAATGTTGAAGCCTTTTAACTATGAAGAAAACATCTAATATGTGTGACTTAAAACTTAGAATTGTTTAAAAGGGTTGTTGAGAGTTTATTCTACATTACTAACACCGAAGACGATGTCATCAAAAATCTACATCCAAAAGCCAACCCATATTGACACTTCTCATTCATAACTAGTAAACCTTTCCAGTTAGCAAGTTAATATTAAAATTTAACAGGGGAAAATTGACAAAAGAGCATTGTGTTTAACATGAGAACTTCGAAATAATATAGACTGACATAAAAATCACTCAATCTTTTAGCTGAGTAACACAACATAAAAGTCCTGGTTTTTTGTGTATGTGTGATTCAAAAAAATTCTCAGCTCATATATCCTTCACTTTAAACAATTATCTTAAACAAATTTTTTTACAGGAAACCAGTTAAGAGATGATCCAAAAAATATTTTTTTCTATTAATAAACCTTATAAAAATAAAAAGAAGAGTTTTCAAAGGATGTTCATTATTAGCATAAAGGAATAATATTACATATTGGACAGTTTTTACACAGGACTTTGGATACATTCTATCAGGGTCAATAGTTTTAAAAGTTAAATTTTTTTGAATCTACACCCCTTGTCAGGTTTCTTGAAAAAGTAACAAATTTTAATATTTGGCCCAGGCAGTAATTATTTAAGCAATCAATTTTGTGATATAGTGTGCTTCTACAAAATTTTAGTTCATATTTTTGCTTCCAATCTTGATTTAGATAAAATAGTTTAAAAAACATATTCCAAACATCATATATTATTCACTATTTCTGCAAAGAATAACATGTATACAAATATTTTAATAGCACTAAGTGAAAAATTCCAACAGCACCAGTGCATTGTAGATTTTAATACAAATGAAATTCATGCCACTGAAGATTGCAATAGCGTGGGGAAAAAAAACACTGAAAATAACCAACGTCGTCACAGAAAAAGCATGTTTTAGAAAATTCATATATAAATATAAATTTTTTTAAGACTAAAGGATTTCACACAGGATTGCAAATAATTGTTTTTTATTAATTTAGAAAGTCTTGGGAAAATTCACTGGTGACATATAAACGTAAAGAAAACATGTAAAAGTTACCATAAAACATAAATGATATTTTATTTTCACAAAATGGTGCGAGTTTAAAAACTTCGTGAGAAAAAGGTTTAATACTCATGTGTCCTTCATTAATGATAGAAGAATTTCATATTTCCAAGTAAGAATTGCTACCCCTTTGTATTCTTACTATTAAACAAAAAACAGACTAAAGAGTCTAATTTTATTGCAGAATGTCTTTATAACAAACTTAATTTGACAATCTTCCAAAAAAGTCGGTCAGAAACTGATGCATCATCACAAAAGTGAAAAATGAACATTACTCGTCCTGCTTGGTAACTACAATACATTCCGTTGCAAGTACAGGCGTCTCTGGTAAGGTGTCTACAGTGGAAGGTTGCAAATGTTGTAAGGTTAAATTTTGTCCAATTGGCTACTACAGCTATCACAACATAGATTTACAAGGAATAATTCACCAACAAAAGTTCAGAAGCAAATTACGTTATACGTTTTTGTCACCATATATGATTATCAATTTATTAAATTGTTTCACTTTATCAGTAAAACACGTGATATGACCCTTTAGCATTAGTATTATTTGAGCACAAAAAAAGCATATTCAGAAAGTGCAAAATTAAAAAATAAGTCAAATTTACTCACATCAATTTCAACTCCGAAAAAGGTGAAATACTATTAGGAAAGATGCAGTTTTGTAAAATAAGTCTTGTTTATACAGTTTATGCGTGTTCTTGTAAAGAATGTCCATAAACACATTTAGGAAAAAAAACTGTTTCATTTGATAATCAAAATAAATTTAGTTGCACTATAACCCAAACACAGCAAGATAAATAGAAAAAAAATCCCCTTTGGCAGAAGAACAATGGAAAAGGACCATCACTTGAATTTCGATGACGTCCACAAGCATCTGACAATACACAATTTTAGGACATTTTTTACCCCTTGTCTCTGTTGTGTGAAGCTAGAAACGCTGATCAAGAAAATGTAAAGGATAGTCTACTTTTGACAAACGGTTAGAGATATATTTTGAAAATTCGTAGTCATTTGCAGTTTGAGAATTGTCAAGAAGACATGAAACTTTTAGTTACTGCTAAATTTTGTGTGCTTTCTTAGTTTTATCCAACAATATATATATATTTATATATAAATGGACTTGTTTGTAACACAGTGTGCGGTGACCCTAATACTAAAAGGAATTATAATGCATTGGTAGAAAATTATCTGCGATCTCATAAATGAATTAGGAGAAAATTACAAACACTGGTCAAAGTTATTAAACTTTTAAATTGCTTTAGTGCTAATGTGATTAGCAACGATGACATTATAAAGAGATAAAATTAAATTTACCACTAACAAAAGTTTATTTTTCACCATGAAAGCCTATCTAGAATAAATAATTTTACACAAAAATGTTTAAAAAATATAGTGATCTTGGAAAGTCCAAAAAAGATCCAAAAATTTTTTTATAGTGTCTTTTATTTTTACAGACTTCCAAACGAATGATTATTTTATGGTTTTAGAAGAGCCTTTTCATATTATCAATTAATATAAAAAACAATCTTCCTGCCTGTAGATACCATAGTCGCTCAAATAAGTTGCACACAAATGTCAAGTTTACATAAGTATTCTAACAAAATGCTAATTTATAGAATACACAACAATTGATGACTTTTTCATAACATCGAGTAATTGAATTGTCTCCTATGGACAAAAAAGTGCAATGTTCAATCAGTTTCTTTTAACATATCTCCATAATACTACAAGCTTCTTTATAAACTAAACTAGAACTATAAGACATTATAATCTTCCAGCTAGTATTATTGTCAGATGTATACAAAATAAACTTATTCTACACTACACCTTCCACTCTGTGCAATAAAAAGATCTAGAAAAAAATCCAAAATATACTTTCATTGTGCCCTTAAATTAAGCCCTTTCAACACAAAACCTGGTCAAAAAATATAAAAATTTGTTTGTTAAGAAAGACATCATAAAACCCACACCTGCATAAGATATAAAATGAATTTATGTTTGATATCATGCAGGCAAAGGTCTTATTGTTAACCTGATTGGTTAAAATTTTATATTTTGTTCGTTTTACTTGTGTATGTCTTATTTAAAAAGCTGTTTAAATGAAAATATTTTACCATGTTTTGTTACAAAACCTTATTGATATACAAAAATTTGAATAATTTATAATTACTGCATCAACCAGTAGACTACACATATTCTCAATTTTAAAAGCTTTTAACTAAAACCAAGTATTACGAGCTCTACAATTCTAAGAAACTGACTCAAAAAACTCAACTCAAAAAAATTAGAAAACATTTGGGAAGCTAGAGGTTATGCACTGCCTAATATTATGATACACTATTTAGAAAAAGCAATAATTATACTAGCCTAGTTAACTAAGCTTTCTTCGAGGACATCAAAATTCAGTTTCTCTCATACGAAAGCTGAAACGAATGTGTCAGAGCAAATCCCTAAAATTCAAATCAACAATTGAACAAAATAATTTCTCAGAGCAACCCCAAATCAAAATCAACCAATGAGAACTTAGAGAACTTATATTTGCTCGGGTAAATAAGACCATTCGCGCTTAAAACAAAGAATTTCCTGATAATGATTGTGTGAGTAAAGAACAGTAGAAGTAGCCAATCAAAAAGCATGGTCAGTAGTCTGACCACAGAAAATTTGTTTGTGACCCAGCATAATTTTTTCCACCTCAACTATCCCGATTTCCAGGTGGTTAAGAAAAATTATGCTGGATCTCCTGGATGACACTTGCAAGCCTAATACTTAATATATTCTTAATAAATATTCCTTCCTTTTTTAAGAAACCACAAAAGAAACTTTTGATACAAAATCACGAAATAATTAAGAAACCTAGATCTGTGTTGGTTCTAAACTCAAATTTCTCTGCATCAACTCTATCTCCTCCTGCAAAGTATTTCTTTGTCTTACTCTGGGCTTTATCCCAGAAACCATTAAGTCTACCCAATTATCCTCCTGTAAATGTTAAAAACTTATGCTAAAAACTTTAGTCTATGTTATTAGACTTTCTATTCAGTCTTTTAAATAAAATGGATCATTGAAATTACTCTTTTGTGTATCAATATTTTTAACTTGCATATTTTTTTCTACAAAATGTACCTGGTGTGTGACCGTTTCTCACCAGACAAAAATATTTGTTGGAATAAAACCTGAAGCTATTAAAAAGCTTGTTTATTGAACATGTATTAATTATATATCAGGATGTGAATTAGCGATTGCAGCTTCATTACTACATATACACTTTTTTGTTACTATTTTTTGCTTTGTTTTCAATTGTCTGCTCCTGTATGTCACAAGAAAAAAATTTATTTCACAACCATTTATGTAGGTTTGTAAAAACAGATTGCAAGTTTGACTTCATAATGCCTGAATTTGGTTGTTGTATATAGAGTGTGAATGAAGCACCTAAATTCCATGCAACTCTAGTTGTTAATTCAACCGAAACTTACCTATACAAGTACAGTTCGTATTATTTGATAGCATGATATGGTCAATATTCAACATAGGAATTGGGCTGCTTTGATGGATTGGTCTTTCCTGCATAAACAAACAAACAATAATAAAACAACAACCAATAAAATGTTGTTATGCAATATCAGTTGCATGTTATTGTTAAGTCTGCCTTAGTTTCATTATATATAAAAAGCAAGTAAGATATGGCTTTACAAATGTCATTAAAGGAATGTTGCCAGTAAGCTTACTTTTCTTGTTCTTTTTTTCAAGAGCAGTAGACACCGTGGTAAAGCAAAATCAATTTAAAAGTAATTAAAAAACACCCTATATATGTCTCTGGCATCACTTTGTCGTTAAAAGTACTGTTTTAGTTAGCTACTAGCTACACCTTGGTTGAGACTTACCGTGACATCATGATCGTCGAGTACTTCCAAAACTTCCAGTAGTCTTGGCCTTTTTGGTGTTGTATCAATATATTTTTGAGTTACTGGATTTTGTGTAGTTGACATTGTCGGGTTAGGTAAATTATTTTTGTTTCCAATGATATAATCTGTTGAAGGGTTTTCTAACACACTTTTAGTCCTTCGTGGAGACAATAATTTAACACTTGATTTTAAATTATCCATAAACACAAAAAGTATGATAATAAGTACTATACATAAGATGTTGAATAATCCTTGAATCACAAAATATTTTTTCCAATTACACTTGCAAGATGTGGCTCCATCTAAGGTTACCTCCGAATTTGACTTTTTGGCTATCGTTGTCTTCTGTTGGGACCTCTCACACGAGGCCATTTCACCTTAGCGATGTTTTAAACGTCTTTAAATATTAACTTTAATCAATCACATTCAATAATATTTTATCAACATATGCCGGTAAAAGATATCCTCAACCTTTCTATAAATATTTTTTTAAATACAAACAAATGTATTATAATTATAGAATGAAACTCGGATTTTTTAATTTTCTTCTCCAAAAATCAACAACGAACCACTTTGAACGTAGCTTTTGTAAATACTTATGACGGTAATTAACGGCCCGTATCTTAAACAATGCACGTGGAGTTGACAATAGAACAACAATACCATCCAATCATATAACAATGTTAGTTCATTAATAAAAGTAGTTTATCAATGAATTATTAGCTGAGGCTCTTCTCACTGAAAGTAAGCAAAACATTAGTTACATCTCCCAGTTGCGATTACAAAAAAAAAAGAGGAACGAATTAAAATATTGTTCGAAAACCCGACTCAGAACGAAGCAGAAGAGAAAATGTTCGAACGATGAAAAAAATATATATAATCATTAAAATTCACTGATTTTATAGTTTTCATTGTCCTCTTGTTGAAGTTTGGTAGTAAAAGGAAAAAGCTAAAATTCAAACTTTTGTGGTCATTTTTGATCTGGAAATTAGTCGGCAAAAAGGGATTAAATTATGAATTAAGGCTTGCTTCTCCCATCGGTAAAAAATGTACAAAAATCAAGCCACCATTCACTATAGGTCCTTGATTTTGTTAAAAAAAACCTTCCTGGAGTTTACCCAATTTCTTATAAAATAGTACATGTAATTTTCAAAAGAAAAAATTACTTCTCGTTTTGTCAATAATTTCGAATTTTTAAATAAATTGATGCTTGATTGGTGTGTCTGAAAAAATGTAAGATATTCATGTTTTTAGATTGCTTTTTTGTTTGTGTTTCACTTTATTTCTTCGAATTACTTTACACCAATTGTTGCCTGAAATTAGTTGATAATTAATAATAATGTTACTGCATGACTACTTTTTGTCACAATAGCACCAGCTCCAATTTTGGACCCAAATCATACCGCGAAAACAGTGTTTTGTTGGATAGCAAAATAATAAAATTAAAATGTCATCCTATTTTACGCGCAATATTGAACAATATCGGCCTAAACTATTATTTCAAAAAATATGATGTCACTATATGCATGCATGTTAGTGGTAGTGGCAATTTCAACAAAACTGAAAAATGATGATACTGACATACCACGCCAGTTTTTTAAATCTTGACAAACCGTTACCAAGGTTTACTAAAACGAGGTCAAGTAAATATTGCAGTCAAGAAAAAGTGCTTTTTTTAAAAGATGTTGGTTCAGCCCACCTTAATTTAACCACTGGAGAATGGCTTGTAGAGGATCTTCTGGTATTTACTATTGTAGATCTTTGTTTAGAGCTAGCCTGAGGAATTGTGTTCTCCGCAGCTGGAGTTACCTTATGGGGTTTTTATTTCGCAAAAAGAATTCGTAAGATAAGAAAAATAAGTCGGCATAAAAAGGTCAGGAAAAACTTTTCTTTCTTTGTCGACACCATGCAATACTGGACATCAACGCGCGACTTTTTTTTTTTATGTTAGGAAAAAAGTCGGTCTGGCTACCCTCCGCGTGACAGAGATGTACTTGTCAATAGTTAGTTACCAGGTCTCACTCGTTAAACTTTCGGATCGCTGGAAAACATTTTGGGAACAAAGAAAATCAGATTAGCCAGCATAATTAACTTTTCAGGATAAACTAGATTATTTTATTTCGAAATTTATAATTTATTTCATTATAATCATAAATAATAAGAATAATAAGAATAAGAATAAAAATGAGAATAAGAATAATAAAAATAATAAAAATAATAAAAATAAAACACGACAGTATAAAGGAAAAGAGAAAAAAAAATTAGGAAGCTCCAAAGAGATCTGGATAAGAACTTTTTTTTTTTTCAGTTTTTCATGCTGCTTGTCCGGTGCTTGGCAGGTGTGACAAAGTGATGGCAGTAAACATCTAAAAGAAGAAAATGATTAGCGGGATGTTCCTCCTTGCCAAAAAATAATTTCCTTATTCAGACATACCAATTAAGAAAGCATTATTTTTCTGCTATTTATATTGTCCTTTCTACTTAAACTCTTTTCAAAGACAATAGCATTGGGATAATAATTACTTTGCTGGTAATAAGCCTACGATAAACATCAAAATGTTTAAAAGTGTCTAGACATGTTGATTTTATAAGAAAAATGGTCCCTTGGATTTAAGAGCTGTTCCAAACCACATGAAAATTAGTATCACCGTTAGAAGAAAAGGGCACTGCTGAATAATTTCTGATGTACGTAAATTTCTAAATTTTCGACTGTCAGGAAAATATCTTATGTTTTGTTATTACTGCCTCTGTTAACCGTCAGTTCGCACAATATACTGAGCTTTTTAGGAAAAAGTATTGAGTGATAGAGTTTTTGTTCTTGTCTCTCCCCCAAGGTTTTTTTAACTGAATACATATATATTCTTTTAAACAACTTATTCTATATCCAGAAGTTGCGCCACCTACAGACGCTACTGTTTTCCCACACATTCAAGAGCTAAACAGTTAAATAAATTGAAGTATCTTGTGGATAAAAAATTGTCGCAACATGGGTGACTTTGCTAATTAAAATGGATGATGCGAGCATCTGGGATAAATTTCTCAGTACTTTTAACTTGCTTTTCATAAGCCTTCCTTCCGTTTTTTTGAGTCTTTACCATCACTCGACAAAAAAGGGAGATGTCAGATTCCATCGACGTCACAAATGTAGTCATGCTTGAAAATTCTTGAGATTCTAATTTGCACAGTCAACAGAAATCACGTGTTTTCATCATTCCAATGACGCATGCGCGTAACATTCCTAAATAATCACTTGAACAACTGACGTATAGCCCATAAAACTTTGCCAAAACCCTTCGTTATATTGATTTAATGATTTTAACTACTTTCGTAAACGAACCAAACAATCTCAAATTATATGCACTACATACACCTTGGAGGAAGAAAGACTGTGATGTTGTTGAAGGTCTTTCAACCTAAGGGATAACTTCACAAGGATGGAAAATTATTAATACAACTTAATTTAAAGTCATATTTTGCTACCGATTTTAAAATGAACTTAAAAAAAAGGAGTTTATAACGTTGTAATGTCTTTCCCCACACGTTATTTTCAATCAGTTTATTTTCAATTTTTTTGAAATCAAAATGGCTATTGCTTTAGTAACAGGTTTTTCTATAGAATATAGCACGTTTCCTTTTTGAAACGCCATTTTTTTCTTTACAGGAAAAATTTCTCCTTTGGCAAAAGCGCACTGAAGAAGTTATTTGACTAAAAACACCTATTTTTCACGAATATAGCTACGTATAAAATATATCTTTAGCTAGCAAAACGTTTGGTAACAATTAAATATGAAAATACTATCTTTTGGCGTACACGTAATCATGTAATACCCTACAAATGCACCTCGAATACGTACAACCCCAATGTTTTTGCGATTAAGTAGCTTAATTACACAGTTATGTCCATACCTTTAAGACCAACAACTTTGTAGACTGGTCGTTAGGCTTTTTGGAGAAATAGTCTATGTGCCTTTCCTGAAAAGTTTAAACTTTATCTAAATACATAAAACGTCTTCCTTTATGTTTCAACAAACGTTATAGAAACATTCGACCGAAATACATTTGGACTGGTTGATTAACTTTGTCAATACTGACAATAATGAAGAAATGTGATTGTATATAAATCACATCCTATCGTTAAGAAAAGCTCATTTGCGTATCATCATACATATAGGTCATCTACACGATCAAATTATATGATTATCAGTTTATGTCATATAAACATATGATCGTCAGTATATGTCATATATATGATCGTCTAAGAGCAGCTTAGCATGCTACCTGAAGTAAAATTGAACTATTTCAAGTTATCATAAAAATTGTGGATTTTCCTTCTTTCTGACGCTTCCACACGCCTAGCACACACTTTTAAAAAGTAGTAAAAGTCTGTAAAGTAAAATACAGTTTAACATCCTTATGGACGTATCAACGTTAATGATTTCTTTCTTCACGAGACTTAATCCAGTTCCGCCCGAAGGTAAAATATGGATATATTAAAAGAAAAAGTGTTTTACTTGCGATACAAATTCGATGAGCTGTGCAAGTATAAGTTTACGTACGAACTAGTAACAAAATTGTTAAGATAAAATAAAAAAAAAACAACTCACAAGCTGTTTCCTCTTTAATACATTGTTTCTATAAACGGCAGGCAAATCCTCATTTTTTATTTCTGTTTTAGCTGATACGAATTAACAATTTATTTCTTGATTTTAAAGTTTGATTGGTAATGAGATAAATCACCTCTGTTGATATATTATTAACCCTATAATAACTGTTTATGAGGGCGATACCGGAGAATATTGACCGACGTCAAAGTATTGCCCGAACTTGCGAGGGCAATACGTGACAGAGGTCAATATTCGAAGGTATAGCCCGAAATAAACAGTTATTATATGGATTATTATCCGGGTACTGCATTTTACGACAAAAAATATAACATTATAAGCAGGATGTAGAAACCATGTCTTTATAGAAACTATTCCCATATGGAACGTACATTCGAATTAAAAATATATATTTTTTAAATCGAATATCGTGTAAACATTACAGGTTTTTATTGTAGCTACAACATAGAATTCTTTAAAAGATAAAAGTAAGTTTCACTTCTGTTTCGCGTTTTGTTTACTTTTTTCCGTGTTTGTTTACATTTAATGCTACCATATTTAAACTTTAAACACGGTTGCTATGGTAGCGGGAAATACCGTGGAATATTGCCCGCTATGACGTAAGTTCTAACCAATCACATTGCGAAATTTTCGAAAATATCGACGCCGCCCTTTTACCCGGGTAATAATGCCACTTATTACCCGGGTAAAAGGGCGGCATCGATATTTTCAAAAATCGTGCAATGTGATTGGTTAGAACTTACTCATAGCGGGCAATATTCCACGGTATTGCCCGCTACCATAGCAACCGTGTTTAAAGTTTAAATATGGTAGCATTAAATGTAAATAAACATGGAAAAAAGTAAACAAAACGCGAAACAGAAGTGAAACAGAAGTGAAACTTACTTTTATCTTTTAAAGAATTCAATGTTGTGGCTGCAATGAAAACCTGCTATGTTTACACGATATTCGATTTAAAAAAAATATTTTTTGTTAGAATGTACGTTCCATATGGGAATAGTTTCTATAAAGACGTGGTTTCTACATCCTGCTTTTATAATGTTATATTTTTTGTTGTAAAATGCAGTACCCGGATAATAAGCCATATAATAACTGTTTATTTCGGGCAATACCTTCGAATATTGACCTCTGTCACGTATTGCCCTCACAAGCTCGGGCAATACTTTGACGTCGGTCAATATTCTCCGGTATTGCCCTCATAAACAGTTATTATAGGGTTAATATATGAGGAAATACATTCTGTCTATTCTTAGCATGCTAACAACAACTTTATATAAAAGTAGAGAAGTAAACTAACTCTTTGTTAGATTGTGTCGAAGAAGAAAATTTAAATTGAATACATTCACTTTCTTTATAAATTGTATTTTCGTTTCAGCGCAAAATTATCTTTTACGAAACTGAGTTAATATCGAAACGGTAATTATACTTCGTAATTTCAGCTTATTGTTAAATTGGTCGGAGCACTGAGACGAAGAAATGAAATAAAAAGATATAGATATACTTCGTTGAATTTGTTCGTTGTGGAATGACTTACGTTCGTCACAAGGCTTCGTAATCTCTGCTTTATATCAAACGAAAAACCTGTATTGTCGACATTATTTTCCCCTAGAAATAGAATAGAAAAAAAATATATAGTTATTAGAAAATGAAAAATATAACATCAAAGGATTTAAGCGTCCTGTTTAAAGTACTTTCCTTATGACTGCGATTGAATAAGTCATTTCTAAGTGTATTCATTACTTAACAAAAACGTCGGGTGATAAGAGTAGGGAGGCAGGGGATTGAGTCTAACACCTTATATCTTTTTATGATTGCAAGGCCACTTGAAGGGCAAACAAGAAGCGTGTTCATCAACAATCATGATTTTGTTTCACAATTGAACTGATTTTGCTCAAAACAAAAGCAGCAGTGTGAACATGATAATGGCGAATTTGAATATAATATAATTATAAGTCCATTTCCTAGTTTATGACTTTCTCAATTGAGAAGCTGCAATAAATACGTGACAGAACAAAAATGTCTATATCGCATGCGAAAATGTCTGTATGCCAGCGATGTCTATATCACGTGCTAAATTATGCCAGCGGCAGTTTTTTGTTACTTTTGAACTATGGAAAGTGAAACATAAGAATCTCATAGTGGGACCAGAAGCAAGTATGAGGAAAGTAGAAACGCCCACAGAAGCAAGCATGAAGAAAGTAGAAACGCCCACAGAAGCAAGCATGAAGAAAATAGAAACGCCCACAGAAGCAAGCATGAAGAAAATAGAAACGCCCACAGAAGCAAGCATGAAGAAAATAGAAACGCCCACAAAGTCTGCATATAGAAGGGAACTCATGTACACATCAGGACCACCAAGGTCGATGTCTTTAGAACTAGAGAAGAAGATGAAGACTTCAAGATCGATCGAAAAATATAAAACCGCAAGGAATTGAACCAATATAGCTTCAGTTTATTAATTGTGGCTATTCAGAAAAGCAGTCACAGGCATTGTTAAAAGTTGGCTTTGGACAATTGAGAGGGTATTTAAGCTTGGTTTCCAGTATGTGTTAACGTGGGTTAACGCGAGTTAATTTCAATGAGATAATTTTCTAACCCACGCTACTTTAAGTGGAAACATGTAGAAAAACAACCAGACAACAAAAATTAACTCACATTAAACCATGGGTTAAAGTGATCTTGGAATCACCAAAATTTCATTCTAAGATTACCCCATGAATTAGAAAAAGGTCAACAAATACCGACAATTTGCATGCATAGATGCGCTTAACAATCCTATTTTTTAAAAGAGATATAATAAATGTTAATAATAAGTTTAAAAATAATATAGAGTTTATTATTTTATTTAATTAACGATAAAACGACGAAAAAGGATGTCATTCCTGAAAGAAGTAAAAAAAATTTGGGAAAATAAATTCACTCATGTGAACTTACGTACCCCGAAAACCAAGCTCTTTGGAACCATGAAGTATGTCACTGGGGATGTTACTATGAAAACAAAACACATGGTCTGCTTTGGAGAACACCACTAGAGTATCATATATGTTTCTGCACACCCTGTGCTTTTTGACAACATGATAGAAAAACAATTCCACATAATTTTTGACAAGGGGGAGTTGCATAAAAACAAAAAGACAATAAATTTTGTTGGGAAAAAACTCTTCCATATAAGACATTAATCTGGTTCAAAAATTCAACATACCTGAGTTGAACGAGAGAAATTGTTATTACCTTGGCTTATGTTATTGAGAGCTAATTTGCTCTGTCTTCCTGTTAAGAATACAATTTAAAAACATAATCTGAGTTTTCCCCAGTTCTTTTTCCTTTGCCTATCTTAGAAAGCGAAAAAGAAGACCTGGAGACGAGATTAATCTTAATTATGTTTTCTTATTAAACAAAAACTAATTTCGCGATACCAAGACAAAATTACTTCCATCAATAGCTGCGTTGTAATCACACTCACTAAATAAATGAGAAACACGTGCGTAGTTTGGATGAGTAAACAGCGTTATCATGTTTCGATCATTCGCGTGTTACGATAAGAGACGTTAACAGAATCAACAACATTCAGTCATTTCAACCAACGATGTTTCTCTCCACATATTAAACCCTGAAAATTCATGTCATACCTCAGCAAAATTTCTGTATGTATTACTATACATACAGAAGAATTATTATAATACCGCCATATTGTTTTCATGCTGAAATTGCTCACCGTATTTATTAGTTTTAAAATAATGTATACGCAAATCAGCCATTAAAAATCGCGTTGCTAAGCAACAACAAGGCCTTCTTAACCTCATAAACGAGAACTTATTAAATACATTATTAACTATCATGGCAACGATATAAAAAACGATTTATCATTATTTTTTTAAGAATCCGGTTTACAAGAAACTTCAGTACTAGATCTTCTGAAATTGAAAAACATAATTTGAATGAACAAGAAAGGTGTAATGAAGCTGATGGAACTTGCGAAACATTTTTAAATAGAGACAAACACACCCAGATGAAGAACTTGCGAAACATCTTCAAATAGAGACAAACACACCCAGATGAAGAACTTGCGAAACATCTTCAAATAGAGACAAACACACCCAGATGAAGAACTTGCGAAACATCTTCGAATAGAGACAAACACACCCAGATGAAGAACTTGCGAAACATCTTCAAATAGAGACAAACACACCCAGTTAACATTAAAAGGTGAAAATATAGTAGCGCATAAGAGACCTTCGGAAGTATCTTGTTTAATATCACCTAGAGCATGTTAACGTTCTTCACATTTAACAAGTCCTGTGCACTAATTTTTTGTTAGATTTTAAAACGTGTTTATCTCGCCCCTGGTAGCAAATTATAACGGTTTTGAAAAACTGTTTTAAGCTGTTAACATGATAATGGCATTATGATGTTGTTTACTGATTAACTAATATATAAGTTTAGTTGATGTTTCCTTTGTAAAATAGCATAGGTTGAGTGGGAAAATTTAGAAGGAAAACCTTCATTTCTATGACATTTTTGCATCGGAACAGTATGCCTACAAAAACATTGTTGTAAAAAGAAATTTTGTGTCAGGTTTGTAACTAAAACAACTTAAATCTTATGAATTTTTACTGGTAATGTATCGATTAGGCGCCCCAGATTTTTTATGTTTTTTTATAAGAACATTAGTAGTAAAAACGTAGGATTGTTCTAGACAAAAAGAAGGCGGAGGCCAAGATTTTGGCAATAGAATTAATAGAAAAAGATGAGCGGGAGGTTATGAAAGTTGTCAAATTAAATTGCTTTTTAATCTCCTCTCCAGCACTCTCTTTAACTAGCACGTAATTTCACATAGTCAAAAAACACCTCACATGTTAGCTGCCATGGAAGAAAAAAGCATGCGATCAAAAAAATCAATTTTGATTTCCCTTCGTGGATTACTGTGCCAGGGCTCTTTATTTTTCGCCCTCTCTCTGATTATAGCGTTTTAAATTAATCCGAAGGAAAAAACAGAAATGTCCAAAATTGTGATTTTTTCTAGTTTTCTGAAGAAAGTATGTAGGACATGTCAATACATATACTCAAGGGTTAGTTTCTGCAGCTTATGATTTCAATCCAAACCTTCGTTTGAAATAAACGCCGTCCTCTAATACACTTCGCTACTTATAAAACAGCCCCTAAGAAAGACTCTCTAAATTCAATATTCACCACAAAATGTAGGGAATCCTTTTCCAAATTATTGCTACGAATTTCTCTGGAAACTAAGAAATGGCAATGTGTCAGACACGGCGTCGCTGAAAGTAGGAGAGAGCCACGATCTTATGATAAACATGTCAAAAAACAAAAAGAAATAGTCGTACGTTATGTTGACAGGCTTTTGATGTCACGAATATTTTGTTAGATAAAAGAAAGGCTGCACAGGCTCGAATATCGTAGACACGTGTTAAAAAATGGCGCCTGACAAAATTTCGCACTTATTGAAAAAACGAACAAGAAAAAACTTATATTATTCGTTGCGTCAGAGAAAATTGCAAGAGAATTCATATATCCTGATTGCTCTTATTTATGGCAAAATTTGGACTTGGGTTGTTCTAATTTTTAAAAACATAGGATGGAGGTTTTTAAAGATTTTTCTTACAAAATTAGAGGTACAAGTAAATTGGTCCCTCTTTAATTACCACTTCCTTGTGTGCTTCACTTAAATGGAGATCTCACATGCAATTTTAGTTTTTTCCTTTATTCAAAATACGCATTAATACATAAAGGAAAAAAAATTCACCATTGCATTGAAATCTTGATGAAAATATCAGGTGACTCTAAAACACCAAATATTTGTGACATCAGTTTTTTGAAGTATAAGGTAAACTCAATTAAGATTGAAAAATGCCTGCATCCGGTAGCTTCTAAGGGGCTGTTCACATGGAGGCGGGCTGGCTCGGTTAGGCGGGCTGGCTCGGCTAGCCGGGGTGATTTTCATCTCGTGTTCATATGAAGTTTTTTACATCTCGGCCAGCCGGGATGGAAAAGTTGTTTACATTTCACAAAAGATTCATAAACAATGAAGACAAAAGAATATATTTCGAACTTTAAATAATTGATGAGAATTTTTATATTCTATTGTTAATTTCATCTCTCATATGAACACATTTTTATTTTTCTATGCGTTTCTTAAGAACAACGAGATCCCGCCTGACCGAGATCTCGGTACAAACAAGCGAGATCTCGGCAAGGTTATCATATGAACACATTTTTATTTTTTCATGTGTGTCTTAATAGCAGCGAGATCCCGCTCAGCCGAGCCAGCCCCGGTCAACCGAGCCAGCCCGCCTCCATATGAACAGCCCCTTAAATATATATCCAAAGTTTAATTCAAAGCTCCTAAACATGCCGAAAGCATTCATGAAATGTTGATTTCAACAGTAGCAAAGTTTATTGTTTTAAAATGTTATAAGGTTGTGATGCTGTTTATGTCAGTGAAACGAAACGAATGTTCAAACAACGTGTGTAGGATCACAAAAGAGCCGTACTCAATTCAGATACAGACAAAAATGAGATTGTGGACCGTAGCTCGAAGAGTGATCATAATATTGACTGAAACGGTTGGACAGCAAGTAAAATGAAATAAACCATAAACAGTATATAGATAGAATTACTCATATCAATAGTATTTTCTATCAACTTCCAGAAATATGCTTACCTACACTTCGGAAAGCAAGTACTTAGAAAAAGTGCAAAATGTTTCGAGACAAACTCGACAAAGTTAAGTATTTTAATTGCTGTGATCTGATTGGTTGATTATCTCCTCAATCTGCTATTTATCTGCTCAACTAATAAATATCCTACCAAATATGATTTTGATCATTGCCCATTGATGACGGCTGTAGCTGTCGAAACGTAGCCTAGAATAAACTCGCTTATTCATGACATGATAATATCTATATTATTCAAAAAGCATGTTGCATTTATATACAGTTGACTCTCGATAACTCGAAAACTCAAACATCTCGGTTGGTCGAACAAATTTGTCGGTCTCTCAGAGGATTTTCTCTCAATGAATAAATCGAACGTTTCCTTTCTCTTGTCAAGCTTTTTCACTAGATTTTGAACTTTTTAACTAGAATTCGAACTTTCGAATGTTTTCAAATCGTTTGAATTTTGAAAACATTCAACATAACAAACAAGTCTTTTCGAGCTCAAGGCAGAAATGTTGCACTTCTGATTGTCAATTGCCCTGCTCACCTAAAACTCAAGAACCTCCCGAACATCAACCTGATTTTCCTGCTTTAAAACAACATCCGTTCTTCAACCAATGGACCAAGACCACCCAGAAGGTCAAGGTACAAGAAATCATACCCACTTTATTGCAACAATATAGACAACCTGTTAATAATTAATTATTTTTTATGATTTGCTACATTGATACATAAACATACCATGTATATATTTTTCAGTTTTTTTTTAAACTACGGTCTGCAAAATATAATACATAACAGTGAAATCAAAAGTTTGTTTTGAAGAGGAAGCAAAGACAACACGAGGAACTGTATTTGTTAAAAATGATATACTAAATATCCTTAAAAAGGTAATTAATACCTCTAAAAAGAATTTAAAGCCATCGTTGTTGCCTCAACAGACTTTTGATGTAATAATTTGATATGTTTCTGTGCAGAATTTAGAAGAGAATAGCTAGCCAGCTAGGTCGAACAAATTTTAAGTGTATTTTACCAGAAAACATGATTTAAAAGCGAAGTAAGCGCTTATACAAAATAAATTATGGATACGAAATATATGTAAGGTACTTTTCTGTCGTTTTTAGTTATATTTGGGTGTCAAATACGATATCAAAGATGATTTAAGATGTTGTTTTTGTCCACATTGCTCATAAACTTTTCGCCCGCCATAGACTCGACTTTCGTGTAAGTCACTAAAGTCGAAATAAAGCAGACCATGTTTAATGCTTTCGGTCATATTTATAGAACAGCAAAAAGACTGCCCTTGGGACTGAATCGGCAAACCATTTTAATGCCATGCTTTTCACATTAAGTTACGAATATTGACGATGTGCTTCCCTCCACAAGACACAAAGTCTAAATAACGATACCAACACAAGCATTTTTTTTTTCCACCTTACTTAATTAAGCTCAATTTAGATTAGTTTTAGGTGACAGTTGAGGGTTAATTAAAACTATTATATTAAGAGTAATTATGATTGCAAAACCACCTCGTTCACATATGGCTTAAAATTATAAAACATTTTAATGACTCGACTTTGGGTCATTATTTCCGATCAGCACTATTGAATTATTTTTTTAAAAAAAAGGGTGCAAAAATTATGTTTAAAATTGTTTCAGATGCGGGAAATATATATACGACGGGCGAACTCCCGTGACTTTTAAAACACACACCCAATCTTCAATGTTCATTTCAGTAGGATAGTGGCATATCAAAGTTGACTAATGAACTTATGCAGCTTTGAGGGACGTGTCAGTGGTCCTGAAGGGACGTGTCAGTGGTCCGTACATTTGGTTACGTCATAACCGAACGTGTTACAGATCATGAGTTTCCTCCGCATGATATATTTAGAGCTTAAATTCAATTTTATTTACTGATGATACAAATTTATTCTTTACTCTAAAGGTATAAACGTCCTGTTTGAAACTACTAACACCGAATTGACAAAATTAACTGGTTGGTTTAAATCTCTTAACACTTCCAAAACTAGATATACATTTTTTCATAAACTTAGTAAAAAAAGACATCCCTCTTAGGTTGCCTGAATAAGTTTTTGATCGTGTAAATATAAAAAGAGAATATTTAATGAAACTTCTTGGAGTTCTCCTGGACGAAAATTTAACTTAATGAGAACATAATGCGTTGAGTACAAGATTTCTAAAAGCTTAGGAATCTTATATAAAAGCAGCTTCGCCTTGAATAAAAACTGTTTAAGAAGCAAACATTTTTCTTTATACACTGCTATTTAAATTATGCAAACTTTGCATGGAGTAGCACTAATATAACAAGATTAAAAACTGTACAATCAGCAAAAACATGCCAGTAGGATTATTTTACGACGGAACAAATATTCCCATTCTGATGCTAAAAGAACTGGGTATTCTTAATGTATTCAAGCTAAACATATTTTAAGTACTTATCTTCATGTAAAGGTTGAAAATTTAATAGCCCCAAATATATTCACCACACAAGAAAGTTTAACATAAATACTAGATATTCAGGTAACAATCTTGTATGGCCCAAATCTAATATACAGTCGGCCCTCGTTACCACAACTACCCGTTATCTCGATCTTTCCGTATCTCGACCAATTTTCATCGGTCTTCGGCATTTCAACCTCCCGTAGGCTAAAACACGTCCAATATCTCGGCTACCTGTTATCTCGAACGGTCCTTATCTCGGCCTATTTTTACGGTCCCTTGAGTACATTTTATCACGTTATCTCGACCTTTTCTGTAATTTTTCGAATTTCATCACAAAAAAAAATTCGTTCAGGAAAACATTCGAACGTTCAAATTTCTCAAAATCAAGATTTCGAATGTTTACAATTTTCCCTTCGTTTACACATCATGTCTGGAATAAAGCGTAGGCTCGAGGTAAAAACTTTGGTTGAATTATTCAAAGCTCTAAAGGAGTTGGAAAAGGAAGGTGTGACACATAAAGATGAAATACATATAGCATGAGAATAGTAATAATTGAATCTTCTGATTAATAGTCCATCCCTAACCAGGTTTAAAAATTTAAATAATTTTTCTTATGTGTGGATGATATTGACAAACTTTCCTTATCTCGACCTTTTTCACGATCGACGCTCCTTATCTCGACTATCCACTTCTCGAACTTTCGTTATCTCGACCTTTTTCACCAGTCCCGTGGAAGGTCGAGATAACGAGCGTCGACTGTATATCAAATTTTCAATGTCAACCCGAAGTCCAAAACTTTGCAGCATGTTTCTAAATGATGAGCAACCTTGTCCCCAGGGGCTTTTACCTTTTTGACATCGAGGCCGGCGGCGAAGAACTCCTGGTACAGGCTAGTGAGTTCTGTAATGCGATTGGTTTACACCCGACATAGATAATTTATGCGCGTCATAATTTATGCAACGATTTACTATAAAGTGACTGATGAAAATTTTTGTCCGTCTTTTGTGTACATGTTGAATGCTTCTCTTAAGTGCAAGAGAAATTATTTCATAGTAAAAAAGAAATAACAAACGAAAATAATGAGAACACATTTGTTTTGTAATGCTACATCCGCACGTGACGACGGGTCTCGATTGGTATTAACATAGTTCCATTGTTGTCAGGTAACCCAAACTTTTCTATTTACACTTTCCTACCAACCCTTAAAAATTGCACTACAGTTGTTGTAAAAACATAATAACAACAATGTGCTTATTTACTATACATACTCAAAAAGTAAAAATTATTTAAACCAAATACAGAACATTTATCAAGACAAGTGAGAGTATGACAACATTTTAGAGTACTAAAATAAAAATTAGCTAGCTAAACCAAACTTTTAGTGGTGTCTACTCTAATTTTAACAGTTTCATAGCGGACGAATATAAACGTGGTCTAGTTTATACCTTGATTTTTTTGTATATTTTCCAAAGTCTCTAATTCTGAATTATTTTATATAGAGCTCATGAAACTCAAAAACATCTTATCTAAGAATGAATATCCGAGTTATTTTGTTGACAAATGTATTAAATATTTTTTTAAATAGACTACACGTTCCGAAAATCTACCGTGTGAGTCAGATAAACAGCGTTACGAATATTTTTACCTTTTTTGGGAAAGTTACCTTTACAATTAAGAACTAGGTTAGTCAACTCTGTTAACAAGTCTTTGTCTGGTTACAGTCTTAGAGTCATTTTTAATTTGCCCGTTCACATGTCATCTTTTTTCAAGTTCAAAGATTGAGTGCCCAATTCCTTACTTTCAAATTTTGTCTATCATTTTAAGTGTAGTAGCTGCAAAGCTTCTTATTATGGAAAGACCTGTCGACATTTGAAAGTCAGAGCTCCAGAACATATGGGCGTATCCTTCTTAACGGGTAAATCTGTTAAGACTGCTCAGCCTACAGCAGTTAAGGATCATTTACTCTTTTGTGGAGCACCTCGTTCCCTTGATGATTTTACGGTCATTACATCTGCACGTAATAATTTCATGTTAGAATTAAAAGAGAGTTTAATGATATATAGAGACAAACCTGTTCTTAACAAAAACATATCATCATCTCCTTTGTACCTTTTTGATAAGTTTCAATGATCATCTCTCTGGGAATACTGCCTACGAGCGTATGCGGGTTCTGATCTTTAAATCGTTTCGTGCTTTCACCATATTTGGTCAAAAGAACTTGTTGAAATTTATACGGATGTACATTATGGTAGAAGTTCTACCGAAAGCTATGAATAAAAAATGTGACGATGAATCTTGTCGTTGTTATTTTCATTTAAAAAATTTTTACGTTCTACTTTGCTTGATTTAAACTAAGTTTTGTTACATTTTTTAAAATGACTCTGGGCAACTTGTTTGTCTAAAGCAAAAACATACTGTTTCTTTCACTTGTTTTGTTTTCGCCACCATTTTTTTCAATCACCAGAAATCCTAGTTTAATCTTGACGTGACGTGTCGTTTGCTTAATTATTACGGCCTACCTAAAAAACCCTGGGTTATCAAGAGAAATCCTTATTAATTATTAAAACCCAGATTCTGGGTTGTAAAACAGTCACGTGAACAGGCCGTTATCAGTGTCATCTTCGTTTCTACATCCGGATGTCAGAAAGATACAAGATGCCCTGGGGACGAGGTTGTCGGTTAGACGTGTTTTGCAGAAGAGCCTATCATTGATAAAGTTGCTTACTCACACTTGTAAACAGTTTGTTAATTTGCAATGCACTTCAACTTCACGATAACTACACTGGAAGGCTTCATAAGAGAACTTGTGTGGTGGGTAGTTACTTTGAACTCTACTAAAATTTAGCTATGTAACTATGGATTTCAAAAAAGGGAACTTCTCCCCTTAAATAACGTGATGGGTATTTTTTTCAGCCATAAGAAGTTGCATAGCCCTCGTTTTTGTTATAACTGAAGTCGCAGGAGATGTTTTTTGTTAGTTTGTGTTAAGAGAAGAATCAATAGCAAAGTAGTATCAAAATGTTCTTTCACAGCAAAATATCAGTACAAACTCATGTTAACAAAACAATGACAAGACACAAATTCAGACAACAGAAAATACAACATTTATGATTTTACAAACACTGCTATTAATAAATAAAATAATACCTTAAAAAATGTACTAAATACAAAATAAATATAAAGAATCGCAGAAATCATTTCCCATTTCCAACTGAACGCGACTTATCGTTAATAAATTTAAAACAAAGTCTGAAACACGGACGCAACACTAATGCTCCAAATAACATCAATGCAACACCCAGGGTAACCAAGAACAACCACGGGTTTGACGGCGGCTTGTGCCCTCCATAAATTCGTGTTAAGTTCTTTTTATGAGAAACTTAAAAAAAAGTTATTAAAATCAAACAAACAGGGGTTTGCATCCATACCTTCTAGTAAGAGTTTCGCGTGTGCAGATGGTGTGTTTGTATTTAAATAATCTTTAGGCGTAATGAGATGTAATCTATCGAAAATGATCAAGCTACTGCCGCAGCAGAAATGTTTTTGCTAAAAGTTGGTTACAGCAACGTCCCAGATTAACTATGCTCCAATTTTATTTCTGAATATCAACGAATTAAAACACACATGCTTCGTGGTTCAGGAGGGTAAATTTAATATTAAAATTAGAGCGTGTTTGCTAATCCAGACACGGAGAAAGTTCTTTACAGGGTTGACAGCAGTTTCTTAATATTAAGTGCAAATTAACATAAAATATTTTATGAAAGCTGAATGTAAAGTTATATGATGATATGACGCAAATTTTCTAATGATGTGACGCTATAAATCTTCTCTTTAAAAAAGGACAAGCCGTTGCCAGGAAGAATAAACAATGTTGTCACTACAAAATGAATTTACGTCACCAAAAAATAAAAAAAATGTTCAACGCTGTCAAGAATGAAAAAGATAATTTTGCACGTACAAATCAACAAAAACAAAAACTCTTATTGCTTAGTAACGATACTAACAGAGAAGGTTCAAGTTGTACAAAAAGTCATCTCGACTCTGGGAAAACAACACACTTCTTTCATTCAATTTTCTTTGACAAAATATATTATCGACAGCCTCTAAACCGACAATTTTTATACACGGTAACCGTTTGTCTGGTTTAAAATGAAACAGGCCTAAAAAACACCACTTCTCAGCAATGACGATTAAGCAGTTAGAGCTCAGAGCATTATGTGGTGATTAGAACAGCTTTGTTATTGCTCATTAAAAATAGATTACCTGAAGCATATTTCTGTTTTGATCCAATACCAGTAACGCTCCGTATAAGATGGTTATACTAAAATAAGAAGAAACAAAATTATAATACATCTGGTAATAAGACAGCAGCAAAAAACAAAACAAAACAAAATCAAACTCTATCTTACTTTTTTCAACGTGTGAGTCGATTACCACACCCTCTGCGAACAAATAAATCCCACCCGAAAAGTGTACACCCTCATAATTAAGCACGCTATTCGTGCGTGGAGTACTATCTAAAAATGTATTCAGAAAGCCAAACTGACATCGAATGTGAGTGAGATGATGTCCACTAAAAAGTGTTGCAGTGAGATGATGCCCACTGGAAACTGTTGCAGTGAGATGATAGCCACTGGAGACTGTTTCAGTGAGATGATATCCACTGGAAACTGTTGCAGTGAGATGATATCCGCTGAAAACTGTTGCAGTGAGATGATATCCACTGAAAAACTGTCGCAGTGAGATGATATCCACTGAAAAACTGTTGCAGTGAGATGATATCCACTGAAAACTGTTGCAGTGAGATGATATCCACTGAAAACTGTTGCAGTGAGATGATATATCCACTGAAAAACTGTTGCAGTGAGATGATATCCACTGAAAAACTGTTGCAGTGAGATGATATCCACTGAAAACTGTTGCAGTGAGATGATATCCACTGAAAACTGTTGCAGTGAGATGATATATCCACTGAAAAACTGTTGCAGTGAGATGATATCCACTGAAAACTGTTGCAGTGAGATGATATCCACTGAAAACTGTTGCAGTGAGATGATATCCACTGAAAACTGTTGCAGTGAGATGATATCCACTGAAAACTGTTGCAGTGAGATGATATCCACTGAAAACTGTTGCAGTGAGATGATATCCACTGAAAACTGTTGCAGTGAGATGATATTCACTGGAAACTGTTGCAGTGAGATGATATCCGCTGAAAACTGTTGCAGTGAGATGATATTCACTGGAAACTGTTGCAGTGAGATGATATCCGCTGAAAACTGTTGCAGTGAGATGATATTCACTGGAAACTGTTGCAGTGAGATGATATCCGCTGAAAACTGTTGCAGTGAGATGATATCCACTGAAATCTGTTGCAGTGAGAGGATATTCACTGAAAACTGTTACAGTGAGATGATATCCACTGAAAACTGTTGCAGTGAGTTGATATTCACTGGAAACTGTTGCAGTGAGATGATATCCGCTGAAAACTGTTGCAGTGAGATGATATCCACTGAAAACTGTTGCAGTGAGATGATATTCACTGGAAACTGTTGCAGTGAGATGATATCCGCTGAAAACTGTGTTGCAGTGAGATGATAGCCACTGAAAACTGTTGCAGAGAGATGATATCCACTGAAAACTGTTGCAGTGAGATGATAGCCACTGAAAACTGTTGCAGTGAGATGATATCCACTGAAAACTGTTGCAGTGAGATGATATCCAATGGAAACTGTTGCAGTGAGATGATATCCGCTGAAAACTGACCGCCTAATTTATAACCACTCTTCATAGAAATATTAGAGGGGAATTGAGACCAGTTACAGACCGCGAAAAAAGATGTCCGACACAAATAGACTAAGAACTTTGCAAAAAAGTTCAGAAAAAATAGATCTTTGCTTTAGAGAGCTTTATTATCGGCTCGTACGATTAACTTCTCAAGATTATGCAAATTAGAGAAATAATTTTAAACTAATAGAATTATATTAATCCAGAGTTGTTTATTAGAAATCACATCATTATTATCGTGAGTTATTCAACACAGACAGTTTGAGGAATCTAGAATAGGGAGAAGTTAATTAACACTGTGAATAAAGTAGTTTCCGTGAAAGAATTAGAAAGGGAAGATTATTTAAAAGACAGAATCTGTGGGTTTATTAACTCGTAAGTGTCTTAAACAACATTCAAAACAATAATCACATCACGCCAGCCAATGTAGAAAACATCTGGAACAACAATGGCGTCGTTTAAAAATAGATGCCAAAAAAATATGGCTTGCTGAAACAAACAGTCGAGCTCTGACGATACTGGTCTAAGTGGGCACAAAACTGCAATCAACCCACTTAGCAGCAAATAATATTAAACACTAAGCTGTGATTAAGATCTTTTAGAGCACGTGTTACAAGTTTGTATACTAATAACGTATTGTTCATTTCTGTGCTGCAGAAAGAATGACAATCAGCTTTATGTCTAGAGATTGATTCCGGAGATACGGACGTATCAACCAAAGATTATAAACAACGTAAACATAACCTTAGTGACGCGTGGCTCCTGAAAGCGATTGTTTTAATAGTATTAATCTTATCGAAGCAAAACCTCTCGAGAGTTTTTGAAGTATAGTTAAAACAATGGACTTAGTTAACTTTAAATACAAAATGATTTACTTAAATAGATGTACACGGAATGAGTGTTTCAACCACACTGAGACGTGGATCAACAAAAAAATAAAAAGGAAGGTATGCACTCAGCCACAATGACAGAAAGAAACATTATAATTTGGTAATACAAATTCTGAAAATAAAACTACATTAAATTAGAAAGATGGGAAGCATTGTTAAGAATCATATTGAACGTAATAACAAGCAGAGTTTTTGCTGCTAGTCTTATACAAAATGGTTTTCACACGCCACGCCACGCCACGCCACGCCACGCCACGCCACGCCACGCCACGCCACGCCACGCCACGCCACGCCACGCCACGCCACGCCACGCCACGCCACGCCACGCCACGCCACGCCACGCCACGCCACGCCACGCCACGCCACGCCACACACGTACTAACTAATGCGATTCCTTAAAGTTTTTGGCGAATTTAAAATACAGCAAAGAAAAAAAGTAAAAGAGTAAAAATTTCTATTAACACGGAATAAGAACCAGAAAACATCAAACAAATTAATCTTACCTGATCAGATACGTAGAGCTTTCTTCGTTTCCTATCGAACGACAGCCCAGATGGGTGGTAAAAGCGTGCCACTTTACCCACCCCATTTTTCTTGCCTTTGAACTCTCCGGCTAACGTTTTAACCAAACCTGAAAGAGATTTTAAAAGACTGAAAAAAATGAAATGAAGCTTACACCTAATTTCACACAAATATACTTCTGAAAAGGCTTTTTACTCTGCTGTTTTGAAAATCGATAACTATTCATATAAAAAGCAAACAGTCCAATTTTTTATAAAGTCTGAAAATTACGGGGAATTAAACGAGACAAAATAATATTATTAACATTTTCGGTTAGAAGATAATTACCCTTTCTTACATAAGCCTCAGTTTCAAAGATTGAGTGAATTATAATGTATATTGTTTTCGATATTTCCCGTTTGGACGATTCACTTGGGATGCACGCGATGAACAAAGTACTAATAGTTTTAGCGAAGCC
This sequence comes from Hydractinia echinata, assembly GCA_030067915.1. NCBI lineage: Eukaryota > Metazoa > Cnidaria > Hydrozoa > Anthoathecata > Hydractiniidae > Hydractinia > Hydractinia echinata. Next base: position 1,366,005 of record JASGCC010000029.1, read on the forward strand.
GTGGTTAAACTTACACAGAGTTCATAGTAAATTTCGTTTTTTATTTTTTGCAAACAAGTACTTTTCTCCCAACTTAATTTAACCGCTTCAGTTAAAACAAGAATGAAAATAAAGGAAAGAAAATAAAAGAATATTATTTGTTTATTAACTTTTCATTTACCATATATTTCAAGTCATAATGAGGGACGTTAATGACTGAATGATTAATCTGACAGTCAAGACATCTCTCTTCACACCCACGTAATGTTATCTCAGAAACTGCTATTTTAATTTTCTGTTATTTATAAGTAAATGGACAAATAAATGAATGGAAAATGGTCACATCTCAATAACACAATTCTACTTACCCTCCGTCGTCACAACACGTATGTCATGATTTTCCTGTAACAAGAAAAAATAGTTAATACCACATTATAAACGGTATCTATTATTTTGTGTAATCTAAAATGGAATTATGTTTGATTGTTCTTTTAAAAGCACTTTCCTAATGGATTGACCTTTACTTTTTTTTTACTTTTTATATACCTTTATACATCTTTAGGTGTTTTTTAACGACAAGAAGAGCCGCACCTATATTTGAGTATATAATATCATTATATGGATAGGAACCACCAAATATTAAAAAAATATTGATGCCAGATGTGTAATTCACAGACCATAGTCCTTTTTCTTGATTCTGGTCTATCAAATAGTCAAATAGGCTTCAGTGAAAAACAACTTTTAGTTTTGGCTTTACTATTATCTAGTATCTTGGAAATTTTAAATAAATAGGTGCAATAATTTAAAGCCTTTGCAATATTAATTTTTTTCATCCAAACAACTTCCCAAGTTTTAGTTCTTTTGGAGATTTGTATCGACCAACACAACTGTGATTATTGAATGTGTTTTTCATCACTTGCCAGATGTGTAATTTACAGACCAAAAAATAAAAATATTGATTATATTAAAATATTGAAAATATTTTATTTCATTCTTAAAATCAAATGTTGTACATATTTCTCTGTAAGTCAAAGAAAGTTTAATATCATTTTGCATTGTTTTTGTTTTTAAACAGACTTTGGAAGTTAAACAATGTCCAACGAAAACTCAAGGAGAAAAAAAAAATAATTTGTTTGTTAAACAGACGAAGTAACAAAGTTAACCGACCAAAGTTTAGTTCATTGAACAAACTGATGCAAACATTAAATGAAATGCACGATGACGAGAAGATGCTATCAAGATTTACGACTCTTTAAGAGAGTTTTTTTTCACAACAACGCTGTGGGAAATCTGCTATCTATCATAAGGAATGTTGTTACCAATCACACAAATAAAATTTTGTTCGAGCATAAAATAGATTCGAAAAAAGTTTGCAATGGCTCTAAATCCTGAAAGGTGTGTAAAGAGAAGTTTGCAGTTTTGCTAGTGCAAAAATATGAATGAACACTACCGAAATAAGCTCTATTTGATACTTTATAATCATGCATCACATTTACTTTAAAAATTGTTTCAGGTGGAAAAGAAATCAGCTTTTAAATATCCGAACAAAAAAATAAGTAGAATTATTTTCTGCCTACCCAAAATTAAATAGGTTATTAACTCAGAGCGTATACAAACATTCATCAAGACAGTTTGTACTTACAAATTCGCACACATATAAAATACGATGAACATTCATCAAGACAGTTTGTACTTACAAATTCGCACACATATAATATACGATGAACATTCATCAAGACAGTTTGTACTTACAAATTCGCACACATATAAAATACGATGAACATTCATCAAGACAGTTTGTACTTACAAATTCGCACACATATAATATACGATGAACATTCATCAAGACAGTTTGTACTTACAAATTCGCACACATATAAAATACGATGAACATTCATCAAGACAGTTTGTACTTACAAATTCGCACACATATAAAATACGATGAACATTCATCAAGACAGTTTGTACTTACAAATTCGCACACATATAAAATACGATGAACATTCATCAAGACAGTTTGTACTTACAAATTCGCACACATATAATATACGATGAACATTCATCAAGACAGTTTGTACTTACAAATTCGCACACATATAAAATACGATGAACATTCATCAAGACAGTTTGTACTTACAAATTCGCACACATATAATATACGATGAACATTCATCAAGACAGTTTGTACTTACAAATTCGCACACATATAATATACGATGAACATTCATCAAGACAGTTTGTACTTACAAATTCGCACACATATAATATACGATGAACATTCATCAAGACAGTTTGTACTTACAAATTCGCACACATATAATATACAATGAACATTCATCAAGACAGTTTGTACTTACAAATTCGCACACATATAATATACAATGAAAATTCATCAAGACAGTTTGTACTTACAAATTCGCACACATATAATATACGATGGTCAGGATCATATACCAAGCCTTCTGGATAATGAAAAGTCACATGGCTTGGATTTCCATCCCAACCAACGCCAGTACTAAATCCTTTTTCGGTTAGCGTCGTCACTTCACCTAAAAAAAGACGCATGCTAGATACTTTTGCTCCGCACATACGAACACGCCTTAGTATGTTCTTTCTATTGACCGGCTAGCTCAGTCGGCAGTACACTCGCCTGCAAACAACAAAGTTTTAGGTTGAAGAATTGCCAATTTTCGCATGTGAGCAGCACAGCTTTGGTTAACTGGTCTGTGTGCGGTAAGAAAGTGGGAATTAACAGTTGATGTGGCATTCCAATAAATGACTGTTCTAGCAGAAAAGGGAATTTTGTTGTTCGACAACACAAACAATAAGCTACCAAGCTTACTTATGTCTACGGTATGTGGTGTATCCACGAGTCTGTTTACTGATAAAATTCAACATACAAAACAAGTCAGATGTAATTTTTCCTTCGTTTTAAGAAAAATAACCAGCTTATTAACAGGTTATTATAAGATACCAAGTTACATACCTGTTGCTAGTTCTAATCTTCGGATAGCGTGATTAAACTAACAAGAAAAAGAAAGAAATGGAATATATATCTTGATGAACTGTCACAGTTGAAAAGTGACTATCTAAGTGTATTCAAGTTAGCAGTCTAGTCAAGCCAAAAATTCACTATAAACTCACTATGAAATTTCAACAGTTTTTTAAGATGTATGCATATCCCAAGGAAAAAATATCAAGAAACTCAACAGTCAAAGGTAATTTTTATACTGATAACAAAAGTATAATGAGAATTGTGATTTATGTATACAAGAATTCATTATATGATGTAAAGAAATATGGGGATGGGATGTAATCTTTATCAATGTCTAACGTTTCACCTACATGATCAGAAATATACATGTAAATACCGACACCATCTATTGCAATGTCGACTGGATGAAAGAATTGCGCCTGTAACTTGACACCATCTTTAAATCCTTTAGTTCCACCTGCTAAGGTTTTCACATCACCTAAATATAAATGTACTATATTCAAGCACGTAAAAAAAAGTAAAATAACGTTCAACTGTTTAGATCGGCGGCCTAACTCAGTTTGCATTCGGCCAACATTAATTAACATAAAAGAAGCATATATTTAAAAAACAATCGTTCTTTTCCAAGGTTTGTTCTTCTTGCGTACACAATAATTCTTTAACAAATCCCGATGACAAGGCAGTGAATATTAAATTCCTATTCAATTATCTTTTTCAGAACTCACATCAAAATTCACTCAGCAAATCAAATCAACTGAATAACGGAAAAACATTGAGAATACATGTTCTTTTCCACGCTTCAAGCGCAATCTATGGTGTTCCATGTTTTAGCAAGACTTTATGGCAGCCTTCTAGATTAGACTTGACTGGTTCTTTGCTGTTCTATTGATTTTAAATTACCGATCAATCTGATGTTCCAGGGTAGCCACAGCTCTAACATTTCGACGAGGTTAAAGTCAAACTTAAGGGCAAACAACTGACCAGACTAATTGTCAGCCCACCAGCTGTGGAAACCTCTCTTAATGAAGCTTATTTTGAAATATGTTCGCCTAGAAATGTTAATTAAGAATGTGTAATGGCAAGAATATGTCAGGAAAGCAAAGTTTCAACTCAGCAAAGACTGCATCATCACACAAGTTATTGCTGTCTAAGTAACCGTGCTGGAAACATCAAAAACAGTTTAGGCACCATAAAGGATGATATCACAGTATGTGTGAAGTGTTAGATAATAAAGAAGAAGCAACGTCAATGGCCTGAAATTTGACAGCAGTCAACATTGTTTTTGACTTTTCATCACAGATGGAGAAGCGTAATACGTTTTCTTCATTAGATTTTGTATATAATTTGTTTTCACAGCAATTTGACACAATGTTGTCTACAGCCTGTCATTGTTCCTTATCCAAAGTTGGTACTTAGTCCAAAGTAATTTCTCTTTTTTCTGGAGAAGTCATATAATAAACATAAAATATAATTAACACCAGTTTATATGACATGCCGAAATTTTTAACAGTGCGAAGTGTTTTAAAACTTCTTCGGTTAGACAAATTAATTCAAGGGATACACCCTGTTAGGAGGAAGGCAGTTATGTATAAAGCTCCCGTTTAAGGTTTGAAATTTTTGCTCACTAGACAACGCCCATGGAAATCGAACACAATTAAGCTACTGATCACAAGTTTTTATGACATTTTATCCTATTCTCTTTCTTTGAGGTTCGTCTTAAAGAGCTCTTACGACAAGGATGATTTTATCACTCACAACCTTTAAGAACCCTCTTACGGCACTGTACATTTTAAATGACCCTATTCAAAAGGAATTTTCCTAACTCTCGAAAGCCAAAAAAGTCCTGGGATGAGGTTGCAAATTTTAATTGATGGCTGTACCACTATCACTCCCTTGTGTACACGTTGCAGATAGAAATCATTTCAAAATGTACAAGCTAACTAGAAAGACTGATTTTAAAAACTAGTCATCTATTTCATTATGTGAACACATTAACATTTGTTTAGCCATTTGTTTTAATTGTTCTGTTCACACATCAGAGCGAAATCATTTTTTCCCGCCTATCGGATAGGCTAGGATTTACATGAACAGACACTTCATAATGATCTTTTTTCGGAATGTGTAAACTTACAAGTTTGTTTTCGGCTAATCTTACATTTAGTGATGTGCAAAGAAAGATTGACCAACTTCGTCCCTAAGGTTAATTCTAATGTTCATAAAAGATTTGTTATCTTATCCAACTTTCCTGACATTTATGTCCAGTATGTGCTTTCACACCACCAGGATTCTACTTGTCCTTATAGTATGCCACACATCTGTTGAATTATTGTTCAAAAGAACTCTCCTGCAATAGCGGTTCAAAGAAGAACAGAGCATAGAGCCTGTGAAAACGCTGTCCGAGTGAAAACTCAGCATTTTTATTTTGCGTCATTAACCGGTTTAGCTAAACCAATTTGAGGAATAACTTTATGGTATAAGTTTCAATTTTAATTGTTAGTTTAAATAAAGACAGTACATCACAATAGCACGGTGTAGCTACCTGAATGCATTTAGTTTTGGTTTAGTCTTGACCACTTTTTATGTTTTAGTAAATAAAGGCAACTCAAGATGCAGCTATGTAAAAATCAGAGTGGTGGTAACACACACACACACACACACAAAAAAAAAATAAATAAATAATAATGCACTATCAAACTGAATAAAAACAGCATAAATACAATTAGCTAGCCAGCTGGCCAGGGCTACTCACAATGCACGTTTGTAGCAAAAATCCTAAAATTAGTTTGTTTAAAATTTTTACATGGCTAAAAAAAGTGATGAACCGCTTCCTGAACATGTTCATCATCATCATCATTCATCATTCTCGGCTTAACGTCCGTTTTCCATGCTAGCATGGGTTGGACGGGGTATATTAATGACCCTCTTCCAATCTGATCTAGACTGTGTTAGATCTAAACTCAACTTCCTCTGTATCAAGTCTGTCCTTATAACCTCCTGCCAAGTCTTTCTCGGTCTGCCTCTGGGCTTTGCCCCAGGAACTATCAAGTCTCTACACTTTCTTACCCAATTATCCTCCTCCATTCTTTCCAAGTGCCCCAGCCAATTCAATCTTCTTATCTGGATAACATCTTTAATTCTACGGAGACTTAGCCTGCTTCTTAGCTCATCTGAACTCTTTCTGTCTCTCAGACTGGCGTTACACATCCACCTAACCATTCTCATATCATTCCTTTCTAAACGGTCAAGATCTTCCTGCTTCACTGCCCATGTCTCACTACCGTACAACATAACACTTCTTACACAGGCCTCATACAACCTACCTTTTACCTCAATTGACAGGACTCTGCTAGTCAACAAAGGAAGTAACTCTCTGAACTTTTTCCAAGCAGAACCTATCCTGCAAGTAACACTTCTTCCAACACCCCCTTCACTGCCCAACATATCACCTAAGTAACAGAAGTTCTCAACTATCTCTAACGAGCCACTGTTGTACATCATTAAAGCTGGAAATACTTCATTCTCTATAATCTCACCTTTGCAACGCTTGCATACAAACTGAATGTCAGCTCTTAACCTTCCACTAATACTACTGCACTTCTTATGTACCCAATGCTTGCAAGTCTGACAAAAAATTGAGTTACTACCAACCCCTTTCCTGCAAACTCCACAAGGCCACTTTCCAACTACAAGGTCACACTTGGCTGCAATGCTACTAGTTAAAAATAAAACATTACTGTAAATATGAGTAATCATAGAAGAGATAAGGTAAAAACAACAACCTTACAACGTCAACACCATCACTTTCGTGATAGTGTTGTATTTTCCTTTGTTCGTATATCAAGGTCTGGAAAAATTGGATTAGTCATTCATAAAGTTACTGTACTTACTCTTCTATTCCCGCTGCGGTATAAGTGTGTCAACCTGACAAATAGTCCCAGGATTATTACATGTAAAAAGCATATAAACACAAACAAATTTAGGACAAGTCTGTTTCGTGTAATGAAAACAGAACTTTTAAAAACTTTAAGTGAAACTTTAACTTTAACTTAACGTAAATACTGTAGACTCGATAGAAATTGCAACGATCCTGCATGCAGGATAGGAGAGGAAGGATGACTTTTTTACTGGAATAGTAGAGATGTGGGAATAGCAGAGATAAAGTAAATACAGTATTTAAGAAATTTTAGGTGCGATCATCCTAAGTTATGGCCCAAATAACATTTGTAATGCTATTTGAATGAATGCCCTGCTTGTCCTTAGCTCTTCCTTGCTTTTTTCATTATTCACATCAGTTTTTGCATAAAGTGTGATTAAAAACAACCTTTATAGTGATTGAATCGCAGTATTTTTTCGAGTAATATCATTCTCAACATTTGAATTCTTTTTTAAAACATGGCTAAAGAAAGACTTTATCAACGAACTAAGCATTTGTACCTTTACCCATTTCGTTTGACATTAGTTTTTAACAAAAACGTTTTGCAACATCCTAAACATTTATTTAACACTAGTCGATAAGGCCCGTGGAGAAATCCACTTAGGCAGAAGAGGACAATGGAAAAATAGGTTGTTTTATATTTTTTGCTGACGTCAGCAGTGCAGAAAAATTAAAAAATTGGCAAAATTTAGTTTATTTGTTGCCTCTACTGTGTAGAGCTTAAACTGCTGATCAAGAAAATGTATATGATCATCTGCTTTTTATGAGCGGTTAATGAGATAAAAAGGATTTAAAAATTTTGCTGACGTCAGCAATGGCCTGTCAAAACCCCCCAAATTTTTTTTAGAATTTTCAGAATTTTATATACCTAATGCCTTCATCATATGCGAAAGGCTGATTAAAAAAATTTATAGGATCATGATCTTTGACAAATGGTTGCAGAGACATTGGGGTTTAAAAGTTTTTTGATGACGTCACACGCTTGTTCTAGCCGTACGCGGATAGCGAATTTAATTATGTAATAAATCAGCAGTGCATATACAAAAAATTGACGAAATTTAGTTTATCACTTGCCTGTAATGCGTAGCGATTAAAACGCTGACAAAATAATATATAGGATAATATGTTTTCGACGAACGCATAAGGAGATATAATAATTTTAAATTTTTGCTGACGTCAGCAAGGACCTGCTAAAATACGAAATAAAAATTATTTGAGAAATTTGTATACCCGTTGCCTTTATCCTATAGATCTTGAAACGCTGGTCAAGAAAATGTATATCCTATACATCCTATACATGTATCTTTGACAAACGGTTACAGAGATATTAGGGTTTGAAGGTTTTTTGATGACGTCAGCAACCCGCTTATTCCGAAACGGATTTGGGGACCCAGGTTTGGGAAAATTGCCCAAATTGGTCCTAGGTGGTCCCTAGTTACCCACGCGGTGACAAATCATTGACGTCACCACCTCGTTTCAAAGTTATTTGGCCTCAAAGTTTTAGGTGCACTGTAATGGCTTCATTAATTTAATATAGGATATTGACGTTAAAGTAGTGTTATTGACGTGGCGACGTAACGTTAGAAAATTTAACATATTACACATGCATTTTTTGGCAACATCAAAGGAAAATGAACACATCCACTTTGCCTGTTACAGACACACAAACACACGGACACACTCTCCGTATTATTATAGAGATTTCGTTATACCAGTTTCGAAAAACATTGTACCTGAAGAGTCTGTGTTTAGGTGGATGACTCTAATTGCATGGTTATCCTGAAAAAAAAGAATCACAGGCATATAGAATTAACCAATATGGAGAATATGCCTATGCAAAATTTACAAGATTCATAACAACACTATGCTTTAAAACAGACGTTTTATTCTTATATACAGAGCTATATGTAAAAAGTGTATAATGACCAGTACACTTACCGTATCAGCCACATATAGCAGTCGTTTACCATCTTGTGTTCTAAACACTGCTACACTTTGTGGATTGTAGAACAAAGATGAAACTGTAGTTTGATCAACCAAACCAGGGGTGGACAAGCCTGTAATTGTGTCAACTTTATCTAAATGTTAAAACGGATAGAACTTTAACAGTCCACGCAAAGCAAAAATTTTGCTTAGCAGAAATTGAAAATATCAGAATTATCAAAATTATCTACCAAAAATTATCTATTATCTAGCCACAGCTAATAGACTTATTGTCAGATTTATACATAAGATTCAGACTAAATAATTGTTGGTTCAAAAGGGAAAAGGAAAAAAAGCTACTCAACAAAAAAGTATCTATTCTAATGAACACGAAAAGAAGTTACACTATGTCAAAATTAATGTAACTTCCCAAAACAAAAAAATGCGACAAAAGGACTAGTGCAAATTAGGATAAGGAAAACTCACTGTTTGCTAAATAGAGTACTCTTATACGATGATTCCCCTAAATATAAAAGCATTAGTCATAATTTTAAATTGATTTTGCGCTACTTATCACAGGTGCACAGAAAGTTAAATTTAATAACTGTCAATAACAAGATCTTACACTGTCTGCAATGTACAACATTTCCATTTCTGGATCTAATGTTATCCCTGAAATAAAAAAAATATTAACATATTGTTTAATGACTTAAAATTATCATCCTATAACTGTCAGCAAGTGATGATAAACTACCAGAAATTTCATTTACAATCTCACAACTCACCTGCAATGTGTTTGAAATGAGCTTCTTTGCCAAATCCATTTGCAAATCCTTGAGTGGATCCTGCTATAGTGGTTACTTTTCCTAGAATAAAAACATATTTTGAGTTGACGAAAATTAAAAGAGGTTATTTTGGGCACACCGCAAGCGCAAGAGTTAGAAAATCAGCTGGGGGTCTGTAAGACCCCAGAAGTACAGGGCAGAGCCCTGTTAAGGGACTGGGAAAATTTGACGATTTTTTGGCTAAAATCACATTCTTGTGAGCGAATTAAAACATGTATTACTGACTTTAAGTTCCTAAACAATGTCACTAATTTAACAGGTTTAACATCTGATGTATACTACAAGGTTTATATGACAGACACGTAGTTAGAGTCAGTATCGATGCTACATGTTAACACTCCAAGCTCTGCAGTATTTTGTTGGATTGTGATCGAACTGGAGGCCCCATTTGGTACTTTGCCACAGGAAGCCTGACACCCGAGGGGCCAGCGCAATGCTAAACCAGTCCGCGTAATCCAACTCAAGCTAATAAAATTGCCAGAACACTGGAGAGCTTTAATCACTGAGAAACACAGTTTCTCCTTACAGATGAACTACAATAGCATGCCGAGAAGAGTTTATTCAGGCTTAATGTGATTTTTTATACGCCGTTAAATGATTACAGTTAAGGTTTTTTCGTTTATGGATTATATAAGAAAACCTTTTTTCAACCACTTTTCAATAATTTGGGCACTTAGTTTGGGCGCCCAAACCGGTATACCGGCGTCTAAAACCCCCTGGATATGCCACTGCTTGAAACCTTAAAGCAGATACTTGCAAGACAAACAGGTTTGTGTAGAGAAAGATGTACATTTTGAAGAAATTTTAGTTTGAAAGTAAAAGCAAATTAAAAAAAATCAGACTGTTTAATTTCGGACATAAGTTTTCAGTTAAAAATAGCAGACATTTTTGTAAAACAATTGAGCTTTTGTTTTCTTATTTTAAAAATAACACAATTTTTATTATATAATATATCTTATGTAACAATATGCTGTGTCTGTGACAGGCATAGTGGATGTGTTCATTTTTCTTCAAAGTTGCCGAAAAATGCATGTCTCAAATGCTAATCGACTAATTAAACATCACAACGTCAATAACATTAATTTAACGTCAATAGCTTAATTTAAATTAACAAAGTTTTACAGTGCACTAATAATTTTAAGGCCAAATAACTTGGAAACAGGTGGAAATAACTGGTGCTATATCCCGCGTGGGTAACTGGGGACAATCCCAGTCCAAAATTAGGGCATTTTTCCAAAGTTTAGTCAACCCACCTATTTCGGAACAGACAGGTTGATGACATCATCAAAAAACCATTAAACCCCAGTATCTCTGTAACCGTTCGTCGAAAGTAGAATTTCAAGGTCTATACAATAGACGCAACAAGTAAACAATTATCTCAAAAAAAATTTGTATTGACAGGTCACTGCTGACGTCATCACAATCCAGTGTTCTTCTGCGTAAGTGAATTTTTCCACAGGCTTATTGACTAGTCCATTATAATAATACGAAGAGTGTATTCATTTGTCAGTAACAGGCAAAGTTGACATGTTCATTTTCCTTTAAAAACATGGAAAAATACATGTCTCAAATGATAATCGACAAATTAATCATCAAGACGTCAATAACAATAATTTAACGTCAAAAGATTAACAGGAAATAATGAAACTTTTTACAGCTTTGAGGCCAAATAACTTTGAAACGAGGTGGTGACTAGTTATTTTTAACAGGCAGATAACTAGACAATCTACAGTACTGTGAAAAGGTTTGTTAACATCGTGGTTCGTGTTTATTTCATGTTACGCACGAACCACGATAGCCCACGATGCGTATTTTTTTACAATCGTGGACTTCACGATCATGTTTCGTGGACTACAAGAACAAAAATTAAACATTACACCGTGGCGTCCACGATAGATAACTTCTATTGTAAAACAACAAAGACCGTATTAGTTCATCAATTAAATCAAAAACCGACGGCAAAAAAATAAATTAACACTTGTTGTTTTAATTCGTTGTAATAAAGCTAGCTTTATAATAGATTTTAATCGTTCCTGAATCAAAATGCGATCTAAAAAAACATTTCTATCGCCGCTTTTCGTTTATAAACTTTTAAAATGCGATCTAAAAACACATTTTTAATGAAAGACTTTTTTGAAAAGAAAAAAAATTAAATTATACTGGCAAATCCGTTTCAGATTAGCCGGGTTAATGACATCATCAAACAACAATATCTCTTCAAACGTTTGTCGTAAGTATATATTCTCTTGATCAGCTCTATTGAATGGGAGTAACTGTCAAAAAAAATGTATATTGGTATATTAACAGATCAAAATTATTTAACGCATATATCTCCTTAACCGTTAGGCAAAAGCTCTTGATCATAAACATTATTTTGATCAAAATTTCACGCTATAGAGGCATTGGGCAAACAGATCTTTAACGGGTTATTACTGACGTTATCAAAGCTTAAATGACAGATATTTTGTATCTTTCTTCTTCCTACGTGGATTTTTCCAAGTAGAACTTATTCTGCAAGTAACACTTCTTTCAACACTACCTTCACCACCAAACATATCACCTAAGTAACAGAAGTTCTCAAATATCTATAAAGAGCCACTGCTGTACTAGCCAGGACACCATTGTTACGTATAGACCGCTCACCCACAACATCTTTATTAGTCTTTTTTATTTGCCTTGCTATCTTGAACACCATGAACACCTTATTATGCTGGTCTTCCCTCCTCAACACAACTGCAAATCTGTTTCTCTCTGCTTCTAACTTTGCCTTATGCGGTGATGTACAAGCATGGCACTTAGCTTCAAAGTAGATATTTTTACTACCACCTGACTTCCACACAAGGTTGCTCTTATCTTTATACACCGGTCAACCTATATCATCAAAAGCTTCTGAAAGACAATTCTTTAAAGTAGTCCAAGAACTTTTAACATTTACACTATCACATTGACCATTGTGGTCCAACTACTAAACATTTGCATTAGCTTTATTGGCTACAATCTTTTTCTTCAAGTTCCAGACTTTCTGAATAGGGCTTTATTTCCCTTGGGTTTCTAAACACTTTTCAAGACAATATCACAAACTAGCCAGCAACTTATGCTGGGGAACACACTCTTTCCCTAATATAACATTCACATTTTTCTTCACCTTTTTGTTTGACTTTTTAACCAGGAAGTAGTCATCCGTGTCTGACAACCACCTGAATAATATGATCAGCCCACTCAGTCTTTTACTGAACAATGTATACACGCTTCTCTGCAACAAATATGCCAATTCCTCCATATCAATCACTATTACCAATCCCAAAACGCGTATACATTTCCCTCCTAGTTTCTACGAATGTCACTGCAGTTCCTCCCCACCTGACTTCCTGTGCACAACATATATTAACAGATCTATGTTCATTTCAACTAATTTACCTGTTCTACCTCTTAGTATACCAACATTTACACTAGCCATCCTCAACCTAGTTTTAAATACCTTATGATATGATAGCAGGGTAATGGTCTGATGATGCTCACACATGACACCTGTCTGTGCACAAAACTTTCACTCCTTAGAGTAGAGTTCCATTTATGCAGTTCGTTTAATCAACTGTTCTTACGGCCATTAATAAAGACTTTGGCATTGTTTTACAGTGGGATACCCTTTCTAACTCCAACCGTTCACAGACCGGATTTTTTACATGACTTCCACAATCGCCCCATAAAACTAAGGTATGGTTCAACTCCTCTCTTGTCTCTCCAATATTTTTTAAAATATATTAACATAGAACATGCATTAATTACCAAAATTTCAGATGGCATAATTGGCAGTATATATTTGGTGAATAACAAAAAATATTAAATTTTGGATGAAAATAATTTGCTGGAGAGCAAAAATAAATAATTCAAGCAGGAATTTAGTTTGGCAGATGGCAATAACTTTTGTTTTAAAAAAAAATGATAATAACCACCATGGGTAAAAAAGATTTCTTATCATCAAAAATCTTTCTATTAAAATCTTACTTATCCTATCTGATTTTTTTAGCGGAAAGCAAAAAGAATTATTTTTGAAGGAACTTAATCTGGCTGATGTTGAAATTTTTCTATATGTAACTACTGCTGGAGATGTTTCATCTATTATCTTAATATGAAAGCTATGTCTGTCTTTCTGTAACAGACAAAGTCGATTACATTTTCTACAATTTTCTTCACAAGCGCCTATAAAACATCCTCTATAAAAACGTATATTATAAAAGTTCTATTTCCTTTTTTTAATTGGCTAGAACAAAATACGTGATTTAGTAAAGTGATTTGCTTTGATATAAATTATTGTAAGGGTAAAGTCACAGACAATTAACATTGTTATTATTATTGTCTATTTCCTTTAAAAGTTTTTATTAATTGTTTGTCTTTTTAATGAAATTGATAACAAATCATTTTGTGAGAAGAAGCATACTTTCAAAATGTTTTTAAATGGATTCTTCCATGGCTTTTTGTTTAAAACGTTTTATTTGCAACCTTAGTAGTGAAATTACCAACAAATTGTTCTGTGATAAGAATTGCAATAAACTTTAAAGCAAGATAAATAAAATAAAAATAAAGTGTATTTATCCATGGGTTTAAATAACTAGTCTACTGTTAATACAGGATGTGATTTCCCTCCAATTGCAGTTATTTTTCCTGTTATATCCAAACTTTAAATATTACTGTTCTTTCTTTTGAAAAACAATAACGAGATCTTGTTTACTATGAGTTAAAATGTTATTGTGAAATCGGATTATCTTTGCCAAAGGTCCAGAGGCCATTGCAGTGAACCCTTAACGTGAGTTGTGTAGAAAAATGTTCTCCATATTCAGCCTGTTTTTGTGGTTTTATACAACCTTGCAAAGCTCTGAAGGAGAGAGAATGTAGGGTTACCCACATTGATTTAGAAGTTATATGGCTACATTTTTAGAAAGGATGGACAGGGCTTAAATTGCAAACTACCCTTTTGACTCACAGACACACAATGGGTATTATATTGTAGACAAGTTTTATTATACTGTAGAAAAAAGAGAAGGGAATTCACCAGCAGTAACAAATTGCACGCAAATACATCGCATTTGTTATTTCGTATCTGTAGTGCAGCTGACTATAAATTTGCACTGAGACAGATAAAAAACAGGTATAAGAAAGATGATTTGTCTAGAACAAACCAAAATGTCTGTCTTACAGAGGTTTCTGCTTAGAGGATTTTTTTATTCATAACTAGCCGTTAAAGGTTTTTACAACTTGTCTTTTTTGTAAAGACAAGTACCACAGTCATAGTTTTCTTTATAATTATTTGGCAAGTAAAAAGTGTCTGCAGTAATTAATTTGAAATTTGGCAACAATATCTATTGCTGTCTAATCACTTTTTTTAAAACAGGTTATAAGGTTAAGGCCTAAATAGACGGAACAATTTTGCAGATCAATTTTAAAAATAAAATATTGAACCTAAATTGATCTAAAATTGTTGTGTATATATCATTAAAAAGTAATAGAACGATAATACTAAAGTGACGTAAAAACACAAATCAAATATTTCAAAGGAAGCCGCCAGTTGCTCACTTTTTTCAAAACTCACACTCTGCATTTCATTTATTTTAAATATTTTTATGCATGTAAAAGGGAGCAAATAGTAGTGAAGAGAAACGCGACTAAAAATTATGTCAGATAATTTTGTATTACCAAGTACATTTAAATCGTAACAAGCCACAAGGCAAGGAATGGTATTATATGCTCCCCTTTCATTTCTGTGATGGAGCTAATCTTTCACCCATACAGTTCTTTTTTTCCTAACTTTTCTTTCATGTGAAAGAATGAAACTGCTTAAAAAGATTAAGGAGCACAACATTGTTTTTTCTTCATTGTCGGTCATGCCCAAGGTTATGATAAATTTAATTCAGATTGTTCTTAATAGTGTATCATGTATACATACAAAATTATTAAATCAATTTAAGAATTGAATAATTATTGACCTAATTATTGATCTACAAAATTGTTCTGTCTATTCGGGCCATTAGAAAAAATTTATATAAAAATAAAAATAAATTTAATAGACTTACTAGTTTTCAGGTCTATTTTTCTAATTTTATCTGTGCTGTGCTCTGAATCTAGACAACCCTAGAAAAAAACTATGAATAAACAAATCAAGCCATAAATTAAGATTGGTTTTCAACATCATTCATTCATTCAAATTAATTCATTGCTAAAACAAAAAAATGCATAGCATAGGGTAACATAGCATAATGAAAACTAAAAGAGAAGTAATGCAAGGATAACAAGATGCAGGAGCTGCATAAACTATCTCGCTATTAAAAATGCACAACTATGAAACATCGACAATGCGACCCAATTGTACAATTTCTGCTAACAAAAAATACAGCCTATCATTCATGGTTAAAGTCGCGCGATTGAAACGTTTATGGTCTTAAACGGCATTTAGGTGACAAAAAATCCAAATTTTGATGTCACCATCATGTTCAGCATACTTTTCTTGTTAACTGAGCCAAATTTTGTCGAAAATAAAGTAGTTTTAATTTTTGGACTAATTTTGGCCTAAAATGACATTTAGGTGACAAGAAATCCAAATTTTGATGTCACCATCATGTTCAGCATACTTTTCTTATTAACTGAGCCAAATTTTGTCGAAAGTAAAGTAGTTTTAATTTTCAGACCAATTTTGGCCTAAAATGACATTTAGGTGACAAAAAATCAAAGTTTTGATGTCACCATCATGTTCAGCATACTTTATTTGTTAACTGTGCCAAATTTTGTCGAAAATGAAGTAGTTTTAATTTTCGGACCAATTTTGGCCTAAAATGACATTTAGGTGACAAAAAATCAAGTTTAGCCTAAGTTTAGTCTCCAAGTAGCTGGATTACAGGTGCACGCCACTACACTCCACCATTATGTTTCAGCATACTTTATTTGTTAACTGTGCCAAATTTGGTCGAAAATGAAGTAGTTTTAATTTTCGGACCAATTTTGGCCTAAAATGACATTTAGGTGACAAAAAATCAAGTTTAGCCTAAGTTTAGTCTCCAAGTAGCTGGATTACAGGTGCACGCCACTACACTCCACCATTATGTTTCAGCATACTTTATTTGTTAACTGTGCCAAATTTGGTCGAAAATGAAGTAGTTTTAATTTTCGGACCAATTTTGGCCTAAAATGACATTTAGGTGACAAAAAATCAAAATTTTGATGTCACCATTATGTTCAGCATACTTTATTTGTTAACTGTGCCAAATTTGGTCGAAAATGAAGTGGTTTTAATTTTTGGACCAATTTTAGCCTAAAATGACATTTAGGTGACAAAAATCAAAATTATGATGTCACCATCATGTTCAGCATACTTTTTTTGTTAACTGTGCCAAATTTTGTCGAAAACAAATACCAATTTTGGTCTGAAACGTCATTTAGATGACTTCTAAGTACTTAGAGAGTTTAGGTACGAAGTTTAAATCTGTGACGTTGCAATTGACCATTTGGGACATAGTTAGCCAGTTACGAGTTGGAAACCAATACTATCCTCGCAGGCGAGATAGTAAAAATGAATACTATCACTATCTCAATGACAGAAGCAATTATAGAAAAAACCCTGTTGAATCATGAAATCAAAAAACACAAATTCCTTCAAAATCGTGATCAGGAACTTTTACTCTTGAAATGAATTATGCTAAACAGTTCACAAAATGTACATGAGAAATCAGGGTTGATAAAAATGTTGCGGAAAACAATCATGTACAATTGAAATCGGGCATTACGGAACACAATCGTTACCTAATGTTTAATGGCATCCAGAAGTGGAAAATAATGTTGCATTAGCTATAAGAAGTTTAAAAAGTCGATTAACAAGTCTTTTTTTATTATATTTCTTAAGATATGATGTCATATCGAAGGAATATCTGTCGTAATACTTATATACTTACACTGGCCCCATAAATATAGCAGAAGATAGACAGTGGGTTAAAGATAAGTGTTACCATGAAGAATAACTGGATACTTGGAAAGATATTGGTTGTAACAAAAAAGTTCATAAAGGAAGATTAGTGCTTTTAGTAAATATCAATTGAGAGCTGAATTAAAGTGATCCATAATGACCTACAAGCTACAAAAATCCTCTAGTGTTGAAGAATGATTCCACTTTATTGATTGGAAAGAAAAGTAAAAGTGCGGAAAGCACATACAGATTTGGCCAATGAGATGGAACCTTTAACTCTATGTGCTTTGTTAGATGTTAAGGCTACACTTGCCATATTCCTTAAAGATGTAAAGCATTGTGAATATGAGGCATATGAGAAATTTGAGCAATTTAAAAGAAAAATTAAACCATTGAGTTTGAAGATCTTTAATTTGAAAAGGCATGATATTGATTTACCAGATGCTGTTACCTTTTATCGATATTTAAACAGTGCCAACCTTTCCACACAAAAGAAATAAATTGTAAGAGCAATAATTTCAGATTCAAAGTATAATTGATGATAGATCAAGTTGAGAAGGTATTTCACGAAGCTTCAAATTCAAAAGATGATGATGCACCGGTTTGAATCAGTTTGAATTACACTTGTTGTTTGCTCACCCTAGACCTCTCAATGTGTGGCAATGACCCAATAACTTGGGATCTGCACACCAGCTTGCAAAAATAATTTGGATGTTGGTAAGATAGTATAGGACCCAAATGTTTACCCACAAATTTCAATGCAAACTGATGTGCGACAAAGAAATAAGTGCAATCAATTTGTGCTACTTTGTGCACCACTAACATACTGCCTTGCAGTGAGCGGGGTTTGATCTCCGGTTCCTAGAATTGCAAACTGCAAATGAACTCACTACACAACGTGCAGCACTATATTAATGACACACGCAGATAATGCAGTTGGATAATGTATTCAGATGACATTGGGGGCTGATTCATGTCAAAAGCCTAGACAAAATGATATTGTAAGTATTACCTTTAATGAAAATACGAAACTTGAAACTTTTATAAAAGTAGTATGAAAGACTGTCACAGAGATTTTCACAAATAAGTGTTGTGGATTTTTTGGATGTAAGTATTATAACAGTATATAAGTTAAAAAAATAACGATCACAATATTTGACTTAATCCATTAAAGTTTTTACTGTGCAAGCGCAGATTTAGAATATGTCATCTCTGTCATGCAATGTAGTAAAAATTTTGCAAGGTAAATATCGACACTTTCAAATTTATTACATGGATACGTGAGGCATTATCAACTAAATCATATACCTCAAAATATGATCATATATCAGACTATCAAGACCTAGTTGACCATACTGTAAAGTTTACTTATGGCGTTAAAGTTGTTTCTATGTATGGCTATGTTATGTTCTTCTGAGAGGGTTTGACCATGGGACTATATTTTATAGCTCATTGACTGCGTCAAATTTGTTTTTATATATGTTATATTGTTCTGTAAGGGTTTGGCCGTGGGATTAGACTCTATAGTTCACAAATGCCATCAAGTTGTTTCTAGGTATTGATAAAGCTTTTAGGCATTTTCGTATAAATATTGGTCAGCCATGCACGAAAGAATCTTTCCGTCAGCATTGCTTGCAAGAGCTTTACACATAAGCATGTGAAGTTCGTTTTAGCAGGAGAACATTTTGATTAGCTACCTCACATATGCGCCGAATGACTTAAAACAATTAAATCTAATCCTGGTGTTACAAAACAAGTCGATTTTGATTATTTTAAGGTGAGTTGTATCCGTTTTGTTCCTATGTGTTTTTGTTATATATAGAGTGACCACTAGGCCAGCTAGAATGTAGCTGGTTCAATGAACTATTTTATTACAGGTTTCGGGTGTGGAAATTGCCTTGGGCTCTGTATTTGTTTGACAAAATGGCGATTGTGGATGACATACAAATTCTTGTATTTTGTATACTGATGATGAACGTTAGCTTCTACTGTGAGTGTCCTTTCCTGATCTATCTTTCTTCCTGAATAAAATGTCAACACTGAAACCTTGCTTGATCTAGCATATGTTTACAGGGCACAAAACAATTCTTTATGCCACTTTTTACTATTTTGGTAATATCTAGAGCTCTATTTCGTAGGTTGTAGATGGTTATACATGCAAATTGATTCTATTTTTTCTATTTTTAGGGTTGTGCCCTGTACACCTAATGATGATAACAGATTAAATTGAGGAATTTTGCATCAATGAATTTGAGGAGTTTCGAGTAACAAAATCAGAGGCATAGTCACTGCTCAACAGGAAAAACATTGGAACTGTGTATTGAATTAATATTTATTTATAACTGGATATATATATATATGTTTTTACTGTGTAATAGATAGTTATTCCTACAGATTAGTTATAGAAGAACACTGAACAACTGTTACTGAATTTTTTTCAAAAGGAGGAAACTACAAATCATGGATTCAGAGGCCTAAATTGTTAGAAAAAGTTAAGAAAATATAGGGCTTTTTTTACTGAAATGATTCTTTACTCCTCAAAAATCACTAAATGAAAAGAAGCTTTAGAGCTTCCTTCGGGTTGAGTGTTCTTATTAGTGTATATAGCCTTTGTCAACAATGCAAAAGAAGGAATAATCAATCTACATCACAATGGTTCCTGCTTTAAAGCCTTTAATAACAGTGTTATCCAATGACCCTCTCCATCTTATAAATGCATATGAAAGAGCTATTTTGTTAATGGTATAATTCATATATGGTTATATTGATGGTGGTGGTGTAGTTTACAAAAATGTTTGACCACGGTTATACTGGGGTATGCAAAACTTGATATTTCCCTGACTTTAGCCTGTTTTAGAGTCGCAAAGCCCCATACCCCAATTGGGAGACTAACAGACCTCTTCAAACCACCAGCTGATTTGTCCAATTTTAAGCGTCCTGACGTAGTAAAAAAATTGGCTAGATCCGCATCTGCTGTGATTGTGATATATAGCTTAAAAATTTAAACCGTTGTTCAACTTATTAATCTGTAAAATCACACATTGCATTCCATTTAACACAAATAAGTGGCTAAATTTAATATTTTAATCAAAATTTTTGCTAAATCCATTTCATTTAGCTTTGTTTTTAAGTTAAATTAGCACTTTGAGTAAAAAAGTCACTTAATTTAATTTTCAACTCAGAGGTTATTAAAATAAGTAAAAAATATAGCTCATTGTGCATACTTTACTCACTTTTAACTCAGATTCTGGTCATCTGTCTGTAAAAGTCAACACGCCATTCCATTTTGCCGCTAAAAGTGCAAAACTTGCACAAAATATACTGCCATTATGGAACGCATAATTAAATAATTAAACTATGTCAGCAAATCTCCATGGTAATTTCTGCATAATATATAAAATGGTGGATTTTTTGTAAACAAACCAACTTGAAGGTCCACAAGAAGTGCACACGTGTAATTTGTTGATATTTGAAACGAAACGAAACGAAACAAGATTTTTGTTGTTCAACAACCAACGCGCCTGTAAATATTTTATCCTCAATCAATTCTTCAGCTCTTTAGCTGGTTGTGTCAGTTTTTGTGTTAAATGGAATGCACCCTTATATGTATGAGAAAACGTTTAATGTAACAAATACAACATACACAATCAGCCACATAAACAGCATGATTATAGTGATCGTATGCAATGCCCCATGGGTAATTAAATCTAGCCTCTTCGCCTTGACCGTCTTTTGAGTTACCAAGATCATTGCAATCTGTTTTCTTTCCTTTGTGGGGCAAGCCTCCTCCAGCGATAGTTTCCACAATGCCTTAAACAAAAAAAAGCCTTTCATTAGAGACCACAAAAAATGTTATGCAAATAATTATGGGTAAATTAGGAACAAATAGATATTCTGGTTTCAGAGATTCCTTCTTGAATTTATGATTAAGTGAACCACTTACATGACAATATTTTTGGATAGAGCCAATATTTAAACGGAAACGATCAAAACATTTTTTCCTTTCCGCGAAGTAGACCTTGCGGAAACGATACGTTAACGACGGTAACGATTAGCTTTAAACCGATAAATAAGTGGAGAACCATTTCATAATGGCCCTAGTTAGTGACAAGACCTATTCCATAGTAGTAAAATATTATGATATAAATATAGCTATATATATTATAATATAAAATTTATTTTGAAATATTGTCCAAGGGAAACGATTTATCGTTACCGTCTTTATTGATTCGCGGAAACGTCGCGGAACGAAACGATCGTTTCCGCCAAATTTCCAGGCCTGGATCAGAATCTATAACTAAACCTAGATATTTCACACTACTACTGGGGTAGACCCTAGTCCCATGGATAGCTATCTTGATGTCATAAGGAATATATTTATACGTACTTACTAAACAGAGGAACCACCTATAACGATCTACAACGATCTACAACGACCTAAAAACCATCTACAACGATCTACAACAACCTAAAAACCATCTACAACGACCTAAAATGAAGGTCCTGGCTAAGTCGACATGTAGGTCCGAAATAGGCTTTAACTTTGTGTATCACGTCATATTCGTATTTTGTTTGTTGAACTATAATATATATAGGTTTACATTTTTATTCTGCCGATTTTTGCAATTTTTTCCTTCTAAAATTAACAAATACTATATATTCGAACTATATAGGTTCCGTTTATGTTTTATTGAATATAGGTACTACATATAAGTACTACATAATATATGTCATATAATATTCTACTCATAGTCATGCTAGCTACGTAGAAGGTCAATTTATTTAAAACATGGCTGCTTGCAAAGACACTGAAGTTGTTAACGTAGGTCAACTACAGTACAGTCCAGATGTAAACGTACGCGTACGCTCAAGTTTCACACCTTTTTCTCGGAGGCGGTAGTTGTTTATCTTTTGTTCTTATTAATTATCTTGCAAGTCTTGTAAAACATTAACTTGCGCGTAATAAACAAAAGATTCTTGAAGAAAAAATAAATTATAACGGCGCGTAACTATTGTTAAATAGTGTGAACATAATTATTCCCAATAGCATAATTGTAAATGTTATCAACTCTACCAATGTGATGCGGCGAGCCATTGTTTGATAGTTTTATCAAATAAAAGATTTACGCGGAAATTAAACAGACAGCAATAAGCACTGTTGGTTGCGCAGGGTAAATAAAGCTTTTAAGCGATAGAAATAATTATATTTTAACAAAGATTGAAACTTTAATTTTGATAGAAAAGCTTCGTTAGATCGCGTTTTAAAAGTTTAAGAACGAAGAGTGGAGATGGAAATGCTTTTTTTCTAGATCCCGTTTCAAAAAATTAAGAACGAAGAATGGCGATAGAAATGCTTTTTTAGATCGCATTTAAATATTTTTAAGTTTGTACTAACTCTTTTTCCAAAGATTTATTTTTTAGAAAAAAAACGTGTTTTTGACTTAGTATCTTTTTATTCTTACCAGAACAAAATGTCCCCACAACGAGCGTTTCCACCTTTTATTCGCATCAAATGTTATATTTTTAGACTCTTTCTTTGGTATTAAAATTTAAAAAACAAAATGTTCTCACAATGAGTGTTTTGATCTATCAAGATCGTCAAAAGTTATATTTTTAGATTTTTTTTTCTTTGATATTGAAATTTAATTTGTTTTCAAAATCTTACCGTGAAGGGAAAGGTCCCGAACTTAGAGTTTTTCTGTTTGCGTTGTTGTTAAACGTTGCTTTTTATAAACGTAAAAATATGTTTCGATTGCAAAGACTAAACTAAAAGTTTTAAAAAGTAGCAACATTAGTTTTTTTTTTTAAATATTTAGACCATTGGATTTGTTGTTTTTTAAAAGAGCTTGTGTTTTAAAAATATATCGAGATTAAAATCGCGTTACTTTAATTAGTTTTGTTGTTAAAAAAAATAAAAATTCAATGGCATTCGTGTTTAATTTTTTCTCACTCAGAGTATTGTTTATAAACAATGTTTCTTGCTATGCTTTTGTTTTTAATACGAAGCAATTATTTTCGCGTGATTTGAAAGGAACTCGCTATCCTATTGTGTTTTTAAATAAAATCCATTATTTTTGCAAGTTGAGCATACACGTATGCTTACATCTGGGCTGTACTGTAACAAATATCAATTATTATGGTTAAGCAATAAATCATCTTACAAAGCTCCAGGGAGAACTAAAAATGATTTTCTGTGGGATTGATTTTATATTTAGCTTTGCAGCGATACTGATGACACTGATGATGAAGGAAAACTTCCAGAAGCATTTCCAAAAATGGATAGAGAAAGAAGGTAATACAATGTTTCATCTTGTTATATACACCTTATTTCTTTTATAATCTCAGAACTTAACCTAAGAGATGGATGTAACACTAATTAAAATTAGGTCTTTTCACACAATTAAACTTTAGCTGAACTTTTATACCTAGACAATTTGCATGGTCTGGTGAAAACAAAGAAAATGAAAATGAGGAATACGAAAAAGCAGAAGTAATTTTAAATATTTTACTCCAGAACCCAGAAGAACTGTATTTCAAAAGAAAACCATCAGCAATAAGACAGAACAAATTTTTCACATTGGATCAGCAACAAATCTCAATTGCCTCTGCACGGTCTGATGATAACGGTGCTTACATTTCAAAAGGGAGCGTCAGAAAGTATTACGTTTATAACAACAATATATGTCGAATTGCACATAAAGGTGTTAATGGAGCATGGTATGTTAATGTGAAAGATGCTGGTGGCTATGTGAAAGAAATTATAGATGAAGAAAATATATACGAACTTACCAGGTATTATAGAACAAGCAAGCACAATCATGATTTCAAGCATACAATAGCCACAGTATGTGCTTATTTAGAAAAAGAGACTCGTCCATATTACATGGTTATGTACAGGTGGGCAGAAGGTTCTACCCAGAATTTCATCGAACAGCGCCATGGTAATTCCAAAAAGCCTGAAACATCTGCATATTATAAGAAATATCCGTTATTGGTATCAAAGGTAGAGAAAGGTATCAAGTCTGGGTTCTCTACTGATAAGATATATACAGATTTAATAAAACATGAAACATCTACTGTCAGTGAAACTTTGGCCAATCCAAAATTTATTGATAATAAAAAGCACAATTTAAAAGAAGACAACAAGATTAAGCAATCCACTGAAAAAAAACAGGGAAACATACAGAAGGTTTGCCCTTGAAATGGCTATGGTTGAACCAGACTTATTTCTTGTGAAAAAAGTAGGACATGATTTGGATCATGCAATTCCAAATGGTCTAACAGATGTCTTTAGAAATGCTAAAAAATTATGGTGCACGCAACATTTACAAGAACGAGATGCATGGAAGTTGAAGCAATTGGGAGCAAACGAAAAGTCATTGCCTAAAATTATGGCTGATATTTATGGCTCTCAGCAAGACATTTTATATCAGACAGGTTTGGCAGATGCTATTGATAAAACTGACTTTGAAGTTAAGCTAGAGTCATTAAAAGATGCCTGGGAAAATCTTATTCCAAGGTTTCATGCATGGTTTGTTAAAAGAAGATCATCAATGTTCATTGAATGCATTACTTTAGAAGCAAGGGAGGAGCTAGGTATTGAAGGACGCTTTTATACAAACGGGTTGGAATTGAAACACAAGTTGCAGAAAAAAAAACTAAACGAGGCAGAGATATACCAAAAGAAGTAGCTGCTGTGACAGAAGTTCTTCAGAAATGGTCAAGAGATTTTGAATATGAAGAAATTAGGGCTATAAGAGGCATTGGGAAGTACAGGTTGGCACCCGGATTTGACCAGTTTTTTGTAGAGCAGTTGAAGTGGATGGGGCCCGGAAAGGCAAGCTGAGGATATCAAGAAATTCCGCAGCTTTATTCCTGCAATGTATGATACCTACAAAAAGCCAAATAAAGCGGGGCTAAAAAGTTCGCCTACATCAAAATCTGCAAGAACTAGATTGTCAAGTCCTGAATTATTTGAGGAAAGAAACCCTGTTCTGACAAAGAAGGCATGTGTAACACCAATTCGATTAAAAAGACAAGATGCTAATTGGGAGGTAATATTTCTAACTTATATAATTTCATTTCCGTATTACACTATACTCTGGATATCTTGAAGGAAGGAAAACACTTGTTAAAAGCACTTGTTAAGAGCTTGAGAATGTGTATCAAGTATATTATCGAGAAAAATTTCAAGCATGAACATTGTAACGTACTTGCTAATCATGTTTTGTTTATTTGTTTTCAGATGCTTGTTTACCCTGAAGAAATAGCTAAGAGATATTTTACAATATGCAATATATTTTACAACATATTTACAAAAGTTTCTTTCTGATAATTTTTTAGGTGGATGCAAATGATAGTGAAACATTGTCTAATCTTGATCCTGATCGAGTTGTCCATGATTCATACCAACTAGTTGCAAGAAATGACCACAAAGTATGTCCCAAAAACGTAACTCGTTGCCAGCAGTGCTGTGTATTGTTTCAAGACACAGATATAGTGGTAGTTAAAACCACTGGTGAAAGAGAAAGATATCACAAAAATGGGAAGAAGGTTACCTACAAGGGCAACATCTATTTGCATTTTCTTACATCATGTTTAAAGAAATACGACCAACGATTTACATTTGCATCAGTTAAAGTTACATCTAGTACTGTTGATATGCTACCTGATGGAAGTAGGGCATTGTTGATACAAAGGGGCATAAAATTTGTATAACGTTAGGATATCATATACAGATGATGACATGCTTTTTATATATTTGTTATGTTTCTTTTTGTTGAAAGTTGTTTTGTTAAAAGTTGATGTGCTAAACGTCATTTCTCTTTTGTTTCCATTGTACTCCCATACTGCTTTAGTTTTCACACTATTACAGATACTTTTCCTCTAAGATTTAAGCGTTAAAATGAACAATTTAAAGAGCCTTTTTTTATGAAGAGTTTCTATAGGAATATTATTAGTTGGCGCGGTTCTTCTTGTGTTTCGTAATTTTATTTTATTATATGTACAGTACCGCCTGAATGTAACTTTACATGTACGCGAGTTTTACAACGTCATGTAACGATCTCATGTCTACATAAAGAACCTTCACATATCTTTTGTTTACACACGAACTTAATTGCTTTCTATTGTTATTGTCGTGCGAGAGTCATAACAATAAGATTTGATGAAGCCTTTTGTTGTCACATGTAACATGCATGTTATTGTTTAAAAGTGTTAAAGATCGCGAAGGCTATTGAAATATATTATTTTAGAAAAATGAACGAACATAACACGTTAAAATTAAATCATTAAATTGATTTTGTGTTTTTGAAATCCAATGGTCTAAATATTTAAAAAAAACTAATGCTGCTACTTTTTAAAACTTTTAGTAATATTTCTTTATCATCGAAGCATATTTTTTAACATGCAAAACTTTTAAAAGTTCTTCTTATAAAAAGCAAGCTTTAACAACACAAACGGAAAAACCCTACGTTCAAGACTTTTCCCTTCATGATAAGATTTCAAAAACAAATTAAATTTCGTTCTTAAACTTTTAAAACGCGATCTAAAAAAGTAGTTCTATCGCCGTTCTTCGTTCTTAAATTTTTAAAAGGTGATCTAACGAAGCCTTTTTATTGCCGCTTTTCGTTCTTAAACTGTTAAAACACAATCCAACGAAGCTTTTCTATCGCCGTTTTTCGTTCTTAAATTTCTAAAACGCGATCTAAAAAGCATTTCTATCGCCGCTTTTCGTCCTTAAACTTTTAAAATGCGATCTAAAAAAGCTTTTCTATCGCCGTTCTTCATTCTTAAATTTTTAAAATGCGATCTAAAAAAGCATTTCTATCGCCGCTTTTCGTTCTTAAACTTTTAAAACACGATCTAACGAAGCTTTTCTATCGCCGTTCTTTGTTCTTAAATTTTTAAAACGCGATCTAAAAAAAGCATTTCTATCGCGTTTTAAAAATTTATAAACGAATGGTTTAACATTGCCGTTCGTGAGTAAAAACAATAGATACGTAAATCTTGGTTAAATTTTATTTTCTATCATTGATCTCTTGACGACTGTAGCAATTAAATACAACAATGGGACACACGCAGTTCACATGAGCTAATTAAATTTCGTGAAAAAGACATGAACTCTATTGTTTTCAACATGCAAAAATAGCTCATGTATTTAACAATAGGTTAACAATAACAACGAAAGTTCTGACGCTACCGAAAGCTCATGCGAAGGTGATAACTATCGCGTACATGTAAAGTTACATTCAGGCGGTACTGTATCTCCTTGTAAAAATGAATTTGTTTTTCTTGTTTTCCCAACATCAGTTCACCATCCACGAGTTCACAAAAACATGCGCCGAACTATAAACCAAACCAAGCAGTACTGTCAGAGGATATCCAAAACCCAGAACATATATATACAGTAGCTAGCCTAAAAAACATAAACAAAGTTAATCATGATGAAAAACAAAACACAAATCCCCAACAAATGTAATGTGTTGGTTCTAGGTCGTTGTAGATGGTTTTAGGTCGTTGTAGATGGTTTTTAGGTCGTTGTAGATCGTTGTAGGTCGTTGTAGATCGTTGTAGATGGTTTTTAGGTCGTTGTGTAGGTCGTTGTAGATCGTTGTAGGTGGTTCTTCAGTTTAGTAAGTACGTATATTTATAAGTGGTTTTGAAGATTACATATTCAGTTTTAGACTTATTGAGAGATATTTTATTTGCACTAAGCCAATGACATAGGAGTTTGAGGTCAATATTAATACGTTTAGCAAGTTGCTTTGGAAATTTATTTATGTGTAAAAAGTTTGTATCATCGGCAAAATGATGTACCATAAAATTTTTATAGCATAATGAAGATCATTAATATATAAAAGAAAAGAAGTGGACCAAGAACAGATCCTTGAGGTACCCCATGTTTGACAGCTTTTGGTCAAGAGTTTTTATTATTGATTGAAACATATTGAACCCTATTAGTGAGGTAACATTTTAAAAGTGAGAGCCATGTATGCCATAATGGTTTAATTTTTTAAGAAGTATATATTTCATGATCAACAGTGTCAAAGGCTTTTTGTAGGTCAATGAAGACAGAATTTCACCATTATCAAGAGCATCCATAATTTTTTGAGAAATATTGAGAAGTGCTTGAGAAGTTGAGAATTTTTTCCTGAAACCAAATTGTTCTTTATAAATTAAATTATTGACAGAGATAAAGTTATATAAACGAGCATAAATGAGTTTTTCAAATAACTTGTTAATATTAGATAATAAAGAAATAGGGCGATAATTTGTTAGATCAACATTTGAGCCTTTTTTAAAAATAGGGATAACTTTTGCAGTTTTTAGTCAAGAAAGAAAGATTGATAAGTTTAGATAATGGTGTAGCAAGATATTCTTTTGAAAAAGATAAAATTTGATTAGGTATGCTGAAAGGACCAGTAGATTTATTGGTGTTAAGTGATGCCAAGCAGTTTAAAACTTCAATATTATTGGTTGGACTCAAGAAAAAAGAATTAGGATTTGGATTTTTTAAATAAGAAGAGTAAGATTTAGAAGTTGGAGGTATATAGATTTTCTAATATTATCTGCAATTGAGGTATATAAAGTAATTATTAAAGGATGTGGCTATAGTTTGAGGGTCAGAAGTGAGAGTGTCATTAATATTTAAACAAAAGGGAGCTGTAGATTTACTGTTACGTAGAGAAATTATGGACCTAACTCTCAGCGTTTGTGTGAATTTTAACCTTGACCACAGGGTATGTAAAGTTCTTTTAATATCATGGAGGAAAGGATTTTCATATCTCCTTGTGGTAGTTGCTATCCTACCTATAGTCATGTTTTTTTTTCTTTTTCCCCTTTTAATCCTAATTGTGGTTTTAAAGTCTTTTTTCTTTCTCAAACATCAACTTTTAATTTTGGACAATTTTATTTTTTACAGGACCCATATTGATAACAGAATTGTACATATATACTTGTATATAATCTAAATTGACAATCCTGTATATATAAATATTGAATAAATAAATAAAAATAAAAAATAAATAAAATAAATTGTTGTTTCTTCTGTCTTTTTTTATATAGCTGACCGTCATCGTGACGCATGTTGTTTATAATCCCCAACCTCTTACGCAAATCGACAGGCAAAATAATGTAGGCGGTAAGTCGTGGACCAAGTCCATTTCAAACTTTATTTTCAGTTGGAGGAATCTATTGATCTTGAAATTAGAATATAGCTTGCATGTATATAGTTTAGATTTAGATCATACATATCATTGAAAAGATGCTAGTAGCCACAGTACAAAAGTTTTTAACTATAATTTGACTTTCTAAGGTCTGCATTTTTTTGCCTGTCGATTTTTTTGATTTTTTCTGCGCATGCTCAAAAATTCCGTAAAAACGTAAACATGGAAAGTCATCTATAATATATATATATATACTTTCTTTTTATTTGCTTTTTGTATCATGTACCATTTCATCCTCCCCATGGGCTCCTGGGATAAAGTTGCGTGGATCCAGGTCCTAGGCCAAGAGCGCAGCCCATTCTACAACTTTGACCAGCAGCAGGGGAAATTGGGGAGATGGCACACTGTACACTGTGTGGGCTGTTGAATGTTGCAGGGAGTTGTCTGGTAGAACACGGACCCTAATTGGGTCTGCGTAGCTCAAAATGAGCATTAAATACTATAGGACTCCCTATCTAAGCCTCGTACTCTGTGCGGGAGACCGGGGTTCGATTCCTCTTGACGGCGATTCAACATGGGCGAGTGAATGTTACCATAGCCCTGGGTTAACCAAGCCATGTGAGGGAAATTGGGAAGATGGCACACTGTGTGGGCCGTTGGATGTTGCCGGGAGTTGTCTAGTAGAGCGCGGGCCCTAATTGGGTCTGCGTAGCTCAAAATGAGCATTAAATACTCTAGGACTCTCCATCTAAGCCATGGCCCCTCCTGGAAATAATAGACAGGGTATATCCCTCGATATTTGTGAGGCTAGCCATGTAAAATATGCACATCTATCTATCTATCTATCAGCTTAGCCATGTAAAATATGCACATCTATCATCTAACGGGTTACCATAAAACATGATGTAGCTAGCTATAATTACATATTCCCTTCCCCAGATAGCTGAATAATGGAATTTCCACATATTTTTTTAACTAACAACGATTCTTACCTGGAAGAGCCAATGACGTATTCACAAGAGAAAAAACTGCTAACAAAAACACCATTTTTATCTCATTTTAAGTGTCAAGCTTTGTGGATATCTTCCACCCAAAGTAGGGCGGTTACCCAAAGTCGGGCACTTTAAATCGTACCCCAAGTAGGGACGCAATTTTTGCGTTTTAAGGCTGATCTTCCATAGGCGAATTTTGGTCGCTCGGGCTTTAGCGACGGACAAACGACTATTAAATCCAGAAATCTAGAGATATCGACAAAAGTTTAAGGTGAAAACATGAATTTTATTTTTATTCTTCTGCAGAAAAATGTTTTTGCACATTTTTTTTAACATAATGTTTATAATTTTGATTTTGATTGGCTCTTAAAAACATTTGTGACGTCAAAAATCGCGAACGATCGCTGGAAAACTGTTTGAACTCCTTTGGCGATCTCAGCGAATAGCTCATGTTACGCAATTTTACGTAAACAAACCTTATGCGCATGCTCACATCCAAATCGCTAAGGTTCGAGCGACCAAAATTCGCTTAAATTGGGATCAGCCGTTAAAATACTTTATTAAACTACAAGGCCGAGATACGCTTGAAATTTTTCATTTCGAAACTGTCTGAAATTTTTATTTCAGAAATATTTCGAAATATTTTGAAATATTCTGCAAATCGATGTGCGAAATTTGTGCATTTTTGAGATAAAGATGGATGATAGCTACGACGATGCGCACGTCAACGAAAAAAAAAACAAAGCAAAAAAAGAAATGATAAAAGAAGTAAGACGTGGTGCCACAATGAGACCATGTAATTAATTAAACAATGAAGCAAGATAGACGTGTTATTCAATGGTAAAAATCCATAATACGCAAACAAGGATGCAAAAGTGAACGCCATAAAACGATTGCAAAGTGAGTTAAACTTGTCGGAGTATAGGCTACGATTGATGAATTTAGTAACAAAAATCCATAGTCTCAGAGTTTATTAGCTACTCTGTGCAAAGGCGAAAATTTGAATCGTCAACAAAAGAAAAGTGAAGCCGCTGCAGACGAGGTCTCTCTCATATTTCGAATTAAAAGTTCGGCCTTAACGTATTTTGAGACGCCAAAATTTGTGTCCCTACTTGGGATACAATTTGAAGTGCCCGACTTTGAGCAGCCGCCCTACTACTTTGGTGGAACATATAATACACAGAGAGCTTGACACTAAAGGCCCGTGCAAAAACAATCCACAGGATAAGAGAACAATGGAAAAAAAGAACCATCATTAGAATTTTGATGACGTCTGAAGGACCCGTCAATACATAAAAAATCTTTTTTCAGAAATTTGTTTACCCGTTGCCTCTGTTGTGTAGAGATTGAAACGCTGATCAAAATATTGTATGGAATTATGTGCTTTTGACGAATTCCTAAGTAGATATAAGAAGGGCCCGTGATAATATTTTGCTCACGTCGGCAAAGACCTGCCAAAATACGATTTTTTTTTTAATTTGTATACCTTTTGCCTTCAGCGTATAGAGCTTGCAACGCTGATCAAGAAAATGTACAGGATCATGTACTTTTGACAAACTGTTACAGAGAATGGGGATTTCATGGGTTTTTAATGACGTCATTAACCCGTCTGTTCCGAAACGGGTGGGTTTACCCAGCTTTAGGAAATTGGTCCAAAATTTGGTTCCTGGTAGTCCCTAGTTACCCACGCAGGAGATGACGTTAGTTACCGTAAAATGCCGAAATCAAGCGCAGCGCTATCAGTGGTGATAGCAAGATTTTGATGCGCTTATCTGAGGGTGCGCTTATCCACGGGTGCACTTATAAACGAGTATAAACAAGATGCAGGCGCTGCATAAACTATCTCGCTATTAAAAATGCACAACTATGAAACATCCACAATGCGACCCAATTCTACAATTTCTGCTAACAAAAATACAGCCTATCATCCATGGTTAAAAGTCGCGCGATTGAAACGTTTATGGTCTTAAACGGCATTTAGGTGACAAAAAATCAAAATTTTGATGTCACCATCATGTTCAGCATACTTTTTTTGTTATCTGTGCCAAATTTTGTCGAAAATAAAGTAGTTTTAATTTCGAACCAATTTTGGTCTAAAATGACATTTAGGTGACAAAAAATCAAAATTTTAATGTCACCATCATGTTCGGCATACTTTTTTTGTTAACTTTGCCAAATTTTGTCTAAAATAAAGTAGTTTTAACTTTTGGACCAATTTTGGCCTAAAATGACATTTAGGTGACAAAAATCAAAATTATGATGTCACTATTATGTTCAGCATACCTTTTTTGTTAACTGTGCCAAATTTTGTCGAAAACAAATACCAATTTTGGCCTGAAACGTCATTTAGATGACTTCCAAGTACTTAGAGAGTTTAGGTACGAAGTTTAAATCTGTGACGTTGCAATTGACCATTTGGGACATTTAGTTAGTTACGAGTTGGAAACCTATCCTCGCAGGCGAGATAGTAAAAAGAAAAAAAAAAAAGTAAAAATAGTTACCAAGATGAGATTCGAACACACGACTACTCCCGTGTCGGTGCTCAGAGAGCCAAAAATTTCCATTTTGGGACGGACAGCTGTATTTGAATACTCCTCGCAGGCGAGAGTAATAAAGTGCAAGGAAAAAAAAGAAAGAAAAATTGAATAATTTTTTTTCGATGATGTATATTCTTTTTTGTGTATCATTTTGTACATTTTATATTCCTCAAACTGATGGCAGTTGTTGAATCGTCAGAAGAAATATCAGAACGAACATCACTTTGTTCGTACTCAACACCATCTGTGTCAGATGGTTCTGAATCATCATCATCATCGTCACTCATTAAGTGGAATTCATAAAAACTATATCCGTAACAAAATTAAAGAAGCAGAAAAAAAATCTCGCATTTTAAGTGAAACAAACATTGTATTCTATATCTCTTTTCTCTATATGCGCTTATCTGAGGGTGCGCTTATAAACGGGAATAAAATCTTGGTAAGGATTTGGTGCGCTTAACAACGGGTGCGCTTATAATCGGGTGCGCTTGATTTCGGCATTTTACGGTATTTCCACTGGTTTCCAAGTTATTTAGCGTTAAACTTAAAAGTCGCTGCAACGGCTTTACTTATCCTAGTATTATACTTTCCTTTGACGGTATTATTGTTTTAACGTCAAAGTTTGGTAAATTAAAGAACAATTTTATAAACAAATATATAATCAACTTTGCAAAAGTCACAGACAGACAGACGGAAGTTACGCATTACTACAAGAGACTAGTTGATAAAGCCCGCGGAAAAATCTACCTAGGCAGAAGAGCAATAAAAATTAAAAAGAATCCGTCATTTGAATTTTGATGACGTAAGCAATGATCTGTCTATACACAAACATTTTTCCGAAATTTATTTGACTTTTGCTTCCAATGTGTAGAGCTTAAAACGCTGATCAAGGTAATGTATACGATCGTGTACTTTGAACCATCGATTAAAGAAATATAAGGGTTTAAAAATTTTGCTGACGTCAGCAAGGGCCCTCCTATTATGGTGCTTCACACAGAGAATACTCAGTTACATCGTTCATGCATATGCTCAACATAAACCAACTCTAGATACAAAGAAACATGTTTATATACTGACACGTGACTTTATTATTATTATTATTATTGAAATTATTTACCCAGGATAGCCTCTTCAGTTCTATTGGTACTGCTATCAACGAGGGTCCTGCGAAGGGGGCTCTAGCACATTTAAAGCTCCCCCATTCGAGCTACGAAAGTCGTGCAAGCACAGCAATCGCTCAACTAGACAACCGCCTAAGATATCAATCCTATTCTTATGCTGAGCGCTAAGCAGAAAGGATAGATTCACACTTTTATAGTCTCTGGCATGACTCGGCCGGGGTTTGAACCCAAGACCTCCCGCACTGGAATCGAACGCTCTACCACAAAGCTATCAGTCGGCACATAGTACAAAACACAGACTCACGGACCACAGTACTAAACATAGCACCTCCCGGGTGCTACATCAAAACATAAATCGACTCATCCAGTAATATGTACATGTAATGTCCACACAAAATCATGTAAAACTGTTATCTCAATTTCAGTTGTGTCCATAAATTTTCTGTCTATTTCGTAATGGATACTTCTTTCTTTCCAGTTTGTGAGAGGTATTTCGGTTGTTTTTTCTATCTCAGGTGGTTGTACTTTTTCCACATATGAAATATTTCGTGTGTATATATTTCACTGTGACCATGTTATGATTGATGTAAAATACTTTAAAAATCGTTTTGTAATATTTCGTCTTTGTTTTATCTCTCTCCTCAGGATAATGTAATCATTGATAGCTATGTCACATTCGGTTGCTTTCATTTTCTTATCGAACCATTGTTTCGTTTTTTGATTGATAGTTTCTTGAAGATTTCTCACTTCTAAATCTGATGGATGTTTTGGCTGATCAATGAATGGTAGATTGTTATTGATGGATCTGTTAAACAGTAAACTGGAAGGCGTTTGACCAGTTACCATGTGTGTTTCTGTTCTGTAATTTAACAACATTCTGTTAATTCTTTGACCCAGTTCTTATTGTAATGCTGTTCTGGCGGTTTTCTTTATAACTCTCATGAATCTTTCTACAGCACCATTCGCTTGTGGATAATAGGGTGTAAAATGTCTAGTTTAGATATTATATAATTTCAAATAACTTTTGAAATCATTTCCACTGAAAGGGGGTCCGTACGAACTTTCTCTGGATATTCAAATAACGTGGTATTTTTCACAACTTCAACGATAGGATATCTCGAATATAAGTGGATTGAAACTAACTACTTGTCTCCATACGGTAGTGGATCAAATAAATCGATAGCTATTTCCTCCCATGGATGGCTTGGTAACCGTGAAGGTATCAGTGGTGTTGGTGCATGGTAAGGTACAAATTGACAGGCCCTACATTTTGATAATGCTTTCTGTTATATGATTGTCCATTCCTTTCCAATAAATTTTGCTGCGAAGCAAATTTTTGACATTTTGAACACCTAAATGTCCTTGGTGAGCGACGTTGATAGCTGTTTGTCGAAGTCGAAGTGATTTTGGTAATACAATTCTATTTTCACGAAGAATGATTCCATCGACTTCACAAAATTCTTGTTTTATAACTTTGTAATATATAAGGTTGTCCCAGTTTCCAGTTAATTGCTTTTGACAGTAACTGAATTCACAATCCTGGTTCATTTTTGATTTCATTTTGACTTTTTGATATCGGTGTGCTGTGTTTTGTAATAAAGTTGATATATTGGTTTGTGCGATCGTCGTCCAATGGTTGTTCATTTCGTTGCCGTGACAGAAAGTCGGCAATATTTTGCTCTCCACGAAAATAGTTCAAACTTTTACACACGGTGTTGACTCTACACCATCTCCTTTGGTTGTCACTGTTGTAAAAGATTGTCTAGCTTTAAATCGAGGTTTGTCTCTTAACTGAATAGCACCACATATTCAGCATCAAATATCTTCCTAGATTAATGATCACGTGACATCTACAAGATGTGGTCGGTAAAAGCGCTAACGCGACATTGGAATATTGCTTTCAGGACACTAATACTGAAATAGGGTAGGTTTTCTTGTTAAAATCAGCAAATTGGAAAATTATTTTATAAAAAATAAAGTTTATTTCTGTAACCTAACCCCGCAATACTGTAATGGAACAAGAAAAAACAAACCAATATTTTGTTCTGAATTCCCGTCACTGCTACTAGTCCACATTGCTGAATCTGGTAATAATAGACAAATCACAATAAATTCGTTGCCAGTTGAATTTACAGTGGAAATTTCATGAAAGATAACTAAAGCCCAAAGTCTTTTTCTTGTTATTGTGGGAGGGGGGGGGGGGGGGGGGTGTTAGTGTCGTTAATTCGAAATTGTCCTTAAGTGGAAATATCTTTCCTTTTAATAAATTATTAAATAAACTAACTCGAAACCGGTTTCTATATTTGCACACTACAATCCCGGACAAAATATTATCGGAAAAACTGATTTTTCTGTCTTTCCGCAAAGAAATGTCAAAACCCCAAGCTATTTCGCATAAAACTCAGCCCCCGCCCCCCTATTTCAGTGTTGTATGTGTTCGCGACGGCTTGGGGAGGAAATTAGCACTAATCAACACTGAAAATGGGGGCGGGGGGCAAAAAAAAAGGTCAAAGTGGTACATTTTTCGTTTTTCCGATAATTTTTGTCCGGGATTGTCTGAATTTGAGAAAATCGTTTGAAAAGGGTTAGGTTGATCGACCGAAATAATTTTTTTCTGAAACAGGTGTGCGTGCGTTTATATGCTACTGACACAATCTAGGAAGTTGAATACGACACACAAGTGGCCAAAGAAAGGTCTTGGCGGCTCGATTTTCCACCTATCTGACCGCCTCAGGATTGTTCTAAATAAGCAGTTTGTACCTTCCGTAGCTACGTTCTCTTTCTTTTAGACCTAAGGAATTGTCAAAAATGCATAATTCAAACAATCCTCGTCGCACATACCTAATCACCTACAGTCAAGCCGATTTGGCCAAATTCCCTACCCGGGAATCATTTGGATCCGCCTGCGCGGAAACGTTTCAAATGGGAAGAGCATTTCGATTGTCGATTACTATGCCTGTTGCAAGGAAATGCACGAAGAGGACGGTTGTCATTACCATGTGAGCATAAAACTAAAAGCACCGCAACGATGGAAACGTACAAAGGAAATCATAGAGAACAAATATGGCGCGGTCATACATTTTCAGCATAGTCACAATTACTATCGCAGCTTACAGATATATCACCAAAGAAGACACAGACGTGTACCATAGCGCAGAACACCCACCGCTGGACATGGTGGGATCACCGAAAACCAAGAAATGTATCGAGGCCAACAGAAAAAGACGCAACAATGAAGACGTTTCTTCTTCTTCTTCTTCTTCTTCTTCGCAGAGAGACGGCAATTCGAATGCAAATAAAGCAAAGCGAAAAAGAATAACCAACCTCGAAGTAGCGGATTTTCTTGTAAAACATAAAATCAAAACAGAGAATCAACTTTTCCGAGTAGCACAGGAACGACGCAAGGCTGGAGACAATGATCTCGCCAACTTTGTCACTACGAAAAATAGGAAACAGTTAGGCGAACTCATCGATCTGGCTTGGCAGTTAGAACAATCAACCGAAGACGCAGAAGACATTAAGCTCACACGGATGGAACGGGTACGTCGCTGCAAAGATTCGGAATGTGCCAATGCTTACGATGGATCAAGTGTGCGACAGATGTCTTGAGAAACAACAACGTACATCCGTACGTCTTTGCAGCTGCAGTACGAGATCTACTGGAACATGGTAGAGGCAAGCACAGAAACATCCTTCTTAGTGGACCAGCTGACACTGGGAAAACGTTCCTGCTGGAGCCATTAAAGAAGTTGTTTTCTCGTACGAAATGTAATCCTTCGTCAACAAAATTTGCATGGGTTGGTGGCGATGAAGCCGATATAATTCTATTGAACGATTTTCGATGGCGAACAGAACAAATTCAGTGGCATGACCTACTCCTACTGTTGGAGGGACAGACTGTTCATTTACCTGCACCAATGAATACGTACAGCAAGGAAGTGACTGTGTCATCAGACGTTCCAATTTTCGGTACAAGTATCGGTGAAATTGTTTACCAAAATAGATCCAACGAGGTTGACCAAGGAGAGAGCGAGATGATGTCGGTTAGATGGAAGACATTCAAATTTCACAAGCGAATTAACAAACGCGACCAAATAATTTTGGAGCCTTGCTGTCGTTGCTTCTCAAGATTGATTTTACTTGGTGAAGATGTAGAAAATTTTTGACTTTGACTTTGACTTGTTCTGTTGGTTGGGATATCTTCAACTTGTTATGTTATTGAGGCCCTTTATTCTTGACATTTTGTTATGACTTTCTTTCATACATATACGATATCTTTTCAAAATAAAACGACAAGTTACGCACATGTTACAGACATGTTACAGGACATGTTACAATAAAGCTGTGTACATTTGACTTGAAAAGGCACATGTTACACATGTTACAGCAAAATAATTTAAGAAATTACTACTTCTTTTTTAATAAAATGATGTAACATGTGTAACATGTGTGTTTCAAGCAAAAAAATCCAGAATTCATGTGTAACATGTACGTAACATGTGTGTAACATGTATGTAACATGTCGTAAAATATGTACAACTGTAAAAAATATGCCAATACGATATAGTTATGTACAGACATAATAAAATATAGAATAATATTTGCTCGTAACGTGATATATATACATGTAACATATGTACATTTTTTAAAAACCGCAACGCGTATTTGCAACAAAAATACTTACAGTTGCCAATGTCTAGTACTTCGTTCTATGTCCCTTCCCGGCTATGATAAGATCCATCCGCTCACCCATAGATTCTATTGTCTTGTCAATAATATCTGTGGGGTAGCTGCAAATAGTGTCTCTTACCCTTGTGGAAAATGTGGCAAAGTCCTCTTTCACAGTGTGCTGTGATAATGCATCTTCATGGAGCTTGTTCCTTATGATGTGGAAAAAATTCTCAATCGGGTTCACATCAGGAGAACGTGGCGGTATTGAAAACTGCTTGCAAGATATATCATCAAATGCCACCTTAGCCTTCTTTGAATTTTGCCGAGGATCCCCGTCTTGCAAAAAAAGTTTCCCCCTTGGATTGGCACTTCTCTCAAACATTTCCGGAAAATGATCACGTGCAAAGTCTGAAAATATTTCGCCAGTCAAATTGGCTAGATATTGTTCGCAACAAACAACCCCCTTCTGATAAGCGATTTGAAACCCTACCTCCACTACCTTCTTTCTTACCCTTTGTTGAGAGTGCCAGACCTTCCATAGGCTTTCTCCATGCCATTGATGCTGCAGCACGTGCCTGGTCTTGGATTGTACTTGTGCGTAAAGCCAACCCCATCCAAGTAAAAGCTGATCGCGTTTTTCCAAAAATCTTGTGGTAAACGATTCTTCACTTTCCTAGAAAACTTTACACGGATTTTCTTGTCTGCTTCTGATACCAAACCCTTCTTTCTCAGTTGACGATAATTATACCCTGCCTTGTTCATACAGCGTCTGACTGTTCGATCCGACACATCATCAATTGCAGCTTCCAATTTCAACCGTCTTGCGGAAAACGACCCAACTTCCTTGCGCAATTTTGGAAAGTTATTGACAATCTTTCGCTTATCTCTGTTGCTAAGAACTTCTGGCCGGCCTCTGTTAAACTTGCGTTTGCCGATCGCCTTCTCTCCAATTGGTAGTTGGGCATGGTGATAAATGGTACTCTTTGGATAACTGCGATACCGCTTACACAATTCCGAACATCTCAAACCATTCTCCTGGTGCAAAAAACGCAAATAAAGGGACAGTTCCATGGGCATCTTCATTCTCTTTGTGGCCATTTTTCACCATCAATTTCTTATTATTTGTTTTATTTTATATACTGCCTATGACAAAATACAACAGATCAAAAAAAATGTATACCATAGCAGGCAGGAAATGAAGCCGAAACACATGAAATCAGTTTCGTCACAGCCACAGCTGCCATTATGGATTTTAGAAGATAATACTTTACAATAGAATTGTACACACAAAGTTTACGCAATGCCAAATGACAATTTTTTCAACACAGATCGAAGAAATTGTACCATAGCTGGCAGCAAACGAAGCCGAAACACAGGAAATCAGATTTGTCACAGCTGCGGCTACCATTATGGATTTTCAGAGTTAGCAACGACGCAAATATGTCACAGCATAGTAGATGTACGTTCTCTGAAAATTTAAGCGAATACCTTCTAGCGGTTTGGCAGATATCCTCGGTTTTAGTTTTGACTTTTTCAGACAATCCCGGACAAAATATTATCGGAAAAACTGATTTTTCTGTCTTTCCGCAAAGAAATGTCAAAACCCCAAGCTATTTCGCATAAAACTCAGCCCCCGCCCCCTATTTCAGTGTTGTATGTGTCCGCGACGGCTTGAGGAGGAAATTAGCACTAATCAACACTGAAAATGGGGGCGGGGGGCAAAAAAAAGGTCAAAGTGGTACATTTTTCGTTTTTCCGATAATTTTTGTCCGGGATTGTAGTTTCACAACGCATGTGAAATTTTATGATAATGATTACTAAGAAATTACTTAGAAATCCCATGTCTCTTATTGAAAATGCTTTTTCCCCTCTAAGTATTTTGCGGCACCACTCTCGGAACCGTTATCTTACCTGAACAATTGGAGGTTCCTGAGATCATCGAACATTTCCACAACAACTTCAAAGGTGAAAACAGAGTGAAAATTTTCGAAAGATTACAATCTCTTTATGCTGGAATATCATGTCATTGCATTCAAGCATGGATCGATAACAACGAGAAACACTTTAATGTATAATTGGTCCGATTACCCGTGCATTTGAAGTACATTGAGTTTGATCTAAGCAAAGAACACAAATACAATGATGGAAAGACATACCTAGCCAAGCAAGAGAAGGACATACAAGAAAAAGGTTTAAAGGAACCATTGATTCTTGCCGTGACCAAAAAAACTTTGCGTGCGTGTCTTACATAGGGAAACCATCGCTTCATATGTTTGGAAAAAATCGTTGTTTATTGGGTTCCCTTGAAGATATGCTATATTTTTTTGGAACGATAACAACAGTTGCGAGAATCCCTTCATACATAGAGTTATCAACAACTTTTACAAAAACATAACACCCAGAATGTGTGGTTTTGAAGCCAGAGACATTTGAATATGATTGATATAACCATTTTGTTTTTGTTAAGTTTGTTATTTTGTTCATACAGCCTCCAACTCGGAACCTTTTCTAATTAATTCGTCTTTCTCTTCAACTGAAAGCTTGTATGTTAATATTGCAAAGCACATAAAATCAACAGATTTCTGAACTTTCATGCAGAATTGCTGTAGTTTTGAAAAATTTATACACCAAGAGGTTTGTGGATTCCTTCTCTATATTCCCAGAAACATGTAGTAGCTGTATTCACTTGTTGTGGTATTGCATGTTTATATGAAACAACATTTATTTTGTTTATCTTTTATTAGTTTCATTTAGTAGGTACATTTTTATGTTAATATGTTCATCTGAGAAAATGAAACTCTTGTTTTGTGTTGAACATGCGCGAAAATTAATGCGCAAGAAATAGATTTTTTTTTGCTGCCGAAAAAATTATAAAGAAAAAAATATTTTTAAGAAATCGTGGCTAAGATTGTTCTTATAAGATTCTTAAACAAACAGGCACTCTTATCAAAGTGTCACAAATTGACACTTTGATAAGATATTTAAAGCTTACCTTTTTTGTGGACGAGATAAAAAAACAGATTGGTCACTCAAAATCGCGAAGTGTTGCCAGATGGTTACACACACGTACTGTTTATATGGTATGGTGTATAATGTTGGTTACCACGTGCAATGTAAAGTTAACATGCAACACAGCGGTAAGTTTCACTTGTTTGTATTTTAGTGCGAAAGAATGGACCTAGGAGGATAGTAAGGACTCTTTCTATCCTCCTAGCATGGACAGAAGACGCTAATTTTAGGAGATTTAACGAACGAATGTGCTACACCAATAGCCATTGTAGGCAAAAAAATCATCTCTTATAATAATACAGAGAGTGTGTCCGTCTGTCTGTGACAAGCAAAGTGGATGTGTTCATATTCCTTTGATGTAGCCGAAAAACTTATGTCTCAAATGTTTAATTTTCTGACGTTACGGCGCGACATCAATATCACTACTCTAACGCCAATATCTACTTTAAATTAATGAAGCCATTACAGTGCACTTAAAACTTTGAGGCTAAATAACTTGGAAACGAGGTGGTGACGTCAGTCAATTTTCACTGCGTGGGTAACTTAGGTACCAC
This sequence comes from Hydractinia echinata, assembly GCA_030067915.1. Lineage (NCBI taxonomy): Eukaryota > Metazoa > Cnidaria > Hydrozoa > Anthoathecata > Hydractiniidae > Hydractinia > Hydractinia echinata. The sequence continues at coordinate 1,408,680 of JASGCC010000029.1, forward strand.
CTGGGACCAATTTTTTTTATTTTTTTTTATAGTAAAATAAAATATATTTCATAGAGAACCACGGCATTACAATGAAAAAACCACATATAGAACCGGAGACATTAAGCGTGGAAAGACACAAACATTTAAAAGTTGACACTATAGTTCTAGAAATAATCAGGATTGAGTTATCGGGCATCTCGATAAATCTCCTCTTTTTGTGCGAACGTGATCCACGGATGGACAGAATCATCGATCTCCGCAGACTGTAATTAACTCTTGTTCGTACATAACTAACAGTTGCACTAAATTCGTTGTTCTTCTTTAGCGATATATGCTCTGCTAACTTAGCGTAAAATCTACGACACTCCCGTCCCATTCCTCCAGTGGAGCTAAAAACGAGTGGTGTGAACATACCATTTTCAGTTTGTAGGATTCTATCATTATATGCTCTTTTCTTCCATTTTTTCGTTCGTGTTATACGCTTTTCCATAGAAATCTTGCTATAGCATCGAGCTTGTGGGTTGAATACCCTTACATCAAAATACGCTCTCTGTCCATAGCACCAGAAATCTCTGGCTGCAATGTCAACACGGGCCTCGTCTTGTTGATTGTTGGATGCAATTCGCTCACCAGTCAACGGTTCGAGACCTGGCTCTGTTTCAACGTCTTTGCACACTTCAGACAATAGCTGGGCTGTAATATCCCTTAATTCGTTGTGTCGTCTTGCAATGAATCCTCCAGTATGACAACTGAATGTATGCTGCACAGTAAATGGTGAACCGCATGCACATCGTTCCGGTAATCTGGTAAGTGGTAGGCTGTATCGCAAGCGAATAGCATCCCAGAACGATCTTTTATCTAATGTAAAACCATACTTTTCCAACGGGAGAACTGTCAACCAGTTGTATGCACTGCTTTCTGTAGAACAATTAAGTGTGCGCATTTGTGATTCGTTTACCTGGGACCAAATTGGGTTAGTTTCCCAAACCTGGGTCCTCGAATCCGTTTCGGAATGAATGGGTTGATGACGTCATCAAAGAACCTTTAAACCCCAATATCTCTGCAACTGTTTGTCAAAGATACATGATCCTATACATTTTCTTGATCAGCGTTACAAGATCTATACGATAAAGGCAACAGGCATAAAATTTCTAAAAAAATTTTTTTTGTGTTGTGGCAGGTCTTTGCTGACGTGTCAGCAATATTTTTAAACCTTTATATCTCCTTAGGCGTTCGTTGAAAACATAAGATCCTATACATTATTTTGATCAGCGGTTCAACCTCTACACATTACAGGCAACGAATAAACTAAATTTCGCCAAATTTTTTTTGTATCTCCACTGCTGACGTCAGCAAAAATCTAAAACAACCTATTCTTCCATTGTCCTTCTGCCTATAAGTGGATTTCTACGGGCCTTATCGACTAACTTGAATTGGAAGACTCAAAAATGCTTTATTTTGTGCAACTATATCTTTATCTTCACACTGCACATTTTTTTCGCGCATTATTTTTGTAAATCGATCAAATTCAATTTATTTTGGCAAATTAAATAAAAAGAATTGCTTCGTTTTCTGCTTACGTCAATTTTTGATATCAAAGTAAGTTTGTGCACATGATAATGCCGACGATGACAGAATATTTCAAGCTGCAGAAATTCTCATAATGTAAATACAGGTTAGCTTATATATGAAGCATTTGCCATCACTCTGTTATGCCCATCTGAAATACGCATTTCTATAATTTAAAGATGAAACACAACCGATGGCTCTGGATGGTACGAAATCCATGGTTTTTGAAGTAGAAAATAAAGATCTAGATTGTCATACTACTGCAGAAGAAGATCATACCGGTAATAACTATATAATCATATTTATAGAACTGGCTTTAATTTTCAAGAAAAAGATTGCTCAATTTTTTTGCTCAGTTATAACATGGATGTACATCCATGTTGTTATAATAAGACAGACGAATGGGACTACGAGTGACTACGAGTACTACGAGTGACTACAAGTGACTACGAATGGTACTACGAGTGACTACGAATGGTACTACGAGTGACTACGAGTCAGACTACAAGTACTACGAGTGACTACGAGTCAGACTACGAGTACTACGACTGACTAAGAGTAGGAATGCGAGTAGCGAGTAACTACAGAAGACTAAGAGCAAGTATTAGTTAAATTACAGGGTGATAATTAGTTCCTGTGAGTCCTTGCTATGGTGTTATGATGTTATGCTAAAACATCTGACACGATTATTTGAAAACGCTTCAGTGTGTTATTTTCAGTGAGATCACGTGATCTCACTCAAAATAACGCCTGTCTTTGAAAACAAAAAAAACATGTAGCGTATGAGTTGACATATAAGAGAGGTAAATCAGAAGTGTGTTTGAATAAAGTTTTTTGAAGGTCCATGCGAGTGACAGAGATCTATATTTTCCAGTATAGACAGGTTAATAAGGTTAATAAGTCATTTATTACCCCTCTAAATAACAATAAAAAGAACTTTGAACACCCGTTGTTTAAGGAACACAAAACAATTAATGGAAACCAGGTCACTTTTTTATGTAGCGGAATGTTCGAAACCCACATTCGATTCGAATATTTTTATAAATAATCTTATTTGTTGTCATTTGTCTGATGGAGCTTTCGCATTAACATTAAACGTAAAAAGTTGCCACCAAAGAAGAATGACTCAATTGATTTTGTAGAACTTGAACTTTTTTGTTTCTATGGACTGGTTTATAGCAAGTTACAGTTTATTTGATTATTTCTCTCTTTCTCTTAAACAATCGATACTTCTGTGGTTCGTGCCTTAATAAGACGTAGGTAGAGCAGAGCTCATACGCTGGATCACTTACGTCAGGCCAATATGGGAGTACAACAAAGTATGAAAACACTTAAAACGTGCAACCTACTCAAAAACAGGGTTATTGCTCACTATAACTGAGACGGAGATGACGATATTACAGATATTTCCAAGTCCTATGGGAATAGTAAAAATAACGAATCCTTTCGACCAACAATGCATTCAGTGTTTGAGAAATGTAGAGAGAATGTGAGAACAGATCCGAGACCTGCTCGATACGTTATTGATGATTTTGAAAACAATGACGACATCTTCACACGTAGCAGTGATTCGTCCGTCCCGAGAAATGCTAGACAAATTTATAACTTGAAAGCAAACTCGAACCAAGCTAATACTGTTTGTGACGATGTTTCTTCTATTTTGACAGAAATGCTCAATTAGGCTGAAAATGCAACTTTTTGCAATTCGCCCTTGGATGAATCACAACCGTTTATTAGGGAATTTTTGTGCCAATCTGGAAGACAACCAATGTTTGTTCTGTTCTTAGATCAAACATTAAACGATATTACAAAATTTTGCACTTTAACAATTGCCGCAAATTTTTCTCCAATAGCTTTTGATAGCTACTACTTTTAACATCGGGGAGCATAAATTCACACAGACAACGTACAAAAACCTCAGCCTTCTCAAAAGCCTTTCCAGGTCCTATACTAATTCATGACGTGAACGTCAAGGAGATTTTTTCTTTATCTGGCAGTCTGTCACTCGTCACAAAGAGGACCTCAAACAATTAGTGGTCAATGGTACCAATGAATGTGCAGCACTGTACGATGGCATTTTATCGCAAACTGAAAATGCAAATCATCTACTGGGCTTGGAACATGTAAAAAGAAATATCGAGGAGCACCTTCTGAAATGTAATATCCCCAAACGTCTTCATCACGGAATTATATAACGGATATATTCGGTGATACCGGTTTGATAAATTGTGTGACGTGCCAAGAGTGTGAACAGATGTTAGCGTCCCTGTTGAAAAAGTGGGACAACATTGAAGTTGACACATTGTTTTGTTTTTGAACCCAATCGGGTAAAAAATCCGATGGCTTACGAATGTTGCGTTGAAACACATGATTTAGCTATTGGAATAGATATTGACAAAACTGAAAACATTTTCTGTACATTTATTTCAATATATCTTAGGTTTTTTGGGATGTTAAGAACACTGAGAGTATTTTACATATGTTTTTTAATATTTTATTAGTATTTTGTCATTTACCCTCGTTGGTAAATTTGTTTTTGTGTATACTTACAGAAGCAACATGCATGTGCATGATACATATTACAAGAAAACATTATAGTTACTCTTGGTAAATTGATTTCCAATCGCATTCCTACTCGTAGTCACTCCTAATACTTGCATTCCTACTCTTAGTCATTCGCAGTCACTCGTAGTCACTCGTAGTCCCATTTGTAGTCACTCGTAGTCCCATTCGTAGTCACTCGTAGTCACTCGTAGTACTCGTAGTCACTCGTAGTACTCGTAGTCCTACTCGTAGTCCCATTCGTCTGTCTTATTTTAACTAATCAATTTTTTTGTCATAAGTTATTTCAAATTTGTTTACTTTCTCTTTTAAAGAATAGCCGTTAAAAGCCTACTTGTTGCTGTTAATTTTTCTTGTGTTATTTCTGTATCAAAACATCTTGAAAGACAACAGGTGCTTCATTTAATTTGCTAGACTTAAAAAAACAACTTCAAATGATTATCCGCAAGAAAGTGTACTGGAAGTGATTTTGTGATAGCAAAACAAAACAAAAACATTCTTAAAGTTTTTCTTTATTTACCTAAGTCCTGCTAAGCTATGTACGCCGTGTGACGTCACAAACGAACAAATTATGTACAAACCAAGTTGGCTTTTGTTCGATAATGGCGTCGACCGGTAATGTAATTATGGCTTTTTGGGGACGAAATTTCGACATAAAAAAATGCGAAAATTTGAAAAATTTTGTTTCATGTTGTTTTCGTGATATGTAAGAATGTTTTTATTACAGGTTAGTTCTCCTTAATCAACTGAAAACGACAAAAAAGTTCAAGCTGCTCAAAGTTGGTCAAAAATCGTCTATATTAAAATGCCCTACTTTGGGTAGTTGTTATTCCTGTCCAAAGTCGGTCAAAAGTCGTCAATATTAAAATTCCAATCATATTCGGGCCAATCAGTAGCCCTACTTTGGATGCTCTATTTTTAGGCATACTTTTACTAAAATAATTGTCGATTAAAAGTCCAAATTTTGGTTAAATATGTGACCATAAGAGCGATTTTTAATTAAGTTCAGGCATAAAAATAGTAAAGCTTAAAGTAGTTTAATAAAGTTGTTTTAAGACGCAAGAATGCAGTTCAGCTGATAAAAGAATGTCTTATACTTTGCATAGTTTTGACCTACTTAGTGTTTAAAAATACCCGACTTTGGGCAGTCGCCCTACTTCGGGTGGAACAAAGGCTTCACTCACCTGAACAAATATAATTAATTCTTGTATTATTTAGGAGGGTAACATGTAAACACGCCAGCTTGTGCTTATTAGTTGATTGTAATTCGGCGTTTGCTGTGAGGTGGATTTGAATTTTAGGGACTTGCTGTGACATTTGTTTACGTTTAAGCTTTCGTTTGAGAGACTGAGACTGAATTAGATATCCTCGAAGAAAGCTTAGTTAAGTAGGCTAGTTGACGTTTTGTTTCTTTATAAGCAGTCTCATATTTGGGGTGCCAGACTTTGGATTGCTAAGGTGAGAGGGCTTTTGCTTCAGGTTGCTAAGCTATTGACTTAGCTGTTACGGAAACATGACTGTTTGGAGCGTGTGTCAGTAATGACATCAACAGTCAGGCCATAGAGATAGATAGATAGCTGGTGTGCATATTTTACATTGCTAGCGTCACAAATATTGAGGAATGGTTTAGATGGGGAGTCCTGAGTATTTAATGGTCATTTTGAGCTACGCAGACCCAATTAGAGTCCGTCGCCAAGGGAAATCAAGCCAATTAAAGCCAATTAAAGAACATGGCTTTACGCTAAATAAACAAGCTTTCGTTTATATTTACGATACAGTATCAACTCAGAAATTTGCCAGTGCGATGTGTGTGCAACAAACATTATACTGTTGAGCATGACTTGTCGTGTCACAAAGGCGGTTTCATGATAATACGGCATAACGAGATAAGATATTTCACGGCTGAGCTTCTTTCCGAATGTCATAACGATGTTCATGTAGAACCAAATCTCTCACCGTTGACTGGAGAACGTTTTCCACCAAGTAAAGTAACCGCTGATGAGTATAGAGAAGACATTACTGCGCGAGGAGTTTGGATCAAGGAGGGGCAAATAGCTTTGTTCGATGTAAGTGTTTTTAACCCAACGGCCAAAATGTACCTGAAATCTAACTTGTCAGCAGCTCATAGATCAAACGAGCAGAAAAATAAGAAGTCGTATAATAAAAGGATTTTATCTGTACACCCTTAGTATTCACTTGTTTTGAAGGTATGGGTCGAGAGTGTCACTATCGTTTAGCGAAAAGGCTTGCTGATTATATAGGAAGATCAGTGTGAGTAAATCGATTATCTGGATACGAACGAGGTTAAGTTTTCATCTAATTAGATCTTGTCTTTTGTGTGTAAGAAGATCTAGATCACCGTGGTCGAAAAAATCTTTTAGCGGTGTTGATTTAAATCTGGTGACCGCTGAAACAAAGTTAGTCGATAGTTCTGATTAAGCACAAGGAAAACAACAACAACAACAATAACAACAACGACAAAATGAACTGTTAAATCTATATTATAGCTGTATGTCTTATGATTAAAATAAATAATGTTACTTTTGGTTAAAAAAAAAAAATCTCCCGCACAAAGTGCAAGAGTAACAGTAACTGTTTTCTTTTTGTTGTAACTGTTCTGTACCGGATTGGAAACGCTTTGGCCGTCCTGTTCGTAAACGGGAAAGATCGTTTGTAAGTGAGTGAGTGAAGTAAAACCCGTTTGTAAGACGTACGTCCCGTTTGTAAAGTCATATATAAAGGCAGAGATACACTTGAAATTTTTATTTCGAAACTGTCTGAAATTTTTATTTCAGAAATATTTCGAAATATTTTGAAACATTTCGAAAGCTTTCGAAAGTATTTCGAATTGCTCTGAAATTAATTTGGAGACATGGTGTTAAATTTTTACAGGTATTTCAGAACAAGAAAATTCTGCAAATCGATGTGTAGAATTTTCAACATTTCGAAAGAAGTTCAAAGGTGCCGACAACAGGTGCGCATTTTTCTGACGTTATGAAAGATGTTTGTGCATTTTATTTTAGATAAAGATGGATGATAGCTACGACGATGCTCACGCCAACGAAAAAAAAACAAAGCAGAAATGATAAAAGAAGTAAGACGTGGAGCCACAATGAGACCATGTAATTAATTAAACAATGAAGCAAGATAGATGTGTTATTCAATGGTAAAAATCCATAATACGCAAACAAGGATGCAAAAGTGAACGCCATAAAACGATTGCAAAGTGAGTTAAACTTTGTCTGAGTACAGGCGACAATTGATGAAATTAGTAACAAAAATCCATAGTCTCAGAGTTTATTACTCTGCGCAAAGGCAAAAATTTGAATCATCGAAAAAAAGTGGAGCCGCTGGAGAAAAAGAATTGCTTAAAATAGAAATTCATCGTCTTGTGTTGGGTACTGCTTACAAGCCAGAGCAGAAATCTCATCATTCATTCAATCTACCTTCTGCTATGTCATCACCCACCAATATATCTGGTTTTCCCTATGAAAACGCAATTAGTTTTACCTGGCCTGCGCCACCACCACCAATAAGATCGACGCCTTCAAGTTTGTCATCAAACTCTTTCCAGAAGGAGTAGCCTTACGAGCGTTGAGCACTATAAGCCTGAAAAGACACGTGGATAAACTTTTATTTTTCTTAGCGTAGGATTTAGGTTGTTATTTTTTAGTGTTTTTTACTTTTGTTTTGCTTGTTATAAAGTAGGTTAAATTTGCAATATGTAATCGAACTCTCTATAGCTACATATCTCTACAACAAAGCCTGGCCCAAGTATTCCATTAAGTGATTCCTTATCTTTTCTGCTGTAAAGTTTGTTCGACCAGCGCGAGCTCTTTCTAAATCTGCGATATTTACTGAGCGTGGTATCTGACGCTATTCACCAGGTATAACATCTCCGTTTTCCGTAAATTCGTCTAAAAAGCCTTGAGGTGTATATGTTTTGCTTTATTTTGTTCTTAAAAAAAATTGTGCAATGCCAGTGATGCCATAATCATAACTTTTGCTTTTTCTGGAGTCAAATTAGCTCGACTGGAAAACAAACGGAATCTGTTTATCCATATGCCAAACGCATTTTCTGTAACACGTCTGAGACGTGACAGTCTATGATTGAAAATCCGTTCTTCTTCAGACAATGTTTTTTACTGAATGACTTAATACAACGTGTATTTAATGAAAAAGCGTTGTCTGCAACAAAATGCATTGGTACTTTAGGTTGAGGCATCTCTGACAGCCAAAAAAGATCCCTTTAAGTTGGCAAGGGTTTATCAGGTGGTAAACCAATTCCATTGTTTTCTATTTGATGACTTATAACTGAATTGCGATAAACGCCTCCATCAGAGAATCTTCCTTGACAACCTAAGTCAACCATCAAAAATCGACAAAGGCCAGCAAAACAATATTGAAAAAACATTTGTAGTTGTAGAATTCCGAGTCACTATTTGTAGGATGGATAGCACCGACGTGCTTACCGTCTACGTGTCCAAAACAAATCGGATATTGCCACTGTTCTTCCGTTTTCTCAATCAGGAGTTGCCATTCCTCAGCAGTTTCAGGACTGTTCATGTAGATTGGTGGGAGGGCATCATAGATCGTCTTTGCTACGGGTACAACAAATTGCGATATGATGCTTTTGTGTACTCTATATTGATACATGAGACTGTCAGAAGATTCCCCAGTAGCTAGAATCTCAAACTGACAGCTAACTTTTTTTCTGGACTAATTGCCTTGCGGAGACGTGTCGTTTTTTTAGTTATGACAGGGCATATTATTTCAAGCACTTCCTAAATAAATATTTAACGGTCAAAGTAACTCATTCTCAGCGTAAAGCAAAGTTTGTTTACTTCTACTAATACCGTAATAAATTGAATGAGTCTTCGTTCATACGAAGATATTTTCTATATTCTTGTGCGTCTTCTATTCTCAATTCATTTAAAATTGTATGGTATGCACTGCACTGCTCTCTTTTTTGAACACAACCTTCCTCTTTCGATTCATGATTAAATATGTTGAAAGACTTAACTAATTTTGAAATAGTAAAGAAGTATTTCGAAACATTCTTGAAACACAAGTTTCAGACATATTTCAAAATAAAAATTTCAAGTGTATCTCGGCCTTAAGGACAACTACAAGAGGTGTATCGCAATAGGATTGTATCTCTCTGTAGACAAAGTAAGCGTAACTTCTATTAAAAAGATTTTGAAGATAATCTAATTTCTAATGTATGGAAAGGTGTAAGGTCCATTATCTCATTAAAACATAGTGATAAGTTTGTTCCCACCTCCCTGGAATATCAATGGTTCTGTTTCCTTCAACCCTGAACAAATTTCAAATGAATTCAAAAATTTCTTTTCCTCCATTACTGAAAAAATCCGTTCTGAAATACCCTTTGCTAAGAAACATTTTTTTAGTTTTCTTGGTAACCTCCCTCCTAGTTCTATTTTTTTTCATCCTGTTTCTCCACAAGAAGTTGCTGATTGTATTAAATCTCTTATTAACTCAATAAAAGGGACTGGTCTATATGGCATTCCCCCCGAAATTTTATCTTTCATCAATGATGAGATATCTTTCCCACTATCTGAGATTATTAATTTTATTCTTCACAACCGGTGAGTACCCGCTTAACCTCAAATATGCTAAGGTATATAATATTCATGTACAGTGGAACCTCTATTAACGGTCAACTGCATACATCGGTCACCTCCTGATAAGCGGCCTGAAAAGAAAGTCCCTGCCGAATTCATGATCAAACTCTTATAAAAAACCCTCCATACATCGGTCACCTCCAATCAACGGCCAAACGGCCACTTTCTATTGTCCCAATGTCTAATTTCACCTCTATTAACGGTCAAAAAAAATCTTTATGCAAGCCAATGAAAGGAAAAATAAAAACAATTGTTTTTTTATTTACACTAGGTATATTTCTTCATAATATATCATGTTTGAAATTTTCTACCGAGGTCAGTAGCATGTGAAAGGATCTTTTTCGTAACTTGCTCTAGCCACTTTAACGCTTTCACATGTCCCCTTGCTTGATATGTTACGGGTATTTCAAGTCCTAAACCAGCCCCACGATTTAATTTCTTTCCAGTAACAGTACATAATATGGTAGATCCAGGCAGTGAAAGGAAGTTTGAAAAAGCCTTGCTCAAACCCAGAGGAGCATGCCCTACAACATAAAACAAGGTGATGACGAGATAGAAAGACCAGGAGAAGTCGAGGATGATTTTGATATTGAACGACCAGAGTTAAAAATAAAGTCAAGTCAAGCAGCCTTATCTATTGTAGATGATTTGAACAACTTTTGTGAAACATTAGGTGATGCTGACTTAGTAAGTGCTTTGAATCTTATCACACTACGACTTGAAGCATTTAGGCTAAAAAATGTTTCACAAAAAAAAGTAACAGATTATTTCAGTAAAAAGTTGTAACATGATTGTAGATTGTACTGATAAGATACATGTATTTAAAATTTACTTGTGTTTATTTTGATCATGAATCATTCTTTGAGCCCCTCCCACCTCTCCCGACCAGACTTTTTGATAAAAAAAGGATATTCATATAAAACCTCCATACATCGGTCACCTCTAATGCAACGGCCACTAAGCTGGGTCCCCCAAAGTGGCCGCTATTAGAGGTTCCACTGTATTTAAAAAAGGCAATAAAATGGATTGCACCAAATACCGTCCTAGTAGTCTTCTGTCTAATATTGACAAAATATTTGAGAAATATTTGTATAAATGTGTATATAGTTAGTTTTCTTGAAAGTTTAAGGTTTTGTATAGTCAACAATTTGGTTTTCGAAAACGTTACTTTACTTCTCACGGGGGCGGGGCCTGAACAACTTACGCTCATTATACACCTGTGGTATTTTTATTGACCTGCAGAAGGCCTTTGATACCGTTGATCACAATAAATTATTAAATCATTATGGTATTCGAGGTGAAGCTCTTTCTTTGTTTAGGTCATATCTTTCAGGGCGACAACAATTCGTTTTGTTAATAACACCACATCAGAAAAGCTACCTGTGAATCATGGAGTGCCACAAGGCTTAGTGCTAGGTCCACTTCTCTTTCTGATAATATTAACGACCTTCATTTAGCAATAAAATTCTCAGAGGTGCATCATTTTGCGGATGATACCAATCCTCTTCACATAGTTCTCTAAAAAGTCTCACAAAAAAGGTAAATCTTGACCTGAAGTTCCTTTAGCAATGGCTTAACGCCGATATGATATCTCTTAATGCTAGTAAGACTGAATACATCATTTTCAGACATGCCAACAAGCCTTTGAATCATCCTGTGAGACTTAAGATTGATGGGAAAAGAATTTTTCACAGTGAATACATCAAGTACCTGGGTGTACTGTTAGACTCTAATCTTAGCTAGAACTCACAAATTAATATAATTGCAGTTAAAATGAAATGTGCCAATGGAGCCATGGCTAAGATTAGACACTTCGTACACGTGATTTCCTCATCTATAGTTTATCAGGCTATTTTTCTTTCCTATTCCTATTTACTATATTGCGCTTAAATTTACAGTCAACCTAATGCTTCTGTCAAAGGATTTATACACTTCAAAACTGGGCTATTCGTTTAATGTTTTTTGTCAACCGATAGACATCTGCAACCATTCTTTATGCTAATCTTGGTATACTTAAATTTTCTAATATTGTATATTAATGCATATGAATAATATTCTTTTTATCAAAAAACACTTCCTGAAGCTATTTCCTACACATATGTTATTGGCTTCACTCACCCCCGCAACTCACGAGCACATATATTTTTAGGCCATAGTCATGCTTAGAACATATTAGGAATAATGAGGATAGTATTTGTCAACAAAGTTAAGAACCTTGAGGCTGCAACAGAAAAAAATATAAATATTCTTATAAAAAACAGTATGTATATATATCCTAAAGAAGAATTTATATAAACTGTAAAAAGTAATTTTTCCGTTGTTACTGTTTTTAACACTATAGAGTGGGGTGATTCAGAGTTGTTGTCGTTATTATAAACCTAACAAAATGTAAACAAACTTAAATCAATGTTTACATCTGTTACGTTAAGATTGTTTAAAATATATTCGATTCTTAAATTCGAAAATGCTGCAATGTTATCAGGCATGGCACTTTGCACTGTTTTCTTGATACATAAAATCAAAATGATTGATTTTCTTGATTATGGGTGTGAGTCTGTAAGACAAACCATTCTTTTAATATTATGGATTAAAATATTGCCGTAGAGGGCAGCATGCAATATACTGAAATGATTTAAGTTTTTATATTTCTATTCGATTCATTAACTGTTGATTTCGAATATTTTGTGTAAAAATTTGGGAGCATTGATGTATGCATTGCATGCAATACACTTAATAGCTGATTTTTGCGGAGCTAAGCCAGCGAGCGAAGCCCATTTGCCATTTAAAATAAAATAAAATATATTTATATAAAAAAAATATTTCTTACCAAGGAACTTTAAAAGTTAGTCAGGTGTCCACTTATGACCTTTAGTCCAGTCCTGCTTATGACCTCCAGATTAAAAAGTATTTTACCTACTGGCGTATTTCAAAGAAGATATATTTTGATAAATTGTATCTATTTTGATTTTGTGTACTGGGGCTGAAGTGGCTTTTTGGCGCGAAATATGCAAATGAAATTAAGTTGAGCATGCTCTTTCATGCAAGTGGATTCATAACCATACGACACAACCAGTTTCGTAACTTTACAGCCAATTGTTGCGCAACGTTTGTCATGATGTGAAGATAACACCTGTGTTGGAAGAGTTAAATGGCGAAGTTTTATCAACAAGGCATTTTTTGACGTCAGGGTTTTCAACCCATTAGCCAAAAGATATGTCATCCAGACACCCTCTAAATGCTATGAAGTGAACGAAATAGAAAAATCCCGCGAATATAACAACGTGATCGAAGTCGAACATGGTTCCTTCACGCCACTTGTTTTCTCTGCAACAGGAGGATACGGAAGAGAATGCAAAAGATTTTACAAGAGACTTGCGGAAATGACTTCAGAAAAAGACGAAGCAAGCTATAGTGAAACTATGACATACATCAACAGAAAAGTCAACTATGCGCTGTTGAAGTCCATTATAGTATGCATCCGTGGAAGCAGATCAGTTAGAACAAAATATGATGAAGAAAATCAAATGAACTTAAGCCCACGTGCAAGTGAACAACTTGCCAACATTAACTAAAGTAGCTGCTGGTTATAAAGTGTAAATTTAAATTTATGTTATATATGTGATGATTTGCAAAGTGATTTACCCAGTCAACAGTGGTCCTGGGAAATATATATAAATTACCGTTGTATTTAAAAAAATAAATAAAAATAAATAAATTTTTTTTAAAAAATCGACCGACGTTAAAACATTCTTCGCAAGAAAGAGAAGACGAAAGAAAGGAATCGTAAGAAAAGAAAACCGCGGAGGAAAGTTTAAAGTTTTGTCATTTAAGCAGAGGAAAAATAAAATAATTAATAAGTTTATTTTTTCCTCTGTGCTTTAAAGAGAAAAAAAGAAAAAATGAACTTAGGTTTGTAGCTAACGATATTACCTTAACTTTCTTGGATAAAGAACTAATCCTCTTTTAATTTATCTTTTATATAGCTAGCTAACGAAATTTTCCAACAAACTACCGAAAACAAAAAATTTGAAGAACTTTAAATTTGCATACTGGTAAAGAACATGTTTAAAACTCCCTTTTCTTGTACCTTTCTTTGATTTGTAATTTAACTTAGCTTCGCGAAAAAACAATAGAATCATTTTTATTGTTATTGATTGATAACTGTCAAAGGCAACGCGTGTAGTTTAATGTTGTTGGCCTTATCAAATGAAAACATAACAAAGAAATCAAACTCAAAACGATGTTTATCCGTTATGTTGTAACGTTCGGATGTCATATAAAAGATGGAATTCCACGTCGTCGATTAAATTGTCATCGTAAGCTAACAAAAGATGATATCTCATATCTCTTAACCCAACCATTTTGTTTTTTCCTTCCTTTCAGGGGCGTATTCAGAGTTTTTCAAGACTTAGTCAAAATATTGCTGCGCAGCAGCAATATTTGGAATAAGGCTTGATTTTACCAGCTGGGGGTCTTGGGGGCGCTGTAAGCCCCCCCAAGTGGGGTCTGGGGCAAAGCCCCAGAAGCTTTCGCTAATTCGAGCTTTACGGGTACAAAAATCGCCGAAAATTGTCTTTCGATTCATCTAGTTATCATTAAAATTGACGAAAAGAAACGAACATTTTTTATAAGAAACAACTCTCCGTCTTACACGTTTTTTTATAAGAAACCTAAGCATTTGGTTGAGTCTGGAATTTCTTAAAATTTCGATAATTTGAGCCTGAAATGTTTCTTAATTTTCCTTATTTGAGCATAAAAAGTTTCTTAAAAATGTAGAACTTAAACTGTTTATCAATCAAAAACAACAACAACAGAGATTAACAGGGATTAACTACAATAAAGTGAGACAATTGTGAATGTATTTCAATATTTATAAACTCTTGCTGTTTCTGCCAATATCAGGCTTCATCAGCATGACTAGGTGAGTCAAATGATTACACCAGCCATGGACAGCACAAAAAACACAAACATAACAAAAACAATAACCAATTACATGGAAAAATAGGGTTATGAAAAAGTTAGCCTTCGGTTGCTCATTGTATACCGATCTAACAGCATCTATGTTAGGCATGATTTCCTTATGGATGTACATGAGCGCAATTCCATTTAAACGATCCTGAACCATGGTGCTCCTAGTGTAGTCTTAAGGTCTACGTAAAGAAGAAAAGGACCGTTAACATTCACAGGATGTGACGGTAAAGTGGCTAAAATTCTTAATGCTACCTTGATGGTTTCAAAGCCATCAAATTTGACAGCTTTTATCATAATCAGACCAATATTGTTGCCATAACTTTATTTCACCCTCTATAGTGCGAGACGATTTGGCAAATCATTCCTATAAAATTCAGCAAATTATTATTAATTTTTCTTTTTATAACTGTTGACAAGGCAAGTATTAACAAAAAAGGCGACCATGTCTTGGGGGTACAGTTGTTGATTGTTTCTGCTTTAACTGCCTCCTCGGGAGAAAGAGTCATGTCACAAACAATATGGGACATCTGAATAAACTTTTTTTAGATATATATAAAAATATTTTCCCTTTGGTTTTTAAAAGCAAATTGAAAACATGGATGTTTGGAATAAAAAGAAAGATGCGAGAAAAGTTATATGGATGTCAAGATTCTCAAAACAATGATTCTGAGCTGTATAGACAGTCTCCTAATGGATTGGATGTAAAAATAATATATTTTTTACCATGACTTTCCACTCAACAAACTTTGTTTCCTATTAGCCATTTGAAGAGTTGTTTATTTAAATCACCGACCTTACTTATCCAGATGTTTAGTTCTTGCTTCTTAGAACAACACAAATATTAGTTGAGAAAGAACTCCTCCACAATGACGAAAAATCTGTTCAATGAGCTCATATTACAAAAACAAATAGCCAGCTAGCTATAGCTAATACCTCAACAACTAGCTTTTCGTAGCTAATACTGAAAACCTTCAAAATAAGTTAAGGTGTTTTGGAGAGTAGACAAAAAAAAACTTCTCATCTTAAAGCAATAATTCCTTCTTTTATCTTCACACCTCGCCTTATGGAATGTAGCTATATAGCTAATAATAATAATAATAATAATAATAATAATAATAATAATAATAATAATAATAATAATAATAATAATAATAATAATAATAATAATAATAATAATAATAAATATTTAAAGTGGCTAGCCCAGAAAATCACAAAAACCTATAGTTAGTGGATTGTTTCCACTGACTGGGGGCCACTAGAACAAAAAAGAAACAAAAAATGATAAACCTTAGACTGCCTCAGCTCAATCAAACATAGTAACATTTATAATCTGTGAAAATTGAAAAGAAAAAGAATAAAAAACAAAAATTAAAAAGTGAAAAAGTGATCCCCATTAGAATTTGCCAAATACATAAGAGATGGAAGTCTTAAACGAAAGCAGACTTCCATCACAGGTCACTTGGTCTGGAAGATTATTCCACACTTTTGCAGCTCTAAATGGGAAGGCTTTTTTGCCAAATTCCGTGTTGACCAAGGGAAGTGTGAACCTGTTTTTTGAAGCTCCTCTTGTTTGATGATTATGACAGTTTTTTGTCAAAAAGAATTTTGAGCGCATGTAATCAGGAGCAATGTGATTCATGGCTTTGAAAACTAATATGGCATCGTTTTTGATGAGTAAATTATTCATTGAATATTCCCTCTCTTTCCCAAGAAAGGTACGGACATTCTCGTCCCCAGAGCTCTTTGAGATTGAGTTTATCAAAGAGCTCTGGGGTCGAGAATGAGGTACGGACACATTTTAATCGTTTTTCTAGTTTTCCCAATCTACCTTGGGTGGCACAAGCCCATGCCGAGGAGCAGTTGAAATATGGCATGACAAGTGCATTAATTAAAAGGTTTTTTGTGTGAGGTGTTAAACAGGATGCAATGGTTCTAATTTTAGAATATTTAATTAGTATTTTTCTATTTATGTCATTAATGTGCTCTTCCCATTGCATTTTTTGATCAAATGTTACCCCAAGATATTTAACCTTTTCGCTCCACTTCAAAGGAATACCCATATAGTTGATAGTTTTGTTCTCAACTTTTTTTAACTGGCTGTGGTTGCCGAAAAAGATTGTTTCAGTTTTGTCCGTATTAATAGTCATTTTGTTATTATTCAGCAAGAGGTCGACTTGCGAAAGTTCTAACTCGACCTGGGAGACAAGGGTATCCAAGTTTTTATGGGACGAAATAATTATTGTATCATCTGCATATAGATGGTGGTAGTTTGAATTGATGACAGATTTTAAGTCATCAATATACAAAAGAAAGAGCAGGGTCCCAACACAGATCCCTGCGGCACCCCAAAAGCGTCTTCATGAAGCAGATCTGATCCTTTGTCGTTTACAAGAGTCAGCTGCATTCGGCCCGTTAAGTAGGACTCGAACCAGTCAAAGGCAGCATCTCTGATGCCAAAATACCATAGTTTTTTTAACAAAATTTTATGATCAACAGTGTCAAAAGCTTTTTTAAGGTCAATGAGCACAGCACAAACAAAGTTATGTTGGTCGAGCTCAGTAAGAATAAAATCAGAGACATCGACTACTGCAGTTTCTGTGGAAAAGAGTTTTCGAAATCCGGACTGTCTGTCATTCAGGAAGTTGTGCTCAGAAATAAAATGAGACATTTGCTCATGCACTAACTTTTCAAAAAATTTCATAGGAATTGGCAAAATGGAGATAGGCCAATAATTAGTAGGATCTGTTTTATTGCCACTTTTAAAAATAGGCGAGACCCTTTTAGTCTTCCAACATTTAGGTACATAACCAGTAAATAAAGATTTGTTGAAAAGACTTGATAAATAAATACTTAAAACTGACGAACCTGCTTTTAGCAGTCGTGAACCAATTCCGTCCAAGCCTGTAGCTTTATTAAGTTTTAGTGAACTAATTATTTTTTCGACACTTTTGGTCTCAATACGAGCCCACCGAAAATCGTGTCCGCTAACAGGTGGATTAACATTAGTAGTGTCAGAAGAAAATTTAGAGGCTAGTTTGGCACCAACACTGACAAAAAATGAATTGAATGTGTTGGAAATTTCTTTTGGGTGAGAAGTTTCTGTACCATCGTTTGCCTGACTTATCAGGAACCAGTTTTTTTAGGGTTTTCCAAAGTTGTTTTGGCCGTTTTTTGAAAGTCCTGCAAAACGTCATTATAGTACTCGTTTTTGAGTCGATTTTTGAGACCTATTACCTGGTTCCTTTTTTGTTTGAAAGCTTCCCAGTCTATTATGGATTTTGTTTTTGATGCTTTCCGTTTTAAGAAGTCTCTTTCTTTGATGGCTATTATTAATTCATCAGTGACCCATGCCTCAACACGGCCAGAAAATCTATGTGTTTTGAAAGGGGCATGTTTGTCAGCCACTGTTTTAACATTTTTATTCAGTTTCTCACATGCTTCATCAAGGTCATCATAATTATTAAAATATGACCAGTCTAAATTCCTGAGGTCCTTCAGAAAAGCCTCTTCACTGACCTTAGCTAGTGTAGGGGGTCCTTCGGTACACACTTTACGGTCAAACTCTCATAAAAAATATTATACACAATTTTGATTATGACGTCACAACTTTTCGTCACGCCTCATTGCACAAAATTCCACTTTGCATAAAAATCTATTGATATGCATGAAAAATCCCCCTGTCATGCGGTGTTGAGTCATGCATATCAATGGTAAGTCCCTAACAAATGCGCAAGTGGAGCAGAGGGAAATTGAGCAAATACCAGAGCACCCATTTTTCAAAAAATCGTGTATATAACAAAAGATAAGTTGGTTTAAGAATGCCATCAGTAAACTATATAGCACCGTGTCGGCACCAGTGACAGCAACTCGCGACGCTCTTGCCGATCGACTACAGAGTGTGCGGGATACCGTTGCATTCTATTACAAAAAGGCGAGGGAACAAATTTCGGGAGGTACAACGCTTCACGATGAGATTGAACAGGAGGCAATGGAGGACTACACGGAGGATATTAAATATCAAGGCCCCGAGGACGATATCCATATGTTGGAGGATGGAAATAGGATCAAGACATGGAGGTTCAACAAGCATCTAAACCAACCTCTAAAGGACGCGATTGTGCAAAAAATCACACCATATATAGAAATGCGCGTTAAAGTTGTGTACAGCTTCAGCTGTGATATCTACCAGGGTGGGGGCGATGTGTCTGAGAACCACAAAACCAAGAGCTCGGGGTCGCTGTCAAGTATAGCGGAAATCGAAGCGTTCGTAGAAGAATGCGAGATGAAGCGTCTCGATCTGGAGGATCACGAGTTCTGGACCAGGGCCTATTTACCACCAACTAGAACCACCGAGACCCCGGGGGCATATGAAGGCAAAATTGTCTTTGATCACGTACAGATCAAGGTGATAAGTACGCGTGAACCCCTCTTGGGATGCGGCCCTCTTCCGAGTTGGTTGCGAAACAAGAGGTGCATCTACGCCATGGATGGTGAGGATGCCAGAACGGACAACCTATGCTTCTGGAGATGTCTTGCGGTAAAGGAGAGGGTAGATGAGTACGGGGAACGGAACGTCTAACAAAGACAGCTCTCACCTTAGCTCGAGAGTACTACGGGGACCCCAAGCTTAAGCGTAAGGACGTCAGGCCTACCAGGCTGGTGGATTTGGAGGGGGTTGCCAAGCAATTCAAGCTCAACATTAGGGTATTTGAACCCAAGACAAACTCCGATAAAGCACCATGGCGACTCGCCTATGGTCAAAGTCAACACAAAAAGGGTTTTGACACTATCAATCTTGGTATGCTGGACGGGCACTGTTTCTACATCAAAGATTTGGACGTGCTAGCCCAACAAAAATGGGAATGTGATATATGCAAACAACTGTTTACCAAAAGCAACCACCTATCACGGCATAAAAGGAACGAATGCGAGGGTGTCAAGGACGATCATTTGCAAGGGGGGGAAGGTTAAACGTATACCGGGCAGGGCCGAGAAGGTCTTTTACGATGAGGGGTATAGTTATGATGCCTCAAAATGGCTAGAATACATATCAAAGCAAAACGGAAGACATATTCATCATGCCTTATGCGGTCATGGCGGTGAACGTGTTATCCGTGAGGGTAAAAAAGAATGGAAAGTAGATGGGTATGAACCTATCACAAAAACTGTTTACGAGTACAACGGCTGTAGGTGGCACGGATGTCCCTGCTTGTCTGAGGGAAGCAAAGCGGACAAGGCTCATTACGCTGCAACCCAGTCTAAGAAAAGGATGATAGAGGAACAGGGGTACAACCTCGTCACGGCCTGGGAATGTGAGAAACCGCCCAAAATCAAGAGGTACTTCCGGAAGGAGTTCAGACCATATCGCCATTACCTAGTATTTGACTTTGAGGCCCTATTATCACCTTTAAATAACCAGCAAACCTCTGATCTAACATACCTTTCTAGACATGTTCCAATAAGTCTTGCTATTGCCGATAGTTTGAATAGTCGCCCGACGTTCATCGAGCACGAAAATCCCAAGATCTTGGTTAAACAGTTTGTGGAGGAGTTGGAAAAGAGGCATACCCTGATTGTGAAAGAGGTCGAGGGAATGTACCAGAAGCCCGACGACTTTGACATGCTTTCGATAAAGAACCGGGAGTTGTGGGATGAGTGGGTAAATCAGGTCGCTGTAATAGGTTTTAATTCTGGCAAGTACGACATCAACCTAATCAAGCGGTATTTTGTCGAAGAGATCGCGCAAGATGATAAGATCAAGGTGGCTAAAAAAGATAACGACTACATGTTCCTTACTACCTCAAAGTTCAAATTTCTCGACATCAAAAATTTTCTTGCTCCTGGTCTAAGCTATGACGGTTGGTGCAAGTCATTGGAATGTAAGCTGCAAAAGCTCGTGTTTCCATATGAATGGTTGACGGGTCACGAGAAGTTGAGCCATGTTGGACCTGTCGCGCACGAGGATTTTTATAGCCGGCTGGGTGGGAAAAACACACTATCCCGCGAAGAGTACGAGACATTCTGCGCCGAGTTTTACAAACGAGGCTGCGTCACCATGATGGACTGGTTACGTGAGTACAACCTAGCCGATGTGGAACCATTCATTGAGGCCGTGGATAAGACGAGGCGGCAGTATTACGATGACGAGATAGATATTTTGAAGGACGCTGTCAGTATTCCGGGTGTATCAATGCGGTACGTGTTGAACAAGTCTTTACGGTCGAACCCAAAGTTAGAGCTATACGCCCCAGGAGACCCATGCAGGCATAGGTGTAAGGACTCTTGTTATAGCAAGACTTGTAAGGCCTGCAGGGAGGTACGGATAGCATGTGAAAAATGTACGAAGAATGAAGCCTACGACCTTTTGCGGACGGGAATGGTGGGTGGCCCTGCAATCGTATTCTGTAGATACCACGAACGAGACGTGACGGGTATCAGATCTCACGTGTACGGTGAACCCCGCAAGTGTAGGACCATTCTAGGGTATGATGCAAACATGCTCTACCCAAGTACCCTGATGCAAGACTTTCCTTGTGGGAAGGAACAGTTGATCAAGGTGGCCACACCGACATCGGCACATAACTTAGAGCTACTGGCGCGGGGTGTGATGGATGGATTGTTGTTTGGGTTTGCCCAGGTTGATATCAAGGTACCCGAGTATCTGCGTGACAAATTCAGCGAAATGGCTCCCCTGTTTGTCGTTAAAGAGATATCTGATGATCAAGTCCCTGAGCACATGCACGAGTACCTGAAAGCTACGGGTCGCAAGCGTGTACCTGGAACACGTAAGCTTTTGGGGTTGCTGGGCACCAAAAAGATCTTACTGTATACCCCTGTGCTAAAATTACCATTACCATTCTTTGATAACCTCCGGGGGTACCCGAGCATCCTCTGGAATAAGCATCAATTCCTCCGACACGAAGCTACGATCAGGGCCATCCTTCAAATAGTACAAAATATGACTACCTGCTACTATTTTATCCAACCTGTAAGTATGTTTGCTGTAAAAAGCGTCGGTGGCGCGTCTTTTAGAGTCATTATGCTCCTCTCCTGGTTGTAGCAGATAGAGATAAAGACCATCCTCGGGTAGGGGTTTTTCTTCAGGGTATTCTTGACTTTTTGCAAGCGGGACATCATCGAGTTTAATAGCCTTGTTAGGTTTTAGGCCGATCATGGCAGTCTTTGTATTGTTGAGATTTTTTACGATAGTGTACAGGTGTTTCACCCATATGCTACTAGGCTCCCCGGATACCAACTCCTGTGCATCCTGGGGCTTGAACAGCCATTCGGCAAGTACCTTGTTGTAGCTTTCTACAAAGGCTGCAAACGTATGATGGTACTTGGTGGTGGCTCGTTTTATTTCCACACCCTTGCCTTCCAGTAATTTTGTTACATCTGATTTGAATTCACAGCCATTATCACATTGAAAAATCTTAGGGTATCGTAAAGGTCCCGCTTTATAAATATCCTTCAACATATCCGCCACCTCGCTGGCTTTTTTCGTTTTTAGAGGTCTGGCTACCTTGTACCTTGAGGCCACGTCAATGCCTGTCAGGATGTACTTGTACGTATTGCCATACAGCTTGTCATGGGGCATGTACAGTAAATCAAACTGATGCATCTCATTGGGTGCTGTAATGGTGAAATGGGGGTAATCAATACGTTTTGGGCCCTTGATGTGTCTCAGCCACAAGAGTTGATGGGATAGCCAGTGGGTAACCCTCTTTTTGGATAGACCGCTCTCTTTCGCAAGCAGTCTGATAGCTTTCCGTCCGACCCACAGATGTTCCGGGGTATAGTAGATATTGCTCAGCTTTTCTGCCTCTTCTTCGGTAACAACGTGCGTTTTTGACATGTCTTTATTATACATGTTAAAAAAACGCGTTCTTACAGATATTTATAGACAACGAAGCCCAGCAGAGATAGGGAGCCAAGGATGAATGTGACTTCACCATCCTGTTGTTGTTTTGAAGGCGTGTAAAAATCTTTCAATTGTGGGGTCCCCTTTTCTGAAGCAATGTAGTATTTATAGAGGTCGTCATCGAGCTCGCGAAGGCTCTTCCCTGCCTTTATTTGCATCTCCCTTTGCTCGTTAAACCAATCCAATTTAGCCTGTCAGTCTCTTATCCATTGGGCTTGAGCTGCATTGAGCTTTTCAACGGCCTCGTCATGCCTTTTCCGTTCCGCGTCCCGAAAGCTTGCTGAACAAATAATTTGATCCCGAAAATGCTAGGGCGTTTATAACCGCCCCTGCTACCAGTACAGCGATAGTAGCCATTTATTGTTTGCCCTTACACTCCTTGCATTCTTTACACCTGGATCTCACTCTTTGATGGGGGCATATTTGACTACCTTTGCACTCCTTACAATAGGCCCTCTGTTTTTCATGGGGGCATATTTGACTGCCTTTGCACTCCTTACAATAGGCCCTATTTTTTTCATGTTCGCAGATTTGACTGCCTTTGCAGTCTTTGCACCGGGCCCTCTGTTTTTCATGTTCGCAGATTTGACTGCCCCTGCACTCCTTGCACTGGGCCCTCTGTTTTTCATGTTCACAGATTTGACTACCCTTGCGGTCTTTGCAGTCTTTGCAGCAAGCCCTCTGTTTTTCATGCTCGCATATCTGACTGCCTTTACATTCCTTACAATAGGCCCTCCTTTTTTGATGCTGACAGATTTCACTTCCCCCGCAATCCCTACATTGGGATCTCAGCCTTTGATGGTGGCATATTTCACTTCCCCCGCATTCTTTACATATTGATCTCCGCCTACCATGGGGGCACCTATTGCGTTTCTTTGACGCCTTGCAGACATCGAGGCATTTGATGCATGTCTTTGTCAATTGACCATTTTTCACCACCTTGAATGCATCTGGTAAAAGACTCCTTTTACAATTTGAACAGCTCTTGTTTTCTTCCATATTGTTTGTATTTGCCCTCGGGAGGGCAAATACAAATTGTGGTCTCTAGTACTCCACGGAATGATAACGCCCATTTAGGATGTTTAATTGAGCATCCATCAGCAGATATACGTAGCATCGTATATCCCCAGTTCCGTCGGCTTTTTTGGTCATGTGCAACGTTATCCCGTCGCTAAGTCTCTGCAGAGGTCTCCCGCTACCATGTAGCGTAGCGTCGGGAGATGCTCTGAAATCAACAAATAGCGCATACCTTTCATTAAAGAACTGGCCAATCGTTACATTCGAGTCATGGCTCCCGAAGAGATTGACGACCTGCTCCAGATGATCCTTGGGAAGCATGGCATGACTATACAGTTCGTTAGGTTCACCTTCCACCGTTATTGATATCTTTTCAATCTTGGGATTGTAGAAGACTTCATTTACACCAGCATAGGCCTTCACTTTCCCGGGGTCTATAAAGATTAGCAAGACACCTTTCAATGATTTAGCAGGGGTATCGATTTGGAGGTTATAGCTCGTATCAGCTTTTTTCATGGTTTTCACCACCTTGCTTCTTAATATCCTTTCGTAGGGCAAGGCGAGACGTGTATACCTTGACATCATGGCACTTGCGAGACCTTCATGGATGATCTTGTCAAATTCCAGTTTGATATTGGTTATCTTGTACGCAGCATCTGCTGCCTTGGCTGCCGTAGATCCCACGGCTGCTGTCCCTGTATCCCCTGGTGAGTTCAAACATTTTACCCAATGGGATGCAAAAAGTGTTGCTATACGCCGCCGCGATGGCTTTCTCCTCATCTGTCCCAACGTACTCAGTAGCCTTGACCTGCAGGGCTCTGATGGTCCCATCGTTGGGGTTGATTCCCTCTAGGATTAGGTTGTTGTCCCTATCAAATTTTGGTAACCAGAGGTCCCTGTACACTGCCAGGATGTTATAATCAGATATATTCTGTACCTCGTTGCCATCCAAAGTAACTCGCAGATTTCTCACCAGGCTTTTGCCGATATTGCTGACTAGGGTACGCTTCGTATTGGTTCCCGTCAATGTCAGGTCAAATAAGAGCCTGAGACTACCGGGGAAAATGACATCGTTCTGCCCCATATTGGGTATATCAACGTAGAGGTCTTCATTTTGATTGATCGTTGATGGGATATGCGATATTTGAACGCGCTGCTTTCTGCCTTTGATACCGAAGAGCTGCTTCATTTCCGCGTAGGGGTCTAGGGTTGTTCCAAAGCCACTCATTTATTATATAGGAAAAATCTTAAATAAAGATGCCAACTAATCCAATATTTGATTACGATCTTCCGGATGAGGGCGGGAGGGATGATAAACCCGATGATACTACGTCAAAACTCCCATCAACACCGGGACCTTCAACCCAAGGGGAACAACAGGGCGTCGCGGGACATGGGCTTTCAGACCAAAGGCAACAATTGTTAAGGGGTAAGGTCGACGACCTCTACGAACGTTTTGAGGAGAGGCTGGGTAGGCCTATTGCGATACCCTACGACGAGTTTAGGTTGGAGGGGAAACGTCTTTTTTTCAACGAGATAGACCTTACACCATTAATTACAAAGGATAAGGGTGGGCTGCGAGCTGCCGGTGAAATGATCAAAAAATTAAAGGCAGATCTCGTGCGAGCCCTGGGTTTTACCGACTATACTACATCCAACAAAGGTAGTAAGGTAAGGGCCCAGACACTCCTGCAAAAGTTCGACCACCTCGATGAGAAGCTCGAGGAGAAGGGTGATGATATTGAGATGATTCCCTTACTGGAGAATGTCCTAGACGAGACGGAAAGACTTATCGAAGATACTTCGTTTGGTGGTGATGATCAAGATATCACTGAACGTGAAAGAAGAGGGTTTAACCTCGAACTTCAGACAGTAAGGGGTCACTTAAAAAACTTGAAAAGTAAGATGATTTTATACGACAGCGAGATTGGTAAGGCTGAGGCTAAGGTGAAACAACTCGAGGCACAGAAAGCCGGGGCAACCGAGGGACAAAGGGCCAACCTCGAGAGGGATATCGCTAAGCTTGAGGAAGAGATTGAAAATCTCCACGATAAGGCAGAGGCCGCGCGAGAAGCACACGGCCTATTATCCTCAGGCATCCACAGCCAGCTAAAGGCCATCAAGGAAACCCTGATGAAAATCGCTGGGGATGACACGTCTCTGCTTGAGAAGCTAAAAAACCTCTTCAAGGAGCAGGGTATAACCATAGCGAGCATAGTCTCCGCTATTGGTCTATTAATAAGCACCATCGTGCTTGCGGCTACGGGAGGGGGTGCCGCGGCGGGTGCTGCAGGAGGAAGTGCCGCAGGGAAGGGGTTTGTAGAGAAGCAGCTTGAGTGACTGGGGAAATTTTTAAAGTACCTGGCAGGTAAGGCAGGTGTTGCACTGCCGGGGATTATCGGTACGGTTGTCTCGTTCTTTTTGAGGGTAGCGGCAACCGTTGTGGAATATGTAGCAAAACATCTGTATATGGCAATAGCGGCCGCCGCTGGGTTTGTCGTGTTCTATGTTAGGGGGGTCTAATTATTTTTTAACCATATATAGGCAATGATGATCCCCACCCCTGTCGTGATTAATGCGGCCTTCGTATCCTCATGCTGGTTTTGCGGGGGTTGTTCGGGAGGCTGCTTGGGAGGAGTAACATGTTTGGGAGGTAGTTTGATATCTACCACATGTCTGATGGTATGCTCGGTATGCCTAAGGGGTGTGGTATGTATAGGTGTTTTGGTAATATGCTTGGGGGGCGTGGTATGTGTAGGTATTTTGATAGTATGCTTGAGGGGTGTGGCAGCCGCATGCCTGACAATAGGCTTGTTGTTCACATCAACCTGGGTACCAATATTGACATTTGCGGGTGCTATTAGTATGTTGTTATTATACCCAACAATCTTGCCTATGTGGAGGTTCATGTCGGAAGGCAGCATATAGACGCTGGGCATGACGGCAAAATTCACTGGGGTTCGGGCATATTTGAGCACTTTTTGAAATTGGCTTATGTCATGCCCTACATTTTCCTGACGTTGCACCATGGCTTCGAATTTTTGCAATAGGATTTGCCTTGCCGTGTAGTTGTCCGCACCAGACCCGAGCAGGGATGCCTTGGCCCACGCTTGGGACCCCAGTAGCAAGATCACGTAAACCCTGATGCTCTCACTCAGCTTGGTTAGACCTTCCGATGTTAGACCTTGACTTGTGGGGGTAATGAACTTGGCCCAATCGCCATCAACCTGGGGCCACCATCTACCATTGGTGAGCGAGGCACCTACTGCCTTAAACTTGTATATGCCATTGGGATCCGCGCCATACTCGCGGCATACCCGCGCATACCCAGAGGTTGAATAAGGATTCCCATATCGTGAGAACCCATCGTCATATGGCATGGGTACTTTCATCCTTGCTAGTATGCGACGCATGTGGTAATAGACATGAAATTTAAAGATGGAGTTGACAAGGGGTACGGAGCCCGCTAGGTGCTTAGTAGATATGCCTAATGCAGTACTCGTACAGTGGGTAGCAAAATTGACCTGCACGTTCCAGTAGTCCAAGGCCTGTCCTGTCCAGCCCACCCTGACAGGGTCATTCAGCAGATTGGTGGGGATTTTTATGGGGTACTTGGTAAATTCCGGGAATACTACAGAGATATGGGACTCCGTACTCACGTACAGATCCTGGTGCTCCAGGCTGGTTACGATAAGTGGCCATTCACCCCTGTTGGAATTGTACTTTGCCCTAGGGTTGTACGAGTAGATATTCATTCCTTTTCTTCTAACAAGAAAAGGATGAAGCAACTCTACATCACCGATATATATAAGGCTACGATATTTGAAGACTACCTGGGACAGGATAGTAGAATTGCCCTTAGATCGTTAAGTATTAGGCCTGCGTGGCTGAACCTTTATAGTGACAATGAATTTGTCATTCGTAAAATAGGGCCTGATCAGAGGGAAATTAGGAATGAAATCATGAACGGCCTGTATAGGATCGAGGATTTGGCGGCTATCGTGAATAGTCAGGCACAGGAGAGGATTAAGCTGTTTGTTCTGAAAAATGGGCTCTGCAGGCTACGTGTCAGTGACGGGTACACAGTGGTTATTCATCGACAGCTGCAGGAGCTCTTGGGCCTACCCTACGATCCTAGTAAAAAATATTACATGAAGGGTGATTATGATGCATATTATAAGACTGACGTCTATATTCGGCTACGACTCGTTTGTCCTCAATTGGATGAAGACGATTGCCTACTTGAGGGCAAAAAGTCTAAAATTCTCGCCTTATTACCTACTAAGGAATTAAACGCTTGGGGAGACATGATGACCTGGAGTTTTGACACTCCGATATACCTTCCGTTGAAGGGTAGTACGGATCGTCTCGAGTTCATGCTGACAGATGAGTTCCATCATGATAAAAATGTGGCCTTCACCGGGCTAACGCTGCATTTATTGGTAGAATAAATAAATGGCTGATATAAGCAAACTGTACCCCAGCTTGCCGAGCGCACCCGCTGATGAACCTGATGAGGGTCAGAAATATAGACTTGGTGAGGTTGGTGAGATTGAAAAGTATTTTAGAAGCGAGATTAAGGAGAGGGATAAATTGGCAAAAAAAATTAAAATGCACGGGACCTGGATTCGATACTGCGATCACGGGCTACTTGGCATCAGTGTAATCACAAGTGGTATCGGTATTGGAACTCTATTATCCGGAATGGGTGTACCACTAGAAGTGGCAATGGGTGGCCTGACCGTGACTGTAGGGGTAGGGCAGGCGGGTCTTAGGACCGCTGGAAAAAAAATGGGCGTCAAGTCTAAGAAGCATGAGAATATAAGACTGCTAGCGGAATCAAAGCTGAACTCCATTATTGATCTCATCTCAATGGCGGTTGAAAATGGCGTGATCGATAAATATGAATTCAATATGATCGTGAAGGAGAAGCAGAATTATATGATGTTAAAAGAACAAATGCGGCAACGTTTCAACCGTGTCGTAAACGCCCTCAATGAGGAGGAGCGGGCTCAGCTGGTGGCGAAAGGTAGGCAAGAGGCACACGAAGAAATTTTAAAAAACGTAAGATCTGTACAGTATGCAAGTACTACTTAGAGCCCCCACCTAAGTATAGGCCCTAATTTTTATATATTTTATAGGCCTTTTGTGGGGCCTATAAAATATATGTTTTTTTAATCCTCACTCAACAGTGATTCCTTTTTGAAGTCCTTATATAGACATTCCGTAATATGTACCTGAGGGTAGTAGTTTTTGCCTTGCATGTACACCGATGAAATAGCCAGGATGGCACTGGCTTGGCAGGGATCATCATAAGGTATCGTCATACCATGGAATTTAGTCGTGATTGCATCCTTGTAGTATTTGAGCTTGGCATTCACGTAACGGTCCTTTTTGACCGGCTCCGTCGTCAATTGCTCCGAGATCAGCTCTGATATTTTATCCCAAATTTGGCGATACTTTGCAATCCAGTCGGGGTACTCCTCGAAATCAAGACTCATCGCTGGTACTGCATTGGCGTTGTACCGGGTCACCCCATGCGCGGACCAGATTTTTGGTGTCTTTACTCTGAGAGCTACCACAAGGTCTTGTGTATGGTATCCTACTATATGCCGTTGATCCTTACCTCCATTGGCAGGGATAGCATCCGATACTGTCAGGCAGTTCACATTGATATCGTTGATGTCTGCAAAGGTAGTCGCAAATGAGTAGAATAATTTAGGATTTACAATTTCATTCTCAAATATCATATTGCTTTATTGTAATTTAAACAACCTCGGAGGATTGCATGTCATTGTACATACGCAGCCACCCCCGTTATACGTGATGTATTCCTGGTAGCAGTACCAGCATAGCTTGCTACCACTTACCTCAAACCTTTGGCCGCATCTACATCTGTCATATTCATCTAGCATACGTTCACAGTCCTTACATTGTTCCATTTATCTTACAGCAAAAGCTGTAAGATAACCTTGACCTTAGGCCCACAACTTTTCAAGATCTTCCTTTTCATCCTCTGAAAAACACCAATCGATAACCCTATCTGGATGCCAGGCTACCGGTGCTAGCTCGTCCTTAATTCTAGCCTTTCCCGCTTTCCTTTGATGGTAGGCCCCGAGTAGTTCGGGCTCATCTTCAGAAACTCTGGGGCACATGCCCTGGGTAACAAACCAGTCCGGCACGCATTTGAATAGATGGGGATGCTTTTCAACGGCCTCATTACACATGTCCTGCGTTTTGAACCGGTCGGGTATATACATGAACAACCAGGGATCTTTTTCAAAGGCCTTGCTGCACATGTCCTGCGTCTTGAAACCGCCGGGGATATAGGGGAGAAAAAGGGACTCCCCCTCAGCAGCTTTGTTGCATATGTCCTGTGTCATGAATTGATCCGGCACCCAGACTAGTGTATGAGGATTTTTTTCAACTACCCTGCTACACATGTCTTGTGTCTTGAAATGGTCCGGTATGTGCCTGAACAGAGGGGGATATTTTTCAATGGCCTTACTGTACATGTCCTGCGCCTTGAACCGATCCGGCACATACTCGAGCGCCGGGGGATGTTTTTTAACAGCCTTGTTGCACATGTCTTGTGTCTTGAAATGGTCCGGTATGTGCCTGAACAGATGGGGATATTTTTCAATGGCCTTACTGTACATGTCCTGCGTCTTGAACCAATCCGGCACACATCCTAGTAGATAGTACTCACCTTCAAAAACCCTATTGTGTAGGGTATATTCGAATATATAGTACTCCTTTTTAACGGCCCTATTGCACATGCCCTGCGTCTTGAACCGGTCTGGTACATGTACGAACAAAATGGGGTCCTTTTCAACAGCCCTGTTACACATGTCCTGTGTTTTGAACCTGTAGGGGACATACCTGATCTCATTGGGATTTTTTTCAACAGCTCTGTTGAATAGGTCCTGCTTATACCCGGTCAGATCGGCAAGAGCGTCGCGAGTTGCTGTCACTGGTGCCGACACGGTGCTATATAGTTTACTGATGGCATTCTTAAACCAACTCATCTTTTGTTATATACACGATTTTTTGAAAAATGGGTGCTCTGGTATTTGCTCAATTTCCCTCTGCTCCACTTGCGCATTTGTTAGGGACTTACCATTGATATGCATGACTCAACACCGCATGATAGGAGGATTTTTCATGCATATCAATAGATTTTTATGCAAAGTGGAATTTTGTGCAATGAGGCGTGACGAAAAGTTGTGACGTCATAATCAAAATTGTGTATAATATTTTTTATGAGAGTTTGACCGTAAAGTGTGTACCGAAGGACCCCCTACACTAGCTACCTTTGCTGCTTGTTATACCCCATTCACACCTAGCAAAACTGGTTTTACTTCAACTGGTAAAGTACACCAAAAGGTTTTTTTCTGGAATAACAACAACCTAATTCGTATATGAGTTCAATTACATTCAATCCTTAATCACACGATGACCTATTTTTTCTTGTTTGGCGCTTCTTCTACAGTGCAAATTATAACGTAATTGCACTCTGCGGAGTGCAATTATTTCTTATTTGCACCTAGAATCTTAACTGCACTCTTTAAGGAGCGCCGATAATTTAAAAAATATATATGATGTTATAAATTCGAACTCAACTCATTATGTTTTTAATTCGAACTCAACTCATTATGTTTTTTATTTTTTTCTAAATGGAACATCCTGTTATTGTTAATCATGATTATGATTAATAATAAAAAAGCCCATAAAACAATAAGGTAATAAAAAGGTCATAAAACAATAAGGCTCATTAAATCTGAACAAGAGAAATAAAAACATTTGATATAGAAAAAAAAAAAATTTCTAAAGCGGGAGAATAAGTAAACATATTTCATAGTTTTAATTTTGTGTTGTGATAAGATTATATTTTTACTGTTGTATATGTTTACTTGTCGTTTAAAATAATTACTGTTGCTTTTGGATTCATACCCATAAATATTTATTTTCTCGCGTTTTATGATAAGTCAAAAAAAGATATCTTTACAATGAATCGAACTAATTATAAATCGGGTAATAAAAAAATCAAAACATTGAAATTGACATCCTGTGCTACTCTTACAAAAATAGTTCATTGTGTGATTAGCTCGTAATCGAACGTTTACTCGTGCAATTGGAAATAATCGAACTCGTAATTTTTTTGCTTTTTAAATTTATCCTCGTCCTAACGGACTCGGAAAATTAAAAGCAAAAAAAAATACTCGTTTGATTATTTCCTAATTGCACTCGTAAACGTGCGATTACATGTACTTATATTTTGCTCCATTTATCTTCTTATGTGTAAACAACTTTGAGATAAAACACGAATAAAACAGCCTCGACATGTTGTTTTTTATAAATAGGTTTCATTAAAACAGGTTTTATAAAACCACATTAAAACATGTTTTAACTTTAGGTGTAAATGGGGTATTAATTATTTTTAAATTAAAATCGCAACACACATGGTAAATTTTCCCGCTTAAAATTAAAACCCACTGGGAATGAAGTTGACACTTCAGTGCTGTAATTGTTAATTATTGCGTAATTTAACGCGTTTGAAACGAAGATAATGCTATCTTTAGATAACACGAGTTATCTTAAGTTAGGAAAAATATCGTTAAATTGTATGTACATTTTTTCCGAAATTTTGTAATGTATAAATTTTCAAAATAGTCATTCTATTTGTGCCTCAAAATTTATTTGGTTAGGATAGAGGTCTGGCGAAAAACAAACAAGTGGAAATCGATAAGTAAACGTACAAATTAGTCAGTCGCCGAAAGCAGTCAATCAAACGAATTGGATTTGTTCCGCCAAGTAACGTAGATACTGTAGTTTAAAACCCGTTTTTGTTTCGCGTAGTTCTTGAGTAATCTCCAGTTTTCTCGCAATCTTAAGATAACTTTAGTTAACTTAAGATTGCGCTAACATCAAAGGTAGAAAAGTCGTTAATGTTACCATGATCAAGAAATCTTACAATATTTCTCTGATAAGTTGTTATCTTAAGATAACTCGAGTTATCTTACAATCAGGGCATTAATGTGAATATTCACGCATTCCAAAATCACATTAATAGAGTTATCTTAAGATAGCACTTGTTATCTTAAGATAACTGTATTAATGTGACTTTGGAGTGCCATACACCTCTAATCTCAAGATAACTACAAACTAAAGATATAATTATCACATTAGTATGTTATCTTAAGATAACTCGAGTTATAATCAGGACATTAATGTGAATATTCACGCATTTCAAAATCACATTAATAGAGTTATCTTAAGATAGCACTTGTTATCTTAAGATAACTGTATTTGTGACTTTGGAATGCCATAGTCGTGTGTCGGGACCACTTAGCCCGGTGCTAAATGGAGTCGTTGCCCCGATGCGGGCCGATTTGAACATTGTTACGGCCGCCGAAAAAGACTAAAACGTAACGTTGCTATTACGCTTTTCAAGAAGACGCATATACACCTGGTAGAAAATACAAATATTTCATATATTTTGTGCAGATTAGCCAATCAAAATGCGAGAGAAGCTCTAGCCATATGAGAATGAAGACCATAATAACACATTAAGCTATGTTACATTATATTTGCTGAGACTCAAAATAAATTTTTGCATTTGAATAAATATATACAGAACAGAGTCAGTTTTGCTAGCATTTATATTTGTGGGTACTAAATATCCTTCCTGCAAATTATTGCAAAATTATGTTGCGGTTTAAATTTGTCTCTGCAAGCATTCGCATTGCCTAGACCTACGCGGTGTAAACCTTTATAGTGCTCTGAATTTCAATGCACACCAAAAACCTTAAAATGATAGATTTGTTTTATACATTATTGCATGCACTTTGCACATAATAATGAAGTGGTCATCCTCATCCTATCCTATTTATATGTATATATAGCTATATGTATTTTTATTTTGTTCTTTAGTTTAGATGTGTATATAGTAAAATGAATGTTGATGCTGATATATTTTTTTCCTTTATTTATTTGGTCGTTGTTCTATGCTTTATCCTACCACCAAAGGAATTTGCAGCAGCTGGGTTGACAATTCAGAACTTGTTCTCATCTTACCTTGGCAGCGAGGATGTTGATTTTATTGGCTATCATATTAGGAGGACTTGGGTAACAGTTGTAGTACATTCACTGCTGCCAGTAGGTAATGAGTACTTTTTAAAATTTTATCAACTTTGTTTGATTTATTATGCCGTTATATGCATCTGTGAAATTTTGCTGATGCAATTTTTAAATTTAGCGGGACATGTCAGCAAAGTGAACAAACTATGTAGTGTTTCATACTTTAAGAATATGATGAATTATCTCACACCATGTGAAAGCTTCTGAGACTTTCTGGAACCACCTGATTTAATTGTCATGCAAAAATAAGGGAACATGTTTTTTGATTGTTGAGATAAATTTAAATTAAACCAACATAATCCTTTGCATATAAATACATATATTTTCATTAAAATGCACTGGAATCAGGGACACCTAATATTGAGAGTGATCTTCCTGTTCTGATCTTCCTGATAGGAAGAATTTCATGATAGCATTGTGATTATCATTTTAAGATTGTGATTGTCACAATGTCCATGCTTGTTCAAGATACTTTCTAATGATCAATCATAGTATGTATAAAACAGTTCAAACACTTCAGATTGCATTAAAAACACAATCAGTCTTTCGCTACAGTTGTATATCCAGGCAGGTAAAATCAACCTGCCTGCTGTTCAGAAAGCTGCTTTATGGTAAAGATTTGAATTCAGATTTTTTTAGGGTATCCTGCAACAGAATTTAAAAATATTCAGTGCAGAATGTTTGTTTTGCCATGTTGGCTTTTTGTGAGTTGGGGAGAAATATTTCATGAAATTATTTTGCACATTCCAAATATTGCCAAATAGAAAAGTGCATTACACAACCTGTGACACACATTTTATTTAGACCTTATCTGACTTATTTCAATCATGAGAATTGGTCTTAATGTTTTCTGTCCATGTATCTTTGCTAAAACCGATATGCAGTCAAAGATCAATTATCGGCGTCTCTGAAAACGGCTAAAATCAAGAACTCCAGAACTATGATAATAGTGGAAGATGTTTTTGGCTCCATTTCATTAAACTGAAGTAAAACACGTCTACCAAGTTTCAAGTCATTATTTCAATTTTTACTGGAGTTATATGAGTTGTATTTGATGCAAAATGTACAGTCCTTTTTTAAACTGCTGACTTTGTTTGGCACTTTAAGCTTATTTCGTTTTCTTTTGTCTGTTTCAATATTGTACAGATCAAGTAGTTGCCAAGATATTGAAAGCGGGTTGATTTCCGCCCTGAATATATAAGGCCTTAAACGTAAAGGATTTGTTCACAAACTACACACCCTGGATACTCAGCCTATCATAACCAAGTCATAGCTGAAACAGTTGAGCATGCTCCAATGCAGGCAGATGAAAAATTGTAGATACCACTTTCAGTTGAAACGTATAAAAAGCTAGTTCCTATGATGTTCCATTTTGTGCAATCAAACAATTTTATCTTTGCAAAGGCTATACCATCTGAATTGTTTTCTTTGTCATTCTAGCATTACATTTCACACAAAGAGTATTAATAAAAACAGTAATTAAATGACATCATTATACAATCTAAAATATTTTTTCTATGAGTTAAAATATATATAAAATAAAATTTTGTTATAAACTTTGATATAAATAAAAATTGTATTAAGTTCTTAAAAAAAGAACTTTGAACTTTGCGATTTGTGATAAGGACTTCTTTTTTTCCAAAACAATAGCCTATTTCAATATCCTTTTCCATTCCGCAAAATGCATAGCCGAAATACTAACATGAAAACGAGGTTAGTTTAGAGACAATTTTAATTTTCCAGCAAAGTGATATTTGTTTACCTTTATTATTTCTCAAATTAACTTGTCAAATAAATAGGCTAATTATGAACTTTTGGTAAAAGAAATATATACACACTTTATTCTTTGTTATTGGATATATTTTATTTTTTAAAACATCTGTAAATAACATTATGACTTGGCTGTCCTGAGCATGTTGGGTTGGTGGTATTAGACTAAATATTGGTCTTCATCATGTTATATATATTCAACAAAATGTAATAATGAGCAATGCAATCATCCAAGGTAAAAGCATGCTTACTCATTAAGTACCCTTGAGCCTTGATTTTTTTAAAAATATGGCCTGTAAGAAAGTTACAGTTGCCAGCTAGCTGCAGATAATTGTTTTGTTTTTTAAATACAAACAATGTTCTGTCAATAACTAGCGATATAATTTTATTTCTATAAGTATTGCCAGATTGTTATCCTACGTCAGGTATATATAACTATGGGTATTGTCATTTATTTTACCTAAAAGCAAATGTCAAAAAAAAATTATTAGACAAATCTGATAGAATTAATAAATTAAAACGGAATTAAAAATTTTTGTATATAAAATTTTTTGAAACTTGAATTTCCGAATTTAAACATTCTACTGTAAGATGGCAATAGATTTTTATAAAGAAAACTATATATTTTAATCAAATAATAATAAATAGGCATTTGGGGTGGAAACTGATTATTTCAAAAGCTAAGAGAATTGTAGATAAATAAACCAGTCATGGTTTGTTTTAGACCACATGTTGTTTCAATGCAATAACATATTTGGCCAGTTAGGCTGGGCAGCACTCCCTAACATATGTTTAATACTTGATCAATTTACCACAATAACTTAACCTGGATAGCCCCGCAACTAATACATGAAACCCAGACACCATAACCTTACAAGTTTACCACTGTCATTATAAAAATAGTTGATAAAGGCCTAATCTTGCTCTGTCAAGGTAATTTCATAAGAATAAGAGCAATTTTAAGAACCTACTTGAATCTATTTTCTTAGAGAAGGGAGCTATAAAAAGAGCTGTAAATGTGTAAGCTGTGACAAAAACATTTTTGTAAGAACAGCAGCATATTCAGTGGTGTCTTCATCTTCTGAAAAAAATTGATTATGTCAGAACCGATATCATACCAACAAACTATTTGTGGTTAGTATTGTAGGTTTCTCATTTCTTGAACATGTTCAAGAAATGATAAACCTGCAATACCAATATGAATCTCGTAACGAACCTAAATTCACCTCTACACCAGAAACTTCAAACAAAAGTAGATCATCTGTTCATTTGTGTTCCTTTGTGTTTTTATCGGTAGAAAATGTGTAGCCCAAGGTATATACTGTATAGCATTCTCTAGCGTTCTCTCATTGAAAGTCTATTTCTTACTGAAGTTATTAAACTTATTGTGATAGGAAATTCGACTTTAAAAACAGTGCTGTATATTTACAGTCAGTGCTGGTTCTTGTAGCGTTTATCGTTGTACTTCTTAAAAAATATTTTTGGCTAGCTATCACTAACTTTTTACATTACTCAATGGCGCTACAAGACTATGTTTTATATTTCATACTTACTTCTACTGGTCACTTTATTAAGAAATTTTAAGAACAAGTAAATATAAATCCAAAATCTGCAACGAAAAATCGCAAACAAAGCCAAACCACAACAAATCGTTGCTTGGTAGCCATGTTTTATTTTATTTTCCCAGTTCTTTTTCTTTGGTTTTGTCTTACAATTTTGGAGATCTCCCTTGCTATTTGTCAAAACTATCTTGAGAAAATGAGACTATCACGTGCTAGTTTCGTCCAATGGATTGCACTTACCACTTCGTCCCAGACCTTTGCCTCTATGTTCCAGCTGCGTACGCAAGAATTGAACGCTGCTTTACTTTGAGTGTCTCGAGTTCAAATGGTTACAAGCTGTTTAATTTTAAATTCTAATGTTTCTTTTTTTCTCATAAAAGCAATGTATCGAACAAAACGTGTAACACTTCCTGCTTTAGGCTTTGCATTTATAACAATTAAAATTTAGTTAAATTGTGTTGAAAGGACTGATAAACTACTGCAACTTAGAATTAAAAACAATTTTGAAAAAAAGATAGTCGGGAAAATTCTTATCATAGCACGTAAGGTCATTTTATTTTTTTCTTTACTAATGCAAGCACATGTGTAACATTTTGTTTATTTTGTTTTGTATATGCCTTGCAACTTAGAAAATCAACTACTTTTTATGACCTTAATTTGTTACATTGACCAAGTGCCATAAAAAGTTAAAATATTATAAACATATCGATTTAAATAATCTCTTTGACATCTGTTTATAGTGTACTACATTGGCTTGACAGTTGTATCTCCAGAATTGCAGCTTCTCAAGTTTACACAGTTATCTTCCTTTGCCTTACTGTTCGCATTGTGTTGTTTTGGGGCGGCTTTATGTGGACTAGCCTTGGGACTCTTATGGACTTACTCTAAATATAACTATCATCCACTTGTGAACGATTTAAAAAAATATGGCACACCTTGGAGAGGTGTGGCTGCTCAAATCAATCTAGAATTCAGAAGATTGGAAAAGTATTCTTCAATAACGGGAGGTACGAGCATTTACGTCACAGACTCATGGATACTCAAATGCACTGCATATAAAGTATACATTGCTCAACAAACTGGTTCTCATTTGTCCATCTTGAAAAGTGAGGAGTTCCAGTATAGTCATGATACTAATCAAGCAGCTCAGTATATTCACTTAAGTGTTTCAAGTATTGCACCTCATGAACAGACATTTACATTACATTTAAATGCGCTGGAATACAGTGAGTTAAAAGATCGACTCAATGCACCAATAAGAAATGTAAGGAGCGTTGTGATTCAACAAACCATAAGCGACCGTTTTTTGGAAGCATTTAAACAACAAGTTTCCCACAATGGTACAATCGAGATCCCACAAATTGGCCAAAATGTAAGAAAGCGTGTTGTTTTTACTTTATTTTATTTGTAATAAAAAAGATGCCATGATATGTATAGACAGGGTTTCTGTTGTGTCTGGAATATAAGAAAAGTCAAGGACTATTCTTGGTGATCTGGAACAGTCTCAGAAAATAAATGTGAATGAACACGAAATGTAAAAATCAACGAACTTCTTTTATGTCTAAAGAGAAAACTAAGTGAAATTTTGATTTTAACCTGACAAAAGTTATATGGTAATGCCTTCAGGCGGAGGGTTTTTTTTCTTAAGAAAGTAAAATGCAATTGTTTCACAGAAGTGTCATAATTTATCCTCGCTAATTCCACCTGCATAATTCCCCTGGATAACTTATTAGTCCTGTCGTTGGCTGCCAAAAGCCTCATAAAATTAGAAACAAGCTGAAATTTGTTCTGGACATATCCCTAACAACGTAAACACACAGAAAAAGCTCTGTGAATCTAACACAATGATTCTTTAAAATTTCGCAAATAATCCAAAAGGGTGGCTGCGAAGCATGCTAAATGATTTGGCATTAAGTTTGATCAAGAAAGCTCTTTTGGTTTGAGGTATTGACAAAACTGAGAAAGTATTTATAACGTGATAGTTTTGACTTAAAATTTACTTTAAATAAAAATAATTTTTAGGTTATAAAGCTAAATTCGCACTGAAAACAGTCCCCTGCGCACCTACTAAAAGATACTGACAAATGAAAGAAAAGCAACAAAAAAAAAACCTTAAAATTTATCGCTCTTTCATCAAAACATGCAATTCGTTGCGTGACATTAAGCATTTCATCATTTTTAGGTTTTCCGTTGGTGACTTTTAAGAATAAGAAAGTTTGATATAGTCTTCTTGAATGTCAGCAATATCTAGAAAAACAATGCCCAATGCATAATGCATGAAATGAATAGAAGTTTTTGTTGCTCATTTATTTCTATTATAAAATACACACTTATTATTATAACGTATTATTCCTGTGCAAGTTCTTTTCTTGCATCGGCCGATTTTTATAACGATATTTTGATTGATTTATAAGATTGGATTGTGTGTTTAAACCGACAAATGTTCTTATTTTAATTGACATAACGTAGTTTTTTCGTTTTTCAAATGTTATAGAAAAAGAGCTAGCTAATGATTTTACAATTACAATTTTGTACCACAAATTTCATAAACAAAACAAGATGTTATAACAAATCTTTACAATATTTTATATGTTTGATGAAAGCTATCTCTCCAAATTTCTGTTCATGTTTTTTAAGTAATCTAACTAAGCTATTTCCTGGCCAAAATTAATTACATCAAAAATTTCGCTGTCCTTAGGGAGCTCCTGTAACCCAACCCTGTGAGGTAAAATGCTGAAAAGTGTTTTTGGATTGATAATTTCTGACACAAAGCTTATGTGCTGATGTCATCTGATTAATAAAGAGAGACAAAACGATTGTAATTTCAGGACATTGAAAACTGTATTGGGTGCATGGTTAAAACCGCTAACATTAAATTGATGAAGCGTTGTGGTGAACAGGGCGATGGAGAGTGTCAACAGTGTTACTGTCGTCCAATGTGGTGCTTAGAGTGCATGGGTAGATGGTTTGCCAGTCGTCAAGATCAAAATCTTCCATCTGATTGGCTATCTTCTTTTGCACCATGTCCTACTTGCAGAGCACCGTTTTGCATGGCAGACGTTTTTACCATTTAAAGTATTTGTACAAGGTACTAATTCTTTATACTGTTTATGCTGTTTTTTTTAAACTATGTATTCAACTAATTACTATGACTGTAAAATAATTAGCCAATGAGCTTACAATAACTTTTGTTGGATGTGACGTAAAGAATAGAAATAGCAGAACAAAAGCAGTTAGACTATGTTTCCATTAGATGATAGACGTGAAGTCGCTGTGTAAAGTATATAGGATAGGGGGATTTGTTCTATCATGAGTGTTATATTTGTGCATAATAACATGTACCGGATAGGTATTGTGACTAAGAATTTTCAAATGGACCCAACAAAAAGTCATGAAAATGAAACCGAAAGTGTTGTTTCGTCCTTTAAAGTTACCTTTTTAAAAAAAAAAAATGTGTTCTCGGCTACCTTTTTTTCTTTTATAAGAATACGCTTTATAAGAATATCAGGCTGGGATTTTAGGTTAAAAACAATAGGTCCATTTTTTTAGAACAATAGAGAAATAAGTCTACGGCCCGCCTGGTTATAACTTTGATATTTTCATAAAAAAGCGTGTAACATTGCGTTGTCATCGTTTGTAAAAATTGTCGAATTTACAACGGTGTGCAAATGTTCTGTTTTCATTATGCGAAATAAAATCGTTATAGTTTTAAACATATCGTATAATTGACACATAGTTTTTTATATATGAAAAACGAAGAGGTGGTGTTTTGATTTCGTTTAATTAAAATTTTGACAAAATAAGGACATAAGTAATTTCAATGAGTACGTGCGAAAGTACTTTAAAAACTCTTGTTTTTCTTTTTTTTTTTTTTCTTTTTTCTTTTTTAGCTTTTGTTGTTGAAACATTTGCAAACGGATTTTTACATTGTAACATCTCAATGAGTTGTTTTACATCGCCTTTTTCTGTTTAGTACCATGCTGTTTGCTACCGCATCGTAATCTTAAATGATGAAAGAGGAAAACTCTAATTAACTGAGGAGACGTCATTTGGATGTCACCTTTTTGATTACGAAAAACAAAATAAATCTGTTTTGTTCACTTGTTTAAGAAGACCGACACAAAGTGGTATGACTAATCACTTCTTTTTGTAATTATCTCAAACCATAGATTGCTGTAATTCTTTTATCTGAGTAGAACATTACTAAACAAGAATCTTGACAAGTGGATGGCTATTAGCGATAAGTACGTGTTAAGAGGGAAAACAAAAATTGTCAATGTGCATGTAAAATATGATATGATGGGGAGATTTTATGATTTATAAATAGTTAATGATATTCAACCTTCGATGTTAACATAACATTTTTTAAGAAACATTTTTTGTTTACGAAACTTATTATGTTTGGTTGTTGAAGATATTTGACTACAATACATCTTGTGTGAGAATTTCATTCAGCGCGGCATGAAATCGTTAGAAGATAGAGTTTAAATGTTTGATTTTTTACTTTGGTTAAGAAAACACACCTGGTGAAATTGTTTCCCCATATAAACGTGACTAACGAATGCTGTTTAATTCAAAAAAAGGAATTTTGAAAATGGTTGTAAACGAATTTATATATACTTACATCAGTCCCTTCACGGCTGCTGTGATCATCACGTTAAATGTATTGGAAGTGTTCATTATTACAAACGGTGGTAAATTAAAGAAAAAAACTTGTTCAATATTGTTTATTTTCAACTTAACGTTATCTGACATTTTGGTCGGGTTTAGTATTGGTTTAGTTAAGGTGTTGCATTACATCCGCACAACTCACTATCCCAACGATGATGATTTGCAGAAAGGGATCGATATTATTCAGTTTTATTTACTCAGGTTATCACTCTTTGCATCTGTTTTTAATCTGATGACGATGACATTGATGCGCTGGTTGGCAGTGAAGAAACCGTCCATGTATAGAACTATACTAAGCAGACATACGATCAGAATGTGTATCCTGGTATGGCTCCTGTCTATCGTAATTGTTACCGTAACATATTGTGCATTAATGTTCAATTTGACTTCTGAGAAGTTCGATCAATTTGAAATGTTGTTGTTCGCAGTCATTGTTTATCCTGCTACAACCTTATTCTTTTTTTCCTACTACTCAATACTGAGAAATGTTAAGGAGCGGCATGAACGCTTAGGATCTTATGCGAGTTCCATCCACGACGATGGCAATGCTGTTTGCAAATATGACTCTGTGAAGGATACCATAACAACACGTGTCTCTTGTCCAACTGCAAGAGGGTCATCGTCTGAATTTGAACTGCGCCTTTTTAAGATTGCCTTAAGAGCTGTTATCGTGTTTATTATTTGCTGGTTTCCAATAGCAACATACAGCATAGTTAAGGCTACTGGTGTTTTTCTTGACTGGGACAATATGAGAGACTTAGAATATTGCCTGTTTACACTTGCTTTTATTAATTCTATTATAAATCCCCTGCTCTATTTTTCGTCGATGAGAAAAACGAAAAAGAGAAAAGACTTGAACAATTGTTTACAAGTTTCCACCATCGCAGACCTGTCCACTACGAAGAATCGAACAGAAAGCACGTTTAGTATTCAAAGTAGAATTTGACAGAAAAAAAATTTATTTGTAAAATGACTTCTTATATTTCTCTGAAATATATGCTTCTATGAAATTCGGCTAATCTAACCAGCTTAGCTGTCATAAGGGTTATGCATCTCGTTCGCCTTTCAACGAGGCCACTCTTTTTCTGAATATTTCAAATTTTTAATGAGCTATTAATTTTATTACTCACACACCATTATACTTTATTAAGGAAGTGACTTTTTTTAAGTGAACCAGAATTTGACCGAAAATGATCAATTTATAAAACGAATTCTGCATAATAAAGAATGTTTTTACGAGTTTTTTTTATGAAATCAAGTCGTCGTGGCCTAGACAACATTTGAACGGCGTTTCCAAGTTTTATTACAGCAGTTTCGTGTGAAAGTTTTGTTACGTTAAAGGTGCTTAATTTTAGTCTTGCGATTTATTTTCCGAATTCTATAAAGACAGAAAAAAAACATTGTAAATATTTTAATGACAATGTAACTCATTTAAACAAAGCAGTTAGAAGTTGATTTTTTTATTTCGCTAGCAAAAAAATGCCGAGGTAAAATGCCACTCAGCTGCCTGTCTTTTTAACATGTCGGCATTTGCATGGGTAATTGCCGGCTGCGACGCCAATTAAAAAGGCGGCAAAGGTTTTTAAAGTTTGTTCTTAATAGTCCTGTCACGTGTAGCCACAAAGTTATTTACAAATGCCTTCCTACTTGCATTACAATTTGAAAGCGTACTGACTAGCCTGTGTCTACACAGTATGATTTGGAAAGGCCTGCCCTCACCACAAAGAATAGAAGAATAAAATTACCTTGAATTACAATCATAAAAATGTAACATGTAACACTTTATATTTTTTTTTAATTCTGAATAAATTCTTGAAGACGATCTCCCTAGAAAAATCAAAATTACTCCTTACTATCTCGCCTTTGTATGAGCAGAAATTGTTTCCTTAGAAAATTATTTTTTCAAAAAATTGTTTTGCACTATTCTACTGTTCTAAGTTATGATAACTATTATCCTCCATTAAAATAGGTTTTTAATCCAAGCTCAATACGACTTGTAATCATAGTTCTACTAGCATGAGTCATTTTAGTTTGTTCGAACATTATTTAAGCTCTAGAAATATATTTCACCATTGGCAAGGTTTCAATTTTGTAATAGCGAGATTTTTTATCTTCTATCTTGTTCTCCTCTATTTATTGTGTGTTCACCGTAAAGGGGCTCAATTGGTGGTTTGTAATACACAGTTCTCTTTCTTTTTTTTGATTTTAACTAGATTTTAACCTTAAAGGAGAAACAGCGATTGATTAAAAAGTTTGGCTTGAATTGTTTATTATGGTGTGAATAAAAACAGTATTTTTATAAAAGAGTCTTGGTTCTCGAGAGTTTTAGGGTCAAAGTGGTCCAACGATCGCCACCATGGTGTGACGTATTTCTGCGGGGATGTAAACAAATGCATTCTAAATGAACTAGACCACCATTACTTAAGCGTTAAGCGCCAGGTTAAGCGCTTTAGTACAGGCATTCAGTATGTCGCAAATGCAGTGAAGCCCTCACAGCGATGCAGACTTCTAGGTGTAACATATTTTTCAAAAAATAACATTCCTGAAACGCCGCGTTAAGCCACCAAAAATTGAGCGTTAAGTGCAGGTAGACAGGGTTGGTGCTTTGAGTCCAAATATACGATGTGTCGCAAATTCAGTGGAGCACTTACAGCAAAAAAAGTCTTCCTAACGATAACACCAAGTTGGGTGCTTAAACCATGCAGCACGTTCAGGTAGAGCGCTTTAGTACAGGTATATGGTATGTCACAAATTTAGTGAACCACTTACAGCTGTAGGGCGTGTCAGGTGTAATATTTAAAAAAAAATTACTTACCCGGAACTTAAGCTACGAAAATGAAACACAGGTTACAACCTGTCGTTACCCCGTTATAGCAAAAACAGTCGGCCAGCTTATTCTTATTCAGGGTTCCCACGCCTCCTCATAACTCCTCAACCTTAAATTCAAAAGGTCTCCTCAATTCTCCTTATTCTTATTTCAACTGATACTTTCAAGCAAAAGTTTAAAAATTATTTATCAGGAATACCGGGTAGTAATACTGAGATGTAACAAATCTATGTGGAGCGCTTACAGCAGTGCATCCTTTTATACGTAATGTCCTTTTTAAACAACGTTCTCACAACTTT
The DNA here is from genome assembly GCA_030067915.1 of Hydractinia echinata. Lineage (NCBI taxonomy): Eukaryota > Metazoa > Cnidaria > Hydrozoa > Anthoathecata > Hydractiniidae > Hydractinia > Hydractinia echinata. Next base: position 1,453,616 of record JASGCC010000029.1, read on the forward strand.
AAATAAAATAATAAAAACACACGCAAAAGCCTGTTGCCATCCCGTCAAGCTAAAAACTTTACCAAACAATTTTATTTTTTGGAAGTTTTAGGGAAATTTGCCAAACTACTATACAACTTCGCTTAAAATAAAAAACAAGCTTCCCCCCTGTATCGTCACGCTGATTAAAAAATACTGAGACAAAAATTTATTTCGTGAATATTTACCTTGTTACCCTGTTCATCTAAAACAGTCACACATCAATATTATTTTGCAGAATAAGGTTTTGCGAGAGTTCCAAAATTATCGATGTATTAACGAAATTATCGTTGCCCCGGCCCTGCGCCTGTCCCGGGTCCCCTATGACAAGAGCAATGCCGTTTTATACAAAATAGTTTAAGCACATGTTTTAAAATTTATGCTTGCAAAGAAATATTTCAATGTGCATTTAATGCACTGGAATTCTCTCCTTTTTTATTGCCACTACTCTTCTTACAATAATATTTTGCGTGGTAATACTATTTTGGCATCCTCGTGTCTCCAGGATCCTTTGGGTTCTACAAAGGCAAAATGCCCTGGGAACGAGGTATTTTGGAGTACTTTATTCTCTAACTAATTTTGTTTTAATCTTCTAAATTCTTTAAATTCTTGGCGTACATTTTCTTAAAGCGATAATCTTTTTTTGTCTTTCATGCCAGTTCTTTTAGCCGCCTGACTTTTTTTACTTTCTCTTTAGCTATCTACACTTTCTATTTTTCAATTAAATTTGGATGTTTGAGATAGCGCAAGATATGACCGTATGATTAAACATTTTACACTAAGGGGCGGTCGTCCAAGAGTGCTTTAGTGCTACCTAGTATAAAAAATACTTTATGTTGGGTTACACAAACAAGGTTAACTAACAATGAACCAAGTCCGAAATTAAAGCGCCACGATGCGATTTTTTTATGCGCATGTTATGCGAGTTGGTTGCATATAATATTTCGTCGCGCCGCGTATGCAGCAAAATGCATGCACAATGTTTAAAATCTTTGTAAAGACAGAGAATTATATCGCTATTTTGATATGCCCTTTCGAGCAGATGTCTCGATATATATTTTATAGAACATAGCATAGTCGGCCATCTTGCCTTTCGTAATTTTGCAGCATAAAAAAGCGGAACAAAAGAGAGTTGTCATTTCGCTCATTAACACTATGGCATAGACTGGTCACGTTAAAATTTATGAGCTGTAGCTGGCTAGCTGCGCTGTGTACTATATAGCTACCTAGATAACATGATATCCTGAGACAGTTTACTTAACCACTCACATATTTATAACGACATATTCAATGGCTATTATTTATTCCAGGTGGGCGATTTTTTTGAAAACACGTTGGAATTTGTATGCGAAGAGCTGGGTACTCTAGCTGCAAATCACATATGTACAACAATTTTCTCCATTTTGAAAATAGAGACTAAGGACAGGTTGCATCTACTTGTAGTGCTAAATTGTATGGAACATTAAAACTTAAAATTTTGCCGGGTAGTTCTTAATCAAACTGTAGCCAAGACAAAAAACCCTTTATTTTTGCAGATTAATTTTTAGAGATTTTGCAGGACCTTATTGCGTGGAATAGACAACATTTGATATAATTTAATGACATAAATAATGGGTTAAGTTAAAGCTGGTTTATTATATACTACATGCAAGATATTAATTCCAAAAATGCTATTTGTGAAAATATGCCGGTGGAGCATAATCAATCGCTGGCCTAAAATATAATAATAGGACCTTTTGATGTTAAGTTTTCGTTTATAAGCGCTATCAAATTCATCAAAAAGGCAAAATGCCCTAGGAACAAGGTTGGCGCAAACCGGCCCTATGGACCACCTGTGTTTGAAGCATCACCAAGGCCTATACTACACTGGAAGTTCTTCGAAGGAATTTTCACAAACTTATCGTAATTTTTTTGCCAGGTAGATTGAGAAGACCAATCACCCTGTTTACAATGTCTCGTATGGTCAATCCCACGTTGGCAGCTTTGAAGAAACCGCTGACTTGTACACCTGAAGCCTGTAGCAGTTCCTTAATCCACGCAGGTGCAATGCAGGTTTTAATTTCAGGGTTGGCGAGATAGTTCCCAACAAAATGAAGGTTCAAGTAACTCTTTTTGTTTTTTGTGAAAATACAATGAAATGTTCTACCTTAGAAGTATTTCATATATAGCTACCTAACAATAGTATCATGCATAGCTAGCTATATGCATGACTCTTAAAAACTACTTCACTAAGCATTTGTAAGGCTAGCTAGCTACTGACAATTTTAAAGGGATGTATACCAATATTAAGCTCTCTAAAGCTTTATTAGATTAAGGTTGATATTTTATAGTCTGTCTGTCCTTTTTTATCAATGCAATTTATTAAAAAGGAAGTTAAATTACAATAATAAAGCTTTGAACATTGTAAACAACCTACCTTCCTTTATTTCTGCATCCTAAATAAAATGCTTAACACTTGCCTCGTTTTAAAAAACACGGCCTCGCTTTGTTAAATAAGCTCTCACGCGCAGAGGATAAGAACTTGCATATAAAAACCATGTATTTTTAAGAGTGATAAGAATAGTTGATGAAATTTTAAAGCATACAGAAGGTTTGACGACCTCGTGCAAGGGCTTTCTTAAAAATCTTAATTAACATGTCAGAGGTTGTCTTTATTACCGTGGCTGATTAGTACATCTTGTCCCAACAGGATAGTCGACGTGCGGCCGAACCTTTTAGATGTGCAGCCGAACGCCATAACACTCGGCTGAACGTTTTGATGTTCGGTCGCACATCCGCACGTCCGAACGTTTCAAATTATAAATGTTTGACCCAACGTTTCAGAGAATCTGGTCTGTATATTTACCAAGTTCCAAACGAGATGTACTAATTAGCCACGGTACTTTATTGCGTTATTCTTTGTCTCATTCACTCACAGAAGTCTTTCCACAGCGGACACCAACACAACTTTAGAAAAGTGTCCACTACATTGATATTCCTCCTGAATTAAATTAAAATGCTTTAAAAACTCGCCCTTTTGGGTGTGACAGTGAAGTAAAATCGACCGCAGAGTGCGAAGAGACCAACCTCGTTCCCAGAGAAATTATGCCTTTTTGATTTTTGTAATAACGGCTCTGACGCCAAGAGACCCTGGAGACCAGTACGTTAAGAGGCTGGTTTTGTATGGAAAAGAGCCTGGACACAATATTGTATTGCACAATATAATGTACTATATTTTATTCAAGAAAAATACAACAAAGTAATAAAATTACGAAAAACTTTACGATTTTGCTGTCTTAGCGAAGAAATTAAGTTAAATATCGACGGATTTCTTACAAAAATTGCTCAATATTACCAATTGTTGACTGTGTCCGCTACAGAAAGGTCAAATCTAGGGGTAATGTAAATCGCGATCTTAAATAACGTCCGCTATTTAGTTTTACCGATGAAATCATCCATTCCCCCAGATAAGTGTCCGTTGTAGCGGTGTTCGTTAATGTTGGCTATATAGGGAGTTTCATTGATTGCCGTCGCCGCTACGCGGGGCGGAATCTTTAAAATCGCCTGATGGAAGATATATATGTATTAGCAACGTACACTACCCATAATATATTGGCTTCCTAAGATGCAAAAACACCTACATCATTCCGTTTTATTGTAGCCTCCAAGCACTGTAGCACGAAACCTCTGACTAATGTAATTTCTAGGGTATTTAAATTGATATTTGCTCAAGTTGAAAGATTTCATAAAAAAAGCTATTTTTATTCATTCTCGACCGCAGAGCTCTTTGAGATAAACTACTTTCGAGGTTTTAATCTCAAAGAGCTCTGGGGACGAGAATGATTTTTATTCTCAGTTTAATAAATTTTTGGGTTGTTCAAAATTATTTTCCTACTATTGATAAAATCCATAAAATAAATACTCGAGGTAACGCGAAAAACATCTCCACATTTGATTTCAGCACTCTATATACCAACGTACCTCACAACCTTTTAATTCATGTATTATCACAGATAATTGATTTCGTTTTCGACTGTAAAAAGCAAAACAAACTGGGGTTTTCAAATACGTCCGTGTATTGGACAAACAAAGGCGTTAGCAATTATTTTTTTTACCAAACAAGGTCTAAAAGACCATGTTTCATTCTTGATCTCTAAATGTTTCTTTACCATCGGCAATCTCGTCTTTAAACAAGATATTGGCATCCCCATGGGTATTGACCCCGCCCTCTTTTGGGCAAACCTGTTCTTGTGCTTCTACGAAAAACAATTTGTTCAAAAATTAATCTCTGAGGCTTCTCCCAGAGCATATAAATACAACAACACAGGGCGATTTATTGATGATCTGTGTGCAATAAATAATGGAGAAGATTTCCTAACATGTCACAACACCATTTACCCTCCAGAACTACACCTGAAAGTCGAACATCATGGAACCAAAGCTACATTTCTAGATTTAGATATTGAAATAAAAAACATTTTCATATATAAACTCTTCGACAAAAGAGATAAATTTCCATTCCATATAGTACGCATGCCAGATCGGAAAAGCAATATACCATCATCTACCTTTTATGGACCAATCTTTTCCGAATTTTTACGAATTGGCAGATGCTGCTTACTAGTCGAAGACTTTATTTCCCGAGCTTCCATACTTTTTAATAGAATGATCAAACAAGGAGGAAATAAAAACATGATCTCTAAACAAATTATTAAAGTAATGCGTCGCTACAGTAGCGTTTTTAATAAATATAACAAAAACAGTGAAGAAATAATTAAATTATTAATAACTCAATAGGAAGAACATAGTTTTGCTACGCGAATTTGTCTATATTGCTATCACTTTATTGCTATCACTTTACTATATAAAGTCTTTGGATCCATTCACACACCATTTCTATCCCAAATATTTCACGGCAGGCCGTGTTTCATAATTCTTCATCTGCTGCTGGCTAGCTCATTCATATATTTTCTTCAAAATCAAACCATTTTTACCTGCTGGACAGTTATTCCTCCATCATATTATATATTTATATTTCCTCCATCATATTATTTATATTTGCAACATTAATTTATTTTATGTGCTGTCTGTGACAGTTTCTTAATTAATTCAATACGCACTTAATGCTGGACATTCACGCTGCAGGTCAGGTTCGCTATCTCATTTATATTATTATTTATACTTTTATACTATTGTTTATACTAATGCTGGACATTTTATATTACAAATCGCTTCGTAGCTGGTCTTTGAAACTCGACTTATGGTACAAACCATCAAATCCCTTTTGACTTGTGACAATTGTCATTAATTATACCAACACAGGGGCGGATCTAGCGCTGGTGCCATGGTGTCATGGCACCACTTAAAATTTCCAAAGTGACCTCCTTATGGACAAAGAGACCAAATATCTTTCATTAAATTATATGTTTAAAGGAGCAGTCTGGTGAGCAGTATTCACATTACTCGGTGCGTTTTTATATATTTTTTTTTCCAACACATATTCCACGTTGTTCGTTGTTCCGTGTTTAAAACTCGCGTTTTGTGTCACAAAACAGCATTCAAGCTATGCACCAAGTCGCAACGCTTCGCATTCGACGCGTTTCTTTTATACATTTCCTGTACTTGCGGAACGTTTTTTTTGCGTGGGCCATAATTCATAAGCCAATGAAATTTGAGAACGTTGTAAACACCTCGCTGGCTTGCCGGCAAAATGTAATTTGGCACCAGTCGGCTCTCGGTGGTGTCGCTGGCACTGGTCAGTCGTCTGGTGCCAAATTTTGGATTTAAAGGCTAAGGTCTTGCTGAGGAAATTTTATTTCATAAAATCTCAGTCGATCTAATACTGCGTTCTTCGAACCTAACCTTATCAGACTGGGACACAGTCTCTCGTCCTCTTTTAACTTTATCGTTCATCAGAGTAAAGACGTTTAAAAATATGGAGAATCAAAATAATCCGGAAGCTATCGAAGAAAATCAAAATGATCAGATGATAAATTTTAATGATGGTCATTCTCCTTCGGGGTCGAATGCCGACCACGGAGATGGCTATGGAGAGTTGCCAGATGGAACTCCCCAAAATGAAGAAATAGGAGAAAGAAACACACCATGTGATAATCGCAGAGGGAGGTCACTTAAGAGAGCGAAGAAACGTAAAAGAAAGCGAGAGTCAAGTCGTAGTTCCAACTCCAGTGCCTCTCCTGTTAAAAGACGTCATCACAACAAGAAGAAGTCAAAGAAAAGTTCAAAAAAGAAACATAAAAAATCCTATTCTTCATCCTCATCATCTTCCTCTTCATCTTCCTCATCCACGTCAGATAGTGACGATGACAGACGATTTAAAATAATCGCAGAAGAGGATAAGTACAAGTACAAATTGCCTGATAAAATGGCAAAGTATGCTAATGAGCAATTTGAAACGTTTATAAAGGATGGCTCTAGAAAAAATCCAACAGAAAGTCCGTAATGTTATGGGTCCTTTATCGAAGGCTTGGTTAAAAATTGATCAAGGTAAACAGTCGGGCCAAGCCCATATCCAACTCGATTTAGACGATTTAAAGCAGAACTTAGAACAAACTGTGCTAATGCTAGGACAAGCCTGTAATCAAGCTACCTATTACAGGAGATATCATGTTTTGCAAGCTTTGTCAAATGGTTCACATAACTCAAAGGAAACACTGAGAGAAGAAGCAGAATTATTGCAAAAGCACGACAAGAAACTATTTGGTAAAAAGTTTCGTGAACATGTTAATCGTACCACAAAATCGAAGAAACAAACAATTGATCTCTTCTCAGCAAAGAAAAAGCCCATCAAAAGGTCCATCAAAGTCACAGAGAGGGGGCTTTGGTGGACAACGTAAACAATACTTCTCTGCTTATTATAGAAAGGCTGGGCAATCGAGCCAGCAAAATCGAGGCCAACAACAACAACATGGCTACCAGAATCAGGGGTATATACAATGGAAAGAACACCTATTATTCAGGAAACCTTGCTCAACATACCCATGAAAATTCCATATGTTGTTCCACTATCAGAACTCAACAATGTTCACCCGTGGGTCAAAAAATTATTCTCTGCAATAAAAATGCCAACAAATCTCCCGCTCGCTGGACGACTGAAGCATTTCACAGAAGCGTGGAAGGTAACTTACAAACGACCCAGAAATACTTTCTATAGTAAAGGAGGGGTACAAAATACCCCTACTGACATATCCAAGTCAGTCGAAAGTGCCTCAAGAAGTTCATATGAACCGAGAGCAAAGGAACTTAGTTCATGTGGAAATTCAGGAAATGTTGAGCAAGGGAGCCATTTATTGTGTTTCGGATCGGCCTCAAGGAGAGTTCCTAAGCAACCTTTTTCTAGTGGGGAAGAAGGACGGGGGATTTCGACCCGTGATAAATCTGAAGCACCTAAATCAATTTGTTCCCTACCAACATTTCAAGATGGAAAGTTTAAGTTGTTTGAGGGAAATTTTGCAAGAGGGGGATTTTATGGTAAAATTAGACATGAAAGACGCATACTTCTCCGTTCCACTGCATCCCACCTCACGAAAATACGTTCGTTTCCAATGGTCAGGGAACCTATACGAATTTCTTTGCCTATGTTTTGGTTTAGGTCCAGCACCTCGAATATTCACAAAATTATTGAAAATTCCGATTTCAATCTTGAGACGTATAAATATCAGGATTATAATTTACTTGGACGACATGCTGTTACTAGGTCAAACTATGGAGGAAATTTTGATGTCAAGAGACACTGTAATATTTCTCTTACAGCACCTAGGATTCATTCTAAACTTGAAAAAATCTGTGCTGGACCCAGCCCAAAACATAGAGTTCTTGGGCTTAACGGTAGATTCAAAGAACATGACACTCTCTTTGCCTCAGACAAAAATTCAGAAAATCACACAACTGTGCAAAAATGCGTATCAAAAACAGAGGGTTTCGATTTTAGAATTGACCAAGCTACTAGGGAATCTAACGTCAACTATTCAGGCAGTGCTACCTGCACGAATTCAGTGTCGGTATCTTCAATACCAACAAATTTCAGCCCTCAAGGTTTACAAATCTTTTCAGGAAAACATACTTCTGAATCAAAAATCAAAACAGGAACTTTTATGGTGGATAAACAATTTGGCTCAGTGCAACGGTCGTTTGATCATACGATCTCAAACACAGGTCCTAATTCAGACAGATGCCTCTTTAAAGGGGTGGGGTGCAGTGTGTCAGGGCGTTTCCACAGGGGGGCTTTGGACCAAAGTGGAACAACGATACCACATAAACATCCTGGAGTTACTAGCAGTAAAGCTAGCTTTGTTGACTTTCAACAAAGAGAAGCATTTAAAATCCATACATTTTCAGATAGACAACACAACTGCGTTGTCTTACCTCATGAACATGGGTGGTACAAGCAACCTCAAACTAATACAACTAAGCAAGAAAATTTGGGACTATCTTCTTATGCATGGGATCACGATTACTGCAGAGTACCTGCCAAGTTTCCTAAATATCGAAGCCGATTGGCAGTCACGGAACAGTCAGGACTCGTCTGAGTGGAAGTTGAACCCAACTATGTTCCAACAGATATGTCGTTTCAAGGGTACTCCAGAGGTGGATCTATTCGCCTCTCGTGTATCTCATCAATTACCGATGTACATGGCTTGGAGGGCGGACCCCTTCAGCTATCGAACAGATGCTCTGCAGCAAACGTGGTCTCAATGGACACTTCTTTATGCATTTCCTCCATTTGCCCTGATAAACAGGGTGCTAAGCAAGGTGAACCGGGAGAAAATTTTAGAAATGATGATAGTAACTCCAGCATGGCCATCTCAATTCTGGTACCCGAGGCTATTAAGAATGTCCGTAGCGAGACCACTTTTATTACCAATTCAAAACAAACTGTTGACAGATCCGATGGGGAAACCCCATCCTCTAGTAATCAACAAAACATTAAGATTAGCGGTTTGGACAGTTTCAGGGCTAGATTGGAAGAGAAGGGCATTTCTGGAACAGCTGCCCAACTTATTGCTAATTCCAGAAGGCCAGGATCAAACTCAAATTACAATTCGTCCTGGAAACAGTGGGCTAGCTGGTGTTGTAGACAACAAATTGATCCAGTTTCTTGCCATGTAAACAAGGTTTTACAATATTTAGGTTATTTATTTGAAAAAGGATTAGCTTATAGAACAATAAACTGTCACAGATCAGCTATTTCGGCCTATCATGAAACAGTGGATGGGATCCCCGTAGGGCAACATAAACAGGTATGTGCCCTGGTAAATGGTGTATTTAATTCAAGACCTCCTCAGCCTAGATATGTTTTTATTTGGGATGTACAATTAGTGTTGAATTTAATCAAAACTCAGTGGCCAATTTGTCATCAATTATCAGATAAACATCTTACTTATAAAGTAGTAATATTAATGGCATTAACATCTGCCTCAAGAGCATCTGCCATACACCATTTAGATATTAGATATATGACGAGGGGTACAGATAGATACTCCTTTACATTCCATAAATTGCATAAGAGCTGGAAAAGAGGAAAAGCTCCTCCAAAATTAGAATTTCATGAATTTGCAGCAGACAAGGATCTTTGTGTGGTAAATGCTTTAGATGTGTATGAGTCAAGAACACAACAGTGGCGATCTAGTGGTCACCAGACACAATTGTTACTTAGTCCCATTAAACCACATGTTGAGGTAAAAAGCTGTACTGTGTCGAGATGGATCAAAGATGTCCTCAAAAAAGCCGGCGTTGATACAGAATTATTTAAAGGTCATTCTACTCGGTCTGCGTCAACTTCTAAAGCGGGTGCTTCAGGTTTATCAACAGGGGACATCCTAGAAAGGGGTTCATGGACAAATGAATCCACATGGCAACGGTTTTATAACAAGCCAGTGGTTTCAGTACAGAAAAAATTTCAGAATAGTGTTTTAGGAAAATAGGGAACGCTTTGAACTGAGGACGGGAGACTGTGTCCCAGTCTGATAAGGTTAGGTTCGAAGAACGCAGTATTAGATCGACTGAGATTTTATGAAATAAAATTGAAGAATTACGTAAGGGCGCGAAGCGCCCGCAATGTAATTCGGATTTTTTGAATAAAATCGAAGGAAGATCTAATACTGTCCACCCGCCCTAACCCGTCTTGTAAATAATGTATATCTTTATTTTCGTTTATAGCTCGTCATTTCAATTATCGACAAGCTAGAAGTGGAAATTTACAGTAAACTTCGTTTTATATTACGAAAAGTATATAACTAATAGTTGTATTCTTTATTACATTTAATATATACAATGCCAAACTTGAGCATTTATTTAAGTTATGAGTATTCTTTGTTTGTACTCCTTAAGAAGCCCTACAAACTAGGTTATTCCTTACAGACAATACCTTCGCAAAAGCAAAAGCGCGAAATTAGAGTACTTTAATTGGAGAAACTTTCGCGAGAGAAACTTTCGCGAATTCGCGATTTTTCGCCATTTTTTAAGTTTAGTTTTTAGTTTAGTTTTTAGTTTTTTCTAACTGAAAAATCCTTGTTCGCGAAAGTTTATCTCGCAAAAATTTGCGGGTTTCTTCATTCGCGAAAGTTAATCTCGCGAAATTTTCCGAATTTCTTCATTCGCGAAAGTTTATCCAAAAAATTTCGCGAATTTTTTTTCTCGCGAAAGTTTCTCCAATTAAAGTATTTGTTTTAGTAAGGTTCGTCTGTGTCCCAGTCTGATGTGCGGTTAGGTTCGAAGAACGCAGTATTAGATCTTCCTTCGATTTTATTCATAAAATCCGAATTACATTGCGGGCGCTTCGCGCCCTTACGTAATTCTTCAATTTTCGTCTGGTGCCAAAATTTAAAATGTACGGTCGACGATGTTGCGGTGAAACAGCCGAGATGATGAAATGTAAATATTTAGCTTTGTTTGTGCGCTCTCTCTTCCCTTCTTGAGCTTGACAGCTGAAGGAAGTGAAGTTTTTTTTGAGTTTTAGGATGGATTTTCTCGCTGAAGTGAAAAGACATCTTCCTTCACCTAATGATATTTTCATACCAATAATTATCGACGCCAGTAGAAGGGAAAATCTAGTCTCTGCCCACAAAAAGATGCTCGCAAAGATTGATTAAGCTGTTGAAAAGAGTGGAAAGTTTTCACTGGATAAATTCAAGGTACTTGTCACTTGTAACTATTATGTTATAAACTTTGTTATGGTTCACTTCCCCCCTGATAAATCTGTTTACATCCAGGTTGATCGTGTTTCTGTTCCCTACATCCATCATAATCTGCTGGGAGAAGAAAGTTCTGGTGGTGGCATAAATCTCCTTGAGGTCCACTGCAAATGGAAATTGCCTTTACAATTCATGTTCGATACTTCTCACTGGAGATGAAAACATATGTCATTTACTAAGAGCAGCTGTGACGACAGAGTTGATATTGTATGCAGATTTCTATGCTGAACACCTGTACATTTTTGACAAAATACAAAATAATCCTAATCGGCACAGAAATTATGTATATGTATGACAACATCTTGTGCAGCCAGTAAAGATCCTTCGACAAATACTACCACCATGGTTGATTGTGTCAAAAAAGAGGCTATCTTAAACATTGAAAACCGTCATTGGGGCTCCATGATGATTATGTTGGCATTATCATGTAGTGAAACGTAAAATGAAATCTGTGTATCCTATCACATCAAATACCACAAATGTTAGTGTTTACAATGGAAATATAACTCCACGCGATTCTATTATGGAAAGATTATGGACTTTGTTGATATATTATCAAAAATAGGGGACCTTTGTGGAGTTGGAAGTAGTTTCAGTGCTAATCACTTTGTGCCATTGTACATCCAAAGTTCAACCAAAGATAGGAACAGTGGATTGTTGATGCAAAATAACCACCACCATGCAAAAAACAGAAGATTCAAATAAAAAATAGAGGTAAGTAATAGAAAATATTTCATTTTTCTACCTAGATTGGGTTATTATTGTACTGATTATATATGTCATTTCCAGGAATTAGATTCTTTTTTTCATTTTCTAAGAATTTGATTCTTATACATAACATATACCATGCAGCCAAAGACAATGTGATTTCTAAGAATTCAGCCATGAAATGACCTGTATTTCTGTATTTAGACATGCAGTGTTGTGTATTTAACTTATAATTGTTCATTCATAATTGGGGGTTGGTGGTGATGTGAGCTATAGGTGTTTGTTTACAATGTATTTGCTGTTGAATTTGTTGTTAAGATCCAGATACAGTCAAAGTTATATTTCTTTTGAATTTGTCTCAAAAATATATAAATTTATCATATTTTTACATGTTTCATCCGTACTTTGAAATTTCCAATTCAGTAGCAATCTGTACTTTTATCATTCATACTTCAGTGTCATTGTGTGAAACCAGAGAAATCACCAAAAGTGTACTAAGAGTGCCTATGAAGTCATACATTCATGTAGGACAAGCACATAATACACTTTTCACGTTTTTAGATCATAACGCGAAGTTCATTGTGGTAACATATTCATCAAAAAACACCCCGATAATTGAAGAAAACGTTGTGTTGGCTATTTTCAATTGGAATGTATTACAGTGTTGACTAATTATAAATATTAACTACATTAGTATCATTTTTGGCTTATCTGAGTGCCTCAAAGCCCCGGAAATGCGAAATTTTCTGGGGCATCGCCCGATACCCCACTTGGAGGGATTACAGCGCCCCCCCCAAGGCTTTAGATCGAGCCGCGCGAAATGGACGCGAAGCGTCAATTTGGCACCACTTGATAAAAATCCTAAATCCGCCCCTGCAACAACAAACACACCTATGACGGTGGGAATTAGCTACCCCTGCTGGGCATCCAGTGCAATTGAAACTGTTTAGAAATAATTGCCCGAAACATTTGCACTGGTATCTACTGATGAGTCATCAGGTGTTTTCTTATTCATTTTGTTGTTCTTTTCTTTTTTCAAAAAACAGGTTGCACATAAAGGTACACATGGCAAAACTTTCGTTCGGAAATGGTTATTCAATTATAAAAAAAAACAAAAAAAACAGAAAAAACTATAAAATTTAAATAAAAATCCTCTCTTTTTCATCTTCTTTTTCTAAAATGACAAATAATAACTTATCTTTACTATATATATAGATAGAAACAGCACAGAGCCCGGACGCTGCTAAGTTTGTGTCCAGGCTAAAGTTCCATTTTCTCGAAAGCCAATAAAGATGCTTCATTTTAATCTCTGTCAATTTAATGACCAATCTGAACAGAGATTGTGTACTCTTCGTGTGGCCAGAACATTCCGTGTACGGCCACGACTAAATGCGCTTACCATTTTTCTGGTCTGGTTTAGTCGTAGTAGCTTTATTGATGTAGTTTGGGAGCTAAACACTATTTTTTAAATTTGTGTATTTTATCAGGTAAGAATTATTTTATGTATAAGTGAGAAAAGTGTGCTGGCTAGCTAGCTAGCTATCTCAATTTTTGGTGCTGACATACCCCTTTTGATAGTCGTGAAATTACTTACTTACTAGCTAGCTATCGAGCTAGCTAGCTACACAATATGGTGCTTTAATTAGAGTGCCTTTTTTGCTTAAAGAGCCAGAAACAAAAAACGTTTGTCCTGCTTTGCGTAACTTTCCCATGGCTCGACACCCAACTCCTGTTCTTATGGGAAAAAGGGGGCTAAAAGTAACTTCCAAACGATACTTTGTGGGGCTTCTATCAGATAAAAATATATATATTCACACAGGATTTTTTTTATTTTTTTTGCAGAAAAGTTGTCGAAACATCACAAAAGTTTATTGTTGCTTGCACCGAACAGTCAGGGTGAACTGATAATTAGCCTGTAACAGAATAGGGTCATTCCATGTCAAATCAGCTCTAAAATAGTGAGTTCGACACCCACCATCTTAGATTTGGCTGACTTTTTGCATTTTAGAGAAATGAAAATCAGCCATGTTTTTCTAGCCTATCCTTTCACCGCATATATCTGGCAAAGCGTAAATCATACAAACTTGAAATTCTTTCCAGATAATCTTCATATGTTTAATAAGTTGTATAGCAAAATGAAAAATGTTTTATTCCTGCTTCATTAAATACTCAACTAAGAAGCAGGCACAAGGAATTTAAATATTGTTGTATCAAATAATCGATCGTTCTAACCTATAAAATCCTTATTTTATGTTACTGGAGTTATTCCAAACCCAAAATGAGAAGAAAGGGATGAAACTGTTAGTATAGTAAGAAAAAATCATTATATTCATAGATGTTTAAAAAATTGGTATAAATTAGACTGTTGTATATCACACTTTTTCAACAAACATATTTTAGCCACAGCATTTGTTTTGAGTACTTCTGTTGGTCAATGTGTTATAGAAAGATCATGGAGTATGCAGAATAATTACAATTTAGATAAGTTTTATCACCTGCTATGTAACTAAAATTTGCAATATTTAGAATAACAGGTTCTTTATTGAACTTTTAGTTGAAAGCATTTTTATTTAAAAAAATTTATTTTCATAGACAAGTACCCCTTCTTGAAAGATCATTGAGCATAGAGAACTTATTATTTAGTTATTTGTCACCTGTCATGTAATTCAAATTTGCAATGTTTAGAATAGCAGGTTTCTTAGTTAAAAGCTTTTTGTATTCACAAACTTTATTTTAGAGTTTGATAATAAGTTATATCAGTCATGGCAAGTAATAGTATCACAGAATGTTCCATTGGCATAAAATCAAGTTTGTCACAAGCAGAGTTATTGTAAAGAGATTAAAACCGTTTAAATGGAGAATCTTCCTTCATTTGAAAAAGAACTTGTGGCGAACTGGTATCAATCATACAGCAGCAACTGTGTGTTTACATCACAGATAAGTTTATTTGAAGAGATTTTCTGCTAATCAGAATAGTTGTTGTGATCCTGCAAAGCAACATGCTAATGATAAAAAGAAAAGAAAAGGTAAAGTTTGTTGTTAGTTTTTATAACAGTACTATTTTAAAATATAAAATAAAAGTCAGCTAATAAAAAATAATTCAAATTTAGGTGGCTTAAAAGAGGTTTCACTCGATCAAGCAAAATTACTGCAGAAGAATGGCATCCATGTAATACCAGTTTTTAAACCTTGCCCAGCATACAGAATTCTTGTTGCGAAAAAGACAAGAGAAAGTTCTGCTGTGGAGACTGAGCTGTCACAGGATGAACAAACTGAAGAACAGGTTGACCAGGTTACACAAATTGAACCATCTTACTTGTCGGAAACAGCAAAGAGATCGTTAAATTCCACTTTGACAGAGATTGATGTATCACCTGTGAAAACCCATGCTGTCAGCTCACATTCAGTTGTGCCATATGGAAAGAAAAAGGTCGAACAGGCAAGAAAGTGTTTAGAAGAAAAACACGCTAACATAAAAACTAGAATTGCTAAAATTCTCAGACTGAAAATCTTCAATTGCTAACTCTAGTACCATCTACTTGGAAAATTCAAAAAGTATGTGAGTATTTTCCTGTAACACGCTACATGGTGAAACAATCAAAACAGCTGCTGTGTTCACAAGGCATTCTTGCAAAACCAACTCGGAAGAAAGGAAAACAAATTAGCCAGGAAGTAATTACCATGATTATGAAGTTTTATTGTAATGATGAATACAATAGATTAATGCGAGGAAAAAAAGACTTTGTAAGCATTAAGAAAAATGTACACAAACGGAAAAGACTTTTATTATGTAACCTTAATGAGCTCCATTCCAACTTTAAAGAGAAACATCCAGAAGTAAGGATTTCATTTTCAAAATTCTGTTACCTTCGACCAAAATGGTGTATAACTGTTGGATCATCTGGAACCCATTATGTCTGTGTTTGCACAATACATCAGAATGTAAAACTCATGCTCGACTCCGTTCATACTACCAAAAGTTACAATGAATTGATTGGAATGACAGTATGTGACCAAGATGCAGGATAATTAGACGCTACGCACAGTATAATTAGCCGTTAAAGGCTTCTTTGTATTCTTTACAGCTAACTACGTCTTTTCCATGTTTTTTCTTGAAATTAGGGTGTTGTTTCAGTAAAATTAATAACTTTTTTGCACAATCGTTTCTTGTTCTTATTTCTTATTTTAATTGAAGCACAACTTTATGTGGATACTTTACGTATATATATATCACAAATATTGAGGGATATACCCTGTCTATTATTTCCAGGAGGGGCCATGGCTTAGATGGGAGAGTATTTAATGCTCATTTTGAGCTACGCAGACCCAATTAGGGTCCGCGCTCTACCAGACAACTGCCTGCAACATCCAACAGCCCACAAGGTCTGCGTTCTCCCAAATTTCCCTCACATGGCTTGGGTTAACCCGGGGCTATGGTAGCATTCACTCGCTCATATTGAATCGCTGTCAAGGGGAACCGAATCACGTTCTCCCGCACAAAGTGTCAGAGTTATAACCACTAAGCTAACGGCGCCATTGAAAACGGTTAACTATTCTGTTACTGGCTAATTATCAGTTCTCCTTGAATGCATAATTTGCTTGAAAATCTTTCTTGAACTCACCCAAAGTATCACAAAATATTTTTCTAAGATTTCTTAGAAAAGACTTGATTTTTACAAATCTCACGAAAAGGACCATGATTTATCAAATCCGCAAATTTTTTGATTGTGTGTTTACCCTTTTTTGTTTCAACTTGTTGAATTTAATTTGTCAATTTCAAATTTTAGAAGTTAGATATGTTCAACTTTTTTGCGTTTGTCAAAGAAAACAATGACCAATCAGTTTCCTCAAAATGAAAAATTGCAACTAATCCGACCCCCCGAAAAGAAATTCAAATTTGAGAATTCGAATCAAAAAAGGATAATAAACAATCAAATTTGTTGAATTTAATAAATTGATTTCGACAAAATACATCCTGTATTGTCCACAGGTTTCAAAATCATGTATCGCCTGCTTAATATGTTACTTGTTTAACAAAGATATCAAAAGCCAGCTTGATTAAATTTATATACATATATTTATATATATAATATACCTTGTGCATCACATGGCATTGATTTGTATCTTTTTAATAAATTCCCTTTTCAAATCAAATAGGCAAAGAGAGGTTAAAGAGACAATAATTACACAACCTGGTTTTAATGCAGTTCATGGTAAAATTGTATTCGTGTTTCTCATTTGTAAAACGTACTTTCTTTTTCAGATCAGCTGTTATCAAACCATGCACCATCAGCATTTTTAAAAAATCTTCAACAAGAGAGTGAAATATTCAAATGCTAATATGTATTTTCTGAATTAATTAACAATGAACTACTTCATTCATTCAAATTGAGCTCGTTCAGAAGTTATTATATTCGAATCGTCAAGTTTATGAATTTCCAGAATTTTCCTGATCAGTTTTAAAAATATCCAGTTAAAGTTTTAACTGTTATTTTAGAATATACTTCATATAGCTATGTAAAAAATTTATTTTTATTTTTTATTCATTGAGTTGTATTTTAACATTGCAGGTTAGTTACAATAATAATTGAGAATACTCAATGATTTGTTTACCCCATATTCCCCGTTTTCAAGGTCTACTTCAAATTTCAAAATCTTTCAGGCTAATGACGGAAATCTTCAAGCCACAGGGCTCCTTGTTGTATTTTAAACCACGCGCGTGTTAGAAATCAATGCTGCAATTACTGAGTCTGGATCCTCCTAGATTTCTTACACCATAAACACGGGAAACAAAAAAAAAAATTCGTTTATTCATGAAAAATGAGGTAAAAAAAACAAAAAAAGTCACCGAGGGGAATATATATTCCCCTAGATGATATATTCTAAAAAGAAACCCCGGAGACTGTAGACCGCTATAAATAAAGTTTCCTTTTTCTCGGTTGCAACATCGTTGAGTATAGTTTTTCGCTTGCGAACATAATAGGGGACCTGTTTCCGCTCCGCAACCCTTTATATATTGATTAATAACACGTGCACCTCACCTTTTTTCAACGCATAGCCCCGCCATATTTATTTAAATGTCGCATCATAATTAGCAGACCAGATGTCTGTGCCACGGCTTTTTCTTGCGAAACTGAGCGTTGTGTGAAGTTGATCGATTGCGGGGGGAGGGGGGGGGGGGGTAACATCTCTTCCAAGTTATTTCCTTGTGAAAATAATGGCTAGCCTCGTTTCCATGTGATTTGGTCATAAGACAAGAGAACATCATGACTGAAAGATTTGCTATAAGAACCTTGCATGGGGGAAGCCTTGCCTTCAAGTTATTTACATTTGAAAATTATTGCTAATAGAAACCATTCATAAGAATGTTTTGGGGCAGTTTGCTTTGAAATTCTGCGGCAAATGAGAGCACATAATTATCTGGTAGTGTAGAAAACACTACTCCAGTTGGGGTACCTTATCAGTTAAAAATATATATATAAGCCCTCCAGAGGGAATATATACCAAGGAAAATCAAAAAGATGTCTACCAAAATTTAATTTTCCGTCAAATTTTAACTTCACGTTTGGTCAAACTTGGAAAAATGCGAAGATCTTTTTAACGAAATTGTCTGTCCTTATTTATCCGCGAAGAAGAAAGAACTTGGTTTACCTGAAGAGCAGTATGCCTTGATGATTATGGATACTTTTAAAGAAAAAAGACAACGATGAGGTTAACAGCTGTGTAAGAGGAAAAATTAGTCATTGTTCCTCACCAGCCTTTAGATATAAGCATAAATCAAGTAGTAAAAACGTTTATCTCAAGCAAGTTCAACACCTGGTATGCTGATAGGGTGGGTAGTCAATTGTCAAACGAAATCATGACTGGCGATGTTAAAGTATCCCTCAAACTGACCGATTTGAAACTCCTTCACGCCAAGTGGATCGTAGACGCGTACAACCACCTCAAAAAGCAGAAGGATTCCATAATCAATGGCGTTGATTCTGCTGGCTTTTCTGAGGCAATCAAATCGGCAAACGATGTTTTTGCCAGAATCGAAAATCTAATATAATAACTTCTGAACGAGCTCAATTTGAATGAAGGAAGTAGTTCATTGTTAATTAATTCAGCAATAAATACATATTAGCATTTAAATATTTCAGTATATAGGCCTTCAGAATTTACTCTCTTGTTTAAGATTTTTTGAAAATGCTGATGGTGCATGGTTTGATAACAGCTGATCTGAAAAAGAAAGTACGTTTTAAAAATGAGAGAAGAATACAATTTTACCATAAACTGAATTAAAAAGATACAAATCAATGCCATAGGTATATTATATATATAAATATATGTATATAAATATAATCAAGCTGGTTTTCGATATCTTTGTTAAACAAGTAACATATTAAGCAGGCGATACATGATTTTGAAACCTGTGGACAATACAGGATTTATTTATTAAAATCGATTTATTGAATTCAACAAATTTGATTGTTCGTTATCCTTTTTTAATTTGAATTCTTAAATTTGAATTTCTTTTCGGAGAGTCTGATTAGTTGCATTTTTTCATTTTGAGGAAACTGATTGGTCATTGTTTTGTTTGACAAATCCAAAAAGTTGAACATATCTAACTTCCGAAATTTGAAATTGACAAATTGAATTCAACAAGTTGAAACAATAAAGGGTAAACACACAATAAATTTGCGGATTTGATAAATCGGTGGTCCTTTTCGTGACATTTTTAAAAATCATTTTGTGATACTTTGAGTGAGTTCAAGAAAGTTTTTCAAGCAAATAAGGCACTTAAGGAGAACTGATAATTAGCCAGTAGCAGAATAGTTAGCCGTTTTCCATGGCGCCGTAGCTTAGTGTTTATAACTCTGGCACTTTGTGCGGGAGAATCGGGTTCTACCGTTATGTTTATGTTTGGTATTGGGTACCTTAACCATGCCGTTATGTGCCGATATGAGTATGTGCTATAATGGCGTGCTAGCTGTACTGTAAAGTATCTACGGACTTCGTTAATACACAGGAGACAGACATTTATGTTAATATAAATATACGCGTTCTTATTTCTATTACTACCATCCGTCATGTCCAGAGATATAAGTTTAACAGGTTATGGGCCCAGCAACCAATGGCAAAACCTCACTTTCGATGGAGATGAGAGAAAACTTGAACTATGGGAAACCAAAATACTACGATACAAGAGACTCAAAAAGATGAAGAAAGTATTTACCGGTACAGACACTGTCAGCGAAGATAAAAATGAAGAAGCCTTTGCAGAACTCATACAATTCCTCGATGAAAGATCGTTATCTTTAATCATGAGAGATGCCAGAGACAAAGGAAGAGAAGCATTTCAAATCCTAAGAGAGCATTTTGCTGGAAGTGGCAAACCGCGAATAATAACATTATATACCCAATTAACAACATTAAAGTCCACTCAGGAATCAGTGACAGATTATATTTTGAGAGCTGAAACCGCTTGCACCGCCCTGAAATCTGCTGGAGAGCAGGTAAGCGATTCCTTATTAGTCGCCATGGTACTGAAAGGATTGTCAGACGAATATAAATCATTTGTAGCTGTTGTTACCCAATCCAACGAAACCGTACAGAATTTTCAAAAATTCAAACAGTCGCTTAGAAATTTTGAGGAAACCGAAAAGATACGGTCCAGCGAACCCAGTGCCAGTGAGAGTGATAATAAAATTATGAGGACAAAATATACACGTTTTCAAATGCTATACATGCCACTCTGGTTTGTTATTGCCCATAGTAAGTTTACCATTTACCTATGTGCCTTTTCTGGTCAGCAGCATATATTTTGGTCGGCAGTCTACTAGTATTTAAGTTGCAGTTGCCTCATGGTTTTCCTTTTCAGTTCTAGCAGTTTTTTTGTGCTTAGATCTGCTGCTTTTATTAATCCATCATTATCTAATCAATCACTGTCTATCAAAGCAATCTTTGGTTAGTTAAAAATGCAATTATCACTTATATGGATGCTTCTATATCTTATTTCACCTACTCAAACGCCAGAGGGTTCAGAAGGTGAAGAGCTGTCTGTCGTTCTTCTTGAGAAATCATCAAAACACAAAAAGAAACGGCTCTCAAAGTGTCCTGGCTGCAAGGAACTTCTGGCTCTACACGAATTTGGTATTCCCAGTCGCCATTGTCAAGGTCGTTGTTCTAGCGATAACAACAACGTAACATCAGCTTCCCTATCAATGTCTACCACATTTTCTTCAGCTATCACTACTAATCCGATATCCTAAATCCAACGATCTTAGCCTCTGCAGTCTCAATTGGCCACAGCAAACAAATCTTCTTCGCCGTCTCAACTAGCTGTTCTTCGAAATCAGCTGGCTGTCTTGGAACAGGAAGAGCAATCCCTTAGGCAAAGTTTGCAAACAGAAGAGCAAGACCTTCTTAATCAAATTGCTGCTCGAAAATCCGAATTAGCTAGGCTCAGATCTGCAACTTCCATAAATGACCGCCCAGCACAAATCTCCAGCAATTCTCCGTTGCAGCAATCCATTAATCAAACCAATCGTGTCCACGACAATCTCCGCCCTCCAGACCTCATCGTACCACCGCCATCTTGTTTTGACTCTCTGCTGGCTCCGCAACAGTCCGCCAATTTGTTAACCAATCGCACTGCCTCGTTTCAACAACAACAAACACGCTCCCTATCAGATGTTTTTCGCCAACAAGAAGACCGTAGCTCGGAATTAATCCTGCGTCCTGCACTTTCTTCCAACACTGGGAATGGTAAGCCTCATCGTATTGTTGATTTTTTGTCTCGTCTTCGTCCTGTTGAGCAAGAGAAAGTCATTTCTACCGATTCTGGTTCGCAAACTACGCTAATGTTGGCCATTGGTAACAAGAAGCCGAAATTAGAATCTCTTTCCATTGAACAATATAACATAGCTAATTTGAGAATTTTTTACGACTTATTGTCTTCTGCTAGATTGCCAACCTCTTCTGATTTACGTGATTATTTATCCTATTCTATTAAGATCTTAGAGCTGGCTAGAAAGTATACCTGGGAGTCTGTGCTGAAGTATGACGATGAATATCGGATTCTTCAGCACACCTATGGCTGCCCATGGAGCTTTGACAATAGCCATTTGCATGAAGTGATGCTGATACCACGTTGGGAATCCCATCCTGTTCCTTACCCTTCCAATGCCTTAAATAGGGGGAATTCAGGTTCACCTGCCTCGGCGTCATCTTCGGGGTTCTCACACCTTTTCAGGTGGGGAAATTTGCCGCAATTTTAACCGACAAAAAGGTTGCCAGAAAACAGATTATAAATTCGCCAACGTCTGCAACCGCAAGGTTGGGAATCAGGCCTGTGGCAAACCACATTCTGGACAGAATCACAACTCTGAAAATTGACTACCATCGGACTTTCGCACCCCTCTTAATATCGACTTATGGACTAAGGAACTGGCTGATGACCCGGATCGTGATTTCTTCCTTGATGGAATTCACTGTGGTTTTCAGCTTCTTCCAAAGGATTCTGATTTAATGCCTGTTGAAATGAATAACTATTTCTCTGTTACCAGTCAAGATGCTCGTATGAAAGTAGAAGCTACTCTACTAGATGAGATTAGAACTGGTAACTATCGTTTCACTCAATGTAAACCTACCATTGTCAGTGCTCTTGGGGCTGTCCCCAAACCTGACTCTGATGCGTTACGCATTATCCATGACTGTTCTATGCCAGTCGGAAAGGGTGTCAATACGTACATCGATATTGAAAAGCAATAATTTCAGACTATCGATGATGCGTGCGCTATGCTCAAACAGGGATACTTTATGGCCAAGGTTAATCTGCGCCGTGCATACCGGTCAGTGCCTGTTCATCCCTCAAACTATGCTGCACTGGGTTTAAAATGGCGTTTCTCTGGTAGCACTCGATATTCATATCTTGTCGATACTCGACTTCCTTTTGGAGGTCGAAGTGCTCCTGGAATATTTCATCGCCTTACACAATCTGTTCGCCGGATGATGATCAGACGAGGTTATCCTCTAGTGATTGTCTACCTGGATGACTTCCTTGTTATTTGTCGAACACAGGCTGAATGCTCTAATGCCTATAACACACTCTGTGACCTATTAATTACACTAGGGTTTCAGCTTAGCCCTGCTAAGTTGGTTCCTCCATGCCAGCAACTTACTTTTCTTGGAATTTTGCTTGACACTGTGTCACTTACCCTTTCTCTTCCAGCTGCTAAATTGGATGCATTGAGGGAAGTAGTGGCACATTTTTCAACTAAGCAGAGAGCCTCTAAGAAAGAGTTGCAACGCCTTTCTGGTCGCCTAAATTGGGCTTGTAAAGTTGTTTATGGTGGTAGAACGTTCTTGCGACGTGTCCTGGATCTGATGAATACCTTGTCTTCCCCTACCTCGAAGTGTCGCTTGACGCTCGAATTTCACAGGGATATAGCTTGGTGGGATCGGTTCTTGGGTGTGTTTAATGGACAATGTGATTTCTATGACCAAAGACCCATTACCGGTCTGCAAACTGATGCTTGCTCTGACGTTGTTGGTGCCTTTTTTGAGGGTGATTGGTTCTATTCTCATCTATGGGTAAACCATGCCCCTGTTGCCTCTTTGCATATTAATTTTAAGGAAGCCCTGTGTGTAGTTCTTTCTGCTATTCCTGGGCTCCCACTTGGACGAACAAAACTATTCATGTCTTCTGCGATAATACTGCTGCTGTTGCTATGCTTAACAAAGGAACTACCCATCACCCTATTATGATGGACTATTTACGTCAGTTGTTTTGGTTATCAGCTACCTTCAATTTTCGTTTGAAGGCCTTCCATGTAGCTGGTTCTCAGAATGTCCTGGCTGACGATATATCACGTCTTCATTCAAGACAACACTTGTTATCATTTTTGCACTTTTTGCAGCTCAACTCACTGACCACAGTCTGTGATTTGGTCGCTGTCAATCATATGTCTGCCTATTCTTATTATTTTCGCATTGGCAAGTATACCATCTGTGGTAGCTAATTTTTGTATTCTCCTTCCTCTAGAGTTGCCCCCTTTGTTTCGGAGTTGGTGCACGACGTTGTCCTTTTTCGGCAAGCCACCTATGCTGAGAATACAAAAAAGAGCTATCGCACACATCGCAAGGCCTACGAATGTTTTTGTAGCCAGATGTCTTCGCCACTTGTGCCTGCTTCCACAGATTTTTTATGCCTCTATATTGCCCATTTGGCTAGGTTTTTACTACCACAATCAGTTTGTATGTATCTTAATTTTGTTGGCCTTCTATATCTTGAGATGGGGTATGCTAATCCTCTAATCAACTGTCAACAGTTTTGAAAGGTATGAAGCGTATGCTTGGTGTTCCTGCCAAGCCACGTCTTCCTATTACCACTGCACTTCTTCTTGTGATTCATTCTCGTCTTAATCTAAATTGTAGCTTTCATGCTTCATTTTGGGCTATTTGTTTAGTTTCATTTTTTGGTCTGTTCCGTAAGTCACATTTATTGCCAGCATCTTCTACGCTATTTAATCCGCTAAAACAACTAGTTCGGTCTGATTTTACTTTTCATGAAGACCATGTTCTCGTTCTAGTAAGATGGAGTAAGACCATCCAACTGGGACAGCGCACAATTACTGTTCCTTCTTCTCCTCCTTGTCCAGTTCAGGCTATTTTGCATGCTTTTTTCTGTCCAAGCTGCAACAAAAACTGGTGCCAGATTCAATTTTACGTCAGATTCTGCTGAATTGATTGCAAAAGATGGTACGAAATTTCCGATTCAGCAACATGGAAGATTATATTACCTTTACAAAAATTCTGTTACCGAGAAACGTTGTGAAAGTTTACAGATGTGGCATAAAATTTTAGGACATTGTAATGTTGAAGATGTCACAAAGCTAGAACATGCTGTCCAAGGAATGAATATTACCCACAAATCAAAATTTGAATGTGAGACATGTAGCCTTGCAAAACAGATGAACTCACGAAACCGAGAAGCCGATGTCCGAGCAACCAAACCAATGGAATTAGTCCATACCCCTTAGCGGCAATTCAATATGGGCGAGTGAATGCTACTATAGCGCCAGGTTAACCCACGCCATGTGAGGGAAATAGGGGAGATGGCACACTGTGTGAGCTGTTGGATGTCGCAGGGAGTTGTCTGGTAGAGCGCGGACCCTAATTGGGTCTGTGTAGCTCAAAATGAGCATTAAATACTCTAGGACTCCCCATCTAAGTCATGGTCCCGCAAATAATAGACAGGGTATATCCCTCGATATTTGTGAGGCTTACCATATAAAATATACAGATCATCTATTTATCTATGCAGAATAATTATATATACGGTGCGTGCAGTAGAATTAGCCGCTCATATTTATACGATTTTTTTTCTTAAATTTCCACACTTTTCTTCGTCATCGATCTCCCCATAGCCATAGATCCACATAAAGTTGTGCTTCAATTAAAACCAATAAAAGGAACAAGAAACGATTGTGCAAAAAAGTTATAAATTTTACTGTAGTTGGCAGTATGTCGTATTATTAAACAACAACACTATTCTGATTTCAAGAAAAAACATGGAAAAGACGCAGTTAGCAGTAAAGAACACAAAGAAGCTTTTAACGGCTAATTATACTATGCGTAGCGTCTAATTATCCTGCATCGGCTAACTATATATTCTGTTACAGGTTAATCATCAGCTCACCCTGACTGTTCGGTGCAAGCAGCAATAAACTTTTCTCACGTTTCGACAACTTTTCTGCAAAAAATATAAAAAAAATAATATATATCTTTTTGTCTGATAGAAGTAGCCCCACAAAGTGTTGTTTGGAAGTTATTTTTAGTCCCCTTTCCCCCCATAAGAACAGGAGTTGGGTGTCCAGTCATGGAAAAATTACACAAAGCAGGACAAAGGCTTTTTGTTGCTAGCGTTTTAAGAAAATAGGCACTCTAATCAAAGCACTATTTTGTGTAGCTAGCTAGCTAGCTGGCTCTATACGTTAGCTAGCTAGTAAGTAAGTAATTTCACGACTATTAAACGGGCCAAAAATTGAGATAGCTAGCTAGCTAGCCAGCACACCTTTCTCACTTATATATAAAATAATTCTTACCTGATAAAATACACGAATTTAAAAAATAGTGCTTAGCTCCCCAGCTACATCAATAAAACTACTACAAAATGTAAGCACTTTTAGTCATAAAGCTACAACTAAATGTAAGCACTTTTAGTCATGGCCGTACACGGAATGTTCTGGCCACACGAAGAGTACACAATCTCTGTTCAGATTGGTCATTAAAATGACAGACATTAAAATGAAGCATCTTCATTGGCTTTCGGGAAAATGGAAATTTTCCGAGGTTTTAGCCTAGACACAAATTTAGCAGCGTCCGGGCTCTGTGCTGTCTCTAGATATCTATCTATCTTCCATCAGGCGAATTTAAAGATTCCGCCCCGCGTAGCGGCGACGGAAATCAACAATTTAGGTAAAAATTTCGCCGGATAAAAATTTTCGTCGAACTTTTATTTCGTCGGTTATAATTTTTCGTCGGTTAAAAATTTCGTCACCTGTCAAATTTTTCGTCACTTTCAACCGACATATTTTTAACCAATAAGGTACTCAATGTTTTTAATAACCCATATCGAGTTGCATATTTCTCGCCAAACATCTACTTAAGCCCCAGGTACGCAAAACAAAACGACAAATATATATTTTTCAAAGAATATCTTCTTTGAAATTAGCAAATAGATAAAATACTTAACATGGAGGTCATAAGCGGAACTTGACTAAAAGTCATAAGTGTCTAACTGAATAGAATCAGTAAACTGGTGACGGGAATTCACAAAATGCAGAAGAGAAGTAATGAAAAAGCGAAGAAGAGAAGTGACACCTGAGGGCCATCGTACTTTCACTAAAAATAACTTTACTTTTACTAAAAATAAGCTCACACGGGTTCAAAGAACTTTCAAAGAGATAATTATATAACAGCAGAGTTAGAGTTAGTATTTCGTGAATCCTACATTCCCTCTTATTGGTTTGCATAACGAAGCAAAATTAAAAATGCAGCCTCGAAGTTATCATGCTTATGAAGTAATGATAACTGGCCAAAAACGAATTCGAAGTAGTTGGTCAACATAATCGCCGTCCTGGACGTCAGAAAAGGTACAAGATGCCCTGGGGACGAGGTTGGTAGTTGGTGTATTTGTTATATCAACTTCTTCACAAGAGCTTTTATTGATGTAATTTTTTATTCCCAGGGTCTTCGAAAGGATTAATCAGAAAATCAAGTTGTGTTGGAAAAAAGAGTATCGAACCTTTCATGGGCATCACTGCTCTTTGACTTTCGTAAATAGTGGCAGTTCCATTAGTTTTGAAATTAGAAAAGCTCTTTCCTGGTAATATTCGAGAAACAGAACCACACACAATCTGGGTTGTATGACCCTTCATCAACCATATCATCAAAAAAAGACATTTAATCCCTTTTGCAAGCCGGGAATTTGGGCCGTCAATCATCGATTCTATGATTTGAATGCGACGATCCATAGATGTAGGACTATCAATTCGCACAATTCTCGGAATTATCGAAAAGCTGTCAACTATATCTTATTAATATTATTATTAATATTATTATTATTATTATTATTATTATTATTATTATTATTATTATTATTATTATTATTATTATTATTATTATTATTATTATTATTATTATTATTATTATTATTATTATTATTATTATTATTATTATTATTATTATTATTATTATTATTATTATTATTATTATTATTATTATTATTATTATTATTATTATTATTATTATTATTATTATTATATTATATTATATTATATTAAAACTATTATTCGACTTCACCAACACTGAAACCATATGACTTCCTGCTGTAACCGTCAATTTGCAACCATGGTCCAAACCATCCTTGTCCCCAGGGTTTGTTGCCTGATATCAAAACCGTTATATGACAGCTTTTTTTGCTACAGGCCTCGATGTCAAAAAGGCAAGAACCCTTGGGGACGAGGTTAGGCCCAAAAAACTTGAGTTTATAGTATACTAGGTAGCGCTAAAGCACTCACACAATAACATCAAAGCACGAAACTGTATATCTTATTCTTCTAGATATGAGCAAGGCATTTGACAGCATAAACCGTCAAATGTTAATAAACGACCTTAACACCGTTATCAATAAAGACGAATTACATCTAGTTCAGATTCTCTTAAATGTGAAATTAGCAGCAAAATGTGGTCAATACATAAGCGAATATTTTTTAACCGATACTCGTGCACCACAAGGTGATTGTGCTAGTGCAAATGAATTTACATTTTATCTAGCAAAATCACTCGAATCAGACAACAATAATTATACACCACCAATACAAGTACGTATGAAAATAGTCAAAACATTACAAATACAATCACTGATCACCAAACAGAACACAACTACTCACAAATCACATCAATACAACACATAGACATTAATATGCAATATGCAGATGATATAAGTAAAATAACGTCAAACTACAGCCATAAACAAAAATTCAAAAGTGAACTACCAGAAAAATTAAGATTAAGAGGGTTACAAATAAATGATGACAAAACAGAGGAATATAAAATCAGTAACTAGAACTGCGACGACAAATGGAAAAAATGCAAATTACTAGGGTCACTATTGGATACGAAAAACGACATCAATAGGAGAAAACAGCTTGCTATAACATCCGCAAAAAAATTAAAACACATCTTTAATAGTAAAAGAATAACCATCATGACAAAAATATATGCTTTACAAACATACGTTGAACCTATCTTCCTCTACAACTCAGAAATATGGACAATAGCATCAACAATCAATGAAGAAATACACATTTCACAGAAGATTAATTAGAGCATGGAGGTATAAAAGAACAGGAGATACAACTCACGAATCGTCCATTTAAATTCTATTCAAATTTCTATTGAAAGCGGTATCCTTTGAAACTATGCGCGATGCGAAGTTCACTGGATAGATTTGCTGCATACTTGCGTTTGTTTACGTTTTTAAAAATCCATTAAAATATATATTTCCTGAAGGCTGAGGTCTAAGTGGATTCTGAATTTTATTAGCCAATCATCTTTAGAGGATATGTAAACATTAGAAGCACGAGGAAACTTCAGTATTCTTGAGAGAAAGTGGAAAAACATTAAAAATATGTGTTTCAAAAACTGGCTTAAAACATAAGATATACATGCGCCGTTGTAACGCCGTTGTAACCATGGCACAATTAATGTTTCAGAAAACGTCTCTAAAAATTTCAAGTCGATCCATTGATGTTTGCACAGTTTATAGGCTTTTATTTCTGACATACTTTTAAGCAAAATTTCTGTAAAAAACGCGGGCAGGAGCCATTATGAATGTTTTGATTTGCTGAATGATTCTTTTGTTTCATTTCTACGCGAAAGTTTTATGTATTTAAGATCTCTCATCGAAAGAAAAGAAAGCATGATTTTTTAGAAAGCATCTGAAATTAACGTGTCTAATCATAGTCATAAGAAACAGAGATAGTCTGGAGACTCATCGCAAACCCGATTTGAACCCGTGTCCCTTGCCGTATTAGTACCCAGACTACTTTTGAGGGCATTAAATTTGAAACAACGCGGGAACTTTCTTCAACTAAGGCTTCATTCACAAGTAAATTCGTTTGTTTTGGTGAAAATGCCTGGGGCAAATTGCTCGATTTATGGGTGTAATGTTTCCAGAAAGACCCCAAATACGTCTATATTTGGTGTTCCGAAAGGAAACGATGAATATAGTAGTTCATGGCGTGAGAAACTCATCCATGTGATAACCAAATATCGTGTTGTAGACCAGAAGTTAAAAGTGCAGATTGAGAAGAGAACATTACACATATGTGAACGTCATTTTGCAGAAGATTGCTTACTTCAACGTAAGTACAAATGCTTTTTCCCCACAACATAATTGTACAACGTATAAATACAAAACAATTTAGAATTATTATTTAAACACAAATATGCATATTCTACATATTCTATGTTCAACTTTTAGATGATACAAAGAGAACGTTGAAGCCTGGCTCAACCCCAACATTGAACTTGCCACAGAAAAGTGTTGCTTCTTCAACAAGGTAAAAATACATTAACAATCTTTAGATAGACAACTCATTGTGTCAAGTGTGAGACCTATTTTGTTTATTTCATATTGTGCATTTTTTTCATAAGAATTATAGCTAGCTACTTCCTTACTATTTTAGCACTGGTCCAAGAGCTTCAGCAGATAGCATTATTGAGAAAAGAAATCAAATTGAACCTCAAGAAAAAGCTTACAAGCCACAGTACACTTCATTTCAGAATTTTGTTTCACGGATCAAATCTTTAAAGCTACCTGATTTTTGGAAAATTGAGAAGAGTAACAGTGTCTATGCACTTATTGTGAAACGAAATGATGATTTTATGATACCAAATATTGAAATACATGTTGTTGAAGATCTATCTTTCACTGTCAGAATATTAACATGGTGTTTACACAGAGAGCATGAAATATATAAAAATAACAACAAATCAATGAATAATATAACATTGTCCCAGCTTATACACTTGTTATCAGATTTTAACATATGTCCAGGAGTTATAGATGAATCTTTGCACAGCAGCAGCAGGTTATGGCCATCGACAGAAAAAATATGAATTTGCTATGGAACGATAGAGAGTATTATGAAGGTATTATGCAGTATTATGCGATATTACGTTGGTTATGGCCATCGACAGAAAAAATATGTATTTGTTATGGATTATGAAGGTATTATGCAATATTATGTGCTATTACGTTGGTTATGGTCATTGGCAGAAAAAATATGTATTTGTTATGTAGGGATGGAGAGTATTATGAAGGTATTATGCAGTATTATGCGATATTACGTTGGTTATGGCCTATCGACAGAAAAAATATGTATTTGTTATGTAGCGATAAAGAGGATGTCGGATAATGAGGGTTCATCTGTCTGGTCCATTTGGTTGGAGTACCCTCATTGAACGTCTGTCGGACTTTTTATGTCGATAAAGTATGAAGGGGTGCTAATTATGTTGTACGTCGTGTGTCGGGACCACTTAGCCCGGTGCTAAATGGAGTCGTTGCCCTGCCCATCGATCGTGTGCAGAAATATTTAAGCTCGCTTGAATGGCAAATGGGCTTCGCTTTTAGGCTTTTGTTCCGCAATAAACACGATAAGATGAACTTTTTTTCATAAAGTGTGAGGTGAGCTTTATGGTTAAATTTCTGGTTCTTGCATTAAGTATGTTTGAAATGAATACTTTTTTTTAATACTAATATCTTATAAACAATTTGAGATTAACTTATATTCTCAAATATAAGTTATCAATATAAAGGGTTGCGGGAGCGGGGGACAGGGTCCTCTATAGGTTTCCAAGCGAAAATATAGCTAATGATATGAAATTGATGAACGTATGCAACTGTACCTGTCTGTACGACTCAAAGATTACCTATTATCCTCAACATAGCTAGCTATATATATAATATACTCATGATTACCTGGTTGTTGTATTGTAGGTGCAAGATAATTATGCTTTTCCTTGGCCCTGTCCAGGATTTTTGACCAAGCGAGATTTGAACCAGCGACCATTGGGTTAGCGCCCCACTGCTCTGCCAACTGAGCTATCAGTCTGATAGTGAGACAAGTTTGCAATTGCCTCTTCTCTAACTACAGGATCGAGCCTGTTGGTGGTTCGAGCCCACCAGGGACAAGCCCTCACCTGCCAGTTCAGTAACATTACCTTCATCAGCCCATATATACTATGTCTTCTGGGTACAGTATTATAGAATTTATAGTAGAACAGTAGTATTACATATCAGTAGTAGAACACAGCACCAGTTAGTAGTGGAGGTGATATCTATCGATCGGCGAAAATGAAAACTTGGAACAAGCAGGATTTGAACCAGCGACCATTGGGTTAACGTCCCACTGCTGTGCCAACTGCGCTATTGGTCCGATAGTGAGACGAGTTTGCAATTGCCTTTTCTCTCACTGCAGGATCGAGCCCAGTTGGTGGTTCGAGCCCACCAGGACAAGCCCTCACTTGTCTATAGATAATTGAGTATATGGATCTGATTTTAATGAAATTTTGTATTTTGGACGATAAAGAGACGACGCGACGCCGTAGTTTAGTGGTTATAACTCTCGAACTTTGTGCGGGAGACCGGGGTTCGATTCCCCATGGCGGCGATTCAACATGGGCGAGTGAATGTTACCATAGCCCCGGGTTGACCCAAGCCATGTGAGGGAAATTGGGGAAATGACACACTGTGTTGGCTGTTGGATGTTGCCGGCAGTTGTCCAGTGGAGCGCCCCTAAGTGGGTCTGCGTAGCTCAAAATGAGCATTAAATACTCTAGGACTCCCCATCTAAGCTATGGCCCCTCCTGGAAATAATAGACAGGGTATATCCCTCGATATTTGTGAGGCTAGCCATGTAAAATATGCACATCTCTCTCTGTAGCTAATTTTATGCTAGCTATAAGTTAGTTTATGCTGGCTAGCTTTAGGTGTGAGTAAGGCTAAGAAGGGTTTCATTACATTTCAAGAAATTGATATATAGGCTATACATACCCTTTCTTGATTCTCTTAAAAATGCCCTGTGTATATGAGGAAAGGTCACATGATATTAGTAAAAGTGACCTGTAAATCACGTGCAACTGGAAACGGCACAATTCAGCATGTCCCTGCTAATCCCTTTTAAAAAAAATAAAAGCACTCCATCGTCGTGTTTATAACACAGTACGCTTAATCAAAATATTACAAGAAAACGACCATATTAAATTCCAACTATAACTATCACAGTATACATTTTTTAATTCTTGTTCCATAACCCTTTTTGATATATTGTTATCTTTCCACATTTAATATCTCTAGGTAAATTATATGTTTCATTGTAAAAGTTTTTACTGGCCAGTTTATGCCATAGCCAAAATATATGTTCTTGTTGTTGAAATAGTCCAGGAGCTCATAACAGAACTTTAGGTCCCATTTTCTACAAAAGGTTTGACCCTCCAAATAGGTTGGTAGTATCACGGACAATAAAAATCACATGGTCAGCTGACCCAATTTGGGGGCGTTTGGGTCCCAGGCCCCTAAAATTACCCTAATTCGAGACTCCTATTTGGTCCCATAATTCTCAAAGCTTAAAAGTTGGTAACGTGTGTCATTATATGAGAGAATCTGAAAAATGATAAAGCTTACCGAAAAGTTGGGTCTTAAGACTGGGTCAGACCCCCCTCAAAGACCATATTTAGGACCTTAATTTGTCCCCATAAGCTACAAACTCCAAATTTTGCACAAACATTCTCTAACATAGTGGAATGTCATTGGTCATAAAGCTGACCAAAAATTTGGGTCTCTTGGCCTAGTCAGACCGCGTCTCGCCCCATATCCCCATTTTAAACAGCGTTTAGAGGGTGAAAAAAACCCAGTGACTACAAAGCCCAAACTCAATATTTGTGTTCTATACTAACTATGTAATACATAAATGGTCGAGCTTACCAGAAAATGCGGTCCTATCAGCCGGTCAGACAAAGATCTGAACAGGGACTCAAATTAGACCTCATAAGGTACAAACTCAAAATTTTGTAAGACTATTCCTTTGTTCACACGAATGTGATTTGGCAAAAAGCAAACCAAAAATTACGGTCTCTTGATCATGTCAGACCACATTTGATTTTTTTAGATAACATTATTTGCATCTTATAGTTACTATCTATGTTTTAATATCTCCTGTTGTACCTGTTAAGATATTTTGTAATGCGCAGGAGAAGCAATAGAAGAACGTTTGTCTTATTTCCAATGTGTTCAGGGCCTTAACTTATTTTTAGAATTTTTTAAAATAGAATAGAAATAGTCCAAATACAACACGAAACCTGGCTGTAAGATTAGGCATAGAGCCGTACAGAAAAAACCCTAAGATGTTAACAAGAATAATGCTTCCACTATATGACCAGAGAAGAGCGTCAGAACCCCTTTCATATATCAAAGCACGCATGTACGATACCTTGTGGATGATGGAATTTTATTTTTCACCCGACACTACACCAATGTGGGTTGGCTGGAATTCTATAATTTTTCCAAATACCAACAATCTGCAAAATGTTTGGTACCTGCCACAAATTAATCAGTCTCCAACTTCTATTGCTGTAGTAGCAGAAACATTTCAGTAACATATGATTTTGTGATTGCCAAAGTGCCTACGCGACTTCAAGAATCTCCAAAGTGTGACAATATATATGTGGCTCATTTGGCAAGTACATCGCTGAATCTGGTGGTCCGCATATCCTAAATGAAGCTGGTGTGATTGAACAGGTTCTCTCAAGTAATTTTTACTGGGAAAGTGTTACAAGAGAAGTAAAAGATGTCACCAAATACTTGCACTTGCAATGGAGATTCTTCGTTTTCAATATTTTCTTCAACAAAGGGAGGAAAGTCAATTAAAAGAAGATATCCAAGAAGAAACCAAGTTTATAAAATCCCAAGAATCCTGGAACTTGCATGAAGAACATGAAGTATCCAAAGAAGTCAACAAGATACAGAGAAAGGAAATCATGGTGCAACAGCACAATATTGGATGGGGTACGTCGAGATGATTCGACTTTACCATGATTTCAGTAGAAGCTTGAGGGATGGAAACTTTGATCTGTATGTGTGCTGCTTGCCTAAAGTCGCAAACTATTTCTTTAGCATGAACCATCCAAATTACGCTCGTTGGATTGTCTGTTATCATAATAATCTTCTTAAACTAAAGGACTCTCATCCCGAGGTTTACACTGAATTTCAAAGGGGATTATTTTCGCTGCGAAGAACCCAAAAGTCATTCTCAAAATTACCAATCGACTTGACATTAGCACAGACGATAAATGCAGATACTGCATGTCAGCGAAAAGGTATATCAGCTTTAACAAATTCTATTTCTGCTCGTCAACGATGGGCACAAATCATTCTATTGGAACAAGTATTGTGTCATACGTGTTTGAAAACTTGGGGATGACAAAACAGGAAGACGTGTCTCAAGAATTAAAGGCTAGCAGAATGTGACAAAATTCTAAAGATTTACATCAAGTTTTAAACATGCTCAAGGAAACGATGAATCCATTTAACGATGCCATTGAGAAACAACATCTTTTCAATATAGCATCAGGAAAAGCAGCCTCCCCAGACACAACAAAGTTTGTCTCAACATCGTTAGTGTTGGAAGCAAACCACGTGACAAATTTATTAATGAATGTTCTAAAGATCTAGCAAGATTCGAGAAACCTATACGAAGACAAACATTACAAACATTTGCAACTGGGGGAACGAAGTATAATATTAAAGCTGCTAACAACAAAGTGGTTGCTGCAACGATGATGAGAGATTTGTTTGGTAGAATCTTGTACCATTCGCTACAAAGGAAAATTGATATGGGAGAGGTACTGAAGTATTCTCTAACACAAGTCCCTTTATCTCTTGGACATGTTGATGGCAAAATGCAAAAGACCCCTAAAGTCAAATTATTGAACGAGTTAGAAGTAAAAGTAAAAACTGACGATCCAAATCGCGTCGATGTTAACATAATTGATGGAATGTTTTTCCTACATCTTTTCGTTGACCTTCCAGCAACATTTGGAGCTCTGGCAACATTTATTTTGAAACGCGTTTGTGCTAGAAGGGAAACATCATACATTTTGTTCTAGGCAAATCAAGGATTGTGAAAGGGATTTGCGATGAACCGAGAGACATGGCGCTTATCAGATAACTGGACCTGAGCAAAACAGACCTTTAAACTGGTTGAATGCATTGAGAAATGATCACTTCAAAGCAGCATTGGTAAAGTTCTTAGCCTTCTTTTGGGAAAACAACATGCATTCAACAGTACTTAGAAACAAAACAGTCATAATGAATTGCAATGATACTTGCTACATATTTAGAGTTAAAGGAGAGATCGTGGTCAAAATCGAGATCGTTAAATTGTCTTCAACTCATGAAGAAGCCAGAATTTTGTACCACCTATCTTCGATTCAACCACCTGCAAACGTTGTGAGAAGAACGATAGATACTGATGTGCTGATAATTGCTCTTGGCTGCCTTAGTAAGTTACCTGACAGCTTGAATATTTGGATGGAAACCGATGTTTACACTAAAATGCATTAAGGTACATTAGTATTAATTAAATATACCAGAAGTTGGGCAAAAATATTTGCATGGCCTTGCCAGCATATGCTTTCACTGGATGTGACTATACAGCCTCGTTTAGTAGGAAAGGAAAAACCTGACCTTTCAAACTACTAGAAAAAAATGAAAGTGTGCAAGATGTATTTAAACAGCTAGGAACAAATCTTGATGTCACAGATGATGCTTTTTTGCAACGTTGGAAAAATTTGTATGCAGCATGTATGGAAAAAGGCATATATCATCTGTAGATGAAGCTAGGTTGGTAATGTTTTTGGAAAAGTATAAACCATAAGGAGAAAATGAAGCAATTTCCTGTGTTAAAAAGTTTGATGAAAGTTCTCTACCACCTTGTTTATGAGTGTTGCGTCAAAAGATTTATCGCACAAAGTATGTTGCACAGTTATGGATATCATCAATAACGACCGAGCCTCTAAATCACCTTCCTGAAGACAGGTTGGCTGCTGAAAGATGAAAGCTATACCATTAAGTGGTACGAAGGCGAAATGTCTCCAAAAGCGGTAGATGTCACCAGCGATGAAAATCATAATGGATTCTCCAGAGAAGTAGAAGGTAAAATTTTGGATATCAAGTTTTACAAGTCATTTAGATTCTTAATTATTACTCGGAGGCAATGCTTTATTTCCGCTACTGCTGCCGCTACTTTAAATATTGAAAGTATTTCATTCTCCTTAAGATTTTGAAGGGTTTGATGAACTGTCAAGTGATGACGATTCAGACAATGATGACGAAGCTAGCGACGAAGATGTGTAATGATAATTTAAGGTTAGAATATTTTTGGTGTGGTATAACAAAACTATTACAGAATAGGATTCAATGTCATATATTCTAGAACTGAGTAACTTTTTAA
This sequence comes from Hydractinia echinata, assembly GCA_030067915.1. Classification (NCBI taxonomy): domain Eukaryota; kingdom Metazoa; phylum Cnidaria; class Hydrozoa; order Anthoathecata; family Hydractiniidae; genus Hydractinia; species Hydractinia echinata. The sequence continues at coordinate 1,490,598 of JASGCC010000029.1, forward strand.
ATATTTTTTAATGTTGTATTTTAGTTTAAACTAGATCTTATGACTGAATGAGATTGCTCATCTTTAGATGCTGATGCAGAACAACACCAATCATGCTGCTATAACCTGTTGTACATATTTATATTTTATTAGATGCTATCAGAACATTTCTTTTTTATTTGATATCGCTAACTATTGTCTGACCTGATCAAGAGACCGTAATTTTTGGTTTGCTTTTTGCCAAATCACATTCGTGTGAACAAAGGAATAGTCTTACAAAATTTTGAGTTTGTACCTTATGAGATCTAATTTGAGTCCCTGTTCAGATCTTTGTCTGACCTGCTGATAGGACCGCATTTTCTGGTAAGCTCGACCATTTATGTATTACATAGTTAGTATAGAACACAAATATTGAGTTTGGGCTTTGTAGTCACTGGGTTTTTTTCACCCTCTAAACGCTGTTTAAAATGGGGATATGGGGCGAGACGCGGTCTGACTAGGCCAAGAGACCCAAATTTTTGGTCAGCTTTATGACCAATGACATTCTACTATGTTAGAGAATGTTTGTGCAAAATTTGGAGTTTGTAGCTTATGGGGACAAATTAAGGTCCTAAATATGGTCTTTGAGGGGGGTCTGACCCAGTCTTAAGACCCAATTTTTTGGTAAGCTTTATCATTTTTCAGATTCTCTTATATAATGACACACGTTACCAACTTTTAAGCTTTGAGAATTATGGGACCAAATAGGAGTCTTGAATTAGGGTAATTTTAGGGGCCTGGGACCCAAACGCCCCCAAATTGGGTCAGCTGACCATGTGATTTTTATTGTCCGTGATACTACCAACCTATTTGGAGGGTCAAACCTTTTGTAGAAAATGGGACCTAAAGTTCTGTTATGAGCTCCTGGACTAAAAGTCCCTCGCTTAAATATGCTAGAAACAACATTGAATCAATCTTTCCACTGCTTATTTTGATTGTATACATTTTAATGGGGCTATTTGCAGCCAAATACTTTGGCTGAAAACGTGATATTTTATAAACCCTTGTTAAATAATTATGGTTTTATCAACAAAGATAAATTTTAAGTTATATATATATACTTCTTCTATTAAAGTACAAAACATGATGCGACCATGGAATAAAAGCCATATTAGCATTCAAAATATAACACAGCGTTAGTTACGCTGTGATTTGCTTATTTAAGCTTTATTAGACATTTAATAGTGAAAATGTTGAAAGTACTCGGACCACTTTGAAGAATTGTCTTCTAGAAGCTTATGATGATACCTGTGGGTGGACGAAAGGACCAGATAGACATATGATGTTAGCCAGTGTATAAAGGAAAAGAGGAAACTTTGGAAAGAGTGTAAAGGCTAAAATACATGGTAAGTTTAAACGGACCGTTTAAATGTAAGATAAAAAAACTTACCGTGTAAACAGGAAAGATGTACAACTTTTTTCGGTTTTATAAGTTTTTTTAAAAGTTGGACATGTTCAACTTTTGCTATTGAAATTAACAGAATAATTAATGAGGTATTGTTTAAACTAAAGATTTGAGCATATTTCTTCGGTTTCTAATCACAACCAGTGCTAGTCCGCTTTTTTTCTTCTACCATTATCCCTTCTACTGCTATAGCGATAACTGCAATGAAAGATATTACATGTTCTTTATTTGGGATTTATTGTGAAAAATTTTTTTTTTTTAAAACTTATACATTTTATAAATTAACGTGTAGACAGGTGTATTACCTGCAACTGAACTTATATAAGTTTTTTTTTACAACTAAACGGTCCGTTTAAACTTACCGTGTATTTTAGACTTGAGTCAGGTGGTAGTAAGAATATTTACTTAGAAGCTCAGCGTCCTGCTCGTGCAGCAATGTATAAGACAAAATCAGAAACAGAGAGAGACAGATTTGCAGATGTATTAAGAAGAAAGACCAGCGCAATAACGTGTTCAAGATAGCAAAGCAAATAAAGAAGACTAATCAAGATGCACAAGGATGAGATAATGGAAACAGTTAAAGCTTTCAACTTCAGTGAGGAAAGTTTTCATTTTCACGAAGTTAAATACAGTGAAGTTGTTGACGTATTACGCTTATTGAGAAACGACTGTTCTACTGGTGATGATGAAATACCGATATGGATCATAAAACCTGTGATAGAGCATCTTGCATCGCCTTTAACGCATATAATCAACTGTTGTATCGAAAAACAACACTTTCCTAAGCAATGGAAGATTGGTAGAGTGGTTCCTATACCGAAGGTTGATCAACCAATGTCTTACAACGATTTCAGACCAATTACAATTCTTCCAGCTCTTTCAAAAGTTTTTGAAAAATTATTATGCAAGCAGTTATTAGAGTACATTGACAATGAATCGATATACAGTAACACTCTATCCGGTTTTCGGAAAAATCATTCAAAGGTTACCCTCTTATTAAAACTAAAGGATGACATTGTTAAAGCAATGAACAAAAGTGAAATAACATTGGCTGTCATGGCAGATTTTTCAAAAGCATTAGACACTATTAACTATGACACAATAATACGAAAACTTCATCGAATAGGATTATCGAAACCTGCCATATTAATGCTGTTAAACTATCTGAGAAATGATAAAAAATCTAGCATATCTCAAGTAGTCTTCGGAGTGCCCCAAGGCTCCATACTGGGTCCCATGATTTTCAATCTATATGTTAATGACCTGAGTGACTGTGTCAATACTTCCACAGTTCTTCAGTATGCAGACGACACCACGCTCTACGCGCATTCGAAAGTGGTCCATATAAATGAATGTATTGATAACGTTAGGAGAGATCTTCAGAACTTACAGAGTTGGTCTCTAGATAACAACTTATCCTTCAACCGATCGAAGATGAAAACTATGTTATTTTCTGGAACCAGATTGTCTAAAATTCACAACTTAGACAACATTGACCTGGATTCTTTAACAACTGAGGAATCAAACATTGAACGTGTTACATCATGGAAAACTCTTGGTGTAACCTTAAATCAACACATGGACTTTAAGGAACACATTGGATTGACAATAAGATCCTGTAATGGAATACTTGCTAATCTCAGAAGGTTGAAGAGATTTACATCATACATCCTACGTAAGCAACTTGCAGAATCTTTAGTACTAAGCAAATTAGACTATGGTAATGTTCTGTTGACAAATGTAGCAAATTACCAAGTAAAGAGGCTTCAAAAAGTTCAAAATTGTGCTGCATCTTTCGTCTTGAATAAATGGTGCAACACAGCTGACGTCATAGACTTGGGTTGGCTACCAGTGCAGCAACGAATCGAGCTATCATTATTGAAACTTACGCATAAGGGAATCTACGATAAATCCCTGCCTAGCTATCTCAATGTGGAACGAAAATCATCTCGATCGAGAAGAATAAACAATGGAGTTATCTTGGAAGGAAAATTCGTTCAAACAAGTTTCATCTTCGACATTCAACAGCCTGCCGAAGAATATACGAGAGGAAGCAATTTTTAATAAGTTTGTAATTAAAGTGAAGGAATATTTATTGGGACATGCTTTAGCCCGTTTGTCGTAGATTTATCCTGCTTTTATCCTCCCAGCCTTTTTTTGTTCCTTCTTATCATGTTTACTTGTTAATGCTTGAATTATTCTATTTTTAACCTGTTTTTAACTTATGCTTTATATTTTATACTTTTAATTTTCTGACGAATAGCGATGTAATGACGAATAGCGATGTAATGTCGATGTGCAGAAATGTATTCATTAAAAAAAAAAAAAAGAAAAAAAGATGTTGTAGGTGAGAAGTGTATATGTAACGATGGTGTCATGGCTATCAAGTAGGAGGAGAAAAAGCTAGCTGGAAGTAGTTGAAAAGTGGCCTTGTGGAGTTTGCAGGAAAGGGGTTGGTAGTAACTCAATTTTTTGTCAGACTTGCAAGCATTGGGTACATAAGAAGTGCAGTAGTATTGGTGGAAGGTTAAGAGCTGACATTCAGTTTGTATGCAAGCGTTGCAAAGGTGAGATTATAGAGAATGAAGTATTTCCAGCTTTAATGATGTACAACAGTGGCTCGTTAGAGATAGTTGAGAAATTCTGTTACTTAGGTGATATGTTGGGCAGTGAAGGGGGTGTTGGAAGAAGTGTTTCTTGCAGGATAGGTTCTGCTTGGAAAAAGTTCAGAGAGTTACTTCCTTTGTTGACCAGCAGAGTCTTGTCAATTGAGGTAAAAGGTAGGTTGTATGAGGCCTGTGTAAGAAGCGTTATGTTGTACGGTAGTGAGACATGGGCAGTGAAGCAGGAAGATCTTGACCGTTTAGAAAGGAATGATATGAGAATGGTTAGGTGGATGTGTAACGCCAGTCTGAGAGACAGAAAGAGTTCAGATGAGCTAAGAAGCCGGCTAAGTATCCGTAGAATTAAAGATGTTATCCAGATAAGAAGATTGAATTGGCTGGGGCACTTGGAAAGAATGGAGGAGGATAATTGGGTAAGAAAGTGTAGAGACTTGATAGTTCCTGGGGCAAAGCCCAGAGGCAGACCGAGAAAGACTTGGCAGGAGGTTATAAGGACAGACTTGATACAGCGGAAGTTGAGTTTAGATCTAACACAGTCTAGATCAGATTGGAAGAGGGTCATTAATATACCCCGTCCAACCCATGCTAGCATGGAAAACGGACGTTAAGCCGAGAATGATGATGATGATGATGTGAGGGAAATTGGGGAGATGGCACACTGTGTGAGCCGTTGGATGTCTGGCGCGGACATTGGTGCTTCAACTCCCAGTGGGGGACTCATAGCCCCCACCGCCCAAGACCCCTCCTGCCTATTCTCGCTTTTTATATTTGCTTTGCATATATTTATGACAGACGACCCTGAATATTCTGGTTTGTGAGCCTCTTTACTAGAGTGTATAATTCGACAATTTATTGAGATGAAAACGTTTTTACAGCAATACTAAAGTAATTTGAAATCCTAATGAAATTCGTAATTTTGTTAAAATTTAAAGAGTTTTGAACTAAAGGAGTTCTCATATAACAGTTTTTATACTGAAGGAGCCGAAAAGTTTGTTAAATTTAAATAATTTTGTAAATTCGACATTTCACATTTTCTATATACAAAACTTTCTAGATTCAGCCTGGTTGCTTCTATACTTCCAAGATTTCTTTCTTGAAATCTTAATAAAACATGGTGGAACTTCACTTACAGTTGCCAATATTTATTAATACTATCTGTTTGGTAAAGTGACATTTTTCATGTGTTATTGCAGCTTGGGAAGGTGTCCATAAATTTTGGTTGTATCTGTATTTTTATTGTTTATCAGCTACACTTCAGCATGCTCATAGTAACCCAAGATGTTTGCATATTCTAGTAAAACTAAAACAATGAGAGTAAAAGATGTAATGATTGTGGTGCAATGAAAGAACAAACCAGAATTTTAAAGAGAAAACGAGGGCGGCCAAGAAAAACCGTGACATGCAGTGAAACAAGGAAAATTATTCCATTGTATCCAAAGTTAGGTAAGCTGTGATTATCCTAAATTTTAAAAATATATACATTTAAAAAGAGCATTTGTAGTGTTTTGATGACTCTCCTGTCAATTTAGTACCACATATGTGACAAGAAAGTTGTGTTTTGCTGTTTTAACGCTCCTCCGGGTGCAGATTTAGTTGATAACTCTTTCATCTAATTTGCATAGATATTCTACTCATTTATCTGCAACACGCCATCATGTCAACTTAAGATTTATTGCATTTAAGAATTATTTTTCTACACAAATTTTTCCCACTTAGAGCATACCCCTTTACCTCCACATCAAGACTGCATGGTTAGAAAGAAATCTCCACAAACATTACCACAATATAGTATTGTAGAATTTGAAATATCGAGTGGTTCTAAAAGTCCTGACAAACATGAAAATGTAAGTCATATTTAACCTTTGTAACCATATCGACTTTGTTGTTCTATAGTAGTTATGTGCTTTTATCAAGTAAACTGGGAATTAATTTTGCTCTATCTCTAATCTATTTCCTGACCAGTCACCAGTGTGTTAAGTGGTTCATACAAGTTTTTATAAGCAATTAATTCAGTTTGAAACTTAGTACTAGACCACTAAAATTTAAAAAAGCTTTTGACAGTAAAAGAAATACATAATTCTGGTATAAGAATTCTGGTAAAGAAATTGTTTTTTGCAACCTAAAGAATTGCCTTGAAATGTCAAGTGGCTCTGTAAGTATAGGGCTCTGCCTATCAAGTACAAGAAAAACGATCTTCACCACAGTGAGATGTTTTTTATCGGACCTACCATTATCATTAGTTTTTTCTGATGTTTAGCACAAAGAGAGAGAAAAACATACCCTACATACCCTCGAATGTGACAAAGTCATTTTTTTTAGAAAAAAATCCTATCAGGTCAAAAATCGCAGATTTATGCGCAAAATGTCCAAAAAATACGGTTTTACGATATTTCTTAGGATTAGGTTATTAGTTTTTTCTGATTTTTTGCACAATGACAGGGAACAATAGACCCTCGAAGGTGACGATGTCAGTTTTCTGAGAAAAATATCTGATCAGCTCAAAAATAGTGGATTTATGTGCAAAATGAGCAAAAACAGTCCGTTTTTCCGTTGTGGAACAAACATTGCCTTTTTTTCATAACAAAATACAACGGTGTATTCAAAAATGTGTTGATGATGTGTTTTAACATAAGTTGCAAGTAATTCCGGATGGTGGGACTTGTGCGTTTAAAATTATGATGGGTACTACTTCTCTCTGCTGCAGAAATTGTTTCCTTACATATTACATTTCTGGTTGATTTTGCCAAGTTGCCTGATACCCTGAACGTGCCTTTGGAAATGTTATTAGAATGCAATTTAATGTCCAGCAAATGTAGATTATAAAAGATAACAAATTAATATATACTTTGCAATAGTGTGACTCTCCACAACGAATGACAGGCTGTATTTCCTGTTCATAAATTTTTTCCTTAAAAAATTGTTTTAAAAAAATGGGTCTTAGGCCCCATTTGGGTCCTTTAAACTATTTTAACTGTTATTTTCCCAAAAAAATTATTCTTATGCCCAATAAACGCAGAACACACAAAAAACAGATTTAGCGTTACTTTCTACTTTGTATGAAATTGTAAAATGGTTTGTTTCACTCTTGTCCATGTTTCATAGATGTAATAACGTGATAGTTTATGCAGCGTCTGCAACTTGTTTTTAGTTTAGTTTTATTTGAGTATTAATTTGTTTGATAGACGTTTTTAGATAAATGTTACCTTCTCCGATGGTTGCAAAAAATGCAAAAGGATATTAAAGGTCTCTGTTTTGGCGATTTAATGTTTTTTAAACTAACTTCTAATTAAACATTTGTTAATTTGACAGCGAGTTTATGCTTTCCACAACTTACAGAACTTAACAAAATCTAAGATTCAGAAGAATTTAAAAAATAATAATAATAATTTTCTCTTCCAGTTTCTCAGGGTTTTCTCTGCTGATAAACCGGTATAATAGTTAAAATCAAACCATGGCCTGCCCCTTCTTGTCCAATTTAATTTAAAGGGGCTGCAAAACGGGCTGTTTGACTTTAGTGACTTAAACGAAAGTCGAGCTAGTGGCTGTGAATAAATTTATGAGCAGTGAGGACAAAAAAACATATAAAATCATTTTAAATATCCCAATGAACATCTAAATATACATAAGAAATGAGAGAAATGTTCCCTACGTGTATTTGATATACATAATTTATTTAATATAAGCACTTAACATGCCATTAAATCAAACTTTCTGATAAAATTTACTTCAAACTTTTTTGAACTAGCTAGCTAGCTATATTCTTCTAAGTTTTGCATAGAAACATAAAAGTTGCACATAAAGCCAGTCGAAGCAACAACGATGACTTTAAAATATTTTTAGAGGTATTAATTACCTTCTAGGCTAGTAACATAGTATTTTTTATCAAATATAGCTCCCTGTGTTGTCTTTGTTTCCTCGTAAAAACAAACTTTCGATTTACTGATATCAAATATATTTCACAGGCCATAGCTCAAAGCACCAAAAAGAATACTAAAAGAAATAAAAAAGTAGCAAGTAAAAAGTAATTGTTCATAAACAGGTTGTCTGTACAGTTGTGAAGTGCGTGTAATTACTTGTACTTGATCTTTTGAGAAGTCTATTTATTACACACCGTCATTCAGAATGTGCAAGGATGGAAAGTAACGTCCATTACGGAGAGCTAACTTGAACTGTTTCGTAGCCCCTTTAATAACCATTTCTAAATCCCCAGAAACAACGCACATAACCCCTTTAAGAAATCTACGTTCTACTCCGGATGGGTTTTAAAACCACAAGAGTTTACTTGTTTCAAAAAAGTTAGAAATTTCCCATAATCTTATATTTCTTAAAATTATGTGTATAAACAAAACCGTGTACACAAGATGCATCTCAATTATCATTACCCCCAATCAAGGGGTCTGAGAACCTTGATCAGGGTGTCTAGCCGACCCTGAAAACCCTAAAAACCCTGAAAGGCACTGAATTTATTTAGGTGGCCCTAAAAACCCTGAATATCATAAAAATTAGCCAAAAAACCCTTAAAACCCTGAAAAAATATTTCTCTTTCAGTTTGCAATAATGTTTTATGTGGCAAAGTTCAAGGAAAGTAATATAACCTCATGTAGAAACTTTGTTTATGAGTTATATTTATACTCAGTGGAAATATTACATTCATAATATTCATATAATATTATATTCAATTTTGTTATTTTTGTGAATTTTGTGTGAGGAGTTTAAGCTTTTGAATGGCCACCTTTCAGATGTATTGTTGTTTGATTGTTTCTCTTCTTTGTTTTCAAATGAGTAGTCATGTAGTAGATAAACCGATTGAATGAGTTTCAAAATTCGTAACCTCCTGTTATCACACTACCTAACTCATGAAACTGAGAAAAATAACCTCAAAATGCTTGATTTTAAAATATGTCATGCTTCACATTCTTTGTGCATTTATGCCATCAAATTTGGTTTTTAATTTTATTTTGATTCTAAGAAAATATCTTCAGGTGAAAAGATTATTTTTATTTTGCCATAGCTGTAGATATTTTTTTGCTATAGCTGTAGATATTTTCTGTCTGTTTCATTGCTTCATCCTGTTTACAAAATGCTTGATTTTTGAAAAGCACCCACCTTATTGTGCGGTATCTTTGTAGGACCCTGAAAAGGAAGAAAAACCCCTGAAAAATTACAAAATATTGGCAAAATAACCCTGAATGACCCTGAATTTGATTTCCGAAATTCACTAGACACCCTGTTGATGGAACTGCAGTCAGAAAAAGAAATAGTCAACAGTCACCATGTAAATATATCTACTTAGTAGTTATGCAAACTAGCAGCTTAGTTAAACTTTATGTAGACTTTGCTACAGCTTGTACTGATCAATTTTACTGTTTAATGTTGTTTAATTAAAGAAGTCAATATTTATATAAGTCGAAAAGCCCGGTAAAAAATCCACTTAGGGAGGAAGATCAATGGAAAAAATATAGGTTGTTTTAAGACTTTTGCTGACGTCAGCAGTGCATATGCAAAATATTTTTTGGCGAAATTTGTTTCCCGTTGCATGTAATGTGTAGCTAGAGCTTGAAATGTTTACGTTTCAACACCTGGTTTCATTTCAGGTCAAAACTGATGATGGAAATATCCAAAAACAATGGTGAGATTTTTTATTTAATTTTTCGCTGTCAACAATCGATCTTTGTAAAAATTAATGCTTTTGTGCGAAGATGCATTATTGTTGATTTAAGAAGAAGTTGCCTATCCAGTTAGAAACGTGGATTATCTAGTTATAAACGTGGATTATCTAGTTATAAACGTGGATTATCTAGTTAGAAACGTGGATTATCTAGTTATAAACGTGGATTATCTAGTTAGAAACGTGGATTATCGAGTTAGAAACGTGAATTATCTAGTTAGAAACGTGAATTATCTAGTTAGAAACGTGGATTATCTAGTTAGAAACGTGGATTATCCAGTTAGAAACGAGGATAATCTAGTTAGGAACGTAGATTATCTAGTTAGAAACGTGGATTATCTAATTAGAAACGAGGATTATCCAGTTAGAAACGAGGATTATCTAGTTAGAAACGTGGATTATCGAACTAAAAGAAGTGGATTATCTAGTTAGAAACGCTGATTATCGAGTTAGAAACGTGAATTATCTAGTTAGAAACGTGGATTATCTAGTTAGAAACGTGGATTATCTAGTTAGAAACGTGGATTATCTAGTTAGAAACGTAGATTATCGAACTAAAAGAAGTGGATTATCGAGTTAGAAACGTGAATTATCTAGTTAGAAACGCTGATTATCTAGTTAGAAACGTGGATTATCTAGTTAGAAACGTGGATTATCTAGTTAGAAACGTGGATTATCTAGTTAGAAACGTGGATTATGGAGTTAGAAACGTGGATTATCGAGTTAGAAACGTGGATTATCTAGATAGAAACGTGGATAATCGAGTTAGAAACGTGGATAATCGAGTTAGAAACGTGAATTATCGAGTTAGAAACGTGGATTATCTAGTTAGAAACGTAGATTATCTAGTTAGAAACGTAGATTATCCAATTAGAAACGTGGATTATCTAGTTAGAAACGTGAATTATCTAGTTAGAAACGTGAATTATCTAGTTAGAAACGTGGATTATCTAGTTAGAAACGTGGATTATCTAGTTAGAAACGTGGATTATCTAGTTAGAAACGTGGATTATCTAGTTAGAAACGTGGATTATCGAGTTAGAAACGTGGATTATCTAGATAGAAACGTGGATAATCTAGTTAGAAACGTAGATTATCTAGTTAGAAACGTGGATTATCTAATTAGGAACGTGGATTATCTAATTATAAAATGTGATTTATCGAGTTGGAAGGATTGGGTTATTATGTTGAGGTCGTCGCTTATATAAACGTATTTTTAAATTTTTCAGGATAAGAAAGAGAGATAGAAGTAGTCATAACGCAGGTGAGTGAGTCATATATTCTTCATTTTAGGTTAACAAAGGTTAATCAGTGCCGAATTTTGATTAGTTAATACCTACTTTAATTTACTTAATGGAAGTCAATGATAATATTTGGTTAGTAAGGTTAAGGCCGGTGACAGTGGGTGTGGCTATCAGTTAAATCTGAGGTCAAAAGTGAAAATCACAAGTGGTGCGGGAAATGTGGTTGGCGGGAAATGCTTTGTGATTAACCGTATTTATGTGTCGTTACTGTTGTAGAAGAGAAAAGGAGAAAAGCAAAAATAAATGGCTGGATTTCTAAATTAGCTGACTTGTTATGTCAAATGCCTGCCGATAAAAAGGTATGCTGTTCTTCTGTTTCTTTTTGTTTATTTGTTGTAACTACAGTAGACGTAATTAAACGTGTTACCCTTACGCTTACGGTCATTTTAGGGGATGACGGCTAGTTCCATATAGCAGGAATACTACTTATCCTAGGTCCTAGTGTAGCGGGGTATTCTATCCTAAGTGGATAGAGGAATTTATTCGGAAGTAGTGATCCAGGGCCCCAAGTAAAATGGTAGTAGTCCTTTTTGAGCTGTACAAACAATTGCATTTGATATACTCAATGTATATAAATTTCCTCTCTATTTCCTGAAAATATGGTCCTCAAGGTGTGTGAAAGTGATTATGTATCTAAGAATGTGCAGTTTCGTTTGTTTTGATTTTGCTTCAAAAAATTCGTTTGGAAGAAAAGTAGAAACAGTTCCTATTTGTAGCAGCGAAATATTTCGCTGTAAATCTTAACCAATCATAACGCAAATATTAGTGTTTATAACGGTTTTGCTTTTATTACCCAAAAGAATGCTTACATTCAGTATTTTGAATGCCGCAAATTCTTTCACAATTCGCGTCGTGAAAATCCGCCTTAACTTTTCTGTATAATTTTACAAACGCGTAGCACTAGAATTAATTATTTATGGCGTTTTGAATTTAAGGAAAAATAACCCTATAAACCTATCAGTTTTTGTTCTGCAAAATACACATGCAAAGCTATAGAATAACATGAAAACGAGATTTGTTGTGAGCAAATTTCAGGATGGTAGTTGTTTACATGCAGTTTTTATTATGAATAACAAGAAGCCGATCGGCATCAGACTGGGAGATATTACAAAGTTGTTTCTTCGGGGGTGTTGTGGAAAAACCGTCAAATAACTATGGTGATAGACCTCACCCTCGTTCCCAGAGTCCTGTCTCCTTTTTGGTATTCTGTGGGTAGCGAGACTATCATACAAAAAAAGAGACAAAAGGCCCGGGGAACGAGAGTGAGGTAGTTCTGTTAACGTAGTTTCGGGATCCTAAAACTCGTCATCAGTCCTGTTCGAGATTCCAAATATACATTTGATTCTTAATAAGGCTGCGCAATATCGGTTCCAGGACATTATCATTATGTTCCATAGTTCCGTCTGTAACCCAGGACGATTCGTCCACTCCTACTTCTACAAAAATGGCTGCTTATAGGTCAAAATTGACACAAGTGAACGTTAACCATCGTAACAAAGTTCGTTCGACGATACGGTACAAAATAGCCATGTTTTTTTACTGATTTGGAAGTTTCGCAGTCGAAGTGTATATAGATGACCACGGCCCTGTACCATTTTCTCGTTTCCGTTGCCCATGATAGATAGCAAGAGCGCGGGATTATGACTATGGTTTCAAGTCTGCGTTTTGTGGATTAGAGCCTGATTATATGAGGCGAGTTGGCTCGGTGTTGGCTCGCCACATGCTCAGCATGATAAAATTAAACAGCTCGGCATAATGGCAGATCACTACAAAAAAATATTTGACATTATATAAGGTGAGTCAACCCGCCTAGGCGAGCTGGCTCGTTTTTTCAACCCGGGACAGGTTGGTTAGGTGGGTTGACTCGGTTCATATAATATCACTTTGCCGAGCCAGGGCCGCGTTGAAAAAGAAGAGCATGCGCATTGTGATCCAAAACAGAGGAAAAACAATAATGGCAAGCGAAGCAGCAGACAAGAAGTTTAAATGGACTTTAGAACTTGTGGAGCATATTACGTGGATTTTCCTGTTGGTGTTTCAAACGTTTTAGGAGTTTCCTTCGTTTTGTTAAAAAATATGTCAATATGTTCTGTATTAGGCGATTTCTTCGAAGCAATGACAAATACAGAACACCTTGGATTTGGAATAACAAATTATTGGCGACCAAAATACTTAATGATAATTTTGATTTAATTTCGCTTGTTTGTTCACATCTTGCATCCGCCATTTTTAAAAAAATATGCGCACTTTTTTTCAACCCGGCACCAGTGTAAGTCTTTGTAGGACTTTTCCCATATAATACGTAATTTTTTCAAACGGGTTGACCCGCCAACCGGGCCAACACCGAGCCAACTCGCCTCATATAATCAGGCTCTAAGAAGGAAGGAAGTAAAAAAATCAAAAACAAAAAAACAAACATATAACTAACCTTCATTAGGTTGACCTTGTAGGAACTTCTATAAAGTAACTAAAATATAAAATATAAAGTAAATACATATATACAACAATTTTTTTTTTAATTTTCAGAAATTATTAATTACTGATTCAAAGCACACATGGACACCCTGAAAGTGTTAGTCCAGCAATACTGGTAAAAAAAATTGAATGGAGAATTCAGTGCCCAAAATCCAAAATGTTGCTTTTATGTGCACATGTGTGCATTGAAACAGACTTAAAGCAGCTATCATTGTGAGATACAATGTTTAGAGTATAAAAGAACAAAAGAACAAATATAACGTTTTTTTTGTATCAATTAAACATATTCATTTATGAGCAGAAGTTGTGCATAAATTTACTTACTTGGTGTTGATGGTCCATGATTATCCATTACTTAGTGTGCTATAAAAAGGTTTTTATTAGAATCGTAAAACAATAGCATCATGATCAGAAAAGTACAGACTATAAATATGCGAATCAACTATTCCTTTATCAAGAAACTGATTTTTGATACAAAGATGGTCACTTAACTTGCACATGCAATTTTGTTTATTCCTAATAATGCACTGGCTTGCAACTTAAATAATAGATCCTCAACATGGCTGCATGCTGAACCAAGTCTAAACAGAATGTAGGATATTAGAGCTGGGTTGCCTAATAATTTATATATACAATGTTTAATAACCTGCTTACCCAGCCATGCATATGAGGACCCAGCCACCCTTCTTATGTAATGCAACCCATACTTCATATAGTTTTTGACCTTGCCTTTGACTTGGTAAAACCTTTAAGACAAATAAAGCATTTTAGAGGGAAGCAGTCATAAAAAATGAAAAGCTACCAAATATAGCAAAGGCAAACAAACCTCTATTTAATGTTACAAAATTCGCTTTTTGCATCAATGTTATGATAATAGACGTCTTGTACATGACCACATAAAAACGTTGTATGAATCTAATGATTTAAAAGCCTTCATCGACTCGTGAGTGATCCACTACTCGGACTTTTTACTAAGTACATATGTATATCTCCAAATTTTATATCTGGTAAATACTTCGCGTTTTGCCAGTCTTTTTTAAGAAATAAGAATCTGGCAATACCTCATCATTGGATAGAGTGAGTTTTTTTAATATACGAAGTTTTTTCATCTTTATCAAGCGAAAGAAAATAACTTGAATCTGACCACATGGTGTCCTAGCTATTTCCTGGCAGCAACGACAAACAGGCCGGTTAATTTCGTCGAACGTATTTTTTATGTGAACCTTATGTGGCTTATGAATTAGAAATGCACTATACGTGAACTTGCGCTCGCTGTTTTTAATCCTGCCAGCTTCCACAAGGTCCGTAAAAATATGAACAAATGACGTCACAATGCAAGCCGTCTATTACAAGATGCATTAAATAATGATATACAGTAACCTTAACAGATAAATATTTTACCAAACATGTCTTGGTTGAAATCAAGTTCTACTACAGCATTGTGAACACAGACAGTCCTAGGAAGGTCGAGGCTTGATAAAAATGACGGAGTATTTATGAGTGCATCGCCCTGTTCAACACGTATTCTAAGTTATTTTAATTCCAGATGTTGACACGCTTGAACTTGGAAAAACAAATTGCAAATAAAGATATACAAGAACACTAAATTCCTCGAGCGTTTCCAAATTTACTATGACCTTGGTGAAAAGAAGCACATACTGAGTGAATGAAAGCATGAGAGCTGTTTACCCGAGAGCTGAATTCCTGAGAGCTACCCAGTGTTTGCATTGTAAAAGTTCGATTAATTAAGTATTTTAAGTAATGTTTGATATTGCGAAGAGGGCAGAGATAGATCTGTATGCACCGGCACACGTTCCTCTAATCTCCGCAAAATAAACAAAATCTGTGCAAAAAAACAGAATAATAAAAATATACATACGTTTGTTGCTTGTTCACTTCACTGATGGCCTTCTTTAACTGAGTCCTAGCTCGGAGGCTCGGACCATGGATTACGCGGTTTTCAAGTCGCTAGCATATCATTGTAACCCACAGCCAACAGACAACCTAATATGCAACGAAAACAATCCGAAAATTTTGACGAGTATGCAAAACAAATGATAGCCTCTTTAAAACAACCTGAACGAACCTCCAATGTTTAAATTAAGTACGCTTGTCCAGGATAGTCTTTGAGTATGTGAGAAAATAGTTAAAAATGATATCGCAGGTGCGTGATTCAAGCAACTGCCCGGTACGATCGCAAACGAGTGGGATATTCCCAAGTTTGAGCGTTAGCGCCGCTAATTTCAAGACTGGGATATCTCCCATTAACAAAATGTTGACTTTACAGCTTTCAACTGACAGTTTCACAATATCGTATTTAACACATAAAGACGGCACATATATTTGTAGATTTTTAGTGCGTATCTCTTGATATGTTAAACCATCATGTAGCCACGTTTTTAGAATGATGTGAATATTCTTTATTACAATAGGTCAACAATCATTTTGAAAGCGCTATCAGTATTATTAAACCAAGTTAATGTTATTTTTACCAATGTTGCTTGAAAAATAAGGTACATTGGAGACACAGGGTATATGCCCGCAACATCACCAATCTTGACAAACAGATACAAGCTATTATCCCATATTATTACCAAATATTAATTATTAGATTGTATGACAAACTAATTGTGCAAATGATGCGAGTAAACAAACCATATGTGCACTACTTCGCTGCAAATTAAAAATGTGCTCCTAACTAATCTCGTTTTCATGTTAGTCTGCGTTTTCACATGTGTAATTCGCAGAACAAAAAAAGATATGGAAATAGGCTTGAAACTGAATATTTTAAGTAGAAGATAATAGTATTTTAGTTGTAAAATCGTGATAAGAGTATTATAACAAAAAATAGCATGTGTTAATACGGACATTTATAGTCTGAAAATAACATTTGGTAACTAATTATTTGAAAAAAATTTGAATTAATTTTAAAATGGTTACTGCCACATTTCTGGTGTTCAACGCGAGTTTAAAAGTTTATATACTCCCATAAAACCTTTTTTTGTCGGATCCTTTTTGTTTTCATACTGTCTTTCCTTAGAATTATAGCTGAGAAAAAATCTAGATTACTTCACGCAATATCGAATTTTATTTTATTTTAATTAAATTTAGAGTAAATGTTCCGTTCTCGAGCGTGCATTTCTATACATCAACGAAAAAGAAAAACAAGGTTTGTATAATGCAGTAGTTCTATTTCCATAGCTTCAACTGTTTATTTATGCCTTTGTATTTAGCTACTTGAAATTGTTCAGTATACAAAAAACGATATAAAAAACAACACATTTTATTGTTTATAGAAACAATTCCTTAACGAAAGGGATGTTTTTGCTATCTTATCTTTTTAACACTTCAATTTAATCTGTTTAATAATAGCCGTATTCCGTCTGTCTGTGTGTGCGCGAGAAAAACGTTGTGCTACGGAAATACGAAATCTGCGATATATAAAGGACGGGCGACCCCGTGGATTTTTCCATGGATTTTTCCACGGCTTTTTCCACGGGCTACCGGCTAGTCTCTATAATAATAGCCGTATTTTGTCTGTCTGTCTGTCACGCAAAATGGTAGCGGCGGCTTCTTTGATCTTGCTAAGTCCTTGAAAAAACGGGGTTTGAAATATTTCATTTTGTTATATGTTAGTATGCTATTTGTTTTTATTTATTAATTAAAAAGAATAGTTATGGTTAACATTTTTTTTAAATAGATGCGTTTTCAAAAACCAAAAACAAAATTTTATATGTTTTTATATGTTTTGCATGTTAAGATTAACATATTTTCACGTTTTCTAGCTATGTATAAATCTGAAACTAACGAATTTTAAGATTTAGGCTACAAACGTAGATCTTGAGGGAGCATGGCTAAGTTTAGCTTTGGCAAGCTAGCTGGCTAGCCTAATTTATTGCTAATCTTCTGAAGTTTTGATGCAGCTAGGTATAAGAGCTTCCTTTCTTAGCCGATTAATTTTTGAACTTTCACGGTAACTTTTCCCGCAAAATAAAAAAATTGTTCCACCATTGTTTTTGCATTAGCTAACAGGGTAAAAACAGGTTGTAAACCGTGTTTTTTTTTTTTGATTTTACAAAAACTTTTCCACAAAATAAAATTGCTGAGTGATTGTTTTAGCTGCACATAGTGTTTGAAGTTAGATATAGTTTTTTAAAACAGGGTAATATGCCTATACGGATGTGCGACACGGTATACCTGTACTAAGCGCTTAGCTAAGTGTTACGACGGGCTGTTTCCTGTGTTTCTATTTAACTGAAGTTTCGATAAAGTTTTTTTTGGAAAAAGGTATTTTTACCTATATGGATGTGCGGCATTATTTACCTAGACTAAGTGATCGGCTCGAAGTAACATTCATTTTTGAACTTTTACCGGGAACATTTTCCGAAAAATAAAAAAACTTGGCCAGCTGTTTTTGCTATGATTGGGCTAACAACGGGTTATAAACTTCAGCTAAATGTGCAAGAAAGTTATCTTTTGAAAAATGTGTTATACCCGAAACACCATGATATGGTTTGCACTTCACTCGACATACTGCATACCTGTGCTAGAGCGCTCCACCTAAATTTGTGGGACTGTTCTTATTAATTGCTCCACCAGGTGTTTAACGCTGGGTAACACTTTTACTTGTGGCTTAAACCGGCGTTTCTACGCCGCCACCCCCCCCCCCCCCCCCCCCCCCGGCTAGTTAGTATAAAATAATATTCAGAAATTATAGAAAATTAATATGCACCTCGCTCTTTTTTAAGAAAATTTGGAGAATTGACCGTACTGTAATCAAGCTTTGTTAGATTGCATCTGTATGTTTTGTTTCAGATGTGCCACAGAAACTGTTATCGCGTATTAACGATTTGGAAATGATTATCATAAAATTAGTAAAATTGCTACGTCAGCATTCTGTAAACATTCCTGATGACATCAAAGTTGTGACCGATAATCCGTCTTTAGCGAAAGAAATTATGATACACCCCGCTTTACCACAACATGCTCCCTTGTCGAGTACCTCCGCTGTCACAGATGCACCTATGTCTTATAATTTCGTTCTTGTAAATGCGCCCTTATTCAGTGCGCCTCATTTCAGTAGTGCGACTGGAAACTCACAGTTGTCCAATGTTTTGACCAATATCAACGCACACCAATTTAATAACGTCCCGACCGCGATAGCCCAATTAACAAGCAACCAGGCTGTTGGTGCCACGTCTTTACCTTGTATCAGTTCTCCTTTGAAAAACAGTAGTTCAGATTTTCTCACGCGTCAGACTTGCACAACCAAAGTAGTGTGTAGTACGATGAAGCATGTTTCGTCAGGACAGGAAAAAACAACGTCAAGCACATCCACGTCTTTAAGTGCTTGTTTTAAGTCCGGAAATAATAGTAAAGATCATGAGAAGATTCTATGGCGGCCTGTTTCGTCCCTATTACCAATATCTACAACCTGTAAAAATGATGCAATTCTTCATGTTACAACAGGAACCAAGAGACATTCTGCTGTTGCCTCAAGCAATGGAGTACAAGGTTCCTTGGACGCGCTTGTTAGTATGTCTTCGGGAAGAGAAGATGAGAAAGAAAAACTAGAATTACCTTGCCACACTCTCAAAAATCCAATCGTTTCGCTAACGAAATTAAATACCAATTTGTCAACGAATCCCACGGATTTGACGCCGGAGATTCTGCACCAAGGTGTTTTAGAAAAAAGTATTGTTAATCCTGAAAATGCGGCCAAGACGGAGAAGGCCTTGAAATTTTGGAACAAAGTAGCTTCTCCCACACAAAGTTTTGGAATAGACAGTCTGCTGGTTGAAGAACCTGTTAAAGTGAACTCTTGCCCCGACAATGTTGTTTTTACTACGCCCGTCTTATGTGCAAGTATTACGAATCATGAAAAAAGTCACGATCAGGTATGCACGTCATCAATGTCGTCATCATGTTTACAACGATCTCGTTTGTCGAGTAGTGGTCATACAGTCAAAGCATTGTTAGAACCAAACACGATTAACTGTGTCATACAGAATACCAAGATGATCAATTTACAATCTGATTTGCCTGCTAAGAGTCTCGATGCCTCCACAACACAACACGTCACCACAAATGTTTCAACATCGAGTAGTATTTCTGGCAATGACGGATCTTCGAAACGTTGGGGAAATGTGTTGGTGAATGCTCATAATAGTGACATGTTGCTGACGTCATTTGTCCTAGAAAGCAAGTTTACGAACAAGAACAAACCTAAACGAAACGAAAAACAAGGAATAAAAGATCAGAATAAAATAAATAGTCCTTTAAAAGGTGTATTGTCAACGGTAGAAAATACAACAAAAATAACAACAGCAACAAAGAGTTCAATACCAGTAACATCCACGACATGTCGATGTATTAGTGAAGTAGTGAAGCCACTTATAACAAAAACTGTGGCAAGCTCATCTAAAGGAAACAGTCTTGCTGATATGACAACATCAGCAGGTTTATGCTGCAGCAGTGCGTCCGCTGCTAAGTCATCTTTCACCTCGCCAATCAAATCCAAGTTGACTGGCATAAAAACAACTCTTACGTGTACTGTGGTCGAGACAAACACACACACAGACAGTAGCAGTCAGGAAAACTATTTAGTAAAGACTTCATCAGACCACTCCAATGCGGTCCTACAAATTGATGTTATTAACTCTGGAAACTCGATTATTACCAAGGAGAAAGCTAATGCGGTATACCCACGCACAATGAATGATCGAACTGTTAAGAATAAATGGTTAGAGATGGAGAAGACGGAGGTTTCCATCGCCTTTACAATATCAGATCGTAATAACGAACAATGTTCAAGTCCCGTGATCTGTTTCCCTAATATTGGAAGGCCACGGAAAAGAAGTATGTGTCATGTGACTGACCTCTCCCAGCCAAGGAAAATCTCTCAAAACAAAGGGGGAGACGTAACGTCTTCCAGCGATTTTTCTGCCGAGTCCTTATGTCAGCCAGCAAGTAAAAAACATTGTGATTTAAAAAAATCTTGTATAAACGAATCAAAACAACATCAGAAAAATAACAACGTGAAAGTCAGACAGAAAACACGTGCTATTCATCACCCAACAAAGCAACAGCAGCGACAACAACAACAAAGTATTCCCCGCCAAAAACTCAACCATCAACCAGATTTACAATTCCCAACGTCTCTACCAACTATACTAAATATATTTGCACCAGCCCCTGTTCCAACAACCAACATGCAACAACAGAACATTCAACCTGGTTTCTCCAACTTCTCCGCAGAGGCTCTAGTGAATAATACATGCAACGTAATGGGCAACGGTTTACAAGAAGCGAACTTTCACGAAAATATGTTAATGGCTGCAAATTTTACAAATTTCTCTGCCGACACTCTTATTTCCGGCCAAGAATCGAACATGCCTTACGCAATCGACAATCTTATTGCCCAAAATAACGTTAATCAAATGTCCAACTACTGGAACCAATGGCTTCCCCAAGAAATGTCGTTGAACGAACCAATGTTTCAAAATATGTCAAACATACAAAATAACATGCAACGAAGTCGACAGAATATTACGACAGAATGCAGTCCAATAAAAAGCATCATGAGTATATTGCAATCTTCACCAAACAGCAATCCCGAATTGCCATTAAACAACATTAACACCTTACCGCAAAAAAATAATCGGGTGGATCACCGTGGGAGGAGATTATTTAACCTTTACCAAAACAACTTTCCCGACAATATTTGGAACAATAAACAACCATACACACAAAGTCATTTGTATCAGTTGAACACTGAAGCCACCAATGAAAATGCTATGTTTACACATCTTAGCAACATAAACTGTAATAATACAAGTAAATATGTTGGAATTGGCAACATTGAAAATTGTAAGGTGGACACAAGAATAAACAAAGAAAAATGCGGACCAACTTATGGTTCTTATTCACTTCTAAATTCTTCTTAGTAGCTTTTAAAATATTATATAGTATTCTTTTTAAAATAGAGAAATCTTTTTAAAATAAAGTATAATATTTTCGTGACAAACGAATTTTGAGGTGTATTTACAAAATAGCCATGTTCTTAAAGAGAATTGGGGGTGATAAGTGAATTGAACTTATGTTGTAGAGCTCATTAAGTTGTTTAAGTCTTTTCGATCTAAAGATATTTTTAGCGAATTTTAGGATGAATAAATTGCAAATGATTTAAAGGGCAGCGAGATTCTGGTAGACGTTGTATTTAAAATAAAGTAAAACTTTAAATCGGAACAAAATATTCTGCAAAATTCGTTTTAGAAGCTCGATTCGCGAATATGTTGCGCACAATTCTCTTCTCTGAAGTATCTACAGATTTTGTCAACAAGACTGGAAATGATAGCTGTGGTAGTTAATTTTAAAAATCCTATTTGGAACCACCATTGCTACCAGGTGTAGAAACATCAATAATTTTACTGTCTGATTTAATTTTTGCCCAAAACGGACCATGTTTTTTGTTTAATTTTGGGACTACGGTGGGACATCTTAAGACAGTTTGTTCCTAATTTGTTTGAAATGTAACATACTGCCCACCACAGCCATTCTCTAAGAGCAGGTGTATTACTTGACAGATCTGGAGGAACACATTCTTGGATAACAAAAATAACCATTCTCGACCCCAGAGCTCTGGACCCGTCTGGTCACGTGATGAAAATACCCCACTATATGTGGGGTAATTTTGTGACTCGATTACCTGATGCTGTGTTTGTAAACTACCTTATGGGAAGAAAAGTTTGCACAAGAAAAGATTGCGAATCCATGGTCGAAAAAATTGTAAATTGCGGAACTAAAGATTGCGAATTGAAGCAATAACAAAGGAATTTTTCCGCGAAATCGCTTGATAAATTTTTTTCATCTTGGTCATTAAGATTTGTTCCTTTGAAAATTTCTTTCGATGCAAATAATTGAGGGGTTTCCTTCATATAGCAAAACAACGACAGAAATAACTCGTCTTTTTTTTTTTTAGGAATTGCGGAAGAAAAGATTGGGAATTGCTACTCTTAACGAGAAGTCGCAGAAAAAAAGATTGTGAATTTTGTCCAAACTCGCAATCTTTAATTCCGCAATCTTTTCTTCCGCAATAATTTCTTTTCTTAAGGCCGAGATACATTTGAAATTTTTATTTCGAAACTGTCTGAAATTTTTATTTCAGAAATATTTCGAAATACGTTTTCCATTGTTTCGAAATTAATATAAAGTCTTTCAGCATTATTTTAAACATGAATCGAAAGGATCAAACAGGATCAAACTCCATCGTGTCTGCTTCGTATTCACTCATTTTTATGTTTTCTGCTGTTTATCGCCAAAAAAATGCACAAAAGCTTCTCATAAACGTCAGAAAAATGCGCACCTGTTGTCGGCAGCTTTGAACTTATTTCGAAATATAGAAAATTATACAAATCGATTTGCAGAATTTTCTTGCTCTGAAATACCTGTGAAAGTTTTGCAGCATGTCTCGAAATTAATTTCAGAGCAATTCGAAATACTTTCGAAAGCTTTCGAAAGCTTTCGAAATGTTTCGAAATATTTCGAAATATTTCTGAAATAAAAATTTCAGACAGTTTCGAAATAAAAATTTCAAATGTATCTCGGCCTTTAAAGGAGAGGCGAACTGCGCTGCGGCACGGCTGCTGAATAAAAGTTAATGATAGTGTTGATTTTAAAGACCAGACTGACTGGCTTGGTCGTCTGCTCCATAAAAAAGTCCCACTATAAATCAAATTTGTTTACGTCTTTGTGAGAGTGCTGAATTATTTATAATTGAGTATTTTTACACATTTGCCAAACGGGTGGCTAAATTAGAAAACAATGAGATATATTTCTCTTTATTGTGATGGTCACGGGTCAATGTACACATAGTCTATAGAGAAAAACTAGACTACAACCTCGTCCCCAGGGTCTTGTGGCCCCTGAGCCGTTATTACGGAGTGGCCAACAATGACCCTGGAACAGGCTGGTCATGTGACACAAAAATGCCCAGATATACTGGGCATTTTTGAAATTCCAAAGATAATGAGATGCAAATTTGGCGCTCGCCTTACAAGCAAGATTTAGAGATGGCGGGCGAAAAAAGACACAACGTTAAAGAAACTATTTTGTCGATAAAAGCAAAATTGTCAGAATATTACTGACGTAAAGTCTATTAATCTCGCTTAGCTTGATTGTTCAATATTGGCGAAAGGCTTTTAATTTAGAAAATGTTTTGAAAGTTTGTTTCCATTAAAATTCATGAGCTCTAGCTAGCTAGCTAGCTAGAGCTGGGCTGGGATGTCACGTTAGCTGCCTAGCTAGCTAACGTGACATCCTGACTGAGACAGCTTTACTCAACCACATATTTATAAAGGACATGTTAAATGGCTATTATTTTCCAGGTGGGTGATTTTGTTAAGAACACGTTAGAAATTGTAGGAGAAGATCTGGGTACTCTAGTTGCACACAATTTTTTCTAATATGCACAACAAATTTTCCTATTTTTAAAATCAAAACTAAGAATGACAGGTTGTAGTGCTAAATTTATGGATTATTTTTGCAGATTCATATTTAGAGATTTTGCAAAATCTTATTTTGTAAAAGGGACAATATTTGATATCATTAAACGATATAAATAATAGGTTAAGTTAAAGCTGGTTTATTATATACGTGCAGGGTAATAATTCCAAAAATGCCATTTGTACTTGGCCACGATATGTAAAATATGCTGGTGGAGCATAATCAATCACTGGCCTAAAATAAAAATAGTACATTTATTGGCCTTAGAAGAATTAATTTGTTCAAAAACCTTACTTGTTTGTTCATATTTGGTCAAGATTTAGAAGTTTTGTTACAAAACCCTTATCGGCCTCATTTAAATTGCTCAAATTCTGAAACCTAGAAAGTATAGCTAATACAAAATCATTCTTTATATCTATCCTTAAGTATATAGGTGAATAGGAATAAAATTTGTGATATGACGAATTTGTAAGAGCTTTCTTCATTTAAAAGGCAGTGGCAAAAAAAGCAGAATACAGGTTACATTCAAGTGCCTCACTTAATGTACATTCCATGGGCCTGGTTAATATATCAAATAAGCTCATCATATTACATTACATTTTTTAAAGATTCTTGTGCATGGTCAAAAAAATCAGAAAATCGGCAGGCAAAAAAATGCAGACCTTAGGTGAAGAAAGTCAAATTATGGTTAAAAACTTTTGTACTGTTTGTGTTCTAAATCTAAACTATATGCAAGTTATATATATATTTTAATTTCATTTTCAAAATATGTCTCTACCTGAAAAAAAGTTTGGAATGGACTGGCACACGGCTTACCGTCTGCATTTTTTGCCTGCCGGTTTGCGTAAGAGGTTAGGGAATTATAAACAACACACATCACGATGAAAGTCAGCTGCAAAATTTTCAGCCAACAAAATGTTTCTTAGAAATGTGACAGATAATTTAGCTAATTCGCCCACATAAGATTTAAGGAGAACACAGCCAGCTTGTCATCAAAATATTTATAAAAAAACCCTCAAACATTGACTAACAACATTGAGTTTTGTACCCAAGTAGGGTAATGACTTTAACAACATCGATATATGTGGCTACTAGCTATTAGTTAAATGTTCACGTAATTTAGACGGTATACGCTCTAGCTAGCTAACTACCAGGTAGTTCTGCAGGGAAAGACAAACATCGCATATATATCAATTTAATTATCGAGATAAATTTTCTTTATATCATGTTGAACTAAAAATAGTATCTTTTTTTAATATATTTCTCAAAAACGAGCCTCTCTAAAGTCGATGCTAAACCTTAGCTAGTATTTTTATCCACTCCACAAAATAAATCGACCGCCATGTTTGTTGTACTCTTGTTTAGTTTACATAAAACTCCCGCGCGGGGGGCAGAAATAAATTTTTGCAGGGCAAGAACTGTTCATAAATTATTTTTTTGGTATAATTATCATAAATCATAAGCGATCATGTGACCAGCCTGTTCCAGGGCCTTTTCGCCGCTATCAACTTATCAACAAGGCAAAATGCCCTGGGAACGAGGTTGACTAGACTATGATGTACACAAAGTGATTAGAAGAAGTTGAAGATCAAAATAACAAAATGTTGAAAAAGTTATTTTTATTATTTTATACTACTGAACTTGCTAAAAAAATTGCGAGTAAAGATAAATAAAGTAAAAATTCAATGAATAAAGATGAAGCCGCCATATTCGTTCGATTTGTTATTCAATGTTTCCGGTCTGTATATTTATTCAAATTTGGCGCCATCTCATCATAACAAACTTTATCGTTCGAAGTTAATAGTATGGTGTAGAAAAGGGACTCAAAACATGAAAAAAATGTTGTTGTTGGTCATGACAGATATTTCTTTAGCTCAAAGAAGTTTAAACGAAGGTTATAAAATGCTGTTAGTACTATAGTACGTAAAATATTCTTGGTTATCTCAAGTCAAAGATCTTATTTTTGATTTTTACTGGTAAGTACATCCAAAACCTACTTATTTTCATCCCATCCAGCCATGAAAATTCTGTAAAAACGTTGCCAGGAAGATATATGGATACTTAGTTGTGAAATATAGTTATTTATTTGTTATTATAGTAGCTATCTTAGTAGATTTTAGGATTTAGAAATCAATAAATATTTTTCTCTCGCTTAAAATTTATTTTCTGGCTGCCACAAAATCTCTTTGAAAAATAAGGGGAGTGTTTATTAACTGGAGGAGTTATTATTCTCTAGTTTATTTTGACCCCGGGAGTCATCTTTCACAGGGAGTTAGGATAATCTGCTACACCGGTGTAGTTTCTACCTCTTTCTCTGTGGACCCATCTTCTTGTAGATTATTTCGCTTCAAAGTATCCCTACTTTTTGCAGCCCTGATAAATGGGACTAAAAACGACAGTTTATCGTAATGAACCCAGTTACTAATGTATAATTCGTCAGTACTCTGCCCGCTCTTGGTAGTCTTTTCTTTGTCCATTTCTCGTCCCAATTGTGCCCTCAAACCATTTATCTTTGTTTTTATTGAAGCAGCTGTCGTTTCCAAAGCTGTCGCGATTTCCGAGTATGCTATTTCTTTCATGTCTCGTTTTTGATAATCAGGGTGTTGTAGGTCCCATAAACATGGACTTCCTTCTAACATATCAATCAGTAGGGTTATATCAGCATCACTCCAATCTTTTGACGCTTTTGTTTTGGAGTCTTTTTCCTGCTTTTTCTCTTTCTTTTTTTCAGCCTTGTTTTCGGTCGATTCAGTCTTTTCGGCATCCTTTTCCTTTCTTTGTTTTTCAAATGTTTCACCTGGTTGGTAGATATCGTCTTCAGAATCACTGGCCATAGCTGCCATCCTGACTTTTTCTGCTTCTTCTCACTATTCACAAATGATTTTTTCACACACACTCTCGATTTATTTATTTACAAGCATTCCATTGAAAAAAAATGTTCCAAAATGTGTTCGAAAATTCGAAAATTACGTAATATACTTAGGAAATCGTAAAATGTTGGATGAAATTTGACTCCAATGCATCCAACATGAAAATTCATGAAAATTGTGTTGGATGAAGCTGAAAATGTTGGATGAAAAGTTTAATCGAGATCAAACTTCATCCAACATCATCCAACATGATTTTTTTCTTCTTTTTTTATTTTTGAGAAATTTTGGTTCAACTCAAATGCATCCAACATTTCATCCAACATATAAAATTTACGATGTTGGATGAAATGTTGGTTGCATTTGAGCCGACCTTTACGTAGTCAGTCTTTGTTTTGTAGCTTAGGTGCTAGTTTTAGCTATAGCCAGCTAAGTAAAAGTCTCACGTACATATCTAGGACACTATAGCTAGATTTTGTGTTACATTTTTAATCTTGCGCCTAAGGTGGTTACTACAGAAATAAACTATATCGCAAAGGACTGTCTTTTCTAAAGTTATTTGATAAGTATATCATAGTATGCGACAGTAAACCAAAATTAAGTCAAAATTTTAATCGATCAGTTGCCATGGTTATTGGTTGCTAGGCAAAATATGACATTTCGACGCTCAACGACAAACCAAATAGCCGAATAACGAGCACTCCTACAAGCGCCTTTTCGGTCGCGTATGTTTCGCAAGGGTCACGTGTATGGATGGTAGCACCGACAATTCTGGAGCTTGACTCGTCTTCCAAGGACAAACGTCTTCCGACAAAAAGGCTAAAACAGGGCGAAGCCGTCAGTTTCTCAGCAGAATAACTGAAGAGCAGAATTTCGATTTGGGAAGCGGGAGGTACCAGCATTAGGCCGTACCAATACCAGCAGCGACAGAAGAAATTGTAAAGTATGGGTGTTTTGGTCTTGAGAAATCTTCATTCTCCTGGTTTCCGAAGTTAAACGGCAAAAAACGAGTTTAAAGTTGTTTTTTTTGGAAAATCTTTCCTTGCGGATCGACAAAAGGACTACGACAGCAATATTTTGACCTGGAAAGCACAAAATACCTAAGACCTTAAGTCTTGATGACGAGTTCACTTCGGGGGGTGCATCGTTAAGACAGCTTTATGACTGCGTGTGGAACACCACATTTAATATTCAGAGCTGTCATATATTGTCTTAGGAGGCCCTAAAGTATCATCTAGCAATTGGAAAGCATTAAACATCGACGGAGGGGCAAAAAGCTGTCTAAAAATGCGAAAATGGTTGCTATGGGCGTTGCTATGCAGTTATATTTGCGGTTGGTTGGAAAAAGTGCCGGATTGCGCAATAAAAAACGAAATTTGTTATCAGCACTACTTGCAACGGTAT
This sequence comes from Hydractinia echinata, assembly GCA_030067915.1. Taxonomy (NCBI): domain Eukaryota; kingdom Metazoa; phylum Cnidaria; class Hydrozoa; order Anthoathecata; family Hydractiniidae; genus Hydractinia; species Hydractinia echinata. The sequence goes on from JASGCC010000029.1 coordinate 1,518,866, forward strand.
TCTAAGATGAATTTGCTGTCTGAAAACGGGTAAAACAATTATTTCTATAGTAACCACCTTAACAGGATAACTCCTACTCCTAAAAATATAATTTTGGAAAAACTCCTGAAACTCATGTAGTAGATATCGCACAGTGCCGAGAAAAATATCAGAAATAGAGTTTTTTCTGTTCTCGTTTACATATTTCACGAGCCTGTAGGCGAGTGAAATATACGAGAATTGAAAAAATATATGACGAAATGTTTCTAAAACAAATGCGATAACTAGTTTATCATATAAACCGAGCATAAATTATTGTAATTTGATATACTCGGCAGATGATTTTTCAATTTCAATCACGGTTTACGAGGTTCAACAGCGAAAAAATTTATTCCAAGGTAATATATATGTGATCATGTCTTTTAATTCATAATATTAATAAAAAAATTTAATTTATGATAAATTATGCGCGAGATGGTAATTATTTTAAAAGAAAAGCTTGTGTATGTCACGCCTCAATGAAATTAAATAAAAATAAATTTTAAGGACCGGATACACTTGATTTCTTAACATATGTTTAAAATATGGTTATAATTTCTTATAATTTCTTATAATATAGCTATAATATGTATAATTTCAACATCCGGTATGTGCGTCATAACCTCATAAATTGCTGCATGGCTATAATATTTGAATAAAATCAAACGAGTTTGTTTTAATAATATTGTTGGTGATCTGGTTTCGAATGCCTTTTGTTTGTGTGACAATAGATCTATTATCTGCTAGCGTTGTTGTGGCAACGATTATATATATGAAATTAAATGAAATTATAACGATATTATAACGATATTATAACAAATTATAATTATATTGTAGAAAAATTATAACTGTATTATAGAATATATTTAATGATATTACACAAGTGTATCCTGACCTTTAGAGTTGATTCAATGTTGATTCAAAACAAATTCAATGTTGATTCAATACAAATCAGTTGAAGTAAAAGCAGTGATTTATCTTGTGAATTCTTGATTTCTTCTTCGTTTGTAGTGGAAAATCGTTCCATATTGCGTTTATCTCGCAAAAATATTTACGTATGCTTAATAAGTACCGCTGATGTATAACAAGTTAAGTTAAACAATCGAATTAAACACAAAACTCATTCAACGCGCTATGATATAACCTCACTAACCTAAAGTCACAGTTAACCTAAAAATATCTACGGTGGAGAGCACTGGCACCTCTCTTTAATAACCATTCGAAACAAAAGAGTAATTGAACTGTGAATATTTATGATTGATTGTTTTATTAACCAATCAGGAAAAAAATATCAGCTTTTTGCACGCTATTTCAGCCAATCAGAGAAAAAATATCAGCTTTTTGCACTGTAGAATTAAAAAATAAGTAAAAATTGCACTCGTTTCTCCGTAGAAAATAAAAATATAGCATATATTTCGTGTAGATAAGCCAATCACAGTGCGAGAAAAACTCTAACCATATAATAAAGACCATTAAATCTATCGTTGTACACGGAAGACGTTTTCAAGAGCACATTATCTTCATGTTTTTTCAATCATTTTTCGTTCCAAAGTACTTAATTTCGTCACTGGCTGCAAATTGAAAATGAACTATAACAATTAAAGTGCACTTGTACTGCGAAATTTATGCAAGAAAAAAAATCATCTAAAGATTAGTACGTCTTGAGTTTTTCTTCACTTACTTGGATAGCCACAATCTTTTTGCAATCATTTTGAAAATGCATTGCAAAATCAAATATCACACAAATAAAAATCAAACAAACGGGGAAGTTACTCATAGTAGTTTATTGGAAATCATAAACAAAGGAAACACGGACAAAAAATCTATCCAATATCTATCAATGTTCCATTAAACCTTGCTGAATATCTGCTTAATATGACTCATCATACTTTCAGGATATTCAGATGACGCAATTATTTAAAACAGTCATCAAACAGAACTCAACTTGTGTATCTATATTATAATACCCGTGTGCGTCTGTCTGTCACACAAAATGGTACCGTAAGTAGCGAGACGCGCTTAAATGGTATAAAAAGGATGGGCGGACCCGTGGATTCTTCCACGGGCCATCGACTAGTACTTTTAATTCAACGAAATAGTTAACTTAACATGCACGATGTGTTGTGCAAAACTTGGATTTGCCTAACTCAATTTCTGTCCTTTTAAGAAATTTTGGCGGGAAGGAAATTTGGCGCATTTGAATTTATCGTATTAATCTCACTATATACGCCAATAACCAATAACCGATAGCTAATTCTTGTAAGTCATCGAAATTTCCCTTTACTTTAAAGTAACTAATAATTATGTTTTATTTTTTCCAATAATCAAAGCTTGCCCCTCACTCCCAAATATTTTGTAAATTTTAGAACATTAGCATTGAACAAAAAAGCATTCTTTTCGCAAATACGTATTGTACAAACTGCAAACTTAACCGTTAAGATGGCCTTTTTTCTCCTTCCGCCATATCACATAGTTATTCGTTCAAACTTATTTCGACCTAATCCGATTTTGACGTCATTACGTTGCTCAGTGGTGCGCTAGCTATATGATAATGCAGATCTATACCGCCGGTGATGCTTTTGGCGACTAATTTCGGATGAAACAACAAATTTAACGTCAAATTACTTAACGTTGTTGACATTTACAATAAACTTGCCCGTACGTCCCTCATTTCGATCAATTGGTGGACGACCAAAGTAATGACGTAAAAATTACTTCAATTTTTGCCGTTTCACGGCATTTAATATGGCGATCGGATTTTGGTCACAACCATGTTAACTATTTTGTTATAAATAGTCAGCCAAAGTAGTTTTATTTTCTTAAATAATGATGTTGTATAATTGTTTTGAGATTAAGTTATATTAAAGAAGGTTAACCTTGGAATTGTATTTTTCACGCAGATTTATATCAATTTACTCTCTCGAGAACGAAAAAATGTCTCAGCTAGTGGTACTTTTTCTAAACGTACATGCGCTGTCAAAACTTTAATGAAAAGTTTAATGAAAATGCAGAATAAAAAATAATAATGAGCTGAACTTTACACATACATCGTGTAAAGGATGCCTTAGAGTCGTAAATCACAACTTGATTGTTGAAGATGGGCGATTTTTTTTTTCATCCAACCTTTAAGTAAAAACACTTTTGGGGATGAAAAAATTCGCCTGATTTACAAAGAAAAACTTTGTGTGATTTTCTTACGCTATTTGCTAATTTTAAGGATACTTAGGCGATTTAATTTCTGATTGGATTGCTTCTGCCGCGCTTTCTCCTGTTTCGTCGGCTTCACCGCTTTCATTCGATTCTTCAGATTGGCACCATTCATCAGAATCGTGATTATCAGTTGTTGCGACATATCTTTCATGCTTTCGAGCAACTTAAAAAAGGGTTTGTATAAGGAAAACAATTTTAAAAAACTGAAAACTCGGAATAAAAAAAATCATCAGGCATCAAGGTATAAAATAAGTTTTCATTTCATACATTTCAAGAAAACCAATTTAAAGCAGGGTAAGCTCTAAAGCTACATACACATGTACCTATTCTTTTACGTAAGGACATCCGTAAAATTTTAACATAAGTAACTTTAGAAAATGTTAACTTACGCACATTTCTGTTTACATGCACATTCGGTTTTGTTTACATATGTTACGAAGGTAACCTATATCAAATAGGTCAAATAATTTTTCATTATCGCGGCAGCGTTTAAGCGTCGACTTTTGGCTGGAAAACTGCTTATATTAAAAAGACGTCGTCGCCGTCGTAGACATTGTTAAAAAAGAATAAAATAGCCTGGATCAGAATCACGAACTTGGATAAATCTCTAATGCATTTGTTGTAATTTCATCCCTGCCAAGATTTTCGATGGAAGAGAATTTTTCAGGAAATTTCAATTGGTATGTTGTATGCGAATTAGACTATGTAATCAAATTTGAATACACACTCAAAGGATTTTTTTCTTCGGCTTACGTACCCTAACGTCAAGAAAACCTGACGTAAGAGCTTAACCCGTAAGTGATGTCACATGTTACGTTAAACTTTTACGTAACGTAACGTAAGAGAATGAATGAAAATCCTCTTACGTAATACGTACATGCGAGTGTAGCTTAAAATTATGTTTCTTATAAAAACGTGATAGCTAAAAAAGCGAGCCTACCTGTTCTCAATCTGTACTTTCTCACAGGAGTAGGCGTAGCGAACTTTCTTTTTAGGGACGGTACTTTAGGAGAGTTTTCTTTGTCAACTGTCGATGAATTTGTATGACAGGTAAACACGTCAGGCTTTTTCTTGTGAGTAAGGCAATTGTTTAAAGATGAAGCAGGTGTTTTTGCTTTGGTATTACTGCTATCGGGAACAGGAAGTGCAGCTGAATGCGAGTTTCTGCAGTTCGTAGTAGCGCTAATTTGTGTAGTACTCAATGCACCGTCCAAATCCTTATTGATTAACTCTAAATGACGACCTGTTGATTGAAGCTGTCTTTCAGCTTGGGGAACTTGATATATATTTCACCACTATGACCAAAATGGTCAAAAGTCAACTGCTGCTCTGCCTCACTTAACCCAAAAGATCCAATTAACGTTGACACTCGATGACGATTCATAGTCCCGTTCACCTTGTCAGTTAGGTTAGCTTTTTTGCAACATGCACCTCTTCTCCTGTTGTATATAGTTAATCCGGCACAACCCGCATCACGCACATCAACGAATATTCCTCCAGTAAGTCATATGCTAACTTTTTTTTTAATGTTAAATTTCTGAAGTAGGTAGTTAGCTGCTCCACAGCCTCACTAGTGGGAAGGTTTCCCGGCTTTCGCGTAGTTTTATTCCTGTTTTGCTTAATTTTATTAAGGAGGTTTAAAGAATGAAGGAGATACATCTCAGTGGTTTCTATTGAAACCACATAACTGTCTCCACATAACTTGTCGATAGCTCTTCTTAAATGACACAAATTGTTTTTGTTAAACATTGCAGCAAAATCCACATAATTTTTGAGAGACTCTTTAAATGCAATAAACAGACAGGCTAGTTGTCTCATGGTCTGACGAACCTTTTTTTCCACTTCATATTTTTTCTCCAATTTACATTCTTGACCTTGAAACACATACCCAAACATAGAATTACTGTATCAGATTTTGCTATTAATGAGACATCATCTAAAATCATTTTGTTTAGTACTGCTTTAAAGTCATCTCTAAAATTATCTAATTTAAGAGCTTCAATAGGTAAGAGGGGTACCATGACTTATCCATTGCTTCTTACACAAAAAAGTTGGTGCCTGGCCTTAGAATTCTTATTGTATGTTCCTTTGCAAGTAGCACAAACAAATAGCGCGTCGTCATCTTTACCTGCTCTTTCTCTGTTATATTCTGATTTTTCTTTTGCCATTTCCTTTTGGTTGTAGTTAAAAATACATATCTTTTTCAGATCATCGAATGCCTTTATTCGCTCGCGACGGGGCAACGTAAGGCCTTGGCAAAGGCTGAATCCTTTTATGTTTCAGAGATAAGTGTCCTGGTAAAGCACTTTGCATGCATCCACAAATTGGACATGGTCTATGTATTTTCTTCTTGCTAACCTTTTTTGGAGATTTTCTTGCATTTCTTTTTTTTTTGTTTTGTTGTCTCTTTTGACGCATCAATAATTGAAGATTTATTTTTAACATAACTGACGGTTCCTTCGTTAGGTATACGTTCTATGTCAGATGCTAGTTCTTCCACATCGGTATCAATTAAGCTATCACCCAGAACCACGCCAGTGTCGTTAGCAATGGTTGTTTCATTTAGTGGTGGCAAAGATCTGAGTTGATGAAAAGTACTTAAAATTTCTATCGTTATTATCAGACATCTTTTTCAATAGCAGATGCTATTTCCCTCTTGTTAGTGTGAGCACCGTCACCCAGGCCCAGCAGTGTCACTAACAATTGCTTTTTTATTTACTGGTAGCAGTGAAAGACAGATTTTTTAGAGGCCTTAGCTGATGAATTATCTTTATCCATTTCTTTTTTATCATCTGTACATTCACCACGCACACATTTGACAGCAGATTTTACTTCGCTCTTGTCAGTATCCAAGTTATCTCTCGGCCCAACAATTTTGCTAGTAACTCTTTTCTTTTTAGCTTGTGGTAAACTGGTAGAGTTAATCTAAATATTTTAAAATAAATATCGGTTACAATTGTGGCTTTTTGTCTTGACTGATGTTAACGTTCATCAAATGTAACTTGCTTAAAAACGCTTTGATCTTAAGTCATTTTTAAATTTCATTTCAAAGGTTTTCGCACTCAATAAATGCTAGATATCGCACGATACCATGAGCAATATTAAGTATATCTTTCGAGTTTCTTAACTTTTGCAAAAAATTATTTTATGCGCGTTCAAGTGATTAAATATCTGCACCATTTCTTCCATTTCTTCGTGCATTAATGGAAACACTTTGTGAAGATAAGCTGAAACAAGTTATAAGAAAACTTATCCGACCAACTGCATACATTCCACCTTTGCTGTTTGGATTAGGTGTAGACGATCTCAAATATGACTCAAATGCACCTTTTTAGATGGAAACAATCGGAACAGCTTAGCACAGTTAAGAAGACTCTATCTGCAAATGATATCTTCATCCAAAAATGTGTTTAACCAGAACGACTTGCAACTACTGATGCGATCAAGTTACATTCGATGATTTGCAATTGTTACAGTGGATGGGTGTTGAAACGGACAAAACCCAGTGGGGGTGGAAGAAAAGAAGCAATGGTGTACTGGCTCCAACAATGACAAAAAAGTTAACTCAAAAACATGAACAGCTTTTAAGATTAATTGCTAGCGTAAAAAATTGTGGCAACAAATAGCGGGCTGACATTTAAGTGGAAAGTGGGATGACCATTCTGCATATGCTGTGTATTCGTTCATTCATGTTATACTTAAATATAGTTGCTTTTTCAGTTTACCCAAAATCATTTTAACGGTCTAAGTAATTAAAAACACGTCTAATGTCCTAAACGGTAAAACTATCCAAACAAAAGAGTTTATTCAAAATCATCTAACTCGTCAAAACCACGAAAACATGACTAACTTGTCCTAAATACTGAAAGCATCGAATCACGGAAATTCATCCGAAATCATTTTAATCGTCTTAACCACGGACATTTGTCGAAAATGTAAACAGAGGCATCACGTTTCCATTTGTACTTCTGATGGTCCACAGGCAGGTAATCATAACAGCAATTTCGTATCGTCAGAAAATGGTGTCTTATTGCAGACTACCTCTGCTGAAATATCTCATACATCAGACACTATAAAAAACCACACCGCAGGGTTCCGAATCTCCAAGTCTGACAGGTTAAACGTAAAAACTGTAGTGTGTTTCACTTTAGTGAAGCATATTGTGTTTCAAATATTTGCAGTCCGTTGATTCAGTTGTTGATGTTTTTATTTATTTATTATTTGCATTTTTTTACCTGTTTAATTCCAACATATCAGGCACTACTTAAAACTTTAAAAAACCTATGAAAAGAAAGCACAGTAGACTTTCTTTAAGTGGGACGTGGGGGATAAATGGGACTGTTTAAAAATTGGGACCGAATTTAATTGGGACCCAGGGTAAGTGGGACTTTTGCTTTTTGGAACCGAATTTTTAGGCCAATTATTAAACTTTGCTTAAATAGGACTTTGCAATGACTTTAGAGGTAAGAGACAAAAAAGTTTAAATTTGGACACATTGCATTGAAAAAATAAAACATATTTTCGAAAAAATTGTGAAGTTTTTTTTTTGTTGCTGTGTTTGTTTGGATTAATCACATGCGATTTTACCGCATACTTCATTTATGCCAAGTTTCGTCGCTCCGACCTGTTTAGGGTATAGAAGAGGTTGAATAAAAGTGTTTGCTACGAAATAGGAAATTATGTTATAATTCATTCTTTCCAAAGTGAATTTCTTCACATTTCCATGCTATTTGTTTTATGCATAAAAGGGAAAATGATTTTTTGTACGGAATTCTTTAATTCTTCTCGTTATAAATAATTTCTTTTATTATAATGTACAAATCGTGGAAAAATGTTTATTTAAAACTTGTTACACATTCCAACACCAAAAAAGGTTTCACAATATTTTATCGACATTGGGGCGGCGAATTGTATCATTTAAATTAAAGTTTAAAGAATTAGAGATCATTATAATATAAAACTTCCGTCGTATAAAATTTTAATTAAAAAAACTAAAAAAACTTAAAACTTAAATATCTACATTAATCTATTCAGATATCGTTTTTATTTGAACAAAGTTTTGGACAACGCCCTAAAAATAGTTTTCATCAGAGTTTGCAAGGACCTGACATGTGTCCAAAATTAGGCGTAATATTGTCTTCTTTGTAAGTAAATTGTGAAATGATAGCAATTGATCTACAATACACAAAAGGGATTTCACTACTTGGTATGCCATATTTTAAATGACATGTCATAGCTGCGTGTCATATTCTTTTTGAAATGAGTTTTCGCTGTCATTTACAAAAACAACCTCGTCGTTAAATTCGCCAAACACGCTTGTGTTGGAATGTGCTGAGTGTTGTGGTAAAGAGAAGGAATCGGCGCCACCGCCACTAGTAAGAGGTGGTTGTAAAATGTTATCGTCCTAAAGAAAAACGTGATTTTCATTTAAATATAGCAAAGAAGCTGCTAACATGGATCTATTTATTTACATCCGACACTTTTAGAACAGCGCAAGAAACAACAAGTCTATCTTTTTCCCAATCTTCTTCGATAGGTAGTATCATTATGGCTAGCGCAAAGAAAAGATTGTAAACCACAATGTAAAATGCTGTATACTTGCTGATCATTTAACTACCTATTCGCAATAAGAATTCGACATTTTGTACAGAACACAAAATCACTTACTTTGCTTTCTGTAATGTCTAACAGCATCCTCTCAAGCTCGGTTATTATTTCACAGAATGTTGGTCGTTGTGACGGAAGCTCTTTCCAACAGTTCAACATCAGGTCATACCTAAATAAATGCAAGTGCAAATACATTTCAAATTTGTCAATAAAAATGGTTTTGATGCTTAGGGTTTAGCTTTTACTTTAGTATTGCGACTTTAGCGCCCAGTAACTTTCTGTTAGAATTTAAGGTAAGCTTAATGATTTTAGATCTTTTTTATAAGAACAAACTGTATAAGAACATATGGCTTCAGAGGTCCAAAACTTAAAACATTTAAGGTTTAGTCAATACCAAGAAGTACTGAATTGTTCCTTTAAACTTCAAAAAATGAAAAAATAAGCGGAAAGTTAAGTTGTGCTCTCATTCGCCGGAGTCGTTCGAATAAGGAGAATGCAAAAATCTATTTCGCTGCGAATGGAAAATTGCTATGGCGGCTGAAAAAGGTCAGCTAAGAAATCTTTTTCAGCTGTCGACAAATGTATTTAGTTGCCGCAAAATGTTTTTTTTAACTGCCGAGAAATCTTTTTAGTTACCAAGGGATCTTTTTAACTGTTGACAAATCTTTTTTAGCCGTCAAGAAATCTTTTTTAGTTGACACAAAATCCTTTTCAACTGTTAAGAAATATTTTTAGTTTGTTAAACAGACCCCTGTAGGCACGATAACATTCGTTCTTCTGGTGAGATTTCCCTCACTTGCACGGGCTCCGTCTGCACTCAACGTGCTCTGAGTGGCTTCTGTATCTGATTGACTTTACCAGGGCTTGTCTCTTTTATGACCAAAAACTTACCACTGTCAACAAAAAAGCGTGCTGTTTTAGCGATGGCATCAAAACTTTTAATTCTTTGTTACGTTTAAGGCCTTATCGTGCATGTACTTGTGCTTAGTTTGTGATGTTGGACATTTGCCTTGCGAATTACATCAATTTTCAGTATTTTCCTATACGGCCTCGCAGCAATTTCTTGTCTTTTCTACATAGAAAACACCATGAATTAAACATGCGAAGTAAAAAATTGAGACGATGTTTTTTGTTATCGTTGTGTGACCAGGAAAAGACATTATTTTATTGCATGACCACATTTTTGCCATTACTGATCCGCTATATCCATTTCTGTTGTACCGTAATACTCCTAATTTAGTGCGTCCTCTAACTAGCGCAGATAGCCTTCGAAAATTAAACAATTTTTCTTGTTTTATTATTAGTGCGGGTAAGTTTTGGGAGTTTTCGGTTTACCTCTTATTTATTGCAGCTAGGATCTATTTATAGTGCAGGTCGGCTATGTCCAATCAGAAAAAAATAAAATCGACACCTTTTATCATATATTAAGGGAACTAATTTTCGCGTGAACTAATTTTCGCGGAACTTATTTTCGCGCTCGGAGGGCATTGAATTGGAATATTTCGCGGAACTAATTTTCGCGCTCGGAGGCTTTCTGAAAAATTTCGCGGAACTAGTTTTCGCGTTGGGTACCTTCAAGCAAGATTTCAGAAAAGAGATATTTGGATTTTTCGTATGAGCTTTTAACAGATATGTATATTTTAAGCACAGATATTGAAGAAAAAAAGATAAAAATTAATTTTCTTCCTCCTCATCATCTTCAAGGATATCAAAAATGTTTCTCATCTCGTCACCGGTTTCTTCTTCAATCCATTCCTCGTCTGATTCGTTATCATCTTCGATTTCTTCTCTATCATTTACGAAATAGTTTTGCTCGTTGGGGTCAAGAACACGATCAGAATGGTCAACTGGCTCTTAAAGGTCTGCCAATGGATCTATTGAATCAAATGGATCTAGGCTTTCCAAACCATTGATTCCTTTAGCAACTGCATTTGTTATTCCGGCTTTTTCCCATCCTTTCAATATTATGTCTTTGCCTTCAGGTGAGGTGAAGAAATCGAAAGCATCTACAAGCCAATTCGCATGCAATGGTTTCAAAATGGACAATTTCAGCTTGATATCGATATCCTCTAATGGTGTTCCTTTTTCAAGTTCTTCGGTTATTTCTTTGCTATACCATCAGTAAATTTTCGCTTCATCATAGCTTTAAAGGACCGGTTAACCGTGAGATCAAGTGGCTGGAATAAATTGGTCATATTTGCAGGCACACGTACGAATAGGATTTGATTCTCTTTCAATTTTTCCTTGACTTCTTCGGTCATTTGTCCGCTAAAAACGTCAAGTATCAATAATGCGTAGTAGTTCTCATCGAGACTAAGAGACTTGCGTTGTGCAACTACATAGGGCACAATAACCTCTTCGATCAATTTGATGGACTCAGTGGTATTACTGAAATGTTTCTCATTTACACTGAGGCTAAAAGAACTTGGAAATTCGAATTTCGGCAAGCTTTGTTTAGTCTTGCCCCCATAAATTAATTGCATAGGTAAAAATGAATTGTCCAGGGTAATTCCAAACGTAGCTGTTATTGCTCTTTTGTCAGACGATCCAAAAATACTGACATGCTTTGCATTTCGTGGAGCTAATGTGCGTGACGAAACCGGTGCATATTTTGAAGGAGTTTGGTCAATATTTATGACCATTGAGGGTGGAATCTTATGTTTCTCAATTTTGGAAACGATTTCATGATGAAAAATTAGCTCCGCCTCTTTCCGGGCTCCTTCTGTTATCTCGGGTCGTCCTGTTGTGGCTGCACGTTTTACTAAACCCATACGTCGAAAAAGGCTTTTTGCCAGTGCATGTTTTTCGACGTCCAATCCCTTCAGATGTGCTTCTCCACTTTTCTCGATCAAGGCTTTCGCAGCAGCATTAGCGACAACCGTATTGACAACTCCACCCTTCTTTCTTACTGCCATTAAGAAGTTTCTAAGCTTCTCGTCTAGGCGTTCTCCTAACATGCATGGCCGTCCACGCTTTTTGGACGCAATCTTTTTTGCAGGTGATAAAGATTGTCCCTTTTTTTTATTTTTGCATTATACTTGTCTCGAAAGCTTCTAACCGAACTTTCATTGAGGGTGGGATATTCATTTTTAAACTTTCTCACAGTTGCATACGGACCATGTATAGCGGCGTACTTTCCGATGGTGAACCGGTCTTCATCGCTGAATTTGATGTACTTTCCTCTTTTGGACTGAGTTTCGTTTAGCGTTTTCTTGACGTGTTCATATTCGACACTACCCAGAGTGCTATCAGGTTGCGTTGGAAACGAGATTGCTGAAGCTAAGAGAAAAATGGAGGTTTTAAATGGTAAAAGGAACAATTCTTCCCAACAAAAACCCTGCTAAATCAAAGAATTCAAGTTTTCATGAAAGATTTTGAGTGAGAGTGAATTAAAAATATTTTTTCTTACCTCTATCGTCCGACGACATGTTGGCTGGGTGTGCACAAGAAAAGAGAGACATACAGACATACAGATTATTTCTCCTAATGTTTACATCCATGAATGAGCTACATTAAATTTCCAATAAAAACATTCGATTGTCTCAATGATGCCCATTCAATCTTGTCTCGTCATGAGTAGAAGAAAAAAACATTCGATTATTTCGATGATCCCCATTCAATCTCTCGTGATAAGTGAAAAATAAAAACGTTGTCTCGGTGACCTTTTATCGAAGGAAAAAAGTATCAAATTTTTTTCAACTGACCAACATTCAACAATGGCAGTCAAACTTTACGAATTCAAATCTGCTGTTAGAGGCTATCATTACTACATGAAATTCTGGTCACCAGTAGAAAATCAAGTTTTGGATTGTGTACATGAGGTCGACAATCCTTACGATTTCTTTGCCATCAAAACAATGGAAAAACGTACGGGAAGAATCGTTGGACACCTCCCGTTCGAAGTTGCTCGCTGTATAAAATTTCTATTGCAACGTGGAGCAATAATCGACGCTCAGCTGTCAACTACAAATTACAGAAGGTCTCCTCTAATTCAGGGAGGGCTTGAAATACCGTGTAATGTAACCGTAATGATGCCACGAACAGTAATCAACAAGAAAATCATCGAGAAACTCGAAGTGTTATTGGATTTACTTTATATCGAACCTGATGCTAGCGCAATTATCGGATCCTTTATCCACCATACAATTGACATATCTACCCCAAAGTCAAAGCCATCAAAAATCGTGAGAAAAGGAAAGAAACGAAAAAGCGCGGGTGAAGAAGAAAATCAAGAGCCCGAGAAACAACGTCAAAAAACTGTGAAAGATATAAGAACATATTTTACTGGAAATAAAAGTTCATCAACAAAAAATAAAAATAAAACATCAAAACCGCAGAAACCCATTATTGTAATTGATTAGAAAGAAGACTCCTTATTTTTTTGTATTTATGATAAGTACTTTAGAACGTTTGTTATCATTTTTAGATAAATATATAAAGAAAAAAACGTTCCACATGCATTAGATGGTAGTTTTTAAGAGAAGAAACCTCGTATTTGTCTTCACTTCATTAAAACATACCTAAATTTCGACATTAAAGTGAAAATCAAGAGAGAAAAACATTATTTCTGCGGGAACTAATTTTCGCGCTCAGGCCCTTTAAGTTTTTTCGCGGGAACTAATTTTCGCGCTTAACACCCAAAAACGCGAAAATTAGTTCCAGCGAAAATTAGTTCCGCGAAAATTAGTTCCCGCAAAAATTAGTTCCCTTAAGGTATTTTTTTCTTAATAATGGAAATAAAAAATAAAGAAATAGATAAAAATTTGTTATTTTTTCCTCTGTAATTTAGTGTGGTAATGATCAAATTTTTTCCTCTTAATTTTGTGCGGACTTTGGGATGATGATACGACGGTAATTTATCTCCTCAAATTATTATGCAGCGTGCTCAAAATAATTTTTTTTTTTGGCAGCACTAAATTAGAAAAGTTAAAATACACAGAAAACGAAATCACTGCACACATAAATAACATAAATTTCTGGTAGAAATTTTTCGACAATATATTAGTCGTGGAATTAGCGCTTTAAATTTTTTTTACTAAAATGTAATTATTCGTCTGTAAAATACTTTAACACGTGTTATATATTGACGCCAGGTGTGTTATCAACCCTCCCTTATTCAGCTAATGTCTCGGTGTTTTGTTTTTTCTACAAAACATTTTGGCATCTGCATCTTAATAAATTGTAAAAAATTTTTAGAACAGGTTTGTTAATTGTTCATTAATTGATCTCTGCTCAAAAACAAGGCTCATTAGTACAAGACGAACTAAGTTAAAATGGTATATTTTCACATTCAAAATTTTCACAACCTAAGTCACTGATGCTGAAAATGATTTTTAAATCAACACAATCAAATATCTTAAAAACATGGAATTCTAGAAATGTGTAATTGCGAAAACAAAACGGCATAAAATTTGTTTTAAAGTTAGGCTTCGTGATATAACTGATCATTCACAATCATTTGATTGTGAATGATCAGCGTTTGCCATCATTGAATACATACCTACAAAACAATTTTAACCTTTTGTGTGAACTTATAATTGAACATTTAAAAAAAATTGTCTACGTAGAAATCGTAACCTCAAAACACTTTTTAACCTCGAGTGGCTTGTGACTTTTTCTAATACTCCCTTCTTTACACCTGTTTGCTATATACAGCGAATCTTCAAATGCGAGATTAGAAAAGAATAAGTAAGAAAACATACATTTTATCTGAACAATTAACTGGTTGTTCCATGCGATATCCTTTCTTGAGTAGCTCAAACAATCTTTCGATAGGCACACCAGGGTATGGCGATCCACCTAACAATGAAGGAAACAGATTATTAAAATTGCGGTTTTATTGTTGTACATTTTAGAAAAGATGTTGTATTTGATGAAGCTTAAATTTTGGTATCAAATATCCTGGAACCACCTCAAATAACTTTTAAATGGCTTCAGCTATGTAAACATGGCATATATGAAGTATAGCATTAAAGAATATGATTGTTAGAGATAAAAATTTGCCGACATCAGCAAATTTGATATGACTTCATCATTTTTCTAACAAAACATGTTTTCGCCGCGGACAGTTATTAGTAGAGTTGATTGGTTTGCACGTGAATGTTTTGTTAAACGGTTCCCATGTTACGACTCATTGTAACATAATATAATTATATTATATAGAACCTCCCACAAAAAAAATCAAATTATTATTATTATTATTATTATTAATCGACATATATTTCAAGCATCCATAAATTACAATGGTTCTTAATGCTGAAATGTGTAAATACTAAATGTATGTGCAAACGTAAATATAAATTCAATCAGTAATAAAAACAAAATGAACATGAGCAAAAAGAGCATAGACGAAGCAGTCAAATAATCATACGAAAAATCCACTCGGGCAGAAGAATAAAAAAGATAAGAGATTTTAGGAATTTTGGTGACGTCAGCAGTACTTGTACAAAAATATTTTTTTGAAGAAAGTTGTTAACTGTATCTAATATGATCATTTTGAAATTGAGATCAAAATAATATATAGGATCATGTGCTTTTAAGGGTTTCAAAACTGTGCTATGCCTAAATGTCCATACCTAAATTTTTTCTTTCGCCTCTATTGTGAAACTCTTGAAATGTTAATCAAGAAAATGCATAGGATCATGTCCTTTTGAAAAACGGTGACAGATACATTGAGGTTTTAAGGTTATTGAAGACGTCTCAACCCGTCTATTCCGAATCGGGTGGTACACAGGTTTAGGGAAATTTTTTTTTTATTAATCACGATATTTATTACAAAGGAACCTCTTTACAATAAAAGACACATAGGAACGAGAGACATTAAACGTGTGAAGATAGAAGAGTAGACATAACAAAATTACATTATTCTGCTCTCTGTTGCAACGATCTGAAAGTCTGTCACTTCAACTGGCACAGTCTCTTGTTTGATAGTCTGTGAGCCACGCAGACAAAGCAGTTGAGGACGTAATAAATTAAATCTAGGGCGTTTCCTCGATCAATTTTTGGTTACATCTATAGATTATTTTCTCTTTTCTGTAATTAAACTTGACAGTCTACTATAAAAAGCGCTGCACTCGCCAGACATACCTCCAAAACATGAGAATAACAAAGGAGTAGACGATACTTGGCCAACAAGATTTATTTTTCGATTGTAATTTCGTTTCTTTGTCAGCTCGTTGGTCTTGTAAGATGCAGTCAAACTCCAATGAAGGTACGCTTTGGCTGTTGGGTTAAAAACCTTGACAATCTCATTGTGACGTAACATGATGAAACCACCTTCTGGACAAGATAAAGGAGACACCACATACACATTTGGATGGTAATCATTTCAGTGGGATATAATTTCTAACGTATAGGCCATCCCAAAGAGACTGCTTGTCCAACAGGAAACCATTTTCTTTTATTGTCAATGCTGACAACCAGCTCGAAGCACCAGTCTCGAGAGACGCTTCAAGCGCTCTGATCCTCATTTGACTTGTTAGATTTTCTCTGATATTTGACATTGTTTCGTCAGAAGTTTTCTGTTTCTCACTTTTTATTCCATTTCTGTTGTTTTTCATTTCCTCATCAATTGAGTTATCATAAATAACGTTTTGATATTTCACTTTCTCAACCATATAGGCATCAAGAGTTGCGATACTCGATATCACACCGCTTTGTTGGCTCAAACATTACCAACCCACCATATGAAAACAATAGTCTCTCTAAATCATTGCAGACATATCCATTCAGAATTGCAGTGACGAATCTCTGTCATATGACATGCTCCAAAGGCTGCAGCATTTCACTTATGTTCGGTATTGTTCTCATAACATAAGTAAATTTGTGTTGTAAACTATAAATGCAGCATAGGCAGCATAAGCAGCATGAGGATAAGCTTCGGCAATTTTTGCTAATTTTTCAATTTCTAAAATCCACTTCCTCACTGTATCTTCCATATATTCATGTTTGAAATGGGTGCTGCCAATAACAGCTCCAAGATGACGATTCTCTTCTCTGGTTATTTGTACACCAGTACCGCTGAACAATTTCACTGCCTCATCAAGAAATTCACCTTTCACTATCAGCCAGCTCTTGCTCGGTTTCGGAAAATAACCAAGATATGGGCCATGTGTAGCAATCGTATCCCATCACCTTTTTAAGCTGAACAAAGAACCAATGTCATAGCAATAGGGTCTCCTCGCGTTGTTCCTTCCTTTGATTGTAACTCTTTTCCATCAGTGATAAAAAGCTTCGCCGACTTAACATAGCAATTGTACACATACAGTAGACTCTCTGTAATTCGAACTCGCAGGGGACCGAAAAAAAAGTTCGAATTAGGGAGAGTTCGAATTAGGGGAAGTTCATAAATTTTTGTGAAATTTTGTCCAAAAATCAGGGTTGGTGGTAGTAAATAGACTTCATAGATACATCCATCTATATATCTTGAGAATTATATCTCCTATATTACTTCAGACGTATTTCTTATTTTGCAAAAAAGTCATGAATAGTGGTTTGCTTTTTGCAGTGTTGCTCCTCCTTTTCTTTGTAGTTTGAAAAGAATCCTAGACCTTCGATTTTGAAATCGAACATGTAAAACCCTGTTTACACTCGATGAAAGATTAGCAGAGGGAGATAAAATGGCTACTTTACGTAATTCGATCTTTAAAAGTTCGATTTACGGGGTGAAATGATCTAAAGGGACCGGAAATATGTTTCGAAATATAGAGGTATTCGAATTATGGAGGTTCGAATTAGGGCAAGTGAATCCTGAGAGTTTGTTAAGGGATTTTGACGGGACCAGAAGTTTTGTTCGAATTAAGGAGAGGTTCGAATTAGGGGAAGTCGAATTACAGAGAGTCTACTGTATATAGAAAATTCCGGGCACAAAATGGCACGTTATGTTGTGTCACTGACTGGTTGATAGAATTGAAGGCGTTCGTGGCATCAATTTGCAATAACCCATGACTTTCATAAGTCAGTCGAATCATGTACATCAATCTCGCACCCAGATTTTTTTCTTGCTACAGCTACAACTTTTTTTAAATCCACTCCAACAGAGCCATATATCGTATTTCTCATTGCTCTCCGCCAGTCACCCGCGTTCCAACCTGATACTCCCACTACCCTATTTGTTTTTATGCTTTAAGGATTTCAGTTTCAATGACGTCAGAAATTAAATCAAGAGTCAGTTGTATGACCTTCTACTAGAAGGTCCACTTTTTAAAACATTCGCCCCATATCCAGGTTCTCACGATCTTTCTTTTTACTCAATTGACTTTTAATGACAAGACTCTCCGCTACCAATGATGCTTAGGCGACTTATGGCGCGACCCCATAAAGTTCGTGTAAAAAATAATGACACCGTCATTGCAGCCCTAGGTGTTGATGTGTTTCGGTTTATTATGTTAAAAAAGTTGTAAGACGCAGAAAAGTTACACTTTCCTCGTTTTAAGGACTACGAAATTACTATATTACTTCCGCACTTTTATAAATCGAGTGGTGCGCGCAATAAAAGCGCATCTCGTGTCTCACACCCATCATAAAAAGCTGTTGTATTCCAAAATTTCTAGTTCCCGCGGTTTTTCTGTGGTTTAGACATACATCTATTATATCATCTATTATACACTATACTTACAAATGACGTCATAAGTGACGCGGCCGTTTTGAAATCACTATATAACACCTTTTCATGATAAGAGTAAGACCTTAGACGCGCTTTTATAACACTTCCCGAGGTCAGTTAATGGTGTCCATAGTGCGCAACACACGATTTATGAAAGCTCGAAAAAAGCGCGTTTTGGCAATTTGGCAGTACATGATATGAGGGAAACAATAGTTTTCTGCGTCTTGAAATTTTGCTAACATAGTAAACCTAAACACATCAACACCTAAGGCTGCCATAACGATGTCATTACTTTTTATACAAACTTTATGGGGTCGTGCCATAAGTCATATGAGTGGGATTTTTCTCTCTTTTCAAAAAATCAGTTTCCGCTCGAGAGCTCTGTTGTTGTCCTGTATTAAGCTGTTGAGAGCCGTTCTTCGAATTTCAGCACTTTTCTTTGATTTCCAAACCCACCATCACTTCAGTGACTTTGGCGTTCGTTCATCAACAAAAAATAACTTTCGTTTTCGGATGTTTTCAATTTGCATCCGCCATGTTTCCGTTATCCATGTGTAGTTAATAAGCCCGTGGAAAAATCCTTGTGTGGATAAGTAGGGGGCCTTAATGCCCCCTAGTTATCCTCACGGAAAATGACGTCAAATTTTTCTAGCCGTTTTCATAATACATAGCCTCAGTGCGTGACAATGGTTTCCATATACATTATGTTAAATGAACCTCGTCCACGGAGAACCTTATACCTTTTCTGACATCGGGGCGGCAACACGAACATTACCCCAGGCCTGTTCACGTGACCACTTTACAACCCAAAATCTTAAAATTTCTCTTGATAACCCAAGTTTTTCTTAAGTACGTCGTGGTAAGCAAGCAAAAGCCGCGTTACGTAAAGACTGAATTAGGATTTTAGTATTATCAATAATAATCAATTATATTTTCGAAAGAAATAAACCTGAATAATAATAGTTACAATATATAACATAAATGACAAAGACATTATACGCTGAAAGATAACAATTGAAACACAATAAATTTGACATTACTAAGCATTACGAAAACAGAAACTCTTTTAGCTGATAAGTCGGCTCATTTCATTTGATATTTCAAAGCAATTAATATCTACTTTTATTAATCTTCTCTTTGTATTTTTTGATCCTTTAACACAAAGTATTGCTGAACGCAGTAAACAAAATGATAATTTCGTCCGAAGCCAGTTTGTAACCATACTTTGTTCCATGTCTTGTTTTTCCACTACTTAACGCGACAGAGTGGAGATAAAATGTTCTTTTTCTCGACAGGATCCTCCACATGGTGTGAAAATTAAGGGGTGTGAATGATCGTGTTTTACTTCTAGGACTCTTTGTCCATATGCACGTGTCTTGATGTTTTCATTTGATTTGAATGCATTGGGTAGTTTGTTATTGAGGTGTGTCAAAGCGAATGGGTTAAATACCCTTATGTCAAAAAATGCTTGTTGACTTTGTTGCCAGAATCCTCTAACGCTTATGTCGAGTCTAGATGTGGTTCTGTTTCTACATCATTGGAAATCTCTTCAGATATTTTCGCCAAAGTATCTCTTAACTTATCGTGACTTTGATGAATATAGCCACCCTTGACACATAGCATGATCGATCGTAAAGCGTTTTTCACATGCACAAATTGTTGGTAGGAACGTCAAATTCCACCGATATCTCATCCGTAAGGCATCATAAAACTCTCTTTTGTTGAGTGCATAATTCTCAGATTTCAGTGCTGACAACCAACTTGAAGCATCTTTCATTATCGCCAAATCATTTCCTCGTAGTTGTTTATTTGTCTTGTGTTGGCGAACTTCTTTCAGTTTTTCTTCATGCAACATTAGTTTCTGTTTAGAAATTTTGTTTTTGATATTATTATGCAGATGTTTGTCAAATTTATAAGAGGCTTGCCGTAGTTTAATTCTTTCTGTTAGTTGTTTTGTCATTCCTATACCACCATAGCGGATCAGTAATATTCTATCATTTTCAGTCCATTTATGTCCCTTTGTCAATGCTGGGATGAATGTATTGTCTTGATAACTTCGTCCAGTGCTTTGATATACTTGTTCATATCATCAATTGTTCGGATTAAATTTGTGTTGAAATCCACTTATGTAAGGAGTATAGGCAGCATGTGATTCTAAGAGTGCAATTTTAGATAACTTTCTAATCTCAACAATCCATTCATTTACCAACCCAATGATGTGCTTTTCTTTCTCATCTTGTGTACCGAGAAAGCCGCCAAGACATTTCTTTCCATCTGTAGTGATGTTTATCTCTGTGTCACTGAAGATATTCTCAGCTACTAATTTATGTTCAATCTTTTTCTATTAACCAGGACTTTGATGCTTTAGGATAATAGCCGAATAATGGGCCATAATGCTTAACTCTATCCCACCATTTTTTCAATTCGAAAATCTTTTCTGCGCCTCCGAGATCATCACCACAGGCGCGGTGAGCTACGATCAGCTTTTTATCTTTTACATTATTTTTCAACAACAAGAGAAGAGGAACAATTCCAACAGGATAAGCTGGCATAGCGAACGGGTCACCTTAAGCTGTTCCTTCTGCCGATGTTATTTGTTTCCCACCCATAATATACGTATATACGTAGACAGACATCTCACCAATATTTAGATGAGTTTTTAATGTACATGTAGGTATGTTTTTAGACAAGGGCACCTCCAGCTAATAATTAGCTAGCTAGCTAGAGCTATAAATTGTTTAAATGTCACTTTTAAATACTTACATTAAGTTACTATGCAAAATAATACCTTCTCAATATCACAGCCCAGAACCGAGAGGCCTGCGCCAGGGTCATGTTCATATCGCCGTAAGAAAAGAGCCCTGGGGACGAAGTTGACATTTTTCGTCAATTTCAAAGAAAAATGAACACATCCACTATGCTTGTCCGTCCTAGCATATTATTATATAAAAGGATAAGATGTAACCTTATGGGACAATACAGAGGTGAGTAAAAACAATGCTCATAAAATCAGACCTCACTTGCCAAATTTTTCAATAAAAAATTGTCAGACAGCAAAAAATAAAAGTCACCAAATTGTTGGATCACTATTTTAGAAGTTATACTAAAAAAGTAAGTTGGTTGTGGAACTCAGTGTCCACTTCTTGGTTGATAGGTGTAGGTAGATTATAGTACATTAATGGTCTGAATGTTAAATGTGAGGTATATCGTCAGTTTATTTCATTGGTTATAAAAAATAGTTTAAATAACAACATGACACAAAACATAGTACATCGAAAGATGTGAAACGAAACAGGCCGGAATATATTATTGATTCTGCAAGTAGCGGTCGTGTCTGATTAACAGACAGATTTCATTTTACCGGCAGAACTCCAATGAAATCTTATAGAAAACTTTGTAAAAAGCGAACGCAATTAACAGACATTCCAATTAACGGAACTATTTTTGCACATAAAATAGGTATGTGTGAACTTTTTTCTTTCTAATTAGCGGACACCTGCAGAAAATGATGCAACTGTTCTCTAAATTGTTTTCTGTAGAGAAATTTCGCCGACAACTCCCCCCCTGCCGAAAAAAAATTCCATAATAAAGACATAAAATATACTTAATTTATCGAAATTAATCCTGAAAATATTAAGAAAATATCGAGTTTCTATTATTTACTTTTCTAAATAGAAAAATATTTCTTTGGTTTATTTCTTTTGTAATTATATTCTATTTTGCCTTACCATGTGATCCAACGTTTTTTACAGGCTTCTGTATATACTTCTATAGAGTGAAGACACGTTTTCGCAAAATATGAAACTGTTGTAATTTTACAACCTCTAAGTAGAAAATAGATTTTGTTGCACCAAAGGTTTCCGCTAATTAGAGAGACTTGGTTTGGCAAAAACACTTACCAAATGTGACAATTTCCCATGTTAATATACCATATGACCATCTAGAAATAAGATTTTATGTCCAAAATGTCACAATGCAAGGAACAAGTCGCGGCTATAAATATATTTTTAAGATCCTGAAATTTTATACAGTAGCAATATTCTTTCATTTACCGACTCTGCTAACAATACGCACGTTAATGAAAGGAAGCGGACGGAAAAATAAAAAAGTAATCTCACATATCGCTTTGTGTTGTATATATTCGATCAAACAAAGCCTCCATTGCCATCCATTTCACTGGTAGTCGACCCTGGAAATCATAGAGAAGCTGAAAGTTATAAACTTCAAAGAACGGAACATAAATACTACATACACAATAATTTTTGCTAGAAACACCAGTTAAAGAACTACATGCGACAGTTTGCGTTTTATACATTATAAACTAGCACAGTATACTTACATCTGTACATTTTCTGTAGTAATCAGTTTCCTGAATATCACGTGCCAATCCAAAGTCAGCTATTTTGACAACATAATTATCAGCAACAAGAACGTTTCGCGCAGCAATATCACGATGTATACACTACAATAGATGGGGTTTTATCATGACAATATGAAATGAGTGATTTGCCCAGGTTTGTTTTTCTTATGCCATCAATCTATCACTTAATTCATACCTTTTTAGACGCAAGATAGTCCATGCCTTTTGCAACTTGCAAACAATACGATATAAGATTGCTTCGAGTTAATACTTCGACAGGAGGAGGCATCGGCGGCCGTGTCGGGCGGCGTTGCTTTAGAAACGTCCGCAAATTGCCGAAACAACAGTATTCCATGATCATACACAGTTCGCCTGAAAGTAAAGAACACTATTTACCACAGCAGCGAAAACAAGCAAACGAACGTATTAAAGAAACTAAAAATGTGCTATTTAATGTAGCGCTTTCAAAGGGAGCAGTATTTATCAATGCAAGTTTAACAGAAAAAAATTGAAACATGGCACCAATAAGGCCGGCCAAAAATGGATAACCTAAAGGCAGGTTTCCATACGACTGCATTTTCCGTTTTAGCGAGGTAAAGCTGAGGAATTTTCTCTTGAGTTTAATTTAATTCAATTTCCCGCTTGAGAGAAAAGATGTTAACAATAAAATGGCTGCCGAAAACAGAGGAAACCTATTGCTACAAAATTTAAAAATAATAAACAACTTTGTTTTTTATGGCAGCGAATTAAAAGAAGACGTAACAGGAGACAACAACTAAAAAAGATGAGAAAATGTTTTCAGGAAAGATCTATTTTATGTTTATGAATTGTTCATTTATGGTGTTGTTATTTTGTGAATGAAAAGGAGGTAAGGAAATTGTTGCTTTTTCTAATAATTTTCTTGATAAAACGGATTGCGCAATTGTTTACGTCTTTTTTGTGAGTTTTATTGGTTGTAAAGCTCGAGAGAAAAAATACGGGATTAAAAAGTCGAAAGAGTCCTTTTACGTCGAGTCAGCGGTCATTCCACCTCTATTGCGCATGCTTGTGGAAAAAGCTCCCACACCTTTTCCGCTCGAGCGGAAAATGCAGTCGTATGGAAACCTACCTTTATTGTTGGTGGTGTAACAGCAAAATATATTTGTTTTACCTTTTTGCGAAGAAACTCCAAGTACTGTAACGATGTTTTCATGTCGGCCCATCGATTTCATCACTTGTATTTCTGACAGAAGGTCTTTTAATTCTCGCTCTGTTGCATCGTCTAAAATATCAATGTTAAAACGTAGTTAAAAGTCTAATCAATCTATTATGGCAGACTCTTAATAATTGAGCAGAAAAAAAACCTCGAAGTTTTGTCTTCTTTTTCCTGTGTTTTCCAAACCGACAACACTACTTAATTAGATCGTTTGGCGTTTAACGTAATTGTGTTCCTGAATTCGAACTCAATCGTTTCCGCAATTTATTTGCAACGGCATACTAACATCGCCCATACCTACACACAGAAGCAACAAATAAGAAGATGTAAGCAACAAATCCTACATTTCAGCATTTTAACCGCAACAGTAGTTGGTGATTGAAGATCGAGCAACCCATGAACATTAGCCAACATAACTCTTCCAAATGCTCCTTCACCAAGCACGCGTTTAAACTCAATCGCATCAAGATCCACCTCAAACTCAGGATCTTCTGGAATGCCTTGATAAAGGTACTCTTTCTCTGTTTGACACGATGATAAACGACCAGTACTGAACTTTAACCTTCGATTAGATGGAACGGATGTAACTTCACTTGCTTTGTCAATGTTTAATACGATATTTATTTCCTCCATGTTTAGCAAAGTTGTGTTGTTGTTGTCTTTGATTTCTTTTGAATGGTAGTAATAAATCAATCCAATCACAATCACCACAATTAGAAGGACACACCCAACAGAAACCAAAGCAATAAAAACATTTGACTTTGACCATGATTCATCTGATTCTAAGGCAACCACATTCGGACGAGGCCCTGAGGAAGTAATATGTAGTCATGTGAAATAAAAACAGATACTCATGGCCTATTGTGGAATATTATGATTTATTAACTTGAGGTGCTAGACATTTAATGACGTCAAGCAGAGTTGAATTTCAAACCACTAAGAGTCAATAAATCATAAATTTAAATATCAAGGATATGCAGTATCTGTTTTCTATACCAGGAAAAAAGACAATATAAATTTCACAATCTTTAAATCAATAAAGCAGTTCTGATTAAAATTAAAATAACTGATACAATGATTACAATGATTACAATGCAATGCATTATTGAAAACAAGAATAAACAAGCGTGTAATATCATTCTCTTATTGCACGATGGTGCGAAACATGTTAATTTATTGTACATGAAAAAGGATTGCAAGTATATAATAATTATAAATGGACAGCGGTGGGAGGTGAACAAGTAACAAAATGATTACTACACTCACCTTTATCAGATCCTTCGAGAATTGTGAACTGAAAATCCCTTGCAGCATACCCGTGTGAATTTCCAGCTCTGACAAAATACGAACTATAATCACTTGCACTGACATTGGTGAACTCGTAACGGATTTTTAACCTTTCAGCAGCTTTTCCGCTATGCTCATTCGTATGTGTGTAGGACATTTTCGCATTGTTGATTTCAGTTTTGTCAAGAATAAAGTGAGTGGTGTTAATTGTTTTGTTGTAGTAGCGATAGAGTTGAAAATGCGTATTTCCAAATGCAACAAGTGTTACGTTAACTATTAGTTTCCGTCCAGGTGCAACATAAAATATCTTTGGCTGTGTGTCTGGAAAGATTGGTAGAATTGCCGAACTCTCTACAATAAAATTATTAGGAAATATGAGGTGGGTGAAAAGCGATTTTCTCTCTAAAAATATTTTATCCTAAGGATCCTTTTCTCTCTATCTCTACATCAGACGAATACACAAAAGTATAAAAGAATGGGCACAGTAAGGAACTAAAGTTACCTTCTGGAACTAGGTTAATATTATGGACAAAACTGCCATATTTGTTTTGCACAAGACATTTAAAGACACCTTTGTCCGTTAGCATAATGTTCTGAAGAAGTATTGTGTGATTGTTGTTTTCGAAAATGTATTCCGAACCCCGCTTTGCGCATTGCCTCTTTGCTCCCAATGGGATTTTCATTTTTGAACCTAAAATTTAAATGGAAAAATTAACATGTGTTTCAAAGGATGTATGGTTAGCGCCTCTTAAATTGTTCTTACCAGGTGATATTCATTGGTTCTTCACCTGTTGCAAGGCAATCCAATTTGACTTTTTCTTCAACAACTTGCATTATCAAGCTATCGTTATTGATAAGTTGAGGTGCAAGATCTGGAGGAGAGAAGCATATATTTTTCGAGCTCTTCAACTTTTGTAAAAAATTATTTTATGAAGAACGAGAAAAATATACCAAATATTGAACAAGATATGTGCGATAACTACAATCCTGGACATAATATTATTGGAAAAGGCCGATTTTTGGCTATTTCTCGAATTGGCCAAATGGAATCGCCTTGTCAAAACTCTGCAGCCGTCAGGCTGCAAAAGTTTAGCTTTGGGAGATGTATAGGCCAGGTAAATAGCGTCGAAAATGCGCTACTGGCAGTTTCTGCCATGTCCGCATTTCGGAACAATCCACACGACGGCCCGCTAAGGTGCTAAAATTCGGGGAAACGGGGTGTGCTGACGTCAGCATTGACAAGTGAACTTTGACAAGTTCGTAATGCCTTTGTCTTTTGTAGAAACAGTGTTTATAACTGCTTGTGGGACGAACTATGAAATTCGGCCCTCTTTTCCAATAAATTAAGTCCGGGATTGTAGTTATCATTAGCACAAAAAGTATTCTTTGAATGAAACGGTGTTTAAATGAAATGTAACATTCGAAAATTCGAAAGAAAAAATTTTTTCAGGGTATTTTTCATTCTCGACCCCAGAGCTCTTTGAGATTTCGAGGTTTTAATCTCAAAGAGCTCTGGGGACGAGAATGGGTATTTGTATCACCATTTTAAGCTATTCAATGCATTTATCTTCTACATGAATAAATAAAATAAACAAAACCCTTTGTTGACTATGTTGACTATGCGGGAACTCCGTCAGTTCCCGCCATCATAAAAAGTTCTTCAATATTTTGCACCACAATATTAAAAACTAGTCGATAAGCCCATAACAGACTAGTCAATAAGCCCGTGGAAAAATCCATCTAGGCAGAGGAAAAACAACAGCGTAAATAACAAACCTGCTATGGTCTTTGCCTTTGCTATAAGAAAAATAGTTAACTTTTACAAAAAATCACAGATAATAATGAAGAAATAAATGCATAAGTATGGGAAATCTAAAGCTAACATAAATTTAAAAAAATATATATATCTCTAGGAGCCCGTAACTTTGGTAAAATTACTCAAACTGATTGGCAAAAACGATTAAACGCTATCAAAAATCAAATGTTGGGAGAAAATTAAATTAAAAAATAGTTTTAAATTTCATGAATAAAATTAAAATAAAGAAAGAAATGGTTGAAATGTGTCGTAAGGTTCGCCAAATATATAACGAAGCATATTTTAAAATAATTTAGGGAAGGACAAATCCCAACTTACGATTTACTTTTAAGTGATATGTGACTTCGCTGGTACCAATTGCATTCTGTACTGAGCACGTATACTGCCCAGTGTCACTCACAGCAGCTTTATTTAGACGAAGGAATTTGTATGTCTTGACTTTATGGTGATTCGGGTTTCTCTGGATTTTTTTACCATTAAAATACCAATCGTATGAAGTTATATGATACTGACCAGTCACACATTTAAATTTGACGGTACTTCCGGCAGTAACATTAATTATTGTATTTTCATGCTGGATGGTAGGATCTGAATATATTAAATACAATCACATTAAGAAAAGGAAGATATTTTTTTCAAGATGCTTCATACCGTGCTACACAAATCCTTAAATTAACAACTTGCGTTATAGGTAATGATTTAGTAGATGATTTTGGAAATATTTTTTATGAGTCATAAAGAACAATAAAATTATACTTAAGTATGCGGAAACCACTTTAGGTCATTGCCTTGGGATTATTTTGGATTTTCCAGAAGAATAAGGAAATTTTATTCGCAATGTCCCTAATTGTTATAATCACTTTAAGCTTGATTGGCACAATGGTTCTTAGTGTGTTTAAGTTGAAAAATTGTTGAAAGCTCCGAGATCCTGTTTTTTGCTCTATTTTGCTATTACCATTCCGCTAGTGTTAAATATGTAGCCACTGAAGCTCAAAAATTCGAGAAAAAACGCTTATATATCTTTTAAAAATTCTGCTAGCCTAGTGTACTTAGCACTCTTATTTTTTAGAAAACTAAGGGTTAACGGATTTTACTTTTATTACGTAATTAAGCCAAAAGTTTTGATCAATCAATAACGTTGTTATTGTAGTAGCTAAATGTACTTAAAATTCCTTTCAAAAATATTGTAAGCATATCTGTAAAATTATTTTTTGCAGTACAGCATAATGAGTACGACGTAAGGAAAGTTTGCTAGTTCCCTTTTTATTTCTATTTCTATTTCTATTTTTATTTGTATTTTTATTCTATTTTTATTTCTATTTCTAACAGCATCGCCAAACTTGTTGTTTTCTGCGCTGACATTGGTCACGCACACCCACATTAAATATTAGAGATTTGAAGCTGATTTTAAAAGTTATTTTAATGCTGAGAAATTTGCCCACACCATTATTAATTTTATAATTTACAGACGCAATTGTACACCATACACAATTGTTACAATACCAGATTAACATTCTCGGACATATACTGACCGTGATCTTGCCCGCCAATACCCAGCGCTACTTGTTCAAAGTTTAAACTGTGTGAGTCATAAAAAATTAAAATTAAAAGAAAATAATAAAACGAAAGATTATTTTTTCCTATAGCCCTGTTAATTTTTTTGACACGAGCGGAACCTGTTCTGCAAAAAATTGCGTTGTTTACGCACAGTGTGCGACACTTAAGGGAAAGACTTAAATTTACGGACAATGGAATACGCTCCATTTCGAGCGAGTGATCTGATTATTCCAAAATGAGTTATCACAAATTATTTCCTGTTTATAGGTGTGGTAATAGCGTCTTAAAAGGACTTCTTGCACACGCCAACTCCACGCCCAAGTCGTGACATTCGTTAACATTTAGAGGCTAAAGGGGCTTGTGGCGCTAGGGCAAGTGCTTCCGCCCTGCCCAAGAATAAGCAGTCAATTTCTTGATCGTACAACTGGACTGACACAAAGCTGAGAGAGATGGTATCTCAGTGAAAACAGGTTGACGAAAGAAAGAGCATCCGGCCATAGAATTTTTTCAATTCTAAATAAGTCAGTTCTTAGTAAATTTTTTGTAAATGGCACTTCACACAATGTTGTTAAAGGTGTCGTATCTGGTACTTAAAAAGACTTCAGTAAAAGGTTCTTTTGGGTCGGTAATGCGCAAGGTTATGGGGGCGTTGATGCGAAGCGTGTTTGGTTGAAAATACATAAAACAAGTTTTAGTACAATTTTACGACAATATACAATCGATTTTCGGAAGTTTGGCGGAAAAGTAATCATTTTTGCTTGTGATGACTGGAATGGCCATGTAGGTGAAAAGTCCTTGGTTACGAGGGAAACACACATGGTGAAAGGTTATTTGACTTCGCTGTTGGTAATGGACTGGTAATACCTTCTATGAGAAGCTAGATAGTTATCTCATAACATATCAATCTGGCCTTTGACACCCAGATCGACTTTATACTTTTAAAGAAGAAACATTTTATGTTGGTGAAAGATTTAAGGGTAATCTCCAATTAAGAGTGAGCCCCACAACACGAACTACTAGTAACTAACCGAAAGGACAAAGACCAAGGACAAGGACTCCTAAAATCGAACGTGAAAACTGAAAGGTGTGAGTGTAGGAAGCCGATTTAAAGAGCACTTCGACACCTTTGCAAAGAACTTAGCCTGTAGAAGTGCAGCCACAGGGAAGAAATAACTTGGGCTAAAGTCTGCTCTAACCGAATCCACTGACAAGTCAAGTTCTTTGTATCTAGCAAATGGAGAGCGTTTTTGCCAATATAGCTCCCGGTCTCACAGGCGTACACAAAATTTGTACAAAAAATACGTAAAAATAGTAAAAACGTTGTTGGTGACAAATGCATGAAGGAATATTTATGACAACTATCGGTTACAGACGTTTCAATAAAGAAGGCTTCTAAATGAAGAATTCTCTTGGAACAGAAAAGAACTGGGCGTTGATCCAGTTCAAGGAATGCTTCCACTTATCGACTCAGAGACAGTTGAAGAAGCAATCGTTAAAAAGAAACCTTATAAAACTGCAGGTCCATAAGGGGTACAGCTGGAAACGCATTTGACTAAATCGGTCATAAAAACTAGTGTTGACCCTGATGGTTGGAAAGACAGTTGTATCGCAAATCAAAGGTCAAGGCGATGCATTGGAAAGTGGAAACTATCGAGAAATAAAATTAATTGATCAAGTAATGAAAGTAGTTGAGAGAGTAGTTGAGAATAGATAGATAGAGATATTAATTGACGAAATGCAATGTGCCTTTTTGCCAGGTCGTGGTGCAGTAGATGATATATTTATACTCCGTGGCCTCCAATAATAACATTTGCAAAGAACAAAAGACTCCTTTCGTCGATCTTGAAAAAGCTTCCGATCGAGTACCAAAAAAAGAAACTTAGTCTGGAAGAATGGCTCAGGAAACTGGTTCAGGCTATGCACATAAACACGACCAGCAGGTTAAGAGTGAAAGAAACCTACTCTAATACTGTTGACGAAAAATTGGGTGCTAATCAGGGTTCGATTATAAGTGCACTTTTATTCATCATCGTCTTTGAAGCCTCTTTCTCGTGAGTTCCGCACTGGTATGTCTTTGGAAATGCTTTACGCAGATGACCTAGTGGTTGTTGCTGAATCAGAAGATGAGCTCAGGCGAAAGTTATTGAACTGTAAGGGCGGTTTGGAAGACAAAGGACTAAGAGTCGAGTCGAGTTGCCAAAACTAAGATAATGGCAGACCCTCTTTAATCTACGCGAGAACAAGTTACTAATGCAAACAAAAGGAACATATAAACTCACACTCAGTTTTCGTTTAGAGTAATTTAGCTATTCAGAGTAGGTGAAATTCTACACATCTGACAGTACAATTTCGCCCAGGATCTTTTTCGGTATCCATTTGAGGTTACATATAGCAATAGCGACATTCGTGGTGTGTTTGATTGTGGCATTACTTCTTTGCACGTGACCATACCATGTCAAGGATTGTAGAGCTCTAAGAATTATTTATCTTTTGTGTTTTAAGTGTATGTTGGAAATACAATGCTCGAGGAATATAAAGATATATATTTGAATCTGAGGGAGAAGTGCTTCCTTATTGGTCATGATTAAAAGAGAGTAAGAAAAAACTGTATATGAAAATGGCTACTTATTGGCACTTAAGGATATTTCATTGTACATTGTGAAAAAGCTAATTTTGCCTGATTCATGTTATTTTTTGGCGTTGACACTTCTGTGCCAAAAGAACTTAAACTTTTGTTGTGGTTGACTGTGTAATATGCTAGGAAAGCTAATTTTTTTTAATTCGCGTTAGACGTGTTATATATGTATTTGTTGCAATTTAGACTAGAACTAATTTTGACAGATTTCGATTTTACCTTTCAAAATTGTATATACTTGCAGATAAATTTTTTGCTAAACTTTTGTTGCTGAAGGAACAATGCAACATACTGAAAATTCTAATTTTGTCCAATTCAGATATATGTTGTAAACTGTATATAGAAAGTGGTCTGTAAAAGTTTTCATAGATTTTTTTATTTTAGTGTGTAGCAATTAAGTTTGTTCTATAATTTCTTGTAATTTAAAATGATACTTGAGGTGGTGGCCGGGTGCCTGATACGACATTAAACGGTGTGCTCAAAGAACAGATTTGTGAAAATTTTGCTAAACTTATGTTGTGGATGCTGCAATATGAGACGCAAAAAAACAAACAATTTTGTCCAATTCTCAACTATAGTTGCTGAAAGGGCTTGAGTATTAAGTTGTTGACAGTTGGGTGTGATGTCGTGGGCCAACCTTGCCTGTAGAATTTCGTGTCGAGAGAAACCCTCTGTCTAAAAGATTTTCAAACCTGAAGATGCCATGACCTTGCTGGTTGCCGTTCTTAATGACTTTACCTAGGCAATCTCTCGGTAAGACTTTCTATTATTGTGATAAATTTTCGCAGGAATCAAATTTCGCGGTTGAGCTTATCTGCGAAAATCGAGCATTTCGCGGGAACTAGTTTCCGCTGATGAGCCGTTTTCTATATTTCGCGGGGATTTGATTTCGCGTTTCGCGTTTCGCTTTGATATTGTTGGAAGCTTTTCCTCAGTTACAAAAAAACCTTAGAAGGAGGGCCGGAAAAATGGCCTTTGGACGACCGGCGTATAAGGGCTCTGAAAGGTTACGGAGTAAAGTGAAAAACGGTGAAATTGAAACAGTATAATTACGCATCATGGTTTAACTTAGTTTCAGCAAAGCAAACGTGATAAAGTCAAGTAAAAAACACAACGAAATAATAATAATATGAATGTTTGTAACATTTAAAAAGTAATCTTATAGTTCGAAGACATCTAATGTGTTACGGGAAAAGTTAACATCTGTTTCGGCATCAGATTCCAATGCATATTTTAAATCTTCTTTTTCTATTTCACTTCTAGGAGTGTAAGCGATTTTCAATTGCTTTTCTGTAAGGTTGGAAATAGATCTTAGATTTGGTTGATTTTCTTCATTTGATATTTTCATTATCGAATCAATATCCTGAAAAGGTTCTAGTGATTGAAGAATATAGATACCGGATTCGAGCGCTTCAGTGATACCTGCCGCTTTCCAAGCGCTTTTGATAGAATTCTTGCCACTTTCTTTCGTCATATCGTTATGAAGATCTT
The DNA here is from genome assembly GCA_030067915.1 of Hydractinia echinata. Classification (NCBI taxonomy): domain Eukaryota; kingdom Metazoa; phylum Cnidaria; class Hydrozoa; order Anthoathecata; family Hydractiniidae; genus Hydractinia; species Hydractinia echinata. The sequence goes on from JASGCC010000029.1 coordinate 1,551,646, forward strand.
CCATCCATTGAGTATAAATAGGCTTCAAGTTGGAAAGGAACAAAGGGACGGTAATGTCTCCAAGCAACTTTCGTTCATCTAACTGCAGTCCGATTTGAGTTGCATACCAATCATTAAACTTTCTACAGGTATACCTTTTTGCATAACCATTAATCCTGAGGTTGGAGTAAGTGAGTCATATTAGCAGGAACGCAGGTAATTTTAATGTTTTGCTCCTTACAAAGATCCAAAACTTGCGAAGTCATCTGACCTGTAAATACATCATGACCATGGCTTTTTGATCGATTGGCAGTTTTTCATCTTTAACGACTTTGTTGATGTATGGCTTCAAAATTTCTTCAATCAATTAGTACGCTTCATGTTCGTTGCTGCAATGGGTTTTATTGAAGCTTAAAGAAAACCCCTCATTGAATTTAAATCGCGGAAAAGACTTCGTAGTTGTTCCTCCATAAATCAATTGCATCGGTAAAAACTTTTCATTGAACATGATCAAAAATGTTGCAGTAATAGTTCCTCTATTTGAACTTTCTGCTACACCAACACTTTTTTTGCTGCGAGTGTTGTTCTACCAACTGGTACGTACTTGGTAGGTGTTTGATTAATATTGATGATGAGGGAATCAGGAATCTTGTGGCGATTTATCTTAGTTACAATATCGTTAAGGTATATCAGTTTTGCTTCTTTAAAAGCACAATCAAGAAGGTGTAGCTTTGGCGTTGTAGCCCTACAACGAACAAATTCCATCCTACTCAATAGGCTTTTTTCAATTACGTCTGGATAGCGAGTCATCAAAGCTTTCGCACAACCAACAGCCCCTCTGTTGCTTGCTGACATGAGATACTTCTGAACCATTCCGTTTATTCTACCAAGGATGAGTGGTCTTCCTTACTTTTCCGAAGGTAACGATTTCTCAGGAACTGTTCCCTTTTTCTTTGCCACTGCTATTTGATTTTGGTACTTGTTTCGAAAAGTACGAGCGACACTTTCATTCAAGTTTGTGAATTTTTGGCGAAATTTTCTGACCGCTGCAATTAAACCATTCTCACCAGGATACTTTCTAATGTTATAACGGTCGATCGCAGCTTTTCTCTTTAATGTTCTGTTCTCGATTTCTGACTCAATTCTTGCAGTTAGATACTGCAAGAATTGAGTCAGAAATCGTCGAGTGAATGTCGAGTGCGTCCATCACGCTCATTTCCAGACACACTCCTTTCGACCAAATCAAGAAACAACCGTTCTCCTACATGAATACAATTTCCTTTTTAAGTTATTCTGTCAGTTGTACATTCTAATCACCATGACGGAGCGCTTGTTCAGTTACAATTCAAGGAATCACGTACACAGATGGGGTTTGTTTATTGAAACTTTCTTTTCTTTTCTGAATTTTTCAGCTCCTTAACCCTATTCGGTCCGGGGGGGGGGGGGGGCGGTTTCCGCCCCCCCCCCCTGACGGTTTTTTTTAAATAACTCCTTATTGCTATGTTATATGGCTATGAAACTTATTGAGTTTTAATATTTATCTATTTGACACCTGCATGCCAAATGTTTAGGTCCCATACCTTTCAGAGGCTTTGATATTGGCCATTACTCGAAACTACCCCTAAAAATCTCTATGAAATCCTTATAATGGGTAAACTTTAATAACTCCTGTTAGGATTATCCTTAGAACTTGAAACTTGCAACACAACTTTGTTTTATTAAGAAGAATCATTTTGCATAATTTGGACACGTGATTAATCCGATTTCCCGATTTTGTCGGATTTTACCCGAAAATCGGAAAAAAACGGATTTTCGGGCAATTTTTGGCAATTTTTTATGCGATCCACGTAAAAACCGGAAAATATGTTAAATAACTTTTATTTAGCTTTCAGAAACTTCCAACAGAATGCAAAAATTCGATCTGGAACAAAAGTAATTAAATTTTAAGCAGATAGTGTCATTTTTAACAAATTTCAAGCTTCTGATGACGTCACAGAAAATGTGCTGACGCAAGCAAAAATTTATTGCTGCCATTTTGTTCCTTTTATGACGTACTATAAGTGTGCCAAGTTTGATTCAATTTGAACAACCCTATGAAAAGTTATTGAGGGGGGGCGGATTCCGCGCCCCCCCCCCCCCCCCCCGGTCATAATATGTTCGAAAACCCCGGATCGAATAGGGTTAACCCTATTCGGTCCGGGGGGGGGGGGCGAATAACTCCTTATTGCTATGTTATATGGCTATGAAACTTACTGAGTTTCAATATTTATCTATTAGACACCTGCATGCCAAATTTTTAGGTCCCATACCTTTCAGAGGCTTTGATATTGGCCATTACTCGAAACTACCCCTAAAAATCTCTATGAAATCCTTATAATGGGGAAAATTTAATAACTCCTGTTAGGATTATCCTTAGAACATGAAAGTTGCAACACAACTTTGTTTTATTAAGAAGAATCATTTTGCATAATTTGGACACGTGATTAATCCGATTTCCCGATTTTGTCGGATTTTACCCGAAAATCGGAAAAAACGGATTTTCGGCAATTTTTGGCAATTTTTTATGCGATCCACGTAAAAACCGGAAGTATGTTAAATAACTTTTATTTAGCTTTCAGAAACTTCTAACAGAATGCAAAAATTCGCTCTGGAACAAAAGTAATTAAATTTTAAGCAGATAGTGGCATTTTTAACAAATTTCAAGCTTCTGATGACGTCACAGAAAATGTGCTGACGCAAGCAAAAATTTATTGCTGCCATTTTGTTCCTTTTATGACGTACTGTAAGTGTGCCAAGTTTGATTCAGTTTGAACAACCCTATGAAAAGTTATTGAGGGGGGGGGGGGGGGGCGGATTCCGCCCCCCCGGTCATAGTATGTTCGAAAACACCCCGGACCGAATAGGGTTAAGAAAAAATTCACACCGATTTATGTAAACACAGATCAGAAGATTGAAAAGTAAATCGTTATTGTCTTTAGTGACTAGAAAGTTGTTTCACAGTTCTTTTACCCGCAAATTTTATACCAAAATAATTTTGGTAAAACCCCCTGAATTAACAATAGCTAAGAATCGAACGCCAGAAGTAAACATGAAATAAATGAGTTCAATACAAAATAACGACACAAAATGACCAACACAGAATAAAATATTCAAGTTTTCAGCTGCAAGGGGATACCATTTTTGTAAACAATACTGGGAGCCTCAGGTTTCAGACCTTTTTATCTTTGCTACAAAGACATGCAGCAGCAACGGTGAAACTGTCGATCACTTACCTCGAGAAATATATCAAGAGTTAGTAAATTTTTACTAGATCTTGGGCATCAATGCAAGACTTATTTACAACATCAAATTATAGACACTTTCCACTAGTTCAAAGTGGGCTTGAAATATAGCCTACAAAATAACCGTCAAAATGGCTGGAACTGTGAGGAACCATATGTTACTCAAAGAATATATGATGCTTATAACAGAATTGTACGCTGACCCGTGGTTCTTAGGTCCTTTTTGGTAAAATCTTCTGAAACTGTTGTTCAGACGAAAGCAGCCAAAAAGAAAAAATGCAAAGATTTTGCTGCCCCCTCATAAATAAATATAGTAGGGTGGATGGTGTATAGGATTTCTGCGCCTTGTCCCCTATACAGTCCCCCTATATAGTCTGGTAATTTTTCCGTAAATTTTTGATTAAGCGAGACAACGTTTTTTTTTTCCACACGGCGATTGAGTGTTTTTGTTTTGTTAAAAAAGGGTGCCAAGCGAGGATATGCTAAGGAAAACGGATAAGCTCTTTTCAAGAAAACGAAAGTATTTTATATTTAATATCCTAGCCACGTTATGCAGTTAGTATATCACTATTTTTACATATAATTAAATCTTTCTTAGCTTCTACATAGCTAATTCAAATTTCGAAGGCTCGCACAGGTGGCTGGATAACATAAGACTTGTTACCCAACTGGCATGAAAGTAGCATTCTGTAGCGAAGCATAAAACTAGCTTTCTAGGTAGCATAAAATTAGCTTTCTAGATGTATAAAACTAGCTTTCTATAGCACAAAATTAGCTTTCTAGCCAGCTAGCATAAAACTATAAAAGTTGCTTGTGACAGGCTCGGTTTTTCTAGCTACACTTAACTATACACAGTAAGTGAGATAATTCGCTAGGTAGCTACAATTGTCCGCAAAATATATCGGGTCTGACAATTTTAGAGCAAAAGCCAACAACCAAAAACTTTAGTAAAATCAGCAAAAACAACATGCTACCAACATCGGGGAAGTAAACATTTGGTCAGGAAGTGATTTTTTACATTAGTATGCCTACCCGTAGGGTTGTTTATAACATGTTATAGCAGTTTCTGGTTCGTCATATTCTAAACAAAATTTAATGTCACTGGTCCATGGAATATTTCGTCCAGAAAAGATTCCGGTATGGTAATGTAGAAGCCCCGGGGACATGTGATGAAACCATTTGGTTGGGGAAAATGGATGGGAACCCGCTTTTTATACGTTTCAATCAAAAATAGCATCTATAATTTTTCCAAAGTTTCGGCTGTCTCCGTTGTGGTTGTGGCTAGATGGGATGAAGTTTTATAAAAAGTAATTAGGATGTCGGTAAGCCATGTGACAAATAGCAGTAAATTTATATCCACATTTCTTTGTACCAAAATCAGCTTTGCCTTCGCTGCTATCTTGATTACCCAACTAATTTCCCTAATCGCATAGAAAACGAAGGTCAACTCCCTAACATGGGGCAATGTTGAAGTAATGGAAAATGACATCGAGACCGACAAGAAACTGATAAAAAAGAGCTTGTTGTAGTGTGTTGTTTTTCCTAAGAATTTCGATGTCAATTAAATATATATTTGCATGCGAAAGTTATTTTTAACACATTAGCCTAATTTCCCTATCCCAGTCACTTTCCCCAACTCGTGGATGACAGTTCTTTTGAGTCTCCTTAAGAACGCAGTTTTAGATTTCAGCTTTATTTTTTTATGTAAAAAGTTGCATTAAAAAGTTGTTATTAGTTTCGTTTTTGGTTTTATTTTGCCAAACTGGGTAGTTTGTCCCGCAGTGTTATTAAACATAATCTCAGTTCCTTAGACGTGGCTTAAAACAATATCATAGATCAGGCCTAATAGCGCTCCTAAATCAGCTCAGACTTTCAAATAATGTTTAGTTTTTTGTGGTAACAATAGAATTTATAAGTAAAAACTTATAAAGTCTCCCATATTACAACGAACTACAGTGAATTTTCAAAAACGGTGACTGAAATTTCCTGACCGCTGTACAAAATGGTTGTATGAGAATCATAAAAAAACACCTACCTGTCGAAGGAGGTATTATAAATTTACGCTCCAATAATTTATTCGATCGTTTTCGAACTACACATTTATAGAAACCAGAATGTCGCGGTGAGAGGTCCCGAATTTCCATTATTTGTCTGTTGCGACGAAAAAATGCATCGCTTTCCGATATTCGTTTGCCATCTTTTACCCTAAAATAAATGACAGGAATAATGCAACAATGAAAACCTAAAATAAAATAGTAAACTCTTCAACGTGTAGTAGATTATGTGATCTTACCATGTAAAAGTCTTGTTAGCTGGAATAGTTACGCTGCAATCAAAAACTTGTGTTTTTCCAACACGGTACAAATAGTTATTATGTTTGACAAATTCCAGTTCTAAAAAGGAAAAGAAAAAATATATTTTTTCAGTAACCGAGTAAATTTCCGTATTGATATCATCCCGAACTAACCATGTACTGTAGCCGCATATAATAACATGTTATGAAGTTTTGTTTTTTACTTCTTTCTTGCAAGAATACTTATTTCTTGCAAGAATATTTATTTACATTTCAAGCATTTTTAAATGCTATGAGCTACATATAAATGCAGAAAATGTTTATCAAGTTTATGCATTAGCTAGCTACCTACCATAGCCAATACTAATATTCTTGCAAGTTCTACTAGGTAGATAATATATGCTTTTCCCTGTTTTTATTCAGGTCTGGCCGACATACTTTAATGCTGTCTTATTGTTGCCTACCTATAATGTAATAGGTAGCTACTGTAATGATTAGCTAGCTAAAGTTACCTAGCAGACATTGCAATATGCCATTTTTTGGTTTTTAGTCTGTGTTCTAAGATGCTGCTCTACTTTTTTACACTTATATTAATTTTTGGAAATGCTGTAGTGTTTCAGCTATGACTTGTAATGACGGAAGAGTATTTCTGGTGTGTTATTTGTGAGCGAAGTTTGGGTGAGTGTTTCAGCTATGACTTTGTAATGACGGAAGAGTATCTCTGGTGTGTTATTTGTGAGCGAAGTTTGGGTGACTGTTTCAGCTATGACGGGATAACGACAGGGTATAATTTGTGTTTGCAATCTGAAGTGACGATAAAGTTATGTTCTGAAAATGTACCTGAAAGGGTGCTCCACTGAATGTGTGGTAAACATGTTACTTTCACTTTATCAAAAGGCTGGTTCAGCATAGACCATATTTTTGGATATTTCGAATTTTTATTATGTTTAAATAAACATATATGGAATCGATCAAGACTAATTAAAGATTTTTGGTATATAGCATTAAAATTATTTCTTCAGATGATTTAAAAGGTCCTTAAAATCATTTCTAAATGTTATATTTTAGCCTTTTTATCTGTTTATTTAAAACTATTGTAAACTGATAAACCATTTCAGTAAATTTTAAAAGATTGTAAGTGTTTTCGCACTAAGGAAACGAAATTTGTGCAGGCTTGTAATTAAACATGCCAACATAACTCTACAAATAGCAGAACAATGAACGTCGTTTGTTACGAAACCAACTCTTTCTATATTAACCAGGGGCGTAGCCAGCGTTAGTCGGCTCTGCGATCGACTGACCTACTTTTTCTATCCCAACACATCGCTTTTTCCACAGCCCCCGCCAACACACGGACGGGCGCACGGATTGTGCATTCGCACAAATCTTCTCCCGGGTGGCGCACACGGGCTTTGCGCTTCGCACGTCGATTTCGCAGGATTTAACAGTATCCACTTTGTTTTGCAGGCCGAGGTGTTGAATCTCTACTTTGTTTCGCAGATAGCCTATTTCGCAGATTACATGCGAAAATATAAAGTCATGTGTCTTCCGTTTATGGTAATTTGGACGCATTCTATTGGCTAATAACTTTGGCAGATAGGTTAAAAATTCGCTCCATATAAGGCTATATGAAAATACGCGAAAAGATCAAAAATGAAAACAAGGTCAGCGAAGTTTTGATGGTGACGAAAGCATGATGTTCTTATCGAACGTGAAGTCGTATTTAGCTTCAAGAAATTTAAACGGCTTTCAAAAAGTTTCAAGTTCTTTGAGAACTACGCTGGATAGTAAACTGAGAGATCCCGATTTCTCAGTTTTACTTAAGGCGCTGTGAAACGACACGAAGAAGCTGAAAGTTTCATTCCGAAGGATCATCTGCTAGCAATCAGCTATAATCAGCTGCATAGAGCTTTTCGAAAATTCTCTATTCTACTCAAACCATCCAATTTTTGTATCTTTATGTCAATCTTCAGATTTGTAGAAAGTACATTAAAGTTTTCAGTTAGCCATTCCTCTGTAGACACAGGTCTTCCGGCAGCAGATCTTGTACAGAAGGAAGGTACTCTTATGTGCAGTAAAAATATATGGTCAACCTTTATCTGCATACTTGCCCTTACCAGTGTATCAAAAATAAATATTTCAACTTTTTATCCTGATTGTGGTCAGTTACGATTCAAGACGCTTTTCAATCAGAATATTTTTCCTCGTCTGCCTTCAAATAAAAATTTACCTAAAAAATTAGCCTGTATCTATTTTTTTTGCAATAATGGCAAACATTCTGGGCAATTTAAACCCAAGCATTTTGTTCCTTTAGTTTCTGTAAAATTAAGTAAAGCTACGTTAAAGCGTCCTGCTCAATAATTTCAAACTAGGTTGCCATACTTAAAGGAGAGGCGAACAAAAAACTTTTTTGTGGCAGCCACAAAATAAATTTTAGGCGAGGTACCAAAAATTAAGGAACGTCTAAATCCCAAAATCTAATAAAATAACTACTATAACGACACACAAATAACTATGTTTCATAAATAAATATCCATATTCCTTCCTAGCAACATTTTTACAACGTTTTTATGGCTGTGTGGGTAAAAAAGAAGCAAGTTTGAGATGTACTTACCAATAAACATTAAAAATAAGACCTTTAACTCAAGATAACCAAGAATATTTTACATACAATCGTAGTGCCAGCATTTTATAACCTTCGTTAATACTTCTTGGAACTTTATAAACATCTTTCACAGCCAATAATAATATTCTTTTCGTAATTTGGTTCGCTTTTTCACAACATACATCCAACTTCGAACGATGAAGTTTGTTGTGATGAGATGGCGCCAAATTTGATAAATACACAGACCGGAAACAAATCGAACGTGCAATATGGCGGTTTCAGCTTTGTTTACAAATCTTTATTTTCTTTATCTTTACTGATGAATTAGTTTACTAAGTTCAGTAATAAAAATAAAAATATTTTCGTCGTGTTATTTAACTTTTTGCTATTTTGATCTTTAACTTGTGTATTATTTTTAATAAAACAGTGTGATCATCGAAGCGTGGCCATCACAATGTAGACAAAAATCTAATATTGTTTCTGAATAACCACCAGTTTGGCAAATGTGTAAAAATACTGAACCATAAAATGAATGAATCAAAAGTAAAAACTGGTATTTTGTAATAAACTTCTGTTTTCTGGGTATAATGTGAGTATAATAACGTGTTGTTGTGCTTCAAAGTTTTAAGCCACAAATTCACCTTTTTTAAACAAGCAGCATTAATTTATTACCCCCTTAATATAAAAACAGCAAATCTTTCAGCAAAACCATTTTTTACCTGATTTGATGCTAACTAAATATTACAAAAACTAAACAATTGTCAAGATTTTACGGGATTTTCCAGACCAGCGGATCTGGTCTTTGAAATTATCTCAGGCATCATGAATTTTCAATCAGCAGCCGTGCCACGGCTGTTCGCCTCTCCTTTAAGAAGACAGAAAGTAAAAGAGAAAAAAACTGAAAAAGTATGTACCAAATTGCTCCTCTTCATTAGCCTAAACGTTAGTTAATCAATGTGGTACTTCTGGCACTAATGAGGAGATTTCTTCCGTTTGTAAAAAGCAAACCTTTAACTTTAGAAACTTTTTCGTCAAAGGAAAAGCAAACCTATTAAACCTGAAAAAGTTTTATCTGCAAAACCTTCATTAGATTCTTTTCCTCCAGGTTATATTGACGGTATTTGAAAACATGATGTCGGCACTTATTACAAGCAAGCTCCACACCAAAGTGATATAGTCACCTACGTTGATAAACGTAACAAAACCAGTTCAAGGATTCACTAATCAACGGACAAACACAATAGGCGATTTCGATATGTTTGGTTTGCTCAATTTCCATAGCTATCATATTCTAAACACATGGATGCTGCGTTCTGTCTGCCTTGCACATTATTAAATTAAAAAATAAATTAAAAATCTGCATTAGCTACAAATCTTATTGCAAAGGGGCAGAACTAGTGGTATGACAGTGTTTCAGTTTATGAAAAGCATGAAAAAAGTGCTCTTCATAAGGCTACCTCTTCTATTTTGACTTCTTTAAGGACTAACCAGTCAGGTACAACCAAAAAAAATTAATGAACTGGTATCTAATATGTATTCTAAAAAGGTAGAAGCCAACAGAATTTTTTAGCAGCCATTATTGACACAGTTATTATTTGCGGCCGCCTATGCATTTCCTTGATTTTCCTGAAGTTGGTGGCTATGCTCCTCAATTCTGTTGGCAATTTTCTTGACTTTTTAAATTATAGAGTAAAAGTGGGTGATATTATAAGTAAGGTATATATATAAAAAAGTTTAATAAGTAAGCAACTTCTAGCTTAAATAAGTACACTTTTTTATAAACAATTGATTTTTTGTCCCAAACATTGTTTAGCTAATTATAAAGAACGCCCCAAAAATTGTTTAGTCATTGTTTACTTTAATAAGATTATACAGTGCGAATTCTTCCAAAGTATTGTTTGTTATTTGACCAATTACTTGCAAAGCGCATTGCTTAATTTTTAACCATTTATTCACCCCATGCAGATTGTTTAGCAATTTTCGGGCCAATTATTTAAATTTGACATTGTTTATAAAAAAGTGTATTTCTAAAAATGTTTTGTAAATAAGTTATCACCCAACTTTCTATTTTACTGTCATTTTTACCGGTAGATATACATGTATGTATCTGATTTGATTGATTCACTAATTCATGGTTTAGGTATGAACTTTGATCCTTGCCATGTTTTTATTCATTCATTCATATTAGATTCATTTTGTCCATGGTTCCATTTCCTTATATTTTTGAATTTTTTATTATATTTATGAAGAAAGAAGATTTTGATTTGGTTATTTTTTTAATAACCTCCAATCTGCAGAAAACGTTATTTTGGTGCTAAATATGAAAAAAGAAGAATTAAGATTTTTGTTATTGATTCAATAACTTTCAATCTATAAAAAACATTTTGACGGTGTTGTGCTGTCTTATTGCTGGTTTAATTACAGCCTTGCTGATAAAGATTTTAATAAATGTATTGTCGTCATTTATTCCCCTTTTTCGATCAATTGTTTAGAATAATTAACGTGTATCGTGTATCTCAAAGGGTTTTATGGCGTTTTAGTGCTTAAAGGGCGTAAAAAGGCGTTGGGGGTTCACAACGCCCCCCCCCCCCCACCCCAAACCCCCAGTTGCGTATTATCTCACCTATGGTGTGATGTTGACCCTACGAGTCAAAAGTTTGACTACGCCTCTGTTAACTGTGAATAAAGTAACATAGTTATAGTAGGAGAGGATAACGAGTCAACCGTTACGTTGGATTAAGAAACCGACTGATGCCATATAAAGAAGGTTAATCTGTCTGTAACATACAAAAAAATTCATTCATAGAAACTACTTGAAGCAGGATGTAGAATCCACACAAACGACAACATTATTTTAAATGAGATTATTTACACATTTGATGATGATATTAAAGTTCAGAGTTAATTTCACGAACGCGCTTTAGGGTGTAAGAAATTCACCATGACATATTTCAATCAAATCAAATTAATGTGACAATATCGGTTTACGAACAAAAACTAAAATATTTTGTGTTCAATTTGGAAACTGTGACAAACTTTAAAAAAGTGCTCGCTTTTATCTAGTGAAAAAGCAAAACCTCGTTTTTTAAGTTAAGAAGAGCAACTTTCTTTTATAATTTCAAAATAGGATTTTCTCCTATTTTTACCTTTCCTACGTTGTTTTGGTTTAAATTTTGCGGGGGTAAATTTGACAAAAAACCCTGAAAGTAAATAGTTGTTGTGAATGCAAAGAAAGTCAAGGCGGCGAAATATGTAAAAGTATATTGAAAAATGGTTAAAAAAATTTCCAGACGTAGGCGACAGTAATTTGTTGTATTTCCTGAAGTAATTGAACAATTTAGTGATCAGAAAGTGGTGATAAAGCGAGCTTGAGTAGTACATTAACTTAATGACAGTTCAATATACAGCTTCTATTAACGGTAGTGAAGGCGATAATATTAATGACGTTTTTAATGAGTAATCGATTATAATAAGAACAAAAATTACATTAATTAATGTTGAAAGCGTATAAAATGTAGTTTCAACGCCACAACAAATGCAACGTGCCGTTCCTTTATGTTGATCTCTTCATTTATTAAACAAAACACTATATTTGATTTGATGAGTTCATCGTCATATCTTATTTATTTATTGTACGTCAGTTACACACAGGCTCGATGTGTTTTATACAACAAAAACTAAAACTGGCATTTAAAATTTGTAGTTATTACAACAATCTTTTTAAAAATTACATATAAATTTGTATAAAAAAAGTACAAATTTTTTAAAAATATAAAACTATTAACTAGAAGCATGAACTTTATCTATTGTTTATGAAGGATCTTTTGGCATTTTTTTTTATTATTTTTACATTTCGTGGAAATGTCTTTAATTTTAGCCACCGACATGATCAACTTCAAAGCATTCCACGGTCTAATGTAATAAAGTTCAATCAACAAAACTTGAAGCTATTTGTTGGAAATAGTCAGATAAAACTGAGGAAAGCAATGCTAGTCAGTTAGCTTATCTAGGTTACATTTTGCGAACCTGCTACAATATGAAATTATATATTTGTTCTAGCTTATAGTTGGCAGAAAAAACTACTGACTATGATAATAGATCTTAAACCAGCTAGATACCTAATAGTTAGCAGCTAGTTCTCAGCTCTTTTATTTAATTTTTGATTAACCTCAACACAAAAATTCTCGAACAAGTTTGCGTGAGGAATCCCACGAATTGTGAAGCTAGCTAGCTCTAGCTAGCGTCAAGTTGTATAATTTTGCCAACATTTTGGTAAAACTTACCTAAAACGCTTATACAGTGGAATCCCCCTAAAGCGGACACCCTATAAAGCGGACAGCCCTCTAAAGCGGACAAAAATTTTTGCACCGGCAGAATTTAGGTCAAACTCTCATAAAAAAATCTCTATAAAGCGGACGATTATAAAGCGGACACTCTATAAAGCGGACAAAAATCTTTGCACCAAATGACAGTTTCCCTTATAAACACTCCCTATAAAGCGGACAATGGAAAAATAACGAGATGAAATGTCACTTTTTCTTAAAATTTAAACCTTTTTACTTAGTACATCTTGGTTTCTTAGTTTATAACCTTAGCAACACTTAAAGGTTGGTTGCAACACCGACAAATTTGAGCTGCTAAACTTACTTTACACAGCCAACTTGGGTTCTTTGCTCGATAAGCTAAATCTATTGATGTTGCCGTCTACCCTAGTGTTGCAAGTCACCCCATGATACCCGCCAGTACTACAAAAAAAGCTTTTTTGGTCAAAATTAGGTCTAAAACTAATTTTTTGGTCAACTTCCTATAAAGCGGACATCCCTCTAAAGCGGACACTTTTTTTTGCACCAATGGTGTCCGCTTTAGAGGGATTCCACTGTATATACTACGGTACCATTTTTTTAGTAAACAGTAGTTAAATTCGTGCTGCGTAAGATGACTCTCACTTGCATTATGCCACCTCATCGGCCCTTCGTCTATTGCAGAAGCTATCCACTCCTATGAAGACTTAAATTTGCTAGGCTATGTGTAAGTTCACCCTATTGTCTTTTGATTGTCTCTCATTATGTTCAAATTGATATACAGTAGATATAATTATTATATATCAATGTAGATCAGTAATAAGGGACAGTTAAATTTTTTAAAACCAGAAAACGACATCAAACAACGAAAATATAATGCCTAAGTATTAAAATATGATTTGGCAAACTTACAACCGTCGCACAATGTTCGGTGGTTGCCAGACCTGTGAACCTTGCTGTAAACTTTCACTACGTGCTATGTTGGAGTATATACAAAGTGGCAAGGGCGATGTAGAACTACTATACTATTGTTTTCACAAAAATAAGGCATTAGATTTGCTAGCGGTTGCTGAGAGTCTTAATTTTGTAAGTGGTGAACTTACCTTGCCAACGAACTTATACAACCCGACATACATTATTTGGATTTTGAAATTCTTGCCTCCCCCAATAATATCTGCAACCATTACGATGTCTGCAGCTAAGGCCTTAATACCCGACCTGATGTTTTTGCTGTTATGCTATCTAAATGCGGTATAAAAATATATATATCTCTTATAATAATACGAAGCTTCCGTCTGGCTGTCTGTCTGTCTGTCTGTGACTTTTGCAAAGTCGATTATATTTTTCATAATTTTCTTTAACAAAGTCTATAAAACATCACCTATAAAATTGTTCTGTAATTTACCAAACTTTGACGTTAAAACAATATTGACGTCAAAGGAACGTATATTAGGATTAGTGAAGCCATTGAATTGCACTTTTAAATTTAAGGTTAAATAACTTGGAAACGGGTGGAAATAATAACTGACGTCATCTCCTGCGTGGGTAACTAGGGACTACATGGGACCAAATTTTGACCAATTTCCTAAAGCTAGGTCAACCCACCTGTTTCGGAACAGATGGTTTAATGGCGTCATCAAAAAACCTTTAAATACCCAATATCTCTGCAACCGTTTGTCAAAGATACATGATCCTATATTGATCAGTGTTTCAAGATCTATACGATGATGTCAACAGGAAAATTTTTGTTTGTGTTTTGCCGGGTCTTTGCTGACGTCAGCAAACTTTTAAACCCGAATATCTCCTTAGAGGCGTTTGTCGAAAAGATAGGATCCTATACATTATTTTGATCAGCGTTCCAGCCTCTACACATTACAGGCAACGGATAAACTAAATTTCGCCAATTTTTTTTTTGTATCTGCACTGCTGACGTCAGCAAAACATCTAAAACAACCTATTTTTCCATTGTCCTTCTGCTTAAGTGGATTTTTCCACGGGCTCTATCGACTAGTCTATATAATAATACAGAGACTGTGGGTGTGTCACCAAGTTCAAAATAATTTGAGCACTCCTTAAAGAAACAACAGTTGAATACCGATTTGGTGTGAATTCGACTTGTGTTCTTTTTCAGGTCAGCCTTTACCACAACAGCCACCATCAGTATTGAAAAAAAATTTGGAGGGAGGAAGTTTTCCCAATTTACTAAAACAGAAAACGAGCAGAATCAACCAGGAAACGACTAGAAACTACTCAGAAACGACAAAAAGCTTCAAGAAACAACGAGAATAAATTAGCAAAAATTAAGCACAAGTTCCAAACAACTAAAAACTAAGACACTCAAATGCTAATATTTTAATTTCTAAACTAATAGAATATTAAACTACTTGAAGTTGTTAAAAAGTTGTTATCAATTTGTATGATGGAATTTTTTACATTAATACAGTTCAACTTTTAGTTTATTTAGAATACTACATGTGAATTATTTATTGTTTATTTGATCAATTTCCTTGTATGTAGTAATTTCAGGTGGTAATCTTCATGCCACAGGGCTTTTTCTTTAACTTTCTTCTTAAAATGACAACAAAACAAGTTGAGCTTATACGAAAGACCTATGAAAGTTATCTATAGAAATCTTTTTATTTTTATGAAAAACCTTTTTCGGTTGTTGGTTTCCCTAATTATGCGAAATGATGACATCATGAACTAGCTCTAAAACATGTAATTGCTGTTGCTGAGAATAATTATAGTAACTAAATATTAAATTTTATGTAAGATGTTCAAAACGCCAAACTTAATGGCCAAAAAGCAATTTTTAAACCTATATGGCTTGTCAAAACTTTTAAATACAATACCTCACTCAGAGCTGGTTCTTGATGTCATGCATAATTAGTGGAACTTCTAAGAAGAAATCAAGATTTTTCAAAAAAATTAAAATTTAACTTTTCAAGCTCTTTCATATAAATTTAACTTGTTTTTTTTTGCGGGGGTTTCGTTTAAAAAGAAAATCATAAATGCCAAGCACGCAATTATAAATGCGATCAATGTCAACAGGAAATTAATAAAAACAAACAAAGAAACAAACAAACAGACAGACAGACAAAAAATACACAGGAGGAAATTTAATATAGTTTGAAAATGGGAAACGTTTTTACAGACATTTTTTGACAAGAAAAATTATTTTAGCACAATAAATTACTTATATTTAATAAAAATGCAAACGCTACACATTTTCCGTAAATAAAGTTTGGGATGTTCTTAAATTTTACCTTAGAGCTTAAAAATGGCAATTTGACGTTCAATGCTTTTAGATATATGTCATGCTAGTCGATTCAGCACGTTGAAAAATCCATTGAGCCAGAAGAGCAATGGAAAAGATCCGTTTATGAATTTTGATAATGTCGGCAATGACCTGCCTCTATTGTACAGAGCTTGAAACGATCAAAAAAATGTATAGGAAACATGTGCTTTTGACGAACGGAGAGTTACGGAGAGTTACAGAGAGTTTAAAGGTTTTTTAATGATGTCTTAACCCGTCCATTCCCAAACGGATTGGGGACCCAGATTTGGAAAACTTACCCAATTAGGTCCCAGGTGTTCTCTATTTACCTGCGCGGTGAAAAAAAACTGACTTTAGTAGTCCACTTCCAAGATATAAAGGGCATTGTACTGGCTTCATTAATGTAAATCAATTTTAATGATGTCGTGACGCTTGATTTGTTGATCAACATTGGAGACATGCATTTTTCGGCAGCTTCAAAACAAAATGAACACATCCACTATGTCTGTCACAGACACAGCGTATTATCCTAGAGAAATTTGAACCATAGTATTTTAACTTTTTTAGCCAATTATAGCCATATGTTTTTTATGGTTTGTTCAATATAGTAAGAAAGGTGTGTTCGTTTACCGCATTATCGAGGATTAGTAACAAATATGGAAGCAAAGAACTAACATGGCCCATGCTTAAAAAGTAAAAACAAAATGATAATGACTGAGCATAGTACTTACTAGTCTGTATTACATCCGTTAAAATAATCTCCACAATAACAACAATGAAAATTTTTTTCGTTAATGCAACATCCGTCATTTGTAAAGCTTTATTTTCCGTCAAGTTATATCGTATCAATGTTTATATTTGGCTTTGTATAGTAAAAATAAAGACATAATAGTCACCACACGCCACTTCTGTAAATGTATTTACTCAACTAAATTCATAAAGTTTTTAAAACAGAAGAATATGGCATCAATAACCCACAAGCTGATATCATGAATAGAGTTCGTCCTCCGTTATTAACATGCTCAATTAAATTAATTAAACCGTCTTTGTCATTAAATACTCTCATTAAGTTTTCTCAAAGTTCTTTGGTCGGTTGATTTTCTAAAGACGGTTGACAACATTCATAAAAAGAATATATATATTTTTGTGACATCTACAAGAAAATTTTATCCAAGAAAACTGTCACTGTCATAGAATTCTTTATTTTGTTGTTGACACTAAACTACAACCTTTGTCAAGTTCTATTTCACAAGGCTTCCGAAACTACTCTTCAAGCTTATTCTCTTGGACGTCATATTGTGTTTTTAGTTTCTAGTATTTCTTTCATCTCCTCATATTGGAATGTTATTAGTAAAAACAGCAAGAAAACGGTATCTAGTTGTATTGCATATTTGAATATTTTTTAAAGACGGGCCTAATTTCGTAATTAAAATATCTTTTTAATCGAAATGGTTCTTAATCCAACACATTTCCCTTGTCACCCTCTATATAAAACACCGCCAATGAAATGAGAGTGGTAAAGCTGGATGGTATAATATATTTCTTAAAGGGAACCCAAGGTATAAAATGATGCTGGACTTATATTATAGAGCTTAAAAAGCTTAAAAAAACTTAAAAAGTCTTTTTAAATTTTTCAAAAAGCTCTTTCCGTTCTCAAGATATTTACATTTAAATAATTTCAGATTTTTATGCCGCTGGATCGAGCAAACGAATGTCATTTTGGCAAGAAATTTTATGTTAATCAATTCACCTTTATAATATCTATGCATTGATAAAGTTTGAATGCACATGTCAACATTTGCTATTACTTAAATATGACATCATAATTTATGCAGCATAATAAAATCTAAAATTCTTTAAAGGCAAATATCTTGAGAACGAAAAGAGCTTTTTAAAATTTTTAAAAAGACTTGTTAACCAACTTTTTGAGCTCTGTAATATAAGCCCAACATCATTTTATACCTTGTGTTTCCTTTAATTCACAATTTATGACCGTAGAAAATTTACTTTTATGTTATTTTATTGGTTGTGCCGCACACTTTGGCGTTTAACTTCCGTGCATTAACGCAAGTGAAAAGAAGAGTAAGCACTTTTTCAAGAATTTTGGTGCAATTGTAGCATTGAAATGTGGCACATGAAATTTTTAACAGCAGCTACCTCCAGAGGGTAAAATCCCATTACGTCATCTATAGTGGATCAAGTGAAAGTTGTAGACTTAGGGGCGGATCTAGAGTTTTTCAAGACTTAATCTAAACATTGCTGCTGCGAAGCAATGTTTGGATAAAGGGTTGATCTTCACAGGGTCTTGGGGGGGGGGGCGCTGTTAGCCTCCCCAAGTGTGGTCTGTGAAGCCCCAAAAACTTTCGTTATTTTGATCTTTGCGGGTACAAAAGTCGCCGGATTATTATCATAAAAATTGACGAAAAAAAACGCTTAGCTATAAGAAAATCTCCTAAGAACATTTTTTATAAGAAACAAATCTCTGCCTTATATATCATATTTGGATTTGATTGAAAGTCTTCATCCATAACGATATGCTAATAGTCAACCTCGTTCCCAGGGCAATTTTTCGCTTTTTTGATATCCGAGACGGGCCGTCCGAGATTGTCAGAAAGAGAAAAATGGGCCTGGGGACGAGGTTGGCTAATAGTTTTATTTGCGATAAGATTTTATTGTCATCCTAAAATATTGTTTGCGTTATGCTATAATGTGAAAATAAAAATCGACGCACCTTTGTACGTCTTTAGGTCTAGGTACATAAATGTGTGAATGGTTGCTATGTTAAACCAGTTATCGGTTGCAACTTCGTTCACAGGATATTCTTTTTTCACTTCACTCACTGGTCTCAGGTTCAAGTTCGGATTATTGAACTAAGAAATCATTGCCTTTCAATTAACGTATAAAAGTTCTGAATGATATTTCTTGACCTTTGAGAGACATCAATTTGTATGATGTCATCCAGAATTCTATTTTGTCTGGGAGAGAAAATTATGTGTATTGGCGCAATAGACATAATTTTCGTTTTTCTACTGACAAACTGTTGTAAAAATAAAACTTCTCAATAGATGCGTGACGACTTATGACTGATCTATTGTTTTACCTTTCTGACGCATCTGAGTTATTCAAATGATAAATTATTTGTACGCGACGGTTTCTACGTTGATTAAAAAAAACAAAAAACAGCAACAACAGCGTAAGAAATAAGAAACGGTAGCAATAACAAACTTTTTTAGATGACGTTTTGATGATTTTTTATTGACCGATATTAAACCATCGGATACCCTTGGAATGGGATTGTCACTAAAATATTGTCCAGTTAAAGAAGGTTGCGATACATTTTGTTCACTTAATACGTTAATACCTTTCTTACCTGGTAAAATAAAAGGGAAACACTTTCAATTAACGAGTGTTTTTAATCTTAGAGGTTAATTCTCATAGCCCCGGCACGTCAACAAAATGATGCGGCCTGCAAAAGAAACAACTCATACCACAAGAAATAATAACTGCTTAATAGTTTAAATTGTCAACAACTCCGTCCAAATACTTGTCTCCTTTAAATATGAATACAATAATTGCTATATTTTCAAAAAGTCTATTCACGATTTTTTTTTCAATTTATTTGTCCTCATACAACCTCGTCAACATGACTTTTTTTTCTCATAGGCGCTGCACTTATTAATAGGTCTGACAAAAAAGGTTTGTCTCGCCGTACAATGTGCAAAAGGAGACAACTGGTCCTGGGATCGAGGTTATAAGTATAGTTATAAGTTCATTCACACAATCCGCAGGAATGTGTGTTTCGTTTAGCCTTTCTTCGTCTCCGGAAAAAAAATGAACACATTGGTGAATCTTTTACGCGGAGCCAATTCCTGTGCGAGATTACATGAAAAACTAACCGAGGCGGTAAATGTTTTATTTATAAAGCGGGTCGACATTGATTTTTAAAAGAATGTCTTAAGATCTAGTTCTTATAATGTTGTATTTATTATAGTGTAGTCAAGTTTAGGTTAAGATAAACCTATTTCATATTCCTGTACAATTTATTGACTCACACCTTAGGTGGCTAGTGTTTGAAACACAACTTCAGGGAACGAAAAGTTGTTTAATGGCGCGCCGTTTATTCATTTTTGCGCAAAAGGCGCTTCTTTTGTTTTCCGTACAAAAGTTTGGCTGATTTTTTCTTCCATTTTGAGTCTTATCGCACATGTGTTGGTTACTGGTTACTTGTTGTGGATTTTCATGTATGTATTTAGTCCTTATCTTAGTCTTTTAATTATGGTTTTACATTGATTTCGTATCATTTTGGAGCTTAAAACATTTTGATTGCATCATTTAAGGAACTAATAGCTAGCTAAATTAGGTGCATTTTGGAAATACACGGATATCCAGTGTCAACTGCGCATGCTCAAGAAATACGGTAGGGCGAGCTTGGTAGGTACAAAATATGTAAAACACAGAAAAATTAATAAAAAGCACTTGCTAAAACATCAAGTAAATTGTTGTTCATTTCGTTTCTTTACCTAGCGGCGCAGCATTCCTCTACCATTTATGTTTACATGTTTTATTTTTGCTTCGCCGGCATAAATCGTATCATCTAGCCAGATATTAGGGGAGATAAAGCTTTTGCCAAAGGGCTTACTTCTGGGGCCTGCATTATGATCGTCTATTCTCCGTAAGAATTAGCCACATCTGTTTAACCACTTCATCCCCAGGGTAGCATTTACAGTGCCGAAGTGTCTCGAGCACGCTGGGTTCGAATACGCGGGTGATATATGAAAATGCGGCAAATTGACGACGGGTGAAATTATTTTTATAATAAGCACATGTTACATTACACTTACTTAATGAATAGTCACTACTTAAACAACCTTTCACTGCACAACAACGTGATCGACTTCGTTTTCGAGGGCGAGATAATTTTTTTTCAGTCATTTTTCACCACGTCAAATCAACTGTTCTCAAAGTTTACCTACCGTCGATATTTCGGAGACAAAATGTTGCATAATTTGCAGAACAAAAATCGCCGAATATGACACCGGGGTTCGGTGTATTCATTCTGCAGATTCTGCAAATTCTTCACCCAGTTGACATTTTTAAATTCTTCACCCCAGTTGACATCAATCAAATACAAGAAGCCCAGGGGCTTGAAGATTTCCGCCATTAGCCTGAAAATTTTAAAATTTGAAGTAGACCTTAAAAAACGGAGAATTATGGGGTAAATAAATCATTGAGTATTCTCAATTATTATTGTAACTTAAATGTTAAAATACAACTCAATAAATCAAAAATAAAATTTTTACATAGCTATATGAAGTATATATATATTCAAAAATAATTGTTAAAACTTTAACTGGATATTTTTAAAACTGATCAGAAAAATTCTGAAAATTTCAGAATACAAATTTTGTTATGTATAAACTTGACGATTCGAATATAATAACTTCTAAACAAGCTCAATTTGAATGATGAAGTAGTTCATTGTTAATTAATTCAGCAATAAGCATTTGAATATTTCAGTATTTACGCCTTCAAAATTTACTCTCTTGTTGAAAATTTTTTGAAAATGCTGATGGTGCATGGTTTGATAACAGCTGATCTGAAAAAGAAAGTACGTTTTAAAAATGAGAAACAAGAATACAATTTTGTCATAAACTGAATTAACACCAATTTGTTTAATTATTGTCTCTTTAACCTCTCTTTGCTTCTTTGATTTCAAAAGGGAATTTATTAAAAGGATACAAACCAATGCCATGTAATGCACAACGTATATTATATATATAAATGTATGTATATAAATTTATTCAAGCTGGCTTTTGATATCTTTGTTAAACAAGTAACATATTAAGCAGGCAATACATGATTTTGAAACCTGTGGACAAAACAGGATTTATTTTGTTGAAATCGATTATTGAATTCAAAAAATTTGATAGTTTATTATCCTTTTTTTGATTCTCGAATTAAAATTTCTTTTGGGGGAATCTTTTTATGGAAACTGATTGGTGATTGTTTCGTTTGACAAATCCAAGAAGTTGAAAATATCTAACTTCTGAAATTTAAATTACCAAATTGAATTCAACAAGTTGAAACAAAAAAGGGTAAACACACAATTATTAAATTTGCGGATTTGATAAACCGATGGTCCTTTTTGTGAGATTTCTAAAAATCAAGTTTTAATATTTTGTGTTACTTTGGGTGAGTTCAAGAACGATTTTCAAGCAAATTAGGCACTTAAGGAGAACGGATAATTAGCCAGTAACAGAACGAACAGAATGGTTAGCTGTTTTCAATAGCATGGTAGCTTTGTGGTTATAACTCGGGCATTTTGTGCGGGGAGAATGGCATTCGATTCCCCGTAGCGCAATTTCTCACATGGCTTGGGGAGGTGTGGGCTGTTGGATGTTGCATGGAGTTGTCTGGTAGAGCGCAGACCCTAATTGCTCTGCGTAGCTCAAAATAAGCATTAAATACTCCTAGGACTCCCCATCTAAGCCATGGCACCTCCTGGAAATAATATAAAGGGTATATTCCTTGATATATGTGAGGCTAGCCATGTAGAATATACAGATCATCTATTTATCTATGCAGAATAAACAGTGGACTCTCTATGACTCGAACAGCCACGGGGAATCGGAAACCGTTTAAGTTATAGAGAGGTTCGGGTAATAGAGTGTTGGGAGTTTTTCCAAGTTTTTGTATAAATTTTGTAACAATGGCCAATTAAGCGTGATTTTTCTCCCTTTTCTGCTTTACGTTTTGTCCCAGCAACAGACGCCATGATTGTAAAACTTTAATACCAAAGAATCATGTTTACGTTTTGTTTGCATGACATTTGAATCATTTAAGACCCCTCACACATGTAGATATGAAACATTCGAATCAGTTAAGACTCTATTTACGTTTACAGAGCCAAAAAAATGCAAAAACGGCTTGTGTCATATAAAGTTCTAGATGCATGTTGCGACACTGGAGTTATAGAGAGGAAATACCCGAAGAGACCAAAAAAACGTTTAAGTTAAGGAGAGATTCGAGTTATAGGGATTCAAGTAATAGAGAGTTTTTTATGAGAGTTTATTAGGAAATTCCCACCGTGCCGG
This sequence comes from Hydractinia echinata, assembly GCA_030067915.1. Lineage (NCBI taxonomy): Eukaryota > Metazoa > Cnidaria > Hydrozoa > Anthoathecata > Hydractiniidae > Hydractinia > Hydractinia echinata. The sequence goes on from JASGCC010000029.1 coordinate 1,574,476, forward strand.
CGAAATTGTTCGAATTAAGGAGAGATTCGAGTTATAGGGGTTCGAGTTATAGAGAGTTCCACTGTATACAGTACATACAGTATAATTAACCGCTCATACAACTACTTATACGATAGATATTTTTTTTACTTAAATTTCCACACTTTTCTTCGTTATCAATTTTCCCATAGCCATCTATATTTATATAGACCACATAAAGTTGTGCTTCTTACTGCATTTAGCAGTATGTCGTATTATTAAACAACAACACTATTCCGATTTCAAGAAAAAACATGGAAAAGATGCAGTTAGCTAGCTGTAAAGAACACAAAGAAGCTTTTAACGGCTATATAATTATACTAAGCGTAGCGTCTAATAATCCTGGCATCGGTTAACTATATATTCTGTTACAGGCTAATCATCAGTTCACCCTGACTTTTCGTTGCAAGTAACAATAAACTGTTGTCACGTTTCGACAACTTTTCTGCAAAAAAAAAAAAAATCCTGTGCGAATATATCTTTTTATCTGATAGAAGTAGCCCCTTTTTCCCATAAGAACAGGAGTTGGGTGTCCACAGCCATGAAAATATTACACAAAACAGGACAAAGTTTTTTTGTTGCTGGCTCTTTAAGAAAAAAAGGCAGTCAATCAAAGCACTATTTTATGTAGTTAGCTAGCTAGCTCGATAGCTAGGTAACCTCACGACTATAAAAAGGGGTATATCAGCACCAATCAAAAGGAGACCCAAGTTAGCACCAAAAATTGAGATAGCTAGCTAGGCAGCACACTTCTCTCAATTATATATATAAAATAATTCTTACCTAATAAAATACACAAATTTAAAGAAGAGTGTTTAGCTCCCCAGCTACATCAATAAAGCTACAACGACCACTTTTAATCATGGCCGTACACAGAATGTTCTGGCCACACGAAGAGTACACAAACTCTGTTCAGATTGGTAATTAAATTGGCAAAGATTAAAATGAAGCATCTTCATTGGCTTGCGGGAAAATAGAAATTTTCCGAGACTTTAGCCTGGACACAAATCTAGCAGCGTCCAGCCTAGCTGCCCTGTCTCTATCTATCTCCCCCTCTATCTCCTCAGGCGATATTAAAGATTCCGCCTTTGCTGGCGGAAATCAATAATTGTAAACACAAGGTTTCACTTTAATTATAGACAACAACATTTTTGATTACCTCACCAATGAAGTCCAAAGTTTTGCATTTGTTATGGTATTGAGATTTTTCAAATCGAAGTGAAATAACCTGCGTAGCTGCTTTTTTATTATTTACTATAGAGCCTAGCGTGTGTACCGAACAAACAAACAAAACAGCTCTAGCGTATAACAACCGTATTAGATCATTAGTAAAATAGACTTTGGAAATAATTCCAGTGTATCTCACATTGGAAAAAACACATCACAGAATTAAGACGTAAATCACGAAATTAGGACATTTCAGCTGATTCCTTTTTTGCTCAACCCGGGGAAATGTTCACCTTCTTTACCTGCATTTTTGCAAAGGTATTTTATGGAATAAAAACCATGAAGTTATGTGGTGAGCGAAGTCACCAGATCGTCGCTGGAGTTGTTTGTTTACACAATCAAGTAAAGGATGGTAGAGGATATATATTTTTTTTACTTCCAAAAACTACAATTACAGCAATAATATAGGAAAGAGAAACAAAGTGGTTGCCTAATATATTTTATGTATATATATTAATCGTTTATATAATATCGATATCAAGGTCTATGAGAATAACTGTCAGCTCCTTTGCCTCAGTTTTAACGTTTATTGTTGTGTTAAATAACACAATTTTTGAGGATTAAAGTACGAAGTACCTGTTTTTATAAATTCCTTGCCTTTCATAAGTGATATTTTTTTCCTCATTCGCAAATTTGTTACTCAAAATCGCAGTAATATGATGTGGCGATGGTACAAACAGAACTTGGCTCTTGGGTTTTCAGGAATTTTTATTATACTGTATTCAATTGTATATTTTTTTGTTATTCATGGTTTTTGAAAATAATTTGTTGAAAGAAAAAGAAAATATATATTATTGAATCCTTTTTATTGTAAAAGTTCTTTACAGTGTTTTTTTAATGCAACATCACCCTCTATATGCAATTACTGCTGCTACTCCTTACGATAGAACATTTGCACAAAAGCGTAGATAGTTCAAAACTTTCTTGTTTCAACAATGACCTTCTGGCAGTTGAGTGTTTAAACCGTCCCAGTTTCTTGTTTTTCTTGCATTGGCAGATTTTAACTATGTTTTAATTGATTTAATAATATTGGATTGTGTGTTCAAGCCGACAGGTTTTCTTGTTGTAATTAATGGCCTCATTAATGACGTTATATTATTGTTATCGACGTCGCGACGTTTAAGTTGTCGATTAACATCTGAGACATGCATTTTTTGGAAACTTTAAAGACGAACATATCCACTTTGCCTGTCACAGAAGTTAGAAATTTGTGTATTATTTGCTTCCATTATGTAGAGCTTGAACTGCTGATCAAGAAAATGTTTAGGATGATGTACTTTTTTGACAAACGGGTGAAGGGATATGGGGATTTAAAGGATTTTTGATGACGTCATTAACCCGTCATTTCTGAAACGGGTAGGTTGACCCAGCTTCAGAAGATTGGTCCTAATTTGGTCCCAGGTATTTCCTAGTTACCCACGCAGGAGATGACGTCAATTATTTCCGTTCGTTTCTATGTTATTTAGCCTTAATGGCGCGTAATAACCCTTATCTAAAAAATTAACATATACATTTTTTTGTTTTTTTTCAAAGTTAAGGATAAGTTATGACTATCCTGAAAATTTGAAGATACTTTAACTTCCTAAAGTTCTTGTGTTTTTTTTCCAGTCGCCATATTTAACGATTTCCTTGGTCACTCTTTCCCGGCCAAGAATTTGAGTAAGTTAAAATGTTTAATGCATAGAGAATAACACAGAAACTTTGATCGTTTTATCATAGTCGGAACTTTGTTGATATATTTATAAAAAGCATTACAATGGAAATGCAGCTACACATGTTCTCCCTCATTGATTAAATTTTGTGTGATGATATATACCCAGTAAGCACGTGGTCGATGAATTGCAATGGCGGCTCTGTAGGAGTGGAAAAATTAGGGTGAGTTTGCTATTTCAGTAAGACATTTGAACATCTTCTGATCTTCAGTTTTCAATAAAATTTTCAGGATAATGTTTTCTCATCTATATCTTTCAGTTTTTACAATAAAATAGGGACCTAAAAAAAAATTGCCAACAAGGTGATTACGCGCCTTAAAGCGAGAGAAAAAAAATATAGATTTCTAAATCCTAAAATCTGCTAGGATAACTACTAGAATAACAAATAAACAACTATACTATATACTATATTAATACAGTTATCTTAAGATAACAAGTGCTATCTTAACCCTATTCGGTCCGGGGTTTTTCGAACATATTATGACTGGGGGGGGGGGGGACTCCGCCCCCCCCTCAATAACTTTTCACAGGCTTGTCCAAATTGAATCAAACTTGGCACAGTTATAGTACGTCACAAAAGGAACAAAATGGCAGCAATAAAGTGACGTCATCAAAGGCTTGAAATTTGTTCAAAATGCCACTATCTGCTTAAAATTCAATTACTTTAGTTCTAGATCGTATGAAAAATTGCCAAATATTGCCCGAAAATCCGGTTTTTTTCGTTTTTCGGGAAAAATCCGAAAAAATCGGGAAATCGGGAAATCGGATTAATCACGTGACCAAAACATGCGAAATGATTCTTCTTGATGAAACAAAGTTGTGTTGTAAATTCAAAGTTTCAGACATAATCCTAACAAGAGTTATTATATTTTCCCTATTATAAGGGTCTCATAGAGATTTTTAGGGGTAGTTTCGAGTAATAGCCAATATCAAAGCCTCTGAAAGGTATGGGACCTAAACATTTTGCATGCAGGTGTCTAATAGATAAATATTGAAACTCAGTAAGTATTGTAGGCATGCAACATAGCATTAAAGAGTTATTAAAAAAAACCGTCAGGGGGGGCGGGATCCGCCACCACCCCCGGACCGAATAGTGTTAAGATAACTTTATTAACGTGATTTTGGAATGCCATACCTTATCGGACAAAAATTAGTCGGACAAAAGTGACTCAATTTTTTGGAAGTGACTAAAATTATGTCCGACTAATATTTTCGTCCGACTAAAATTTTGTCCGACTAAGTTTTGTCCGATAAGGTAACTATATTTTACGACTAAGTATAGTACACATCCGCTAATTCGAACACGCAAGGGATCGAAATATATGTTCGAATAAACGATTGTTCGAATTAACCAGCAGTAAATAGAAGAGTTTCATTAAGCAGGGGACCAAAAATTTTGTTCGAAATGGCGAATGTTCGAATTAACGGCATTCGAATTGGCGGATGTGTACTGTATATATATCCTCCTTGCAACATTTTTACAGAATTCGCATGGCTTATGGGAAAATAAGTAGGTTTTGGATGTACTTACCAGTAAACATCAAAAAAAATCTCTGACTCAAAATAAGCAAGAATATTTTACGTAATATAGTAGTAGCAGCATTTTATAACTTTTTGAACTTAAAAAATATTTTTTATGACCAACAACAATATTTTTTTCATGTTTTGAATCCCCTTTTTACAACATACTACCAGCTTGGAACGATAAAGTTTGTTGTGATGAGATGGCGCAAAATTTGATAAATATACAGACCGGAAACATTGAACAACAAATCGAACGCGCAATATGGTGCCTTCATCTTTACTTACGAATCTTTTCTGTATCTTTACTCACAACTTTGTTCAGCAGGTTAAGTAGTAAAAATCTCTTTAATAATAGCCGTATTTTGTCTGTCTGTCCGCGAAAGACGCGTCCTGTTACGGAAACACGAAACACGATATATAAAGGACGGGCGACCCCGTGGATTTTTTCACGGGTAACGACTAGTCTATATTATAATACCCGTATACGTCTGTCCGTCCGTCTGTCACGCAAAATGGTGGCTTAGCTGCGCAAGTAGCGAGACGCACGCAATGCGGTATAAAAAGGACGGGCGAACCTGTGGATCTATATTATAATGCCCGTATACGTCTGTCCGTCCGTCTGTCACGCAAAATGGTAGCTTAGCTGCGACGGGCGAACCCGTGGATTTTTCCACGGGCTAACGACTTCTATATTATAATGCCCGTATACGTCTGTCCGTCCGTCTGTCACGCAAAATGGTAGCTTAGCTGCGACGGGCGAACCCGTGGATTTTTCCACGGGCTAACGACTAGTAATAAAAATTGCTCGTCACATGTTATTCAACATTTTTGCATTTTGATCTTCAACTCTTTCTTATTGTTTATTTTGTGTGTACTGCACAATAGAGAGAAATATATTCCATTGTTTTTTAATTTAGACACCCGTTTGGCAAATGTGTAAAAATACTCAATTATTAATAGTTCAGCACTCACAAAGATGAAAACAAAACTGGTATTTATACCACATTAATTTATTTTTAGGGTCTACGGTGTTGTCGCAGGTTTTTAGGTAAAAATTGACCGTTTTCTAGGTAAAAACATCGGATGTCTATTATTCTATGAACATTTTCAATATGAAAATATTCTTACTCTTCTTTAGGACTTTTTTCTTATCATGATAGCTGTTACATGCAAAATTGAATTATAGTGAGAACTTTTGATGAAGCAGACCAAGCCGAAGCGGACCAAGAAAATTATAAAAAATATAATCAACTATGCAAAGGTCAATGATGATGGTATTTAAACAGCATGAACCATAACCGCCTGAAATTTCCTCCATAAAATCACAACATATAGATAGCGCACTTCTAAAAATGATGATTTTGAACTTTTGATATTATGACAGTTAACTGTATATATACAAAAGCTAAAATACCGTGGGAAGAAATCATCGAACCCTGATAAATTTTATATCATCTTCCACTTCAACCAGGAACAGCTAAGCTATGCATTATAGTTAGCTACATTCATTAAAAACATATTTTGGTGCTAGCTATATATATTATGAAGATAATATGTGATGCTATCAGAATTTGATTTATGCAAGGATTCGATTTTTTAGAATTGCATTAGTTGTACTATATGGCAAGCATAAGCATAAGACAAATTGAGTTATGACAATTTGTTAGTGTTACATGGTTCAACCTCGAACCCAGGGCCTGTAGCGTTTTTTTAATATGAGGATGAAACGCGTACGAGGCCCTGGTACAACAGACTTAATCAACCAATGATATTGCGTGCACGGCTTTTTAAATTATGTTAAAAAGATAATTAATGCAGACGTGTTTTTGCAAGCACTGCATTTTTTTATGAACAACAAATATGGCGGTGAGCATTACGAAGATTTTTCTGGTTACTTGTTTATGAAGAAAATATTTATATTCACGTTATTTTTGACTTCCTTGCATCGTTTACAAATTTATCAAAGCTGTTAAAAAATTTTAAACATTACTTTTGTTTCCTCACTGATGGTGAAAAAGGCAGCTGACAACTCAAATGGAATAGTGCGACGAACATCCTGTCCTGCGAACGAAAGTAACAGGTACTCTCACCTTTTGTTGGGACACAATACTTCATTTTAAAAAAACTGAAATTTTTATTTTTGTTTTCGTATGCTAAAAAGTAAAGAAAAACTTCGTACAGATGCAACTCTGTAGTATGTATGCTGACTAACTGGCTAGATGCTGTTGGCTTAAAGATGCACAAACACAACAATGACAACCAATTTTTCTTAAAATGCCACACGTGTCAAGAGATATCTTTTAACAAACTATTGGGACAAAATACTAGCTAAAGTATTGAAAAATTAATGGAAATAAATTAGGGAATAAAGTATAGCTAGCTGTATAAATAAAAAGAAATATATACAAGAAATCACAACTATATAACATATTATTGTTTTTAGGCAATGAGAAAGAAAATATCGCAACACATAAAGTTTATGGTGGGTGTGTTGAAGTATGTAGGCTGCGTGCTGAAACAAACTTAAAACAGTTTAGTGAAATTTTCGGAAGTATTGGAACCTCAAATATCACAATTATGCAAACTAATACTGTCGTAAATGTGAAAGACAATTAAAGATTTTCTACCGGATTGCACAAATAAGCTTTCAGAAAAATTACATTGTAAAGAGCGTTATATCATCACCAAAAACTCATTAATGTTATTTTGTTTCAAACACCTAGTGCTGATATTATGTCCAGTATAATATAATCTTGCCAATGCTTCTTGCCCTACGGTGGCCCATATATGACATTTTTAATACAACATTTTTTTTAAATCCTAACTGGCGGCGCTAGTTATGCCGCCAGTTATAACTGTCGCCGCTAGTTATGCCGCTAGTTATAACTGTCGCCGCTAGTTATAACTGTCGCCGCTAGTTACGCCGCCAGATATAACTGTCGCCGCCAGTTATAACTGTCGCCGCTAGTTATAACTGTCGCCGCTAGTTATGCCGCCAGTTATAACTGTCGCCGCTAGTTATGCCGCCAGTTATAACTGTCGGCGCTAGTTATGCCGCCATTTAAACGCCTTCCACGTGATTTTGTGTTTGGGCGCATGCGCGAGTGCTGGTAAACACTAAAGGGAAACGTGGGGGGCCTTTTGATTCAAGTAAAGCTTCAAGTAAAGAGATGATTCTTTGGAGGTAAAACAATATTTTAAACTCTCGTGCTATTTAGTTGCGACTTGGTCGTTATAAAAGTTATACCTTATTATGAGTTTCAATTTCAGATCCTTGGAATGGTTATCAGTAAATCAACCAAGTGCTTGATCAGACAGTACTTTTTAGATGGATTATCTTATGAAGAAATCAGAACGTTTTTATTTACAAAACATGATGTGCACATTGGGATCAGACAACTCAACCGCGTATTAAGAAGTATGAATTTGTTTAGGCGATACAAACCATCCACTACAAATTCGGTATTGATTGCTATCGAAAGAGAAATTTCTGGCTCAGGGGAAGGATTTGGGTATCGTTCAATGACACAGAAACTCCGATCTGATAGCTTCAACGTAGATCGAGAAACCGTGCGCATGGCTATGAAGGCTATGGATCCATCCGGTGTTGAGGAAAGAAGTAAGCATCGTTTTAAAAGACGGAAATATTTTTCCCGTGGTCCCAACTTTGTTTGGCACATGGATGGTTATGACAAGTTAAAGCCATTCGGATTTGCAATCCATGGTGCAATTGATGGCTGGAGTCGAAAAATACTATGGCTAAATGTCGGCGCAAGTAATAATAATCCTAAAATAATTGCTGCCTATTTCCTAAAGTGTGTCACGCGCCTGCAATCAACTTCTCGTTGCATTCGAGCTGATCGCGGGTCAGAGAATGTAGTTGTCGGTGGGATACAAAGATTCTTTCGAAGAGATGGCGAAGATGATTCTTCGGGTGAAAAAAGCTTTCGATATGGTCCTTCCACTAGAAATCAGCGCATAGAATCTTGGTGGTGCCAATTCAGGAAAAACCGCTGTAACTATTGGATAAATTACTTTAAAGATTTGTGTGACGAAGGTACGCTAGACACGAGCATTGATTACCACCTAGATTGCCTGCGTTTTTCATATCTCACGTTATTGCAAACTGACTTAGATCAGACTGTTTCGTTATGGAATAACCATCGCATACGCAAAGTTAGGAATTCGGAAAGTCCTGCCGGCCGTCCTAATGTGCTGTATCATTTGCCTGAAAGGGATGGTGGAGAGGACTATAAATGTTCAGTAAATTCTAACGACCTTGCAGTGGCCGAAATACATATTCAGCAGCCATTATTGTTTGGGTGTTCTGAGGTAATGTCCGAACTACTTGCAATAATAATGAATGAAAAACAGATGACCTTGCCCAATTCAACGGAAAAAGCAAAAGAACTGTTTAAAGTACTTACAGAAGAAATGTATAATTTATTGTAAAACATAAAACGAAGTTTCTGTAATTAGTAAGAAGATATATATATATATATACACACAAAGGTATAACGTTCTCTTAAATACGATAAAAATGTAATAAAAACCAAACGTATATATGTAAAACACTTAAAATGACTGAAGAAACTCAAGAAAATGTGATGCTAGACCTTTAAAAGCTACTTTTTCTAGCTGATAACATTAAACAAAGCATAAGAATATTGAATTTTCTTGTTTGATAAAATGTGTACAAGATATTGTACGGATTATTTATTCTTTTAATGAAAACTTTTTGCGTGCCTTTAAATATTAACATAACAGAGTCCTTTTTCAACAAAATATAAAATCTTTAACACAATAAAAAAATCTCCAAACACAATTCTTTACAAAAGTCGATGAGAAAAACTTGTAAAAGGTCCAGAAGTAAACTTTCACAATTTGTCACTAATTATCCAGTTTTCTTCAAAAGCCATATTGTCAATAATGTTCGATGATAGTTCTGTGTATGACACATATTGCCTTGGTAAATGCAAAATTTTAAAACAGGTTTGTGTAGTTGGTCTGATATATTGTTTTGCCTGATCCACAAACTCAACTTTAATGATATCATCTGGCCACAGGTTAGGGGAACCAGTGACGAAACGAACAAACGAAAACAGTTGCGCAGGTGTACAATTTCTGATAAATCTATGCAACCATGTTACAATTTTGGCATCTGTTTGCTGCAATTCGTTTACTAACAAAGAATTTATCACACGCTCTGGATTCGGTACGATGCATGAATATATGGAATGGAACATTTCACGCGAAAATCCAGACCAAAACTTTCCCATTCCTTTTACAATTGAATTTACCCCAAAACATGGTAGACGTATGAGAGCAACATTTGCTGCTTTCTTACACAAGTCCAGTATATTGGAAGCATTTGGTGAATCAAAGATTTTATACTCAGTTAGAATATCAAGAACAGGTTGAACTTCACTAAATTTTTCAAACAAAGCACGTTCATTTTCTGGTAAAAATAACAGGAAAGTGGAAACAAGGTCTTTATCATCAACATTTCCATAAAGAGAATATTCGATCGATACCTTGGAAATTTGTAATGGAAAAAGTCCATGTTGGATAAAGGCATGAGTTATTAATTTACCAAAGGTTTCAAGGTCATTTTCGTCCATAGTTGCTATTGGTACTTTTTGACGCTCTCCTTCACACTGTTTATAAAATTCATCAAAACATTTTGCATACACATCTTTGGTTGCACCATCACCAACCCCGAAATCTTCAGAAAATGATAAATTAATCCGTTCTGAAAGTATATCAATTTTTCGATAATGCGAAATTAAGTCCCCAAAAACATTATCAAATGAAACAGTGATATGTCTTCCTTGGAGTATCAATTTGTCAAGTGCAATTTTCCTGCAATTTTCCACCTTTTGTAAATGAGTCATACATTCACCTTGCGTTGATTTTCAAACAACGATGTTGAACGGACGTGTTTGTTGATTGTTGATAAAAGTTATTGATAAAGTTATGATAAACCAAGATTTTACTCATATTTGTTACAGATTTTAACACAGATTTATTTTGTTATTGATACATGATAACCAAGAAGACATTTTGTGAATTGACTAATAATTTGGAAGGAATTTACAAAATAAGTCGTTGCTCTGAAAATTGATTGCGGGAGAATTTTCTACACCAGCTTCTTACATTCCATCTAATAGAAACCAGGTGATATGAGAAAAATTCTATTTTACACATTAATTTTAACAACATTCGTAATTAGTTCCAGTGATCAACAAGTACATTATGAAACTTCATTACCGTCGTTACCAAAGAATACCCAAGCGAGACATCTTAAAAGAGGGAAATCACGGGTATTGTATTATTCAAATTGCAGTGCCACGTTTAATCTTATTCTTGATGGTGATATTGAAGTTAATCCAGGACCTGGTTTCGTCGCTCCTAAATGCAGTACTTGTTCTAAAGTAGTGAGATGTAACCAAAAACGTCTATTATGTAGTCAATGCCTCGATGTTTCACATGCAGTATGCCAAAATAAACAACACTTGGTTACGAATTCTCGAGTACCGTACGAAACAATGTGTGATCGATGTCTTCATACTGTTCTCCCGTTTCTCAATGTTTCACTAAATACATCCTATGTAGAAAGTGAGAACGACGTATCAATGACTGACTACCATCTTGAAGCGCTGAACAAAAACAAACATTTGTTAAAAATATCTCATTTGAACACTCAATCCTTGATATCTTCTTTCGCAGAATTTCAAGTATTTGCCCATACATATAACTTCGATATAATGACAATGTCTGAAACTTGGTTGAAAAATAATAAACACATTATCGAATATGTTGAATTACCAGGTTTCAAGCTAGTCTATAAAAACCGGGAAGAAAGGCGAGGAGGTGGTGTGGCAGCGTATGTTAAAGATGATATTGACTTTAAATTACGAAATGACATCACAACTTTACATAACGAACTTGAACACATATGGATAGAGATAAATGGTCGCAATAGACATAGCAAAATTCTGTTGGGTGTTTTTTATCAACCGAACTTTGACGATGCAAGCAAAGCTGAATGGCTCAGTAAAGTGGATATTATATTAGATAAAGTCGTGTCTCAGTGGAGAGGTCACATTGTTATTACCGGTGATATGAACATCAACTTGTTGGAGAATTCACAGATCACAACAGTGTACAACGACATTCTTGACTCTCATAACTTAGTACAACATGTTACGAAGCCAACCAGAAGAGGGACTACGCTAATTGACCATTTTATAACAAACGCTCAATGTAAAGTAAAACTTTGTGATGTTACTCCAACACCAGAAATAAGTGATCATGATGCTATATATGCCTGTATCAACACAAGAGTTACAAGATTTCAGCCTCGTTTTAAATATATACGTGATTACAAGAATTACATTTTAAATGATTATGTCACTGACTTTTCGCAATTACCATTGAGTGTTGTTTATTCTTCAGAATCTGCAGATGATAAACTAGATATTCTCAATGAATTAATATCTTCATGTATAGAACGACATGCACCATTGAAACGAATCAAAGTTACCAGACCTCCAGCACCATGGCTAAAAGATCTCCGCATTAATGATATGCAAAGCAAATGTAGAGAATTGCGTCACAAAGCTCACCTGACACAATCTGATAGTGACTGGGATAATTTCAGAGATATTCGAAATAACCTGAAACGTACGATCAAGCACACTAGGAAAACGTTTTTCAAGAAAGCTCTAAGCTCAAAAAGACCTGCAGATGTGTGGAAGTTTATTCACCGTATTCTGAATCCGAAGAAAGATAAAATTTGCCTGGATCCAACCACGCTGAATGATCACTATATATCAACCGCGAATAGAATTTTGAACGCTGTTCCAACTACACAAGATGACTTATTGAATCATATTAACAATTTCCAACTACGCAATGACCGTTCAGAGTTGTATTTTAGACATGTGACCTATGCGGAAGTTGAAACAGAACTGAAATCGCTTCGCATGGATTGTTCCGCTGGATTCGATAATATACCAGTTGCTCTTATAAAACCTGTATTAGAATATCTCATTTCACCTTTAACACATGTTATTAATTCTGGTATTGATGAGCAAAAATTTCATACGCAATGGAAAATCGGAAAGGTTTCTCCAATCCCAAAATGTGACAATGCTACTTCTCCAGATCAGTATCGACCTGTTTCAGTTTTGCCGACCTTGTCTAAAGTGTACGAAAGGTGTATCGCAAACCAAATATGTGAATACATCTCATCTGAGAATGTACTCAAAGACACCATGTCCGGATTTAGAAAGCATCACTCGACTACCACCTTACTGCTGAAAATACGCGATGATATTATAAAAGCCATGGAAAAGGGTGAAGTGACACTAGCAATGTTTTTAGATTATTCCAAGGCATTTGATACAGTTGATTTCAAAACTATCATAACTAAGCTGTATCATCTTGGCTTTTCTAAACCAGCTGTTCTATGGATGTTTTCCTACCTCAACAATCGATTGCAGTACGTTCAAATCGATGACTGTTCATCATCGATGGAGACCGTTCACTTTGGTGTGCTACAGGGTTCAGTTCTAGGGTCGATTCTTTTCAATTTGTACGTAACTGACCTACAAGATGCAGTTCATGGGACAGTTTGTCAATTCGCTGACGACACATCTTGCTATGATCACTGTAAACAAAACGAATTACCGAATGCCATTGAACAACTCACACAACGTTTGGACAACTTGTGTGACTGGTCTTCCAACAACAACCTTGCTTTTAACCAAGGCAAGACTAAAATCATGCTGTTTTCGGGAAGCAGAATGTCACAAACACATAAGTTAGATGATGACACACATGTAACCTTCAATATTAAACATTGTGATAAACTTATTGAAAGAGTTGCAAGTTATAAGTTACTTGGTGTGCATTTTGATGAACATTTAGCCTGGGACACTCATTTAAACCAGCTTTTGAAATCTACTTACTGTAAGCTTTCTGTATTGCGCAAATTGAAACATTCAGCTCCTCAGTATTTACGTAAACAGTTAGCGGAGACACTGTTACTCTCTAGACTTGACTACTGCAATGTGGTGTTTTCCAACGCACCAGATTACAAACTTAACCGTATCAACAAAGTTTTAAGATGTGCAGCAGCCTTTGTTACAGCGCACTACTGTACCACAGCAGATATTTTGAATTTGAAATGGTTGCCCTCCAAAGAGAGAATTAACTTGAACATGTTGAAACTCGCTCACAAATCTTTGCACGAAACAGAATTTCCCACATACCTGAAAGGGCTGGAAATGAAGAAAACAGAAAGAACGACAAGAAGTTCTGAAAGATGTGTGTCCGAATTCAAAGTTAACGCATCGGATAAAACTTTTATTGGAAGAAGTAGTCGACAACTGAACGATCTTCCCACCAGTCTACGAAAAGAAGTGGTTTATAAAAAATTTGTTTACGGAGCTAAATGTTATTTATCAGATAGGGCTCTTGCAAAATATATAAATAAACATTAGTTTGTTTTTTTGTTTTTTTTTGTTTTTGTTTTTTGTTTTTTTTTTATAGAAAATATTACATTCAATATATACACACACTGTTCACTTTTATTTACGACTTTACGATTGCATGTTTATTTGTTGATTTTGTCCTGTTCTTAATATTCCAACAACAGCCTCGATTCTACCCAGTATGTCCTCAGTATGCGCATAGCTCCAGCCAATCAAGTTACTATTTCCCCCAGGCTGTTTTTTGTTCTCTCCGCTTGTTCTACTCGTTCTATTCCAAGTCCATTTTAGTCTCTGACTTTATTTGATTACATATACTAATACTATAGTATTTCTTTAATATATAATCTGTTTATTTGTTGATTTTGTCTTGTCCCTACGTTTTCTCACCAATTGATTCCACGCTATCGCATCCCACCATGCCTCTAGCCATTTCTCCACTAGTCCTATCTACTCTATTCTCATGTCCATTTCGAGTCTAATTTTAGTTGATTAATGTTTATACTGAAATATATATTACGCTTTTTAAAATTTTCTTTAATTTTTATTATAAATAGCGGTTTTTAATTAGGGATGAAGAGCCATTGTAAAATATGGATATGCCCGAAATATACCATTATTATTATTATTATTATTATATTGCGTAATTTCTACACGCTCTTCAGTTTCTTTTTCACCATTGGGTTTTTGTACAGCAGAAATAAATGGATTTGTAACTTCATTCATATTTAAAGCTAAGGAACATACCTCCTGGTCTGGTTGTACAATGTTGTTTGCACTATAGTCTATCAATTGGAAATGTTCTGGTATTTCGTGAAGGCTACCTACCCAGTTGTACACATCTAGCATTTTGGAGCCAGTTCTAAATAATCTCACTTTGTTGCCAATGTGAGGGTGCCGTACACTAATTACAACATGATCTTCATCCACACCCGGTTCGGGTAGAACAAATGACAACCTTTTTTCCTTTAAATCTGCTTGCCTTTGATTCTTTATTTCTTCGTGTTCTTTCTGATTCTCTTTCCTCTGATCAATTTCTAATGACTGCTGATAGGCATCATTTATTTCTTGTCTGAGCCGTTCTCTATCTTCTGTACTTCCAATCAGACCACCACTGCTCTAAAGTTATAATAAATAAATGATTAAATAAATTTTTTAGACATTAATTGTGCACAGTAATGCAAAGAAACAGTTATTTAATTCATAACATAGTACCGATTGTTCTTTGTCTTCTGTAGTGGAAAGCGATGATGTTAAGGATGATAATAGATTTGGAGAACCAATTGAATGACGAAATCTGATAGGCCTAGACCACAAGTTTACATAAAAATCACAAAATCTTAAAAATGTAAAATTCATCAAATCAATGTATATATACATCCATTCAGTTTTAATTAATTTAAAAAAATCTCAACTAAATTAAACTCACCTGCTGGTGTCTCTCCTGGTGCGTTCTGATGTTGTTTTATCTATATCAATTACTGTCTTCTCTTCATGATCACTGTTATCACTGTCATCAGTCACAGGTATAATAGGGCTTCTTAGTTCCTCCAAAAGAGCTTGTATTTTATTTTCTACTTTAGTCAACAAGTACAGTCTTGTCTTTGAAAGTTTGTTATCGTATATATAATTTGCAAGCTTGAAGTCTTCATCCATAATAATGTCACCCTTATAATTCCCTAGATGTACTACCATGTCACTTAAATGCCCATGAATAGAACAGCCATTTGGAAAAAATAAAGTTTTCCCAAATTCTAACAAATCAGTCATTCCACTGTCATTTGAAAAATATGTATTCCTTGTGCCTCCTCCTTTCGATAAACGTACCGAAACATAACGATTTTTTACTGCATCAAAATGCATCCAACCAAAGGTCACATTTTTTGTGCTAAAGTTACGACGTTTTTTCAAAGAAGGCTCTAGTCTTTCTTTTCCTGTAGCTCGGATGCTATTTATTAATACTTCTTTATCTTTGTTTTTCCCCATAGGCATACAGAATCCTTTCACAGATATGATGTGTCCACGTTCTATCAAGCCAAGATTTTCAAGATCGACATCTGTGCAATTCCAAATTGCACCCTCATCCATCTAAACAAAGCATACACAATTTATATATATAGAGTCACTTTGTCTTCCTCAAGGAACACAAGTTAACTTAAAGAGTATTTGGATCTTATTAATACAGCTAACTGCACATATGAATATGAGAACTATAGCTAAAAACAAGCACTAACACTATTTGCCCTAAACTTTTCTATGACTTCTTTCTTGACTTTCCTTGATTCCAAATGTGCACAAACCTAAAAAAGCGTTTATTCCAAAATTAAAAAAACTATGGTATCACTTCGGGTAAATAGCTAGCTAAAAAAGGTATGAGAATTGAATAAATAGCCAATATAGCTCTACTAAAAAGCGTAGCTAGCTACACACACCTAGCTAGTAGCTAAATATGAACTGGTAAAGCATTATTTTTGCCTAGCGCACAAAATATTTTTCTTATTTGTCGTATCAATCAACGTTATCAAAACTTACTCGATTAACACTCTCCAAGTGATCACATTGTTCAGTTATATCATTATCAGGAGGAGATACTGCTAAAGGGGGCATTTCGTGCTTATCCACGTGAGCCGCCATCTTTGTTTTCATCAGAGGGGGAGAGTTTGCACTCCATCGTATGGTCTTTTTCATAACTTGCGGCATAACTCGCGCCGACAGTTATAACTGGCGGCATAACTAGCGGCGACAGTTATAACTGGCGGCATAACTAGCGGCGACAGTTATAACTAGCGGCGACAGTTATAACTGTCGGCGACAGTTATATCTGGCGGCGTAACTAGCGGCGACAGTTATAACTAGCGGCGACAGTTATAACTGGCGGCATAACTAGCGGCGACAGTTATAACTGGCGGCATAACTAGCGCCGCCAGTTAGGAATTAAAAAAAATGTTGTATTAAAAATGTCATATATGGGCCACCGTATTGCCCTCATCGACCAGACCGTCCAAATTGCTGCATATATATATATATATATTCAATGGTCTTCAATGGTACTTGGTGGACTTATATATGGTAGATTTGTTTGATAATGGTGCATAATCTCCTATACCAAGAGCAGAGGTTGCTATAATAATGCAAACGTTCAGATCTTCTTTTGCAACTTCAAGAAGAATTTGGTTTTACATGGTCTTTGTTTGTGGTGTATGAAATTGCACAATAAAACAATTGCTAGATGTTATGTTTTTAATGTATATATATATACTTGTTTTCTTAATATGTTATGTTTTATAAACTTAATCTGCAATATTTCTTCCTTGCCAACTTTTCTCGTATATATTTTTTCTGTTTGGATTGACAGATTATTGTGAAGGTTCTTATTCCAAATATAATATGTTTCATTCTAGTCACTGTTTTTCCTGTTATCTGGTTGTTATAGATATTCTTAAATATAAGTAAGTATAAATATTGGTCATATAGCTATATATATATATAAAGTACAAAACCGGTGTTGAACCAGTAAGCCTCGTCAATAACACAAGCTTTGACATTTTTTGATAAATTCTAATTTCATTAAATTTCTTTCTCTTTCACTCAAAATTGCCCCAATGACCATCCAATAGATGACTTTCAATGTTTACGTTTTTAAGGGATTCTTGAACATGCGCGGAAAAAATCAGAAAAATCGACAGGCAAAACAATGCAGACCGTAGGTGAAGAAAGTCAAATTATGGTTAAAAACTTTTGTATTGTGGCTACTAGCATCTTTTCACTGATATATGATCTAAATCTAAACTACATGCAAGCTATATTCTAATTTTAAGATCAAAAGATGCCTCAAACTGAAAATAAAGTTTGAAATGGACTGGTCCACCACTTACAGCCTCCATTATTTTGCCATACAAATGATGACAACACATCTTCTATTTTATTGTTAAGACAGAGATCCTCAAACAACATCTGTACAGCATTCTTCTCAAAGATTAAATCACGTAAAATGTATCAAGTCATTCCTACATCTTCAAGAAAATTCACTTGATCTTTAATAATTGCATTTGGTAGCTAGCTAGCTAGCTAACACTTAAAAAATTAAAGATTTTCCATATGCTTTTGATAAAACTCCAATGACGTCCTTGTCCTCATACTATTGACTATAAGCATTTGACTTGTGGTCAGGAAAACTTCGGCCCTCTAAAGATCTCTGAATTTTCTCCAACATTAAGTGGTCCATCCTTTTTCATCTGTTATTTCACGGCGGGCAAATCGGAGGGTCAAAATGTGCAATTCCCGTATGCGGACCTTGCGTACCAACACATTTCGACTGGAAGTTTTCTTTCGTGTATTAATACCCCGCGTGATAGCCATGCACTCTCCACCTAATTTGAAAAACGCATTTTATAATATATGATATACAAAAAGCTCCGGGGGGGAGCGCCGTCATAAAGATAAATGGCTGCCGCGAAGAGTGGAGACAAGAAGGAGACGAGCTTTCTGATGTTTAACTGTGGATTAATTCTAGATTGAAATCTTATTTATGGTGGCTCTTTCGGTTTATAATTAAGTAGTATCAACAAAGGTATATTGCAAGCAAGCAATGAACTAAAATATTTGGCTATGTAGCTAAATATAATACAATTTCGTAGCTACATATATATATAGCTATATGGCTAGCTAGTAGCTATCCACAGAAATAAAATATAGCTAGGACAAACTGCAACAAAAGTGAACTTTGTTGCAAAGAAAAAATGCTAAAAAAATGTAACTACATAGGAATTTGTGTTGAATAAATTTTGATTGCAGCTAAAACATAAACTTTTGTAGCTAGCTAGCTAAAACAGACAAAAGATATCTCTCAATGACTTGCTCAGTTGTGTGACGTATCACAAGCAGTTATGCTAGAATATCAACAAACTACATTTTTGAAGGTGTGCTTAAGCTTTACGGTATATATATATATTAAAGCTAAACCGTGAAAAATTATGTTTACAACTAAACCGTTAAAAGTATATATAAACCTATGTAAACTATTAAAAATATATGTTTACTATAAACTGTTAAAACTATCAAATAAACCGTTAAAAATATATATATATAAACCTATATATAAACCGTTAAAAATATTTTACAACTAAACCGTTAAAAGTAAATATATATAAACCTATGTAAACTATTAAAAATATATGTTTACTATATAAACCGTTATAAATATATGTTCAATAATACCTATCAAAATATGTTTACAACTAAACTGTTTTAATATTGAGACATAAATTATGTTGACCGCTTTATATTCTGTACATACAAACATGTAACAAATAGAATAATAGTGTAATTATAATTTGATGGATTACTGTAATTTTATTTTTAAACTTTCTACATATAGCTCCTGCAAAGGAGTTTTCAAAGGAAGCTATAAAAGAACCAACAAAATAAATAGTGTTTAGGAAGCAGCACATTCACTGTATATATTGAACTAATTTTCTATGCAACACATTATTGAAGTTTTGTATTTTTTATAGTTATCAATTGATATTATAATTGCAAATATTAAACTTCCTAAAGTATATATATATATCTAAAACATATACTTTAAGGGAAGAAACTTTCGCGATGCGAACATAAACTTTCGTGAATCGTCTAAAATGAAAATTTCGCGAACATAAACTTTTGCGAATCGAGACATGTTTTGAAAAAATCTTAACAAAAAAATGTCAATAAAACGAGTTTATGTTTCGGTGAGTAGCATTTCGCATAAAGGAAGGTATATATATAATTTCAGACTTTGTTGGATCTTCAAATTGGTCACTGAAGTGTTCAGTGACCAATTTGAAGATCTTCGAATTCGTAAACTTTCGCGAATGACAAAATTGGAAAATTTTGCGTGCATAAACTTTTGCGAATGACCAATTTTAAAAGTTTCGCGACAGAAACTTTCGCGAATATGGGCAAGATTCGCGAAATTCGCGAAAGAAAGGTTTTTCCTTTAAAGTAAAGGGCAGCATTTAATACATCGTCAGCTCAATGTCTACGTAGAAGGAACAATGCGCATACCATATTTATTCAAATATATGCCAGTGCTTATTATATAAAATAAAAAATTACTGACTTTTTTTAATTACTTCCTTCCTAACCCTCTCCATACTGTCACTATCACATAATCTACATTTATCATTTCGTAATGGTAAATTGCATAACAAACAACAACCCTCTGTATGAGCAGGAACATACTTGACACCTTTCTTGTTATACTTAATGATGTCGAATCCATTCTCTCGTAAATGGATTAATTGTATGAACTCGTGTCGAAAAATTAGGGGCCATCTGTTTTGTAAAGTAGTGTTTTGTGCATATTTCGCAATCTGTTGATGCTTTTGCTCCCTACCCTCCATGGTGTTGCATCCCAATCCAAATTTATACATATGTAAACATTTTTCAGCTTGATACGGTGCAACATTACAAAGCGTCCATAAGCTAGGGCTAATTCTTTGGTCAAATAAACAGCAAGATGTAAACAAATCCTTGGCTTGAATTTTCATATCTGATAACATCTGTTCATCAAAATCTCCAATTCGGACAGCGTATGATAACAACTGTCGAAGACGTAACGACTGGAAAAAGATTTCATGCAAGCGAACTTTAACTTGATTGTTGGAAACATTCAAAATAATCATTGAGATAAGAGATGGGAAATGTTTCATAAACAAAAAACTCTCTTTTCCTCTGAATCTAAATCCAAATTCTTTTTCCACTTTTCCACAATTCTCATTAAACCATCTTTTTATTTTGGTTGCCAAGAAATTACATTGCATATCATAATGCACAAAGGATTCAAATTTGGAAAATAATGAATTCGATTGTACATCAGAGAATGATTTGACATTCGTCAGGTTTGACTGTGCAACACAAATTTTAAATAAAAGCATGAACCTTTCTTTGATTGTGTTGTTTTTCAAATGCAATGGTTCTGCCTTGGCACAGTCAATGTAAGAATCAACAAGTGGATGAAATTCTTGTCTACTCTTCAATTCCTTAGAAATAAATGATGTGACTTTAATTCTTTGTGATACTGCCTTTGCAACACTACTACCAAAAGATTTCTTTTTGGCAGCAACCTTCTTTGCATCTTCAACTCTTTTTTTGAATGAAAATGGTTTCCAATCACCATTTGGACCATACACTTTCTTATGATCATTACAATCATTTTTGGTAACATTCCCAAAGGTTGAAAAATATTGCGCTGAATTCGACAATTCATCAGCTAAGAAGGCCAACATCTTCATGTCGTTGGGCAGTTCACTCAACTTAAATTTCACTTTCCTTGATTCAGAGCCAACCTCAACCTCAAACACACTACTTTCCAAATATTTAACATCAGATATCAGTCTCATCACAAAATTTGACACATATCTAGAATTTTCTTCAACATCTGCCCCAAATAGAAGGAACTGTTCAGAGCTGCTGGCAATTCTTTCTCCAACATTTAAGAATGAAATCAATATACTCATACCACAAATAGGTGCCCCATCTCCTCCAAGAGCCATGACAAATAAAAAGGAATCATTTTCTTTTTGAGAAAAAGCATCAAATGTTTTTAATTTATCCACACGATGTTCGTTTATTGTTAAATAAAACTTTGCTAATCTAAGGATGAAATCGACTGGTTCTCTGTACATCCCTTGAACTTTATTGATGTCAGCAGCTTCAATAAGTGTTGATACCTCATACAGACTGCCTATATTAACAGTGTTTATTGTCTCAGACAAAACTTTATATGATAGATAATTTGGGACACGCTTGTTTTTGAAACAAGCTTGCCTGTTGGCTTTTCTGATAGATAAGTATTTGACTTTTCCAAGGACGTTGTGGCTATAGTATGTATTTAGGGATCTCAGGACATTATCACCAGACCTGCTATAATCATCATTCCAATTTTTAATAATTTTATTTTCGATAGCACTACGTACAGATGTTTTAGTGTTCAAAACTTTTTCTGCCAAATCTGCGGCTTTACACTTACTACTCAAAGTATCTAGAACTCCTATAATTGCAGGTTCAAAGTTTGTCTTTGTTGCACCATGTATAGCCATACATGCATCCATAGTTTCTTTTCTTCGTACAACTTTTGCTTTACAAGGTAATAGTTTATGTGTAGGATGCATTTTTCTCTTCTGTGCAACACATTTTGTAACAATAATTTTAGCCTTTGAGGAAGGACCTGGCAATGTCAGTGTTTCACCTTTTACACAATTCAGCACTTTCTTTTTTGCTGCTAATCTACTTTTCTGACTATCTATGTAACTAGCAAGCTCCTTTATTTCTATATTTAATTTACAAAGTTCACTATTTTCATGCTCAAGGACTTTGTTTCTCTCTAATAAAACTTGGCTTTGCTCCTCAATCTTTTTTTCCATCTTATTCAATTCCTTTTTGTTACTTTGGTATACACCAAGCAAATTTTTGTTAGTATACTACCTTTTGGTGGCATTGTCCTCAAAACAGAAAATAAAAGTAAAAATGTCACTAATAAATAGTATATATGTAGCTATATATATACATACATACAACACCAGATGTCCATTAAAAACTGCATATATTTCCATATTTGTTCTTCACACAATAATGCATTTTAATTGTCATTGTTCCGGTTTTTATTTTGTAACGAATAACTGCAGGCTTTTCCTCCGAAACTTCTATTTCAGCAGTATTCCCAAGTGGATTAGATTTTGTAAACAGCTTTGCAATATCACATGTCTTATTTGTGGCTAAATTTAAATGAAAGACCAAGGCACAAAAATGTGAAAACTTAAGAATATACTCCTTAGGTGTTCCACTTTTTTCTCGTACAATATCTACATTCCTTCCAAAAGATGTACGATAGTCACGAACTGCTCGGAAAAACTGATAGAAAATGTCTTTATATAAATATTCAACTACTTCAACACACCACGGATTTTTAAATTTCTGTTTGAATGTTATTTTTCTGTGGATACTATTCAAAACTCTTTTGAGGTGCCATTCCAATACCGGGCTGACCTTGACTTCAGACTTACGTAACTCGTCATAAGATTGCATCTGCATCTGCTGTATAGCTATATATATATATACTGGGAAAATCTCTGTTTCCTAATTCAGAAATAAAAAGGAACATAATATATATAAAAGTTGACATTTGAAACAAAACATTGCTGTAAAGGCGTGTAATCACCTTTCACAAAAAAATTAAACGTATCTAGCTAGCTACACATTTCACTTGTTTATATTTTTATTTTGTTGTCTTTCCCCAACGTTCAGTTTCACTACTTAATTCACATGATTACTACTAGCTAGCTAGCTACCTTTTTCCCTCCTCAAAATAATTCACAAGAGCAATGCGATAGCTAGCTAGAGAACAAGATGGCAGCTGCGAAGACCAGATTTCAAAAAATAACCATAAAAGACATAACAAATTACAGTAGAAAACAAATGAAAACCATTATCCTAAAATTATAGAAACATAGATAGATCATCGTAGTATCTAAATATACAACTATTTATCAATTCCCATACTGTTTGATGCCTTTCTATACATTATTTTGTACACTATGTATTTCAAGTAGCTTGATATGACCTCGAAAGATAACCTTCTATGAGGACCATACCACTCTTCCCACAAAATATTCGAGGTGGCTACAAGTACGTGACCGTATTTTAATTTTTTTTTGCTAGAAGTACGTGAATGCGTAAAATGCTGGTCAGCGTACATAAAATCACCGCTGATGCCCTTCGCGCGTGGCGTGGAGAATATTGCAGAAGGTGCGAAATAGAATTCCTCGTGAGTTATTTACAAGTGAAAGAATTGTTGTTGATTAAAAAAATTAATTTATTGAAAATGAATGTTGGTAACGAGTTTTGTAGTTTTGACGAATTGCTAAAGGCTATTAACGAGCATGAAAAGTCAACTTTTACGCAACTGTATGTAAGGAGTTCAAGATCAATAGAAAGTGCAGCAAAAAGAGCTAGCAAGAAAGTTTTTAAGGAAGAGTTAAAGTATGCAGAAATAGACTACGCTTGCATTCATGGGGGGAAAGAATTTAAATCAGCTTCCACTGGAAAGCGCAAACATAATGCGTAAGTTTTTTTTATATATAATATTGCTATCCGTATTTTTTTCGTTTTAAAAATTATTTTTCTGTGAAAAGATTACATTACTATCACTTTTTTTGCAACTCATTAATTATTAACTGAGATAACTAGATTATGTAATTTCTTTACCAGTGCACTTGCCAATACTTGTACCTTCTGAATTATAAATTTTAGAACTTACAAAATGGGATGTACATACCTTATCAAAGTGAGGGTAAATAGTTCTGGACAAAAACTGTATGTGAAATCAATTACAGGAGAACATAATCATCCTGTAGCTAAAGTAAGTCACCTTGATTGTATGCGCAGAAAAAAATCCGACGTATATCATAGTTGCGACGAGTCAAATATTCCGTTTTTTCTTACAGGAATGTTTTGAGCATTTGCCTAAACAACGGAAGATTGATGATGAAAACCTTTCGCTGCAGGCATCACAAATGTTAAAAGTGAAAGCCAACAAAAAATTAATTCAAAACCATATTTCCAATCTGTGTGGGAAAAATGTTATCTTGAAAGACCTTCATAACATGAGCTCAAAAAACAACGAGAGTGGCCGAAATAATGTACAACAGCTACTCGAAGAGATGAAAACTGTGCCAGGTAAATTTGAATGAAAATGAGTGTAGCTATTATTCTTCCATAATAAAAAATTCCGATGCGAAAATAAATGTAAGATAATAACTAACAAATTTTCTTTAGGGGCAACTGTGGAGGTAATTGTTGACCACGACGATACATTGAACGCCATTTACTATCAGGATGATATTATGAAGAAGACATTTAACGCCTATCCAGATTTATTGATGCTTGATGCAACATATAAGTTAAATGATCTGAGGATGCCCGTGTACATATTAGTATGCGTGGATGGCAATGGTGAGTCTGAAATTGCCGGGATCTGGATTGTCTTAAAAGAAGACAAGGATACAATTGTCAGAATGACAGATTGCTTCCAAAAGTTCAATCCTTCGCATCATCTAGTTGAAGTCATCATGATTGACAAAGACATGAATGAAAGGGACGTTTTAAAAAAACAATTTCCCAATGCTTCTGTGCAACTGTGCCTTTTTCATACTTTGCGAAGTTTTAAAAGGGAAATCACAACCCAGAAATTAGGCATAACCGAAATACAAGTGACAATGAGCTTAGAAATCATTAACAAAATGGTTTATGCTGGATCTGAAGAAGCGTATCAAGTGCACTATAACGAGCTTAAAAATACTAAGTTGAAGCCAGTACTGTCGTATTTCGACGCAAATTGGCATAATATTCGTCAAGAATGGGTTGAAGGTTTAAAAGGACGGCACAAAAATCTACTAAATAGCACCAACAATCGTGTGGAATCGATTAACCAGAAACTTAAGACGGTTATAACAAAATACACAGGCATAGTACAATTCTTTAGAGATATGTTGAAATGCATAAACTCTTTAAATATCGAGAGAAATCATCGCGCCGTGAGTATCTTTCAAAAAGTTCCTATAACAACATCTGTTAAGGATCTTATAAGATACCAAGAGGTACTAACACCTTATGCAATGAATCTTGTTTCATCACAGTACAAATACTCCTCTGAATGCAAAATCGCGCAAATCATTGACGATACTAACGCCACGTTTCAATCTAAAGAGGGGATTATCGCAACAGGTCTTACAGGATGTCAATGCAACTTTTTTGTATAACGTGACCAGCCTGTTCCAGGGTCATTGTTGGCCCCTTTGTAATAACGGCTCAGGGGCTACAATACCCTGGGGACGAGGTTGGTCTACAACCACTTACAGATCAAGATGACCCTAACGGATTCAAACCTGGTGGGTGGAGACAAGATGCTAATAATATCAATTGATTGAAAGAGATTAGAAATCTTGGTACATCTAATAATTATGGTGAAGATGCTAAATGGGTTCGGGAACAATTCACTTATTACTTCAACAACGAAGGTGCAGGTGATTGGCAATGGCATTTAGTACGTCGCTCAAAATAAATAATTAAGACTAATACCTTGACATTGTTAGATGTAAATATATATACTTAGATGCTACATATACCAGGGGCGGATTTAGGTTTATTTTCGAGTGGTGCCAAATTGACGCGAAGCGCTAATTTGGCGCGGCTCGATCAAAAACAGCTGGGGGCCTTGGGGAGCGCTGTAAGTCCCAGAAAAATTCGCATTTGCAGGGCTTTGAGGCACTCAGAAGAGCCAAAAATGACACTAATGTTAATAATATTGATCGTTGTATGTGTAAATATCGATACATCGTATTGAAATGTAGTTCATAACAATTTTGAACAATTATAATTAGTCAACACTGTAATTCATTCCAATTGAAAATAGCCAACACAACGTTTTCTTCAATTATCGGGGTGTTTTTTGATGCGTATGTTACCACAATGAACTTCGCGTTATGATCTAAAAACGTGAAAAGTGTATTATGTGCTTGTCTTACATGAATGTATGACTTTATAGGCACTCTTAGTAAAAACTTACCGTATCTATAACGTTGAAACACAAAATGAAAGTTCATTCTTAAAGGCGCGTAATCACCCGTATCGAAAAAAATTAACATATACATTTTTTACATTTATTTCAAAGTTCAGACGGAGTTATGACTTTCCTGAAAATTTGAGGATATAAAACCTACTAGAAATCGAAATAATGGTACTTCAATATCTTGAATTTATTGTTTGTTTTTTTCAGCCGCCATATTTAACGATCTTGTTGATCTCTTATTCTCGTCTAATAAGCGGCCTGTCGCAAAATGTTCGTGTGAAACCGTAGGTAAATAAACGGCCTTATCTTTAAATGAGCACTGAGAGATGGAGTTCGATAAAATCGCCATTATGGTAGGCTCCGTTCACGCTGTTCTTTTTGGCTTGTTTTTCTTTGTAAAACATGGCATCAAAAAGTGGAAAGAAATTTTGGTTCTGTTTAAAAAAGTGGCCGCGCGTAAAAACATCCGTATCACTTTCTCCACTTAGATTTAATTTTCTTCTATTCTATTCGCCATTGTTTTTGGGGCATATGAGAAAAGTGAGACCCGATACCCTATGTGATACCCGAGACCCGATACCCTGACACCGATACCCGATACCCGAGACCCAATACCCTGATACCGATACCCGATACCCGTTACCCTGATTTTTTTTATTTTTTTATTTTTTTTCGGCGATGTTTTATTTTAATGAAAATCCTAATTTTTTCTCATTATTTTCTTGTTTTTTCAACGTAACATATCAGAGATGATATGTTGGTTTATTCGAAGAAATGCGCACGTTCGATAAATGAATAATTAATGAGAACGTCCAGATTAAGCGATAATGCGATGGATCGAATGAAAGGAAAAAGCAAAGAGTAAAGGTCGTGTTTTTAGCGAATTTATAGTAATTTTACAAGGCACACCTAATATCAGAAACTTAGTAGACTTTTCTAAAGAGAAGAACGCGGGCAAAAAGAAAACGAAGGCAACTCAGAGACGAAAAGGGCCAGCTAACGTCAAAAAGGTTCCGATTACAAATTTAATCGATCCATCAGCTTCTGCACAAACGAAAACACCATCTACGGTACCGTTATCGCGGCCTACTGTTGTTTCAACTACTTCACAGACAAATATTTCATATTCAACACAACCAATAGTATCATCTGCGCCTTCAATACAAACATCTTCGATACTACCATCAACGCAACCTATTCCACCTTCAACAACAGTGAATAAAACCAGCACCACCTGTGCCAACAGATAATGGTTATGTCTTGTTCCTTCTCAACTACACCCACAAAAATGTATCAACTTGCTATGGTTGTGGAGTAAAATTTCATTCAAATATTCCATCGGACAATATACAAAATTTAATCGTGGTTTCGAAAACCAAAAGGAGTTATTTCGACCCTACAACGAAAAAATAAACATTCTCTAATGAATTTAAAAAAGTCTATTATCACTTTAATCATTCATGTTTGAGCAGACAAAATAATTTTTTGATGCTAGTTTCATTGTAGTTCCTGGTGTGATATAAAACCATTGTTGAGCCAGCAGCATATTCGCATATTACGTGCAACAAATATTTCCGTATAACGGAGAAATATACATATCAAAATGTGTTTTTATTATCGTTCATATTCAACAACAACAACAAAAAAATGATAATAAAAAATATATCAGGGTATCGGGTCTCGGGTATCGGTATCAGGGTATTGGGTCTCGGGTCTTGGGTATCGGGTATCGGTGTCAGGGTATCGGGTATCGGGTATCGGGTATCGGGTATCGGGTCTCGAGTATCACATAGGGTATCGGGTCTCACTTTTCTCATATGCCTGTTTTTGGAGACCAGACAAAACAAAACAGAAAGAAGAAATCACAGCATTGCCTCGTGGTTATTAATTATGATAATTAATACGCTCTTTCTTTTTTTTATAACATGACCGGGATTATTGCGTATTATAAGCCAAAAAAAACCCAACGGGGGAGAATGCTCATTGTGAAGTTGAAGCACTATGGAGAAAATTAAATTTAGAGCATGAAAGGGGAAATTCTGAAAATTTAGGTATTTTAATTGTCTAGATCTGATACTGTCTCCATAAGGAAAATAATCAAAAAGTAAGACAGCCAGCGAGGCGAAGCTGTCTTCAGAAACAACAACAAGAAGTGGCCAGTGTTGCAAAGAAGTCTGATTTCAGTAAGTTTAAAACGTTTAAATAATAAAGAATAACACAGAAAATACGATTGATTTATCTGATTTATCATGTTCAGAATTTTGTTGATACATTTATAAAAGCATTACGATGAAAACACAGCTGCGAATACTCTCCCTCATTCATTATTTTTGCTGTAATGGCATGAATCCAGCAACCATGTGATCGATTTTGCCGTGCGTTTATTATCGCATGATTCGTGCAATGAAATGCAATGGCGGTTCTGTAGGCGAAGAGAAATTGGGGTGACTTTGTTATTTCTATGAAACATTTGAACATGTTCTGGTTGTCAGTTTTCAATAACATTTTCAGGGT
Source organism: Hydractinia echinata (assembly GCA_030067915.1). Classification (NCBI taxonomy): domain Eukaryota; kingdom Metazoa; phylum Cnidaria; class Hydrozoa; order Anthoathecata; family Hydractiniidae; genus Hydractinia; species Hydractinia echinata. The sequence goes on from JASGCC010000029.1 coordinate 1,603,575, forward strand.
AATGTTTTCTCATGTATATCTTTCAATTTTTACAATAAAATAGGCACCTCAAAAAAAATTGCTTACAGGGTGATTACGCGCCTTTACGTACAGATCTCAATCTTCCTCCAGAATGTGCAACATTCGTAATCGTTGCGTATAATTCACCGCCAATCTGTCGATCACTTCATTAATGTCTACGTGTATATCGTTGTGAATGTTCAATAACAGAAGACCATTGAATCGATCCTAACAGTGCAAAGGAAAATAAATTAGACGTAGTAAAACAAAATCCCATTTCAGCACCTAGTTTGAATGATATTGTCAAGCCACTATAAAATTTGTACAAAAGTGAAAAATTAAATACCTGTGTCATTGAATTTCTCAAATATGTCTTCACTCTACGCAAATAAATTTATATATTTTTGAGACAAATTCAAAAGAAATATAACTTTGACTGTATCTGGATCTTAACAACAAATTCAACAGCAAATACATTGTAAACAAACACCTATAGCTCACATCACCACCAACCCCCAATTATGAATGAACAATTATAAGTTAAATACACAACACTGCATGTCTAAATACAGAAATACAGGTCATTTCATGGCTGAATTCTTAGAAATCACATGCTCTCTGGCTGCATGGTATATGTTATGTATAAGAATCGAATTCTTAGAAAATGAAAAAAAGAATCTAATTCCTGGAAAAGACATAATTAGTACAATAATAAACCAACCATGTTTCTTGCATGGTTGTGGTTCTTTTGCATCAACAGGCAATTCCAATCCACTGTTACTATCTTTGGTTGAACTTTGGATGTACAATGGCATAGTCATGTTTTTGGAGACCAGAGACAAAAAAAACAGAAAGAAGAAATCACAGCATTGCCTCGTGGTTATTAATTATGATAATTATGCTTACACGCTCTTTCTTTTTTTATTAGCATGACCGGGATTACTGCATATTATAAGCCAAAAAACCCAACGGGGGAGAATGCTCATTGTGATAGTTGAAGATAGTTTCTTCAGCAAGACCTTAGCATTTAAATCCAAAATTTGGCACCAGACGACCAGTGCCAGCGACACCACCGAGAGCCGGCTGGTGCCAAATTACATTTTGCCGGCAAGCCAGCGAGGTGTTTACAACGTTCTCAAATTTCATTGGCTTATGAATTATGGCCTACGCAAAAGAAACGTTAAGGTAAAAATAAAAGAAACGTTCCGCAAGTACAGAAAATGTATAAAAGAAACGTCGAATGCGAAGCGTTGCGGCTTGTTGCATAGCTTGAATGCTGTTTTGCGATACAAAACGCGAGTTTTAAACACGGAACAACGAACAACGTGGGATATGTGTTGGAGAAAAAATATATATAAAAACGCACCGAGTAATGTGTATACCGCTCACCAGACTGCTCCTTTAAACATATAATTTAATGAAAGATATTTTTTGGTCTCTTTGTCCATAAGGAGGTCACTTTGGAAATTTTAAGTGGTGCCAAGGCACCATGGCACCAGCGCTAGATCCGCCCCTGTATATGTAAGTGGGTTTGTTCAATAAAAAGACAGCTTTTATGTTTTGTTTTTGTATATCAATATATATGAAGTAACAAATAGGTCTGTCTTTCTCCTGAGTCAATTGTCAACTGATTGACACCAAGGTAGCCATCTTGCAAAAAAGGGGTGGTGCCAACAGTTCTGCAAAATGCACTGGGGGAGGGCTAGGTCCAGACTCTAAGCTCAGAGGTAAACAAACATGGTAGACCTAGCCCTGCAAAAGAAGCATATGTAGCCTATAGCCTAGTCTATAGCACAGAGCTGTAGCATGTGCCTCATGCATCTCTATACTATAGACCAGGCCATAAATATGTTAAGTAAATATATATTTTACATATCCTCACACTCACTCCCTCTTTTAATTTAAGTGTCTAGCCGTCGTTACCATATTCACATATTTTTAGATAACTAACAAACAGTTTAAATCGAGCAGCAGAAGCTTCCAGGATGTCTACACGTACATGATGGTTTCAGCAATATGCATTCGAATATTCGAGTGATTTCAACAAACCATCGTTGTAGCACACAATACGTAGTAGTTTCCAAGTTGCGAACCATAAAACAAAGAAGAAAATATTATTGAAGACAATACATTACTTCTAATAATTTTGTAGCAAGTTCTGAGCTGCATAGAAAGGGTGATCAGTCCCTTCAAACTCAGACAATCATATGAGTATGTTTAGCACAAAACATTAGTCTTTTAAAGTTAATTTATTTCAATAAATTTTTTTCCACAACAGATTCAATCATCTTCGTTTCACCAGTGTTGGTGGGCCACCTATTGTGTCGTAGGTGAATGTCTTTGCAGGAATTATTTTTCTCTTCTGTCTGCTTCTTTCTTCGTAACTGTCGTTTTGACATTCGTCCACTGTTACCATCTCTTCCTCTCCTTCATCTCCTGATTGTATGGTACTATCTTCATTAATCTTTTCCTTCTCTCCATCGTTATCTCCATAATCTTCACCATAATTTCCATTGTTATCTCCATCATTATCTTCAACGTCCCTTCCATCATGCAACTCTCCAATCTCTCCGTCATTCTTTCCATCCATTTCTCCAATCTCTCCGTCATTCTTTCCATCCCTTTCTCCGTTCTCTCCGTCCTTCTTTCCACCTAATTCTCCATTCTCTCCGTCATTCTTTCCATCCCTTTCTCCATTCTCTCCGTCTTTCTTTCCATCTAATTCTCCATTCTCTCCGTCATTCTTACCATCCATTTCTCCGTTCTCTCTGTCTCCATATCTTCGTTGTTAACTGTAGAATTCTGCTGTGTTTCTAAAGGTAAGAATTCACATTTCATTAGTTTATTCCTGTGGACTTTTTTTGTTACCTTGTGACTTGATTCTCAACACAGATGATATACTGGAAGGTTTTCTACTTTGCTGGTTATCACGAACACGTATTCTTCCCAGTGTGACCGCAACTTTCCGGTGCCACCTCTTTCTGATAAATTGCGAACTAGAACACGGTCTCCTTTTTTCAATTCCACTCCCTTGGTGCGTTTGTCGTAAGTTGATTTTTGATTTTGAGAACTTTTCCTGGCAATTTCACAAGCCTTTTCCAATGACTCTTTCCACTTTCTTACAAACTCCTGGTATGAAGGTCTATTAGGATTGATATCATCCGTATGGAACATGAAATCAACTGGTAGGCGAGATGATCGACCAAACATCAGTTCAAAGGGTGAGAACCCAGTTGATTTGCAAACAGTGCTGTTATAAGCAAATGCTAACTTTGGTAGATGGTCTTTCCAGTTGGTCTTCTGTTGTGCCGACAAAGTCTTAAGCATAGATTGAAAAGTTCTGTTCATACGTTCGACTTGTCCATCTCCCATCGGATGGTATGGAGTGGTTTTCGACTTTCTGATTCCAGATAATTCGTGGAGACGGTTAAACAAATCATTATTGAATTCTCCTCCTTGGTCGTGATGCAGTCTTTCCGGAAATCCGTACTTCAAGATGCAATCGTTGAATATCTTTTCTGCCGCACTTTTACCAGATTTTCGTTTTGTTGCGTACGCCTGGACATAACGGGTGAAGTGGTCACAAACCATCAGCACATACTCGTAGCCACCTTTGCATTTATCTAATTTCATGTAGTCAATGGATACAATCTCGAATGGTGCAGTGGATATTATCGGAACTAATGGTGCTCTTTCCGGTTGATTTGGTGGTTTATCTTTCAGGCATTTACATTGATGACGTACATAGTGTGTTATATCTTTCATCATACATGGCCAGTAAAATCTTTGTCTCGCCAAATCAACAACACGGTCAGCACCCAAATTTGCCAGATTTTCATGCAATTCCTGATATATGGTTTTTTTGTATTTATTCGGCAAAACGACTTGGTTGTGGGTAGATGTTTTTCTAACCAGTATATTGTTCAGTATCTCCAATTTTCCAAATTGGTTTAGGAGGATTCTTGACTTTCTCCTTAAACCCTTCAACTTCTTCGGTCGACGTCCTTTCAACACAGCATCATAAATTGGTTTGATGGTTTCATCCTCCTTCTGCGACAGGGTCATTTCGCCATCTTTTATCACTGCTGAACCTACAGATATAAGATTAATTTCAGACAGCATATCATTTTCAGACACACTAACGGGTTGAAAGGATTGTTTTGCTGTAATATCATCACTTTTGATTTCTCGATGAGTCTGCCTAACGACCTCATTAAAAGTCATAGGTTTGCGCGATAGAAAGTCACAATCTGTACTCGCTTTACCAGGGCTGTATTTTATGGTAAACTGATAGTTCGCAAGATCGGCCACCCATCGCAATTCCGTAGCATTTAATTTCGCGGTGGTTGTGACGTATGTTAGTGGATTATTGTCAGTATAAATTTCGAATGGAGGACCGTAACCCAAATAATCCTTGAATCGTTCAGTAACTGCCCATTTTAATGCCAAGAATTCTAATTTACCACTATGTAGATGGTTACGTTCGGCGGGTGATAGCGTGCGAGAAGCGTAGCTGATTACTTTCAAAGCGTTATTTTGACGTTGGTAAAGCACTGCTCCAAGACCCTGTTCTGACGCGTCACAGTGGACTATAAATGGGAGGCTAAAATCGGGAAAGGCGATTACTTTAGGGGACTGAAGAATATTAATCAACTCATTGACAATTTTTTTGTGCTTTTCGCTCCAATGAAAGAGACTAGTTTTTCTCTTAGAGTGTGACAGTTTTTCATTTTCTGTTAGTAAATCATACAGCGGTTTTATTTTTCGGGCAAAGTTTTCAACATATTTTCGGTAGTAGCCCAGAAATCCTAACAAACTTCGCAATTCCTTGATGGTGTTAGGTGGTTTTCTGTATTCGTCTAGTTGTGATGTATTTGCAGGATCTGCATGATAACCTTCTTCTGAGATGATATTACCAAGGTACTTTACTTCCCTTTTGAAGAAAACACATTTCGAAGCCTTCAGTTTGATGCCTTCACTCTTTAGTCTAACAAGGACTGTTTCAAGATTCTTCAGATGCTCTTCAAAGGTTTTTCCATAAACAAGTATATCATCTAAATATGGAGAGCAGATAATGTCACGAAGGCCATGTAAACTTTCATTTACATACCTTTGGAAAACAGGTGGTGCGTTAGTCAGTCCAAAGGGGATACGTAGCCACTCATATAACGCCCATGGTGTTGAAAATGCGGTATACTTTTGTGAGGATTCGTCCATGTATCCGTGATGGTATGCTTTGGTCATATCCAGCGTCGAAAACCATTTTTGACCTCCAAGACCATCCAGTATGTCTTGTATACGAGGAATCGGCTGTTTGTCAGGGACAGTTTTACGATTGAGGTCTCGGTAGTCGATGCAGAGGCGTAGACTGCCGTTCTTTTTTCTCACGCATACGATTGGACTGCTATACGACGAGTAAGATTTCTTTATCCAACCGTTTAACAGCAAATCATCCACGTAATCTTTCACTTCCTGATAAAGATTCCTTGGAACTGACCTATATGGAATTGAGTCGGTAAGTTCTATTTTCATCTTGAAATTCTCGATTGAACCAATGTCATTGCTGGAGCGGGTAAAGACGTCTTTCACCTTCTCAAACATTTGCTTTGCTTGTGATCTTTCCCCTTCCTGGAGATGGTCCAAATCGAGGTCTCGGAACCAATCGTCATTTTCGTCCTCACTGTTTTTTTCTATCCCTATTTGGTTGACTGTCACACTTTCTTTGGTGTCAGTTGGTCGAAATTCCAGCGGTATCACAGCAGATGCTTGTTTTGCCGATCCAATTATAACTCCTTTTTTCAATAAAATTTCCCGATTGGTTGGATTCATTATCATGATGGTGATATGCGGCGATTTCCCACGACTTACCCTGGCCAGGGACATTTGGATTTTTAGCTCGTCATCAAAATCGCCGATAGTCGATGGTTCAAATAAGACGGGTGCATTTAGCCTGTCGACCATGACTTTTGCTTTGCACTTAACACGCATCATTGTGTTTTTGGGTATCCGGACGGTATCACTAACTTTCACATCGGCTAACCAATAGGTATTTTCCGCTTTTTCCTCGATTAAGTTTACAACGTTATTTAAATTTGACTCGGTAACCTGAGGTAAAATAGATTTTAACAATTCCGGCAGCTCAGACGAGTGATTCAAGACTATATGTTCGATGACATTATATCCAACGACTGGTAAACTCAACGGCACCGGCGTGACTAAAAACGGTACGTCAAAAAAAAAATTCTCGTCTAATCGGAAAGTTAACGGAACTACGCCTTCGATCGGTAACTCCGTATTAATTGCGGTCTGTACTGATATTTTCTCGGTTTCTCCCGCTATTTCCGCGATACTGTTTACGGCTATGTCCGGAAAATTTTTATGCAGCCACTCGGCATTTACGACGCTAACCATGGAACCGGTGTCCCACAGTCCTTTACACGGCTTACAACTTTCACTCCTTGCCTCAAAGGAGTCGCGACCGGTTTTTTTCCTCCAGGGGATCATTCGGTAATCTAGGAGCATTAATATCAAAAACAGACTTTGTACACTCAGAGCGGCGATGACCAACAATTCCGCAGCGATAACAATGTAGACAAGGACCGCGGACATTATTGCGTCTGCAATTTATACAGCGATTGCGGCGATCAAGATGATCCGGTCTGTTTATGCCGGGCGAACGGAAATTTCCAAACAGATTTGCAGGGCGATCAAAATGGCGACGCTGCTGTGCTGAGATTTCCTGTACCTTTGTTTGTAACTCTCGCAATTCTGCTGCTAAGGATGGATTTTCTAAGGAGTTTTGGTCAATTTCTTTGTCTCTATTGTTCTTAGCCAGAGATAACGAAATTTCGGCGACTTGTTTTCTTAAATTATCCAACTGGATGTTAACAGAATTATTTTTTTGTTGGGGATCATTTTGCCCAGAATAACCGTTTTCATTTTCTTTGACAAAGATTTTGTTTGTGCCTACATATTTTGCTTTCTTGTATCTTTCGTTTTCATCGGCCACTGCCAAATTAAGATTTTCTAATAACTTTTCATCTGAGATATTGCAGTCATTTTTCAAAAGAGGTTTCAATTCTGATATGATATTTGGGTTTCTTAAACCGGTGACAATGGCATGGAAAAACCTTCGCTTGACTAAATCAGGATCGTAAGGAAAACCTTCCTCCTCAGAGATTATTAAGACTTTTTGTCTTGTTGCCATCGTTCTAATAACAAAGTCTTGTGCAGATTCACCTGGGGACTGGGAGGCACTACTAAGGTCAGCGAAAAGCGACGTGGCATCTTTTTCCTGAAAATGGCTCCGCAAAATCTGTTTCATTGAGGATACAGAAAGCTGGGCACGACCTTCCAGATACGGACGGAGGGGATTACCAGGGGTTATGGCTCTTATTACAGCAGCACATATGTCAATCTCGGAAAACCTTTTTTTCTGCCCATCCTGAATTTGGTACATTAAACTGCTGTAGCTTAATTTGTCCTTTTGGCCTTCTGCCCCAATCGACCCATGAATTTTGAACTCTCTAAACCTTTCAGTGGGCTGTTCTATAAATGGATTTACTTGAGTAGACATGTATGGAGAGAATGGATTGGATGGTGTATCAACAATTTTCTCTTGATATTCTGGATTTTCAAAGTTTAGGGAATTTCTGGGCGTGGCAATTGTTGTAGGTTGTCTCATACCTTTTAAAGGGTTGGTAAAAGGTTTTCCTATTACATCAAACCTTGCAAAATCTGGTTGTCTCCTAGGTCTTGTTTCCTCAAACGGGTTCACAAAGTAAGCACGACTGTCATGAAGACTTTCTGGGGTTTTAAAACATCTGACTAGTGACTCATAAAGACTTTTTATCACATAGTATCCTCCGTCCGGACTTTCTTCCTGTTCCTCTGAGTTCAAAAACCTTAGGACGCGGCGTAGCAAAAGATGGGTATTACCTTCGGTCTTTAACCCAAATCTTTGGCAAACTGAAGCCAAATCTTGGTGTTCCATCTTTGTCAGTATTGATGTTGTTTCTCTCTCGTACCATTCTTGAGATCTTTCTACCATGAAGGTTTCATCCATCCTAACTTCTCCAATGTCCCCAACTATTCGTTCCAATGAGCAACAAGTTTATTGTTCAAACTTCTGTCTTCTGACTCAGGAGACGTCCCACACTGGCCACCAAATGTAAGTGGGTTTGTTCAATAAAAGACAGCTTTTATGTTTTGTTTTTGTATATCAATATATATGAAGTAACAAATAGGTCTGTCTTTCTCCTGAGTCAATTGTCAACTGATTGACACCAAGGTAGCCATCTTGCAAAAAAGGGGTGGTGCCAACAGTTCTGCAAAATGCACTGGGGGAGGGCTAGGTCCAGACTCTAAGCTCAGAGGTAAACAAACATGGTAGACCTAGCCCTGCAAAAGAAGCATATGTAGCCTATAGCCTAGTCTATAGCACAGAACTGTAGCATGTGCCTCATGCATCTCTATACTATAGACCAGGCCATAAATATGTTAAGTAAATATATATTTTACATATCCTCACATATACACTCTTTTCATATAAGAATACCTTAATTTCTGCTGAGCCTCCATATTCTTAAGAAATTTTCAATTCTGAGCCTAATATATTCTTAAATTATTCTTATTTGTCACTTTAATGGATGGGCCATCTTAGCATAATATCTAAGATTCCTGACAATTCCTGGTATCCCCAACAAAGTGGCAACCATCTGATACCTAGAGTATATTCTACTAGTGCATTCAGCTGGAAATGTACATAAGCAAAATGAATGTATACTGCAAATTTTAGCACATTTGAGCCTCAATATTCTTTTAAACTATATTTTTACAAAAAAAATGTATATATCTTATACATATCCCTGTAACTAAATGTCTTACAACTCCAAAGAAAACCCAACAAAAAACATACATTCAGCTTTAATTGTCTGCGTACTTCAAATGATATAAAAGCTGTTGAATTTTCAGGTTTGCCAATCTCAACTGCCTTTTCTCCATGTCTCTTAGTACTGGTATTAGACTATTACAAAATAATGTTGCCTCATCTTTTTCATTATCAACATTTTTTTCCATACATTTCATCATTTTATCATCTATGCTTTTTATTTGCTCAAGAAATGGGTCAATATGTTCATTGGTAGAAGCACGCTTTCTTTTAGCACATCTTACATCATCCGAGATAGTGGAACAAATAAAAGGCGACTGAACATCTTGTGGAGACTGCAATGTTGATGATAGGCCAAATGAACTATTTGATACCGGTTGAATTTCCGGCTCAACATTGCTTTGAGTTTCTAGTTTGAAATTTTCTCATGTAGAAATCTCATAACTCTAAAGTATCTACAAGTTGGAAGTGTTAACGCAACTGCTCCCGATCTGAACAAAGCTTTCCTTTTGTCTAGGCACTTCCTTAATGAATCTTTAAGATTTTTGAAAATTAGGAAACTAGAGAGAAAAAAAAGTAAAAATATGTATGCATATAGCTAAAAGCATCTAGAATATAACTGAATAATACTTCAGAACCCACTCTATTTTGATGTAAACAACGAAAGCAGTTTCTTTGAAACATTTACATAACGGATAGTAAAGTATATCAAGTATTTTTTAATCACATCAAATCACTGTGTTGGTTGTTAAAAATACTTATGCTGATAATGTCATATTTCAAATAGGTTTGCTCTGTATCATGCTATTCTAAATTATTATCATAATTTAGAATATCATAATATCATATTTACCTTCCTGGTTAAACATTTGAGCTAAAATCCCCAAGCATTCCGTTTCATTGTTCTGTTCTTGTAGTTTTTATCACTTGTGTCCCATAAACATTTAAACTCTCGAAGGGCCTGTAAAAATAATTCTTTATCAAGTTCTACATTTCCCTGTACCACAGCTTGGTCTCCAGCATTAACCATTTGCTAAGACTGAGAGAAAATAAATCCAGGGACTCGACGCATCTTCCGCCATTTTGAGTTTCAAATGATGAAATGCTATTGGTCAAATATGTCACGATCGTCGTTCGTTCATCAAGTGAGTGACGATCGTCGTGCATTAACTTCAAAAAATTTCGTACGTTTTTATTTTCGGACAAAAGGTTGTCCGAAAATTTAATTGCCGAATTTTTTTGAGGCCGGATTTTTAAAGCGTCCGAAAAATTTCTTGGAGGTAAAAATTCAAAAAAAAAAAACAATTAGAAAAAAAAGAAAGAGTATCCCTTGACTTCTCTTTCAACAAAAAATTTAAACTCAATTATCAGCATTTTCGTCGTCAATTTCATCATCCCCATCATGACTGTTATAACTGTTTGTGGTTGACTGTTCGCCAAGATCAACATTTTTGAATGCTGTATCTGGGGATTTGTAGTTCTTTTGAACCCATTCAACCAGTCTTGAAAGATAGCGTTTCTTTTCATCGCAAATTTTAAATGTCACCAGTGTTACGATTTCTAAACCTCCTTTCGGGATCGAAGATTCTTCGCATCTTGCACGGTATACTTTTGCTTCCATCCACCATCAAAAAGTAGTACACATGTCTTGAAATCTCCAAGGGGATATGTCCGACTGTAACTGGTACTAAATACTCTATTGATTTTCTGGTGAAAGTAATGGAGTGAAGATCAAATCTTAATGCAACAGGATCAATTTCTTTCTTGAAACTTAATGGTTCATCTTTTCTTGGCTTTTTCCATGCTGATTTTTGATACACGTGTCAACCCCGAGATGCAACCAGTGTCGTGAAAGATGACCATTTTTTGTATCTTTTCTCACCAAAAGAATCAGCCCATCTTCTCAAGAAAAAAAAATCATTAAACTTGAAAACGTTTTTTTCGAATGTTCTGATTTTACTCGTAGAAGCATAATCAAGAAGGGTACAGTCTCAGACGAAAGATGTCTACTATCACTGATTTTTTCAAGCGTGCACCAAAACCTTCACAAGTTATAACACATTTTCAATTTTTGATTTTTCGAATCGAGAAAAAGAAGAGGTTGCTAAAAAGTTAATGAAAAGGAAAACTCAAAATAGCGAAGGAAGTACAGAACATGGGATCTTTCGCAAAAGCTTGCAATTGGTTCATACGCAATCCGCCATGGTAACGCTGCGGCTTTGAGACATTACTCACAGGAATTTACAGGAATCAGCAAACTAAGCATAAGTGATTTTAAAATAGTTATACAATTTTCAAGAGCGTCTTCTTTTCGTTATTAATCTTGTGTTTTATATACAATTTTTAAATCCTCAGAAAAAAATCTTACTAAATTTTTGAGCTGTCTTCCTCTGTTAAATGCAGAGGTAGAGTAATCTCGTCGTAGGTGGCAATTTCATAATCAAACGAAAACATTTTATTTTACTTTTAGGTTGCAAAGAACAACAAGGCAAACTCCCTCCACAAATCAAGACAAAGAAACGAGGTAGACCAGCTTTGTTGCCTGAAGAACTTATGAGAAAGGTGATTACTATGGTAGTAGCATTGCGTTTAAAGGGTGCACCAGTAACAGCGGAAGTCAGCAACAGTGTTGCAAAATAATTGATTATAGCAAACAATCGATCTCTTCTAATTGAGAATGGCGGCTACATCTCATTAAGTCACCAATGGGGTCACATCGTTTTCTACAGGATGGAGCAAGAAGGTAAAAAAATGTGCAGACGAAAAGTTACAACTGCGAAAATCCCAATCGCACCAGGTTTATTAAAAGAAACAAAGCTGCATATATACCTGGCGATGTCATTATAAACTTTCATTAAACCCCGCCTATGTATGTATGTAGCCCAAACCATACCCTTCATTTGAAAAGGGAAAAGTGTTCCTCTTATTGGAAAGGAAAATCCAAGCAAATAATTGGGACTTTTTCTAGCACTAAGTCAGGAATATTCTTACCGATGCAGCTTATTTTTGAAGGTAAAACGAATCGAATCTTGGAGGAAGAAAGATGTCACCCAACAGGAGTTGAATTTCCGCAAGGGTTTAATGTGACGCATACAAGAAATCATTGGAGTAACGACGAAAAGGTCATTGAACATCTCGAATCCGTTATCTTTCCTTTTGCTGAATTTAAGCGTACTGAATTGGGCTTAGAAGAAGAGCAGAAATGCTTGCTTGTGTATGATGTATTTAGAGGTCAATGTACTCAAAAAGTATTTGACTGAATTAGAAAAAGTAACTGTGTTAGCTTTTTTGTACCACCAAATCTTACACATGTTTTCCAATCATTAGATTTATCTATCAATGGCGTGGCACAATCTTTTCTCAAAAGCAACTTTTTGCGAGTGGTATGCCAATGAGATTTCTAAGTTTCTTAAAGTGTGTTTTACCATCCCTGGCCTGAAAATTTTCTTCCAAAATACGTAGGTAGTATGGAGCAGGAGAACGTACGACCACCCCTCGTTGGATTAAAGGAGAACTAACAAAAAAACTTACATATATGCTTTTTTGTAAAAATATTCATACATTCATGCATATTGTAATTCGTTAATGTGATATGTCTTTTTGGAGGACAACTCACAATTACATTACATTAACGACCGCGGCCATTATCGAACAACTTGGTTCGTACATATTTTGTTGATTTATGACGTCACACGCACAGCTCAACAGGATTACAAATCCGATTGATGAAGATTCACTCACTTCTTCGTCTTCTCAAAGCGATTTAAATTTATCGCGAGCGATATGAAGAAGACAAGGTAAATTCTCGTAGAACAAAATCCTCGTAGAAAAAAAAATTGAAGAATTGAAAAACATGCCACAAGTAGGTAAAGAAATAAAAAATTTGAGTTTTTGTTTTGTTCTGCTCCACAAAATCATTTCCAGTGCAATTCTTTGCGCATAATCATTTGAATTTTTGGTTTCAAAATTTGTAAACCTGCTGTGCTTTTAAGATGTTTTAATTTATAAAAAAAGAAAAGCGTGTAGTTTTATCACACTTTCGGTGATACACGTTATTCGAGTCTCGTTTTTGCTGAAGCTTTTTGATGACAAGAACACTTTTTAGCAGAGTAGCAAAAATAATATACCTTGTTAAAAGAAATTAACGAATCATAACGCGGTTTTCCGCTCAAGCGCATAAATCTCATACACACGCGTTATTAAGTGATACATTAATTTTTGTGACTCGAGACTGTAAAAAAAGTGAATTTTTTTAATGTGGAATAGGGAATCTAAGAATTTTAGGAAGGTTTTGTTTATGCAGCAGAGGTGGTTCACGTAGTTAAATTTAACCCTTCTTTTTTCATGTCTTTTTTTTCGGAAAACCGCGTTAATTTTCTGCTTCTGAAATGCAAATTTTCGACTATCCGTGTTAATATCATGTATACGCAAATTTCTGAACTGACAACTATTTGTATGAAGTTTGACTGTTGGTCCATCGACTTTTAAAACCGTAGCGTGGGCACTCTCTGGGGGTCCGTGGGCGGAATGAAGTTCCTCTACTGGAAAGGAAACCCGCGTTAAAAATGGTCAAAAAGCCAAAAACAAACAGGTTAAAAAAAGCCACGCGCGTGTATTTTTACGCCAGAGAAACTAATTAAGCATGCGCACTATTAACAAAATAAATTTTTTGCATCATTCATCGCGCGCGCTGTCTCAAAATAGTAGAAACAAATCCTACTTTTTCGACCGCAAAATTGCGACACTCAATCAGAGCATTAAAATGTGTAGACAGAGAAGGAACAGAAGCTAAAGTTATATTTATTCTTATTTATTCTCGTTACTTAGCGTAAAATTGACTATATTTATTCTTATTTATTCTCGTTACTTAGCGTAAAAATGACTATATTTATTCTTATTTATTCTCGTTACTTAGCGTAAAATTGACTATATTTATTCTTATTTATTCTCGTTACTTAGCGTAAAATTGACTATATTTATTCTTATTTATTCTCGTTACTTAGCGTAAAATTGACTATATTTATTCTTATTTATTCTCGTTACTTAGCGTAAAATTGACTATATTTATTCTTATTTATTCTCGTTAATTAGCGTAAAATTGACTATATTTATTCTTATTTATTCTCGTTAATTAGCGTAAAATTGACTATATTTATTCTTATTTATTCTCGTTACTTAGCGTAAAATTGACTAGTTCAATTTTACGCTAAGTAATAGTAAATTTGAAACACAGACGGTAACAATCTATCATCAACACACAAAATATGGTCGTTTTAAAAAATAAAAAATCAAATAAGTTGCTGTTGTGGCTCTTATGCTTATCATTGCTTTTAGATTTACAATAAAATATACTAATACATGCTCAATTATTATTATTATTATTATTGAAATTATTTACCCAGGATAGCCTCTTCAGTCCCTATTGGTACTGCTATCAACGAGGGTCCTGCGAAGGGGGTCCTAGCCTCTACAGTTATCATTTTTGGAAAGATATTATATATAACCAATATATGTCTACCAAAACCAATTATAATAACTAAGAAAATCGAGGTGACAAAGAGGTCAAGAAACAAGGCTTAACAAAGCTAAACAAAAGGCTTGACAATATTAAATATTAAAGCAAAATAAGATCGAGAAAAGAAAAGCTTCCTCTAATTCGACCACTTCTTCTTCTGCGGCTGGCACGTACTGCAGTGGTACAAAACATGTGAAGGAGGAACTGCATAATGGGACCTTGAAGATGAGCGAAATGCGCGCTCCGAACACGATTGGATACAATACGCCATTCGCATTTCTTCGGATTATGGCGCCCCTGAAAATTTTATATAAAAGTGCGCCTTAACTTATCGACAAACAACAAGAAAATGATCGCATACAAAACCAAACAAACATTCTAACGATATTCTAACGATGTAAATAACACAAGAAAAATTTCATAATAGATTCGTATACACGTAAATACTAATTTTTTTAAGCGATAACTATGTCTAAAACTGTATTTATAACAGCGAAATGTTATTTTATTCTGCGACAGATATTTATTTCAAAACATGGTATCACATCAATTACTCTCAGACAATTACCGGAGACACAGTTCATCCGTTTAGCATTCCCTCGCTTCGTTCATTCAGAATGCATTTGTTTACATTCGCGCGGATACGTCACGCAAGTTAGTAATTCACCGAACAGAAAGTCCTCACGGACACTCACAGCAACGGCCGTAGTACTACTTTTGAGCTAATATATCTCGAGAATTAAAGCACACAAATATAAAAAAATTACATTGAACATCTTAAGCACAACTTGTTATTAATCGTTAGTTCTCCTTTCCGAAAGTGTCCTGAGTTTTCATTTTCCTTATAAATAGAGCTGGCCTGCCTCTTGCTTTGCTCGCTCGTGTCATGTCATTTTATCGTGGGTAACGTGCTTAAATAAGGAAAGCCGTTTATATTTCCCAGTTCAGTCATTTTTGCTTTTCCCTTATATAATTGCATATTATCTTTAAGGAGTTTTATTACACTCGAAAAAAAATTGTTTGACGACCGACCGATTCCAAAAAATATCTTCACCGCCTATTGAACAACTAATTAAATTGCCTTCTCCTTACTGCCAAAATTTTGCTGTTCTTGCTGAGGTCATCAAAATGGTTTTTAGGCCCGAAAAGATTGCTTTCACCGGTGAGTACGTAATGTTGTTGTAACGGTCGGGATGCTCTAACCTGTAAGTACGTAATGTTGTTATAACGATCGGGATGCTTTGACCTGTGAGTACGTAATGTTGCCATAACTTTGGATTTATCTTTGTTTCGTATGAAAATATTTTTTAATAAAAAAACATACTATTCCGTTTCAATTTAGCCGATATGGGACATGGGTAACAAGAATAACCCTCGGAGATTATACGGAAGAAATATTATACATTCGTTAAGTGTAACATAGCTATTTTAAAAAATGACCCTTTTTCGGCTGTCAAAAGTTAACCACATTAGACACAGGTTCCGTAAAGACAATAATAGCAAACGTTTTTTTCCTATTTGCAGCGAGGCATTCTATAATTTATCGCCAACTTACTCCAAGTACGACCTCGAAGTATTCAGACAACCATTCTCACATGACTTCAATTTATGATTAACTTGATGTCCTTGTTCATCTCATACATTTGTTTATGTTCTTCGAAAAGCGATCTTAACGCTTCGATGTAAGCAGTTTGCACATCCTTGATTTCTTCATAAGTGGGATTTTCTTTACGAGATACTTCGATGGGTTGGCCAACTGAGAAAATAAAGCAAAAGAAATACGATAAATCTATGCACAAAAGACAAAAATAAAACTGTCGACTTAAATGAGTTAAATTGTATTACGCACTAAAAAGAATAGTAAAAATAACGCATCTCACATCATTAAAAAAATCGTTAGCACAAACAGACAAGTAGCCAAAGTTTAAAACCACACACGACAAGAATTAATGTTTACAAATTATTTCCTACGTACCAACAACATGCACAGGTCTTCGGTGCGGTATCATTCCAAAGGTATAATGAAAAATACCTCTACCGTAAAACAAAGCTGGGGCAAACGCTATCGTGCTTTGAATTTTTTCTTGAATTTTACGCAGCATTGAACCAGGAGAATTGCTCACTTGGTAGAACAGATTGTTTTCTCCAAATGCGAAGACAGGAATTAAACTGCTTCTATTAATATAACAAACATATACGAAGGTAAAGCCTAAAAAGCTCGGTTTTCCCTAAAATAAGCGCTCGTTCATATGAATTTAAGTAAGCTATAAAAGGAACACAACTAATGTTTTTTTCTATTCATGAAGTGCGTTGTGCTTTTAAAGGAAAAAGTGAGGTCTTACACTCATTTCGTAGGCGAAGCGGCTTTCACACAAATTGATTTTGACTTGCACAAAGTAGATATGCATAATTATTTTATAGTGTCTACGGATCCCTGTTTTTAAAAAGTTTAACATACGCAAAAATAAATAAGGATAATTGTAAGTAAAATCATTTTAAAAGTTGATTTTAAAAGTTGATAGAAGCGGTAGGACAAATTTATTTCCTGACTATAGATTTTCTGTTTTGATTACAAGTGGGGCTGTTTTTTAATTAGTTAATCTGTTGGACGGATTTTCGATAGTTTAAGAGCCTACAGAAAACGACTGATGATTTACTACATTTTTCTGTTTTGCATTTTGATAAGTACACATTTAAATTACTTAAGAAACATTAAGATAAGCTTGGTTGGCATTTTCGTTAAGGAGAAATCTGCAAAAAACCTAATCTGTCGGACGGATTCGATAAAATTTTCATTCCGAAGATTTCAGATTTATAGTTCTATATTATCGAAAAAAAGGAGATTTGCTAAAGGAAAACACATTTATTTCATGCAGGAACTATAATGGAAATCATTGAAAAAATAAAAAGTAAAAATTTATTTACTAACAAAAAATTATTGGTAAAAGTCTACCAGTGGATATATCTGTCGGACGGATCTGTCGGACGGACGTTTTTGATAAGAAAATATCAACTTTTTCAAAACGTTTTATATGTGACCTTTTTAAAGATTGGATACGAAGCTGCTTCAGGTTTTCAAAATTAAACTTTCCCTGTTATGATACCGAAACTTCAAATCGATATTTTAAACTTAGCGTCCGTCCGACAGATTTCTTGGCATTCGAAGATAGTGAATTATTAACCAAAATACATAAAATTTTGTAACTATTTCACAATGAACTTTGTAGGAACATAAAATAAAACTAAAAAATTTTTAAAACACATCATATATTTATAAAATAATCACAGAATTTAGAAAATTAAATCCGTCCGACAGATTATTCTAATGCACCGATTACTGTTCAAAACAGTCTTCATGGAACCATTGCATGCACATAGGGCACCGCAACCAATCCTCCGTCTCGTCTACTTCCATATGTCTGTCCAAGCAATAAGCACAAGTGCTTCTAAATTGTGCGAGGGAATCAAAATCGCGATCGATATGTCCACATCCAATTTTCGTTGAATAGGTTTTGGTGTAGCATGGTTCTTCTTCGTTTGACAGGAAGAAAAATTTGACTTCAGTTTCACCATTTTCAATATTTGTACCACGAACAAATTTATGAATTTTTAAAGTCGAAGGTATCACTGGTGCACTTTCTATATCACTGGGTTCGCTTAAGACTGAATCCGATGGTTGGAATAATGTGGTGATAGAGGGGCAGAACCTGTTTGCTGCACGGGAGAAATCTTCGGCTGAATTAATAATAACTTGACCAGACTTGACGTGACGGAATACGACATTTTTAACAGTACCGCCTATCCCGTCCATGGGACCCTTCCC
This sequence comes from Hydractinia echinata, assembly GCA_030067915.1. Classification (NCBI taxonomy): domain Eukaryota; kingdom Metazoa; phylum Cnidaria; class Hydrozoa; order Anthoathecata; family Hydractiniidae; genus Hydractinia; species Hydractinia echinata. Next base: position 1,621,803 of record JASGCC010000029.1, read on the forward strand.
ATGGTGTGCCTCATTGTAATGCCAATCGATTGACAAATCTGGACGATATGAGGCAATCAGTTTGAAGACAAAGCGTGAACGGAACTGTGCTGCACATCCATCACTCCAAAGGATCATTTTCTTTAACTTTATATGCTTTTCAACTTCTTTGACAACAAAATCGATACATGTCAATGCAGCTATTCTGGAATGGTCGCTACTTTCACTAACCACAGTTATAGGGCGTTTGACGAGGTCTCCACTTTCATCCAGATGGTACACACAGGCAGTGAAAAGACTAAACGACGAATGGCCAAAATATGCGCTTTGTATCTCATCTTGCTGCTTATTTTTGTAAGACTCGCTATAGTCCACGTGAAAGATTGCCCCCCCCTTGCTTTAAATTTGATTTTGAAGAATTGTAAGCAGCAACTTGAGTTCTTTTTCGATGAATATGTTTTTTCAGATCGGTAACAGTTGTCTCCCAGATTTTGAAGAACTCTTTCTCTTCCAAAGATTTGACAATCTTTTTAATCTTCTTGTCCTCACGGATCCACATCGCAAAAGAAAGATAGCCAGAGTCACTATCACTATCATTGGTTTCGTCGCCACTCTCTGATTCGTCTGAATGGGGATCATCTATGATCAATGATTTGATAAAAAGGGTCGGATGGCAGGAACCACAGTGATCCATCATACATTGAGGGTCATCCGAATCGCAGGAATATTTCTCTACAATGTCGTGGGCGTTAACAGGATGGCTGGAATAAACCTTCCTCAAACCTTTTGCCATCATTTCTGCATTCTCGCATATTTCGCATAGACAGGAAGTGTCGGGTATGTCTCGTTGAAAAATGAACTGTTTTTTGTTTTTAATAAATCTATAAAAAACAGCAAATGATAGATCACATTGAAAATTTATATAAAAGCCATCTTCTTGGTTGTTGACGATTCCAAGTGCGTCCCTCAATGTCCATTGGAGATATCTTTTTTGCTCGTAATGTTTCTTTCCATCGATCTTCCCGGTGTATACGTTATCTTTTCTGCCAGGATTAGTGTACGTCATCTCTGGACGCTCGAGATATTCTGTCAGCCATTTCTCTTGCTCCTTGGACAGAACTTTTGGTTTGCGACCGCGACCTTCAATTAAATTAATTTTCATGTTGTATTTTTTGGCTAGATTCCCAATGATTTCCGTTTTCTTTCTGGGACTTGCGGGGAGATTTTTTTCAGCTCGAGAGATGCTTCGAGACAAGGCTTGCTTGCAGCTAAAGGCACTTGTCGAAGTCGATGTCGATGTTGATGATGGAGATGCAACTGGTGATGCAACAGCTATTGTGTTTCCCTTGACCGCCTTGGATTCCTCCTTCTTTCGCTTTCGATATTCCCTAGATCTTAATCTATCCTTCTTTAAACGTGCTTCGTACTTTTCCCTGTCAACATGTTTCTCGTAATCTCTAGCAAATTTTTTTCTTTCTTTTTCTTTTACTTTGAATGCTTCTTTGTTTTTCTCGCGATATTTGCGACAGTAATCTTTGTTTGATTTAGTGCCTGAATGTGGTCTAACCATTCTAAAAATAAAAAAGTGAGATTTTTTAATTTTGTTTTACTATTTTGAAACGGAAGTTATAAACTGAAAAAAAAAAATCAAGTTTCATGTAAAAAAAGATGAAAATTCATACATACTTGCTTTCTTCTCTCCGGTTGCGCCACAAATTCTTTACAAAAACTTTTTTGACAAGCACATTTTGAAAAATTCGAATGTATCATTAATATTCGAATGTTGTTGTTAGATAGTTTAACGATATTCATTGCACTGCAACGCCTTCAAAAACACGAAAACAAAACAAATAGGAACCCACGTGGGGTAGCCAACTGTTTTGAATTTATTTCTCCCGTTATATTTTATTATGTTAATGTCACCGTTCCTTTGTTTGCACTTCGATTGATATTCTGTCGGACGGATTTTCAACCGAGAAAAAACTTTACAAAAAAATTCTAAAACTCACTGGAATGTTTTGTAAGTCATATTTCGATAATTATAAGTGAAAGAAATGCATTACAAAAAAAAAGGTCTCATTTTACAGTTCTCATTTTAAAATTTGTAACTCAGACATGGATTTAGTTAATTCTGTCGGACGGATTTTTTTTTTTTTCTTCCTGTGCATTTTTTTACTAATAGTTATAAACAATGTTTTTCTTTATTTTGAAAAACATGGATAATAATTGATAGTTTAATGTAATTTTAGAGTTGGGTGAATGCCCTATCATCTTAAAATTTTTTTTTCAACTTTTAGAATCTGTCGGACGGACGAAAGTGTGTTTTGTCAAACTCTAAACAGCTTGATATTGCTAGAAAGTTAAGCAAAATGTTTCATATAATCTACCTGTCCTTTTTAAATATCTTCAGAATCATTTAAAATTTCTAATTGACACCACCGCAGCTTATTATGCATTTTTAAGGAACGTCCGTCCGACAGATTAAAATGGGTACTTAGCACTAAGGAAAGGGTTGTAAAAAATGTTTAACACATAAAATCGTAAAAAAAATTTTTGATACTAGTTCTCAAGTGGTTATAGCAGCTAGATATGAATGTTAAACCCAAAAAGAACTACAAAATATATTTTGCAAAAATGTTACTAATTAAAAAACAGCCCCAAGTGGGAACTGTTTCTACTCACACTCGAAATCAAAACAAAGAAAATATTTTTATGTTAAAAAATTATAGTAGTAGTTGGTACAGAAAGCAATTTGCGATTCGGTATTACTACTATTTTTTCTCTGATAGAATGTTTAAGAAGTTAGAGTTTAAAGGCTCATTTCCATAGCCTGAAGACGCGAGGTCCAGCAACATGGTTTTTATTCAGAAGTGCAGTCGCATATTTTTAGGGAGTTTTGTTTTCTTCGCATACTTTACCACGTCACATATCGAAAGTTAGCTCAATACCCAATTTTCCATATCCATTTTGCCGTAAATCAAAACGAGGTCGTATTTTTTGAAATGAGGCAAGTGTTGAGCATTTTATTTAGGATGCACGGAAATAAGGGAAGATAGGTTGCTTCATGGAGATTTAAAGCTTTACAGTGGTTTCACTTCCTTTTCAATAAAAAAAAATGATAGAAAAGGATAATACAAGTATTGTTGATCCTTGCAGTAGTGATATTAATGAAGGTACAGTGACAGAAAACGGGAAATGTTTGTTTTAAAAAAATATATAATAGCTAGCAAGCTAGCTACTAGTTACAAGAATTAGGATTCTTAATTTTTTAACTTGTAAAGAATACTATCCTTAATCTAATAAAGCTTTAGGGAGCTAAATATTGGTAAACATCCCTTCACAATTTTCAGTAGCTAGTCACACAAATGCTGAGTGAAGTCATTATTTTTAAGAATTACGCATAGCTATAGCTACGTTAGCAATGCATGATACTATTGCTGCTAGGTAGCTAGCTATACATGCAATGTTTTTAAGGCAGAACAATTGATTCTATTATCACAAAAATGCAGAAAATCTAATATCACATTATAATTGACATTTTCGATTTTGTATTTGTGTTGGAAAAAGAAAAAGGTTGCTAAATCTTGTTTTAGTTACGTACTTAAACCTTAATTCTGTGTCATTTAAAACTGATGCCAAATTTGTATGAAAATAGCCCTTACTTTTATCCATGGTGGCACTTACGACAACAAAAGATACATGTAAACAATCTGCCATTGTATTTTCTTCATGTATATCACTACTACTTTACCCTGAAATGGTTTTTTCATAATGTGTATTTATAAAACATATTGGAGGCAGAAGATAGAGTACGACATATGCTTGAATGTAAATTACGTTTAAACGTAATTATAAGCCAATAATATTTTTTAAAAATGTATTTTCATTCCTCAATCTTGCTTGCATATATACGTGTCTGGGAAACTGCTTGATATATACTTCTCTAACACTGACAATATGGCTATACTTCCCAAAAATATAAAACAATAAATTTATACTCAAGAAAATTTATCTACAGTGACATACTTGTTTATGTAGATGCAAAAGGGAATTTGCAGTTTGAAACTCTTTCGAGAAGAACCACAAAAAAAGACACCCGTTTTGATCCACGTTGGTACTCAGCAATTGCGAATGCCAAAGTGTTAACAAAATTCTTATTTCACTGTTTTCCTTTCTTTAAGTTGGATGTTTTTTTGGCTGATGAAGACACAAATTTCTGGCATACTACAAATAAATACTTGAATAAGGCCCCCCTGGGAGCTTATTTCTCAGAAATGTTTCTTTTTTAGGATTAGAGCTTATGAAAAGGGAGGGCTTATTGGAAGGAAGGTAGCCTAATCAAATACATGTTTTTTTTTATAAGCAATGAAAAATCCAAAATCAGGCTGGGATATGCTTCAGCCGAGATCTTAATAAGGCTCAATTAATGCTTCCAAGATGCTTATCACAAAAAAATTAATGGGTAAACACTCTCATCATGCAATGCACCTAACATCTCATTATCATTTGTTCTTCTGTTTGTTTTGGTACTAAAATAGAACTGCAACATTAGAAAATTGAATGTCATTATATTCGAAATTCGAATGTTTGCTACAATATTTTAATGAATGAACAAGGTCAAGCTTATAAAGTACAGTGGTGTACTGTATTCCTCTTTTCTTCTTTTTTAGTCAAAAACATACAGGAAAAAGATTATTGTAAAGCATTTTTGAAGGCTCGGCATAATGCTTAGCATATGCTTGAAATTTCCCCTTATCCGAGCCCAGATATGCTTATAAGCGCAATGCTTATAAAAAAAAACACGTATTTATGATAATGTACTTTTCCATATTTAACGCACATAGAATATATACGTTGTTTATTAAACATCAGTATAACTGATAAAAACTATTTTTCAAATCCTTTGGCTAACTATAAAATCTGTAAGACAATGGAGAATTGACCCACTAGCTAGGAATAATTGAGAGTCAATATCATAAACTTCTACCAGTCAACAGTTTAGACTGACAAAGCTTGCCAAAGTTGCATTGTCCAGTATAAGAGAACTGCTAAACCAACTGGCCGAAAATATTTTTGATTTTTATACTAAGGATTAATTTTCCCTGCAATTCTCTCAATGAATTTTATAGCAGGCTAGCTACTGACACATAACTACGCTAGCTTAACTATTAAGCACTTGTGGTTGGTTTTTTGGAGGTTGTATTCGATGAAAAGAGACTATACAGTATCTTTTGGATATGGTTCAGCCTAGCCACAAAAAAAGATAAGTTGAAGGTTTAAACCTAACCTTGGTAATAGTATGTACCATATTAGCTCAAATAACTTGTTTTAACACTAAATCAACTTTAGAAGATCTTAAAAAACTAACTGTCCTAACGGTAATTCCAGGAGATACTGCTTCACTGCGAGCGCCTGTTTGTTTACGAAATGCTCAACACTTGCCTTGTTTTAAAAAAATACAGCCTCGTTATCGTTACGAAAAGGTTATTATATTGTTAAATCCAAACAAATATTGAGTCGATTTAGATAAACATTTTTTGTCACGGGTGGTAAAAAAAATAATAATAATAATAAATATTTAAAGTGGCTAGCCCAGAAAATCACAAAAACCTATAGTTAGTGGATTGTTTCCACTGGGGGCCACTAGAACAAAAAAGAAACAAAAAATGATAAACCTTAGACTGCCTCAGCTCAATCAAACATAGTAACATTTATAATCTGTGAAAATTGAAAAGAAAAAGAATAAAAAAGCAAAAATTAAAAAGTTAAAAAGTGATCTCCATTAGAATTTGCCAAATACATTAGAGATGGAAGTCTTAAACGAAAGCAGAGTTCCATCACAGGTCACTTGGTCTGGAAGATTATTCCACACTTTTGCAGCTCTAAATGGGAAGGCTTTTTTGCCAAATTCCTTGTTGACCAAGGGAAGTGTGAACCTGTTTTTTGAAGCTCCTCTTGTTTGATGATTATGACAGTTTTTTGTCAAAAGGAATTTTGAGCGCATGTAATCAGGAGCAATGTGATTCATGGCTTTGAAAACTAATATGGCATCGTTTTTGATGAGTAAATTATTCATTAAATATTCCCTCTCTTTCCCAAGAAAGGTACGGACACATTTTAATCGTTTTTCTAGTTTTCCCAATCTACCTTGGGTGGCACAAGCCCATTCAGCCGGAGGTCGACTTGCGAAAGTTCTAACTCGACCTGGGAGACAAGGGTATCCAAGTTTTTATGAGACAAAATAATTATTGTATCATCTGCATATAGATGGTGGTAGTTTGAATTGATGACAGATTTTAAGTCATCAATATACAAAAGAAAGAGCAGGGTCCCAACACAAATCCCTGCGGCACCCCAAAAGCGTCTTCATGAAGCAGATCTGATCCTGTGTCGTTTACAAGAGTCAGCTGCATTCGGCCCGTTAAGTAGGACTCGAACCAGTCAAAGGCAGCATCTCTGATGCCAAAACACCATAGTTTTTTTAACAAAATTTTATGATCAACAGTGTCAAAAGCTTTTTTAAGGTCAATGAGCACAGCACAAACAAAGTTATGTTGGTCGAGCTCAGTAAGAATAAAATCAGAGACATCGACTACTGCAGTTTCTGTGGAAAAGAGTTTTCGAAATCCGGACTGTCTGTCATTCAGGAAGTTGTGCTCAGAAATAAAATGAGACATTTGCTCATGCACTAACTTTTCAAAAATTTTCATAGGAATTGGCAAAATGGAGATAGGCCGATAATTAGTAGGATCTGTTTTATTGCCACTTTTAAAAATAGGCGAGACCCTTTTAGTCTTCCAACATTTAGGTACATAACCAGTAAATAAAGATTTGTTGAAAAGACTTGATAAATAAATACTTAAAACTGACGAACCTGCTTTTAGCAGTCGTGAACCAATTCCGTCCAAGCCTGTAGCTTTATTAAGTTTTAGTGAACTAATTATTTTTTCGATAAGCTTTAACACCACTGTACTGAACTTGCCTGATGTAATTAATTATACCTTTTGTTGTTATTTTTTCAAAGGGAAAAACGGGACCATTTCATTTCATCCCATGAGACAACGTTTAAGTTTTTACTTTGTATCTGCAATAAGCATAATGTAAAGCTTGATTGTTTTTTTCACAACAGTATCCCAACCTGATTTCGAATTTTCACTTGAAACACATGTACTTGCATACTATTCTTAAAGCAATAGCAAGTGTTATAACAACATAAAAGCGTTCCTTACATCAATTTGCTACTTTTTATGTCAGAAAAACGTAAGTAATAATAGGTATATTATATAAACAATTTTTAAAAAACACGAAATTATCCTGGTTGGCTAAAACTTCAAATATTAATAGGGGTGTGGAACAAGAATGGCCTGGCTGGACAAATTCCTAAAAATTAATAGTAATTAATTAATAGAGAGTAAGCTACTGCCTACAAAAAATTCATCTAAATAAGGTATTAGCTAAATGTCATACAAATTCGCCCCTTTTTGGGGCAATCTGATCATGGGTTTCCATCGGAAAGTAATGTATGTTCTTGTCAGGATTCATAGAAACATCTCCAATGCTATTCTGCCTTAACTCCCCATTGTTAAAGCAGCTGACGAAGTTTTTACGTTGGTAAACATTTTACAAATAACACCAACAACCTTCTGTACAAAATGTGGTTACTAAATCCATAACCAACCCTCTGACTATATAACATAATTTAACCAGGCAAGCATATGAAAGCTTGGTGGTAGATGCATACATTTAGTTATACAACATACAGTTTTGGGGGTCAGATTGATGATGGAAGTCTACTAAAAAGCTATAAAATACAATACTTACCCTGTTCTTAGTGCTAATTTTATAAAACCCAACCTTGGCTTTACTATTAAAATGTAATCCTCATTTGGGTGAGCATCAAATGCTTCTGGCGCACCACCAACAACAATGCATATCGAGTTCCCCGGCCCTTTCTCTTTCAAGATAAATTCACAGCTTTCACGAGAGATATTGCACATGCCAGAGCTCATAATATAATCTCTGAACAATGGTGGCTTGAATAAGGCTATAAGTTGAAATAAATTTTGTCAGTTCAAAAAGTTTTCGTCAAAAAATAATGTACATTTACGAATATGTTTCTTTTAAATATGACAAGAAATTATGGGTTAATTAAAAGCATGGGAATATTCACATTCAAAGCGTACATTTTGAAAATGTACATTACAGATTCAATTTTACTGCAATACAGAGGTTCTTAGTTTGCTTAAAAGGGATCCTTCCATGCAAACACAAATGAGTGTAAATAAGTTTATAAAATGATGAAAGAAAATATATTTCATTGTCTTATAATGCTCTAAGATATATAAAATAACATTATTATACCCCCGTGTGAGCTTTACCGAACACATTACGGCTAATTTTGAATTTGCTAGCAAATGCGATATTACCTGTGACGTAACAACCAGAAACTAAGACCAGATATACAAACAGGAATGGGGTGAGAAGCTATATCAAAACTTCCCATCATATTCTCAGTACACTTCATACACATTTTTATTTTCATTAAAACCATTTAAAAAGATCTAGTGTTATCAAGCATGAACTTTTCTTTTAGTTGTTGCTAATACCATTAAACTCCATTTATATATATCCGCTTGTAGCTGTCAAAATTAAATTTAAGGTGGCAGTTAACCCTTTTAAGAATCGGAATTTTTTTTGATATAATTAGTTATGAGAAGTTATTTTCAGACACTATATATTGATATTTTTTCTGTTATAACACATTTACCACGATTTTATAGCTATAATACTATGATCTTTCACCAAAAATATTCAACCTCAACAATTCCTCTTTAAATTAAAATTCATAAATAATTAATTAGTTCTGCCGAAGATAGCTTTAGTCTACGCGCCTACGAAATTGTACAGAAACAAATGACGTAATTATTAAAGAGAAACGTTAATAACAACAAAGATGACGCATAAAGTAAAAATAAACTCTGATCTCCATAGCCCCTCACCCAAAGAGCTCTAACTTCTGATAGCATTTTTGTTTCTCTTAAAAATACCAATATCAACAACCTAAGGTTTGTTTTAAAACAGAAGTCAATGTAAAATAATAAGTTTGTAAAAAGTTGGAGCTCGTGAAAGCTACTTATTTTCTTCTTTATTACATATTTATAAATGAGTATATCTGCTGACTCAGGAAAATTAAAAAATTATACAAAACTGTTCCTATTATTATTATTATTATTATTGAAATTATTTACCCAGGACAGCCTCTTCAGTTCCTATTGGTACTGCTATCAACGAGGGTCCTGTGAAGGGAGTCCTAGTGCATTTAAAGATCCAATTTGAGCTACGAAAGTTGAGCAAGCACAGCAATCGCTCAACTAGACAACCGCCTTAGATATCAGTCCTATTCTCATGCTGAACACTAAGCAGAAAGGATAGATTTACATTTTTATAGTCTCTGGTATGACTTGGCCGGAGTTCGAACCCAAGACCTCCCATACTGGAAACGAACACTCTACCATAAGGCCACCGGTTGGTGTCTTGCTATGTGCCAAAAGGCCAATATTTTTAGAAAATAATAAAGAAGTTCGTATTGATAATACACTGAAAGATCAGATATATGCATAGATATTATAAAGGTGAATTGATTAACATAATTTTTTTTGCCAAAATGACAATCGTTTGCTCGTCACAGGCCTTTTAATTTTTTCCTGAGGACCCAATATTATTTTGTTGTAGTTATAGTCCGTATTGTTTCACACATTAATATCAGTGTTGCATGGAAGGATCCCTTAAACATACCGAATTTCGCATCCAGTTGTTAAAAACATGTTTCACCCAATTAATCCAGAAATTATGAAATACATTATATATATATAAATATATATATATACTGATTACAATACCAACCTAATAAAGGCAGGAGATGGGGTGTTATGTTTGGAAAGGTTCTGCTCCAATCAGTAGCTTCAGTTGCAAATGTAGCAAATGCACCAGCACAAAGAATACCATGTGGATGGTAACCAAAGATATAGTTCTTATTTGGATCTAACTCAACTGTTTTAACAAGTTTGATCGGAAAATAATCGCGAAAGTACTTCCATACTTTTAAATTTCGCATAACTTTTGATCTTCTTCCACCATGACTGGGAGTCTGTGCATCATACAAGTAAGCCCAAGCTAAATACAGCAGGGCTAGTGGATAGTATGAACTGAACAGTAATAAAAGTATAATGGCACAGCCGAGAAGAGCACCAAAATAAAATGAATAATAGTACATTACAACAGCAAGAGTTTGTAATCTCCTATAAAACGGAATTCGAAGTGGTGCAAAGTCAACAATAGCCATTTTGCACTTTAGAACTAAAAAAAAGAATTATAAGCTCCTAATTATAAATGAACAATACAGAAATTAAGTTTTTTGGAAATTCTTATGTATTAGGGATCGAATTAGGAATATAAATTTAGTTCACAAAAATTTACAGACTGGAGAGAAGAAAATCTCCTTACAGCTTAGTTTAGTAAACTAAACTCATCATTGAAGCATGAGAGCCGAAAAGGGAGACAGGTATTGGGTATCCTGTCTACTTACAGCTGTGGTCTGACATTTTGTTGCAACCATCATATTGAAATAGGTGGTACTGTTCTGCCCAATCTTGGAACGTGCCCCGTCTTAAGACTGGCCAGGCCAATCTTCTGACAGTGACAAATGGGTGGCCAGTCTTAAGACTGGACTGCCCAATCTATGGACGTACATGTCCAATCTTAGAACAATTGTGGAAGACAAACAGAACAATAAAAATTTTCGACTCTATCTCCTAAAAGCAAGGAACTTTAAATTGAAACTTTTCTTGGAAAATCAAAAGGCCAAAAATTTATACCATGTATATATACATGTGTTTAAAAAAATTGAAACCACTCCAACTATATTAGCTATAGCTGGCTATAGCTCGCTAGCTGGCTAAACATCTCATCCAATGAAATTACCAGCTAGCTAACTAATAATATGGTTGAATACAATTTTTCTGATTCTTTATAAATAAACAATAATAAACATTTCATTTTTAAAATTTAGCCACTACAAGCTGTATATGTATAAATTCTAAATGTATAACACGTGCTCTAACACAGCTAGTACCTAGCTAGCTACGCTTTTTAATCTACTGTGTCCAAAAACTGGCCGGGTCAATTCAACAGTACCCAAAATATGATGTTTTAATGTGCCTGAGAATGTTTGTTGGGTGTTGCAAACAACAGAGCTCGTGTGGCACATCCCTTCTTTAAAATCTAAAAGGCGTCCGAAGATGGCCTAACATGGTTTTTTGCCCAATCTTGTGACGCCCTGCCCAGTCTTAAGACTGGGCAATTTTATGTCCAAAGATTGGGCAGCGTCCTAAGATTGGGCAGAACAGTGTTTTCATCAACAGCATGATGATGATGATGGTATGTTTCCCTGTCACTGCTTGCAGCTCTTCTCCTGTACAGACTGGACAGTTCCTCTTGAGGCTATTATACGATATTCTTGTTGTTCGTTGTGGCATAGGAGAGGCTGAAAGTCTTGAAACACTTTCCCTGAAAGAAGGGTGTGCTAAAATTTGCTCCACAAGCGGATCAAGTTCCACGCGTCGTACCTCCTCCGCCATCTTCTTTTTCTTCTGAGCACGTTTTTTCTTTGAGTTTTAATCTTTGAAGGGCTGTCCATGGTTATATAATTTTATTTTCGTGAGTGACACTTTATATATAAAAATTTTTTTGAACTTATATATACTTGTCTGGACTTTTATAATATATGTGTTTTGCGATAAAATATATACATTTCGGGAATGTATATATATAATGTATATGTATGGGAATGTATATATATAATTTTGACTTTATATATTAGAATTTAACTCATAATTTTGACTTTATATATAAGAATTCGACTTTACATATAGATTTTGACTTTATTTATAAGGATTTAATTTTATATATGGATTCTGACTTTATTTTGACTTTTGTCCACTTTGGCAGGGCATATAGTTGGGTCAGAACACCACCACGCACAAGAATCTGGAGCTAACACAGTTTGCATTGGCATATGAGAAAAGTGAGACCCGATACCCTATGTGATTCCCGATACCCGAGACCCGAAACCCTGACACCGAGACCCGAGACCCAATACCCTGATACCGAGACCCGAGACCCTAATTTTTTTTAATTTTTTTTTTGAATATGAACGATAATAAAAACACATTTTGATATGTATATTTCTCCGTTATACGGAAATATTTGTTGCACGTAATATGCGAATATGCTGCTGGCCCAACAATGGTTTTATATCACCAGGAACTACAATGAAACTAGCATCAAAAAATTATTTTGTCTGCTCAAACATGAATGATTGAAGTGATAGTAGACTTTTTCAAATTCATTAGAGAATGTTTGTTTTTTCGTTGTAGTGTCGAAATAACTCCTTTTGGTTTTTGAAACCACGATTAAATTTTGTATATTGTCCGATAGAATATTTCACTGAAATTTTCTTCCACAACCAAGTTGATACATTTTTATGGGGGTAGTTGAGAAGGAACAAGACATAACCATTATCTGTTGGTACAGGTGGTGCTGGTTTATTTACTGTTGTTGAAGGTGGAATAGGTTGCGTTGATGGTAGTATTGAAGATGTTTGTATTGAAGGCGCAGATGATACTATTGGTTGCGTTGAATATGAAATATGAAATATGTGCAGTTGAAGTAGTTGAAACAATAGTAGGCTGCGATAACGATAGCGTAGATGATGTTTTCGTTTGTGCAGAAGCTGATGAATCGATTAAATTTGTAATTCGAACCTTTTTGACGTTAGCTGGCCCTTTTCTTCTCTGAGTTGCCTTCGTTTTCTTTTTGCCCACAAAGTTTTTGATATTAGGTGTGTTTTTTTCGCATTTCTTCAAAAAGATTCGACCACATTTAACTTGAATGCAATCCAGACAATGCGCACATATTCCAAAGCTTTTAAACCGAAAGCAAATTTCACAACAAGTTAAAATGCTTTTTTTCTTGTTCGTTTCAACTGGAATTGGAATGACATCTTCATTGTTACCAGCTAACAATCTGGCATCTTTCAGTATTTCTTCAACTATCGACTCTGAAATCCAATTTAACGTTTCACAATCTCGACGTCTTTACCATCTGAATTTTGAATTTGAGAAGAAGTAATTTTCTTCTTCTGAATAATATCAGATTTTCTTGGTGTATCTTGTTTTTCAGCATCCGGGCAAGAATGCATTGAACTTATCGATTTCAGCTTTCCTTTGGGTCGGGATCATATTGTAAAATTTGCTCTCAATTATAAAGAACTGCTGATATCCTTTTGCCAGTTTGTAATTGTATGTAAAATAAAAATGCGTTGTAAAATTACTATTAATTCACTAACAACGCGACCTTCGCTCTTTGCTTTTTCCTTTCATTCGATCCATCGAACAGGCACTTTAGCTAGTATAGGGAGTCAGTATAACCACACCTATTTTTAATTTTCACGGTCAAACTCTTATAAGCATAACACACACACATGCGCACACACAAGTTCTTATATGCGCACACATGCGCACACACACATATCATCATAAGTTCTTATACAGTCGTTCTGTCACAGCTATTCATCACACACACAAAAAATCAACAAAAATCAACGCATGCGCAGTAACGTTCAGTCATTTAATCCCGAGCACATCAACTACGCTAGTTTTGACCACCATTGTAATTTACTGACAATCAACTCATACAATAAAGACAATGAACGCGAGTACTGTACGAGAATTACGAGAGATTGCTAAAGGTCGCGGGCTACGTGGTTACTATAGGCTACGCAAGGTAGGGCTGGTTGCTTTGCTAGAGGAGCAATTTAAAACTCAGGATATGTGCAACAAAGTTGTTGAAGAAGATCCTTGGGTGCTAATGCATGTGCCGGACCGGTTCAAGACGCAGGACATGTGTAACAAAGCTGTTGAAGAGATGTCCCTGGTGATCATGTACGTGCCGGGCCAGTTCAAGACGCGAGACATGTGCAACAAAGTTGTTGAAAAGGATCCCTGGGTGCTAATGCATGTGCCGGACCAGTTCAAAACTCAAGACATGTGCAACGAGGCTGTTGAAAAGTATCCCCACGTGCTCAAATATGTCCCGGACCAGTTCAAGACGCAAGACATGTGCAACGAGGCTGTTGAAGAAGATCCCCTTATACTCATGCACGTACCAGATCGGTTCAAGACACGAGACATGTGCAACAAGGCCGTTGGAAAATATCCCAACTTGCTCAGGTATGTACCGGACCAGTTCAAGACGCAGGACATGTGCAACAAAGCTGCTGAAAAGTATACCCTGGTGCTGAAGTATGTGCCGGACTGGTTTGTCACCCGGAACATGTATAGTAGCATGAACACTAGGCCTGAAGTACTCGATTCATACCATCAAAGGAAAGCCGAAAAGGCCAGAACGAGCTAGCTCCAATAGCCTGGCATCCCGACAGGGTCATAAATTGGTGCCTTTCGGAGGATGAAAAGGCAGACCTCGAAATGTTGTGGTAGTAATCTCCTTATTCAAAAAAAAAAAGAGTTAATAAATGTGCATCAATTGTGAATCAAAATTCGAGATGTTTGGAAATGCAGTAGTCATGATATTATTGGCCGGCGTTGGTATCTCTCTACCACTTATGACGTTGGCATTAGTGCAAGAATCGTTGAAGGATAAGGAGAATGAACGATCAATTAAAGATTTGGAGGATCGTGTGTGTGATTTAGAATAGCTAGTATAGAGAGTCAAACTATCATAAATAGCAGGTTATCTCATAGCCCCCTGGGGTTATAAGATAAATGGAACAATGCAATGACTGCGAATGCGTGCTTGACGAGTACGACAGGTGTAGCTGTGGACGAAGGCTCGTGGTAAAGGTTAGGATGCTGTGCTGGTACTGCTGCCAGGAATATATAACATATAACGGAGGTAGTTGCGTATGTGCGAGAAACGTCGTAGGCAATCCTCGTACCTTGTTTAAAATTCAATAAAGGATGCTAAAGTTTGAGAACGAAATTGTGAAACCTCGAGAATTCTACAACTTTGCGTGTACGTTTACCAACATCAATGATATCAATGTGGACTATCTGACAGTGTCAGACCCCATTCCTTCCAACAAAGGCAATGATCAACGGTATATCGTGGGGTATCATACGCGAGACTTCGTAGTAGCCCTAAGGGTAAAGACGCCTAAAATCTGGTCCCCGAATGGAGTCACCCGGTACAATGCCAGTGCCGTACCAGCGATGAGTCTTGATTTTGAAGAGTACCCTGATTTTATCGAAAAATATCGTCAAGTTTGGAACAAGATCGAAGAGTTGATATCTCAAAAATTGACGACGGAGCCGGTCAAAAAAGAACGTTACGTCAACGCGAAACTAAAATACTACAAGGACGCGATAACAACCAAATTCCACAGTATGCGAGTACCCTATGATGAACCATGCCAAGTCAGTGCCGTCCTGGCTATATCATCCGTGTATATGCAGGGTAAAAACTACTACCCACAGGTGCAAGTTGTGGAATGTAGATACAAGGACTTTAAAGTCGAATGGTTGCTGAGTGATGATTAAATGTTTTATAACCCCTACAAGGGTTACAAAACATACTAAGGCTTGTAAACAGGTGGAGGATCTTGCATACTGTACAGATTGAAGTTTTTTTAAGACATCGTTTCTACCTTCCTCCCGACCTTTCGCTACTAATTGAGCACGCTCTCGTTCATTGATGGAGTCAACTATGCGTTTGAAGCGCTGCCGCATCTGTTCCCTTAGCAGCATATACTTTTGCTTTTCCTGCATAATGAGACTAAACTCGTAGTCGCTGATGACTCCATTCTCAATTGCTTTTGAGATTAAATCAACGATGGAATTCAGCTTTGATTCCGCGAGTAGCCTTATATTCTCGTGTTTCTTTGATTTAACACCAAGCCTTTTTCCAGCGTTTTTCAAGCCAGCTTGCCCGATCCCTACAGCAATCGTTATTTCACCCATTGCGATGCAGAGTGGGACACCAAGGCCTGAGGCTAACGCCCCAATTCCGACACCCGAGGTGATAATACTAATGCTCAGCAATCCATGATCGCAGAATCGGACCCAGGTCCCGTGCATCTTGAACTTCTTTGAGAGTCTGTCCCGCTCTTTAATTTCACTTCGCAGATACTTTTCAATCTCTCCAATTTTCTCAAGTCTATATTTTTGACTTTCATCCTCCATAGTATCGTCCTCAGGCCGCTTGGTAAATTTGGGTACAACTTGGTTATATCGTTCATTTATTATTCTATGGGCAAACACATCGTAATTCCAGTGAACGAAACATTTTTGTCGTGGTGAAATTCGTCCGTCAGCATAAACTCGAGGAAGAAAACTTCAACGGAAGGTAAATTGGGGTGCCAAAACTCCAGGTCAGCATATCACCCCAGGCGTTTAACTCTTTGGTGGGGAGCAAAGCAAGAATTTTTGACTTTTTACCATCCAGTAGGGCATCATTTTCGTCCAACTGAGTAACCGTAACCGAATATAGACGTCAGTCTTGTAGGAGGAGTCATAATCGCCCTTCATATAGTATTTTTTACTAGGATCGTAGGGTAGACCCAAGAGCTCTTGCAGCTGTCGATGAATCACCACTGTGTACCCGTCACTGACACGGAGCCGGCAGAGTCCATTTTTCAAGACAAACAGCTTAATCTTGTCCTCTGCCTGACTATTCACAATAACCGCCAAATCCTCGATCCTATACAGACCGTTCATGATCTCAATTCGAGTAACCCTCTGATCAGGCCCCATCTTACGGATGACGAATTCATTATTGCTGTAAAGGTTCAGCCACATGGGCCGGATACTTATCAATTTTAAGGCAATTCTCGTGTCCTGTCCTAGGTAATCCTCAAATAGTGTGGGCTTTTCAATGTCGGTAATGTAGAGTTGCTTCATCCTTTCTTCTAAGAAAGGATGAACATGTATTCGTACAGCCCAAAAGCAAAGTACAAGTCAAACAGGGGAGAATGGCCACTTGGTCTAACAAACTTGGAACACCAGGACCTGTACGTGTCTACAGAATCACATATTTCCGTGGTATTCCCCGAGTTTAGCAAGTATGCCATCAAAATTCCAACAAATTTGCTGAATGATCCTGTTAGAGTTGGATGGACAGGACAAGCATTGGATTACTGGAACATTCAGGTTAATTTCGCAACACATTGCGCAACCACGGCTTTAGGTATCTCCGCCAAGCATATGACGGGCTCCGTGCCACTTGTCAACTCGATCTTCAAATTTCACGTGTACTACCACATGCGTCGTATCCTGGCAAGAATGAGGGTACCCATGCCTTATGACGATGGCTTTGCTCAGTACAAAAATCCCTATTCAACATCTGGATACGCACAAGTATGTCGCGAATATGGTGCGGACCCCAATAGCCTGTACAAATTTAAGGCTGTAATGTCATCATTGACCAACGGTTCGTGGTGGCATCAGGTTGATGGTGACTATGCAAAATTCATCATACCAACAAGTCAAGGTCTGACGTCGGAAGGTCTGACAAAATTGAGTGAAAGTATTCGTGGTCTTGTTGCTTGGCTCGCAGGCGGGGGCCAAGGCATCCCTACTCGGGTCTGGTGCGGACAACTATATGGCCAGGCAAATTCTGTTACAAAAATTTGAAAGTATGGTGCGACGGGAAGAAAATGTAGGGCAGGACATAACATAATTTCAAAAAGTACTCCAATATGCCAGAACTCCGGTTAATTTTGCCGTTATGCCCAGCGTGTACATGTTACCCTCAGATATGCTCTTGCGTATAGGTAAAATTGAGGGTTATAACAACAATATCCTGATAGCACCCGCCAATGTAAATGTTGGAGTCCGGGTTGACGTGAATAGTGTGAAGCCTACGGAGCGGGGTATCAAGTATGCGGCACCTCCTAAACAGGCTATCAAACCACCACCTAAGCCTACGGAGCGGGATATCAAACATGCGGCAGCTATCAAACCACCCCCTAGGCATACTATCAAACCAGACCCTGAACAGAGGGAAGCCCCACAGGGTGAGCAACATGAGGATAACAAAACCGCGCTTATCACGGTGGGGGTAGGCCTCATCATTACCTACATCTGGCTTAAAAAATAGGTCTAATGTGTTTCATCGACATATTAGACTTTTTTCCTCTTTCCAACATATACAACAATAAACCCAACGGCAGTCGCGATTGTCATGTATAGGTGCTTGGCTGCGTATTCGACAATCTTTGCTGCCACCCTCAAAAGGAACGAGACAACCGTGCCAATAATGCCAGGTAATGCAGCACCTGCTTTACCTGCCAAGTATTTCAAGAATTTTCCCAATCTTTCAAGCTGCTTCTCTACAAACCCTTTTCCTGCGGCACTTCCTCCTGCACCTGTTGTGGCACCTCCCCCTGTAACTGCGAGTACGATGGTGGAAATCAGTAGACCAACAGCCGAGATGATGCTCGCTATGGCCAGACCCTGCTCCTTGAAGAGGATCTTGAGCTTTTCAAGTAGGGAGGTGTCATCCCCGGCGATTTTCAGCAGCGTCTCCTTGATGGCCTTCAGCTGACTATGGATGCTGGACGATAATAGGCCGTGCGCTTCTCGCGTGGCCTCTTTCTTATCCTGAAGATTTTCAATCTCTTCCTTAAGCTTGGCGATATCCCTCTCAAGGTTAGCTTGTTGTCCTTCGGTTGCCCCGGCTTTCTGCTTCTCGAGTTGTTTCACCTTAGCCTCTGCCTTGTTGATATCACTATCGTATAGGATCATCTTGCTTTTCAAGTTCTTTAAATTGCCCCTTACTGTTTGAAGTTCGAGGTTAAGCCCCCTTCTTTCACGTTCAGTGATACCCTTATCACCACCAAACGAAGTATCTTCGATAAGGCTTTCCGTCTCGTCTAGAACATTCCCGACAAATTCCATCATTTCAATATCATCACCCTTTTCCTCGATCTTCTCATCGAGGTTGTCGAACATTTGCAGGAGTGTCTGGGCCCTTACCTTACTGCCTTTGTTGGGTGTAGCATAGTCGGTAAAACCTAAGGCTTGCAGGCGCGTACTACCTAACAACGTTCGTATCTGGGTAGCGGTTTTTAATCTACCATCAAGATTTGATATCACTTTTTCTTTAAAATTTTTATTCCCTATCACTTTTTCTTTGACAATGAGTTGATTACCTTCCATTCTAAACTCATCATAATGTTCCGCCTTAGGCACCCCCAGCTCCTCCCTAAGATGTTCGTAAAAATCGTCGACCTTGTCCTTTACCAGCTCTTCCCTCTGCCTTGTCGTGGTGTCTTCATGGCCCTGCTGTTGTTCTCCCGGGGTTGGCACTGGCCTTGGCGTTGCTGGGGGATCTTCAGGCCTATCATCTGGAAGATCTTCCTCCAGCGTAAAATCGTGTTCATATGCTGGATTCGTTGGCATTTTATTTTAAAAAATCCCCCCAATAAATGAGTAACTTCGGAATCAAATTGGACCCCTACGCAGAACTAAAAACGATGCTGGCTATCAAGGGGAAGAAACAGCGCGTAAAGGTACGCCACGTACCCTCTACGATCAACCAGAATGAGGACCTCTATGTTGATGTGCCAAACCTGGGGCAGAATGATGTTAACTTTCCCGGGAGTATCAAACTGTTGTTCGACCTGGAACTTACAGGGACGAACACGAAGCGTACCCTTGTCAGTAATATAGGCAAAAGCCTGGTGCGAGATCTACGTATCACCTTGAACGGCAACGAGGTGCAAAACATTAACGACTATGGAACCCTCGCAGTCTACCGGGATCTCTGGCTACCTAAGTTTGATCGGGAAAACAACTTGATTTTAGAGGGCATTAACCCTAATGACGGTACCATCAGGGCTCTGCAGGTGAAGGCTACTGACCATGTAGGCACCGACGAAGAAAAAGCCATTGCTGCCGCGTATGGTAACACCTTTTGCGTGCCCCTCGGAAAAATATTTGAATTGACGAGAGACTTGCCTTTTTATCAACCAGGTTTATATGACAGGCTACAGTTTGTTCTACACTTTGCATCACATAGAGACGTTATCAAAGACGGAGGTACTGCGCTCTCAGGATCTACGGCTGCCAAGGCAGCGGATGCCGCATATAAAATAACCAATATAGCCTTGGAATTTGACAAGGTCAACTACGAGGGTCTCGCGAGTGCCATGATGTTGCGGTATAGTCGTCTCGCGTTACCCTACGAACGGATACTCCGGAGTAAGGTGGTGACCCTTAAAAAAGGGGACACTAGTTATAATCTTCAGGTTGATACCCCGGCCAAGAGTCTTAAGAGCGTCCTGCTACTGTTTGTAGACCCCACGGTGGTGAAAGCCTACGCCGGTAAAAACGAGATCTTCTACAACCCCAAAATCGAAAAAATATCCATCACTGTCGAGGGGGGACCCAATGAGCACTACTCACATGCCATGCTTCCAAAAGACCACCTCGAGCAGATCGTAAACCTCTTCGGCAGTCACGATTCCAATGTGACGATTGGACAATTCCTAACAGAAAGGTGTGCGCTGTTTATAGATTTCCGAACTTCGCCCGACCATAGTCTGCATGGTTCCGGAAGACCTCTACAACGCCTAAGTGACGGCATCACCCTCCACATGACGAAGTAAGCCGACGGAACTGGCAGTATCCGCTGCTACGTATACTTACTGCAAGATGCCCAGCTTAACATCCTGGATGGTAAGTTTTACAGCGTTGAGTATTAATAAATGGCAACCTTGGCAATCATGGCAGGGGGAGCTCTGATTAACGCGTTAGCCTTCAGTGGTACCAACTTCCTGTTTACCAAGCTTTCAGGACATGGCGAGGCGGAGCGGAAAAGGCATGATGAAGCGGTAGAAAAATTGCAAGCCAGTCAAGCGCAATGGGTACAAGACCGACAAACAAAAATAGACCGGTTCAACAAACAACGGGAATTGCAAATACAAGCCGGGAGGAGCCTTCGGGAGCTGGACGATGATATGTACAAGTACTACATCGCATCGAGCGATAAGGTTCCGAAATTGTCAGATTTCTATGTACCATCGAAGAAACAACAAGACGGTGAACTCACCTTTATCGTTGGCTCCTTGACTCTTCTGGGGTTTGTAGCATACAAGTATCTGTAAAACGTTTTTGAGATGTATAATAAACATGTCAAAAGCACTACATCTCGTTACCGAGAACCCCAGAACATCTCTGGACTGGACGCAAAGCTATCAAATTGCTCACTGCAGAGAGTGGTCTATCAAAAAAGCTAGTCACTCACTGGCTGTCTAGGCAACTGCTCTGGCTCCGGCATATTCGGGGTCCGAAACGTATCGATTACCCCCATTTTACAATTACAAAACCCAATGAGATGCATCAGTTTGATCTACTGTACATGCCTCATGATGAACTATACGGTAGCACCTACAAGTACATTCTCACGGGTATTGACGTGGCTTCGAGATACAAGGTAGCGAGGCCTCTACGTACGAAAAAAGCCAGCGAGGTCGCATTTATAAGGCGGGACCTCTTCGCTATCCTAAAATCTTCCAGTGTGACAATGGTAGCGAATTCAAGTCAGATGTGACGAAGCTGGTAGAAGGCAAGGGTGTGGAAATTAAGAGGGCTACTACCAAATATCATCATACCTTTACAGCGTTCGTTGAGAGCTACAACAAGGTACTCGCGGAAAGACTCTTTAAGCCCCAAGATGCGCAAGAGTTGCTCTCTGAGGAAAATAGTAGCACTTGGGTCAAGCACTTATACACTATCGTAAAAAGTCTCAACAATACCAAGACTGCCATGATTAACATTAAACCCCCAAGGGCGATTAAACTCGAAGAGGTACCACTTGCAAAGGGGCAACAATATCCTGAAGAGAAGCCCCTGCCTGAGGTTGGTCTCTATCTCTATCTGCTACAGCCCGGGGAAGAACATGGTGATCAAAAGAGACGTGCAACCGATGCCTTTTGGAGTAGGCAAACGTACAAGTTGGACCGCATCGTGGCAGGTAGTCGTGTGTTGTACTATTTGAAGGACGGGCCTGAAAGAAGCTTCGTGTCGGAAGAATTAATGCTTATTCCAGAGGATGTTCAGGTACCTCCAGAGCATGTAAAAGATTGGTGAAGTATTTTTAGGAGTGTATGAGGCCAAACGGGTCTAAAATGCCTATTCTCCAAAGTGTCCCTACACCCTAAACCATCGCCTATTCCCCGAGCTCAAAGAGACTTTGATGAGTATAATGTTCACCAAGCCTAAAATGTCTAACACGCTCCTGGTTGACTTCGATACAGCCGCGTTCTCGAAGCCAGTTGTAGTGTACGATTGCATTCGCCGTTTCTGCTAGCACCACAATCTCACTTTTAGGGTAGTCAAAAAGTTTGTTCCGTATTTTTTGTGCCACGTACCCTTGTTGACCACAGATCGCCACATATGGAAAAGGGTCGTTGTTGTTCTTTTGGATCACAGCCATACCGTTGTCTTTTTGAGGGTCTTCGAGGTAAGGCACGGCACGTTGCTGTAATGTTTCTACTTGGTCCTGGAGCTCCTCAAGTTCGTCCCCCAGCACCACCAGTTGCTTGTCTCTGTCGTCTAGATCATCCCCGAGGAGCGCCAGGGCCATATCCCGCTCCTTAAGTTCATCCTGCAATTTTTCGACACATTTTTTCGTAAGCCATTTTGTTAAGGCTACTGCCTTGGGCTTTTTTGATCTGACAACAATCTCCAGGGCGCCATCTAATGTGACGAAGACGTCATGCGGATTTTTCCCTCCTCCTAGCAAACCTGACCGGGGGAGGGTGGCACCATCCCCATTCCTTCCTACAATTTCTTGCCTTGTTATAGTTTCTTCAGCCAAATATTGAAAATTGCACTTTATATCATTAATTCCTATAAACCTCCCCAGGTCAGCACGTTTAAAAAGAGGCTGATTTTGTTCATCGAACAGAGTCTCGATGACTCCTGTTGGTATTGCGTTGAAAAGCGAAATTTGCAACATTTTAATATACCAATGTTCAGCCAGAGGTTTTCACCACTAAGTGGTAATTTTAATACTCACAAGAGTAGTAAAATTATCGCCTCTCTAGTCCTCTAGTGCCGGAACACCCAAGTCATACAAGTCGTCTCGGGTAAGGTCGATAAGCCTAAAGTGACACCCGCAACGCTCCACATGCCCATCCTCTTCAAATCGATTAAACGCGTGTATACCGTTGGGATTATCAATGACGACAATCTCTTCGGATTTTGGGTAGTTGTCTTTGAACCATCTCCTTTTGGTGGGAAGAACAAGTCTTTGAACGCGCGCGCAGTAGTACGGAAGATGATGATACTCGTCGTCGTCCCGTGCGGTATGCTTGCGATAGATCATGATCATGTTGTCTTCCATATTTTGTTATATTTTCAGGTAGAATTGGATTTTTTGTATGGTCACTCGAGAATTTTCCAGGTACTAGGGTATTCTAACCTTATGTACAAGCAAGCATGCTTGGAATTTTTCAACTCAGCCTTTATCTCACCCCAATCGGGGATCATGTTCGTTTCTTCGTCTATCATCTTCATATCAGACCGTTCATGGGGATACCAGACAAATAGTTGCTTCTTTTGTCTTCGAAGGTTCTTCGGCAAGGCAGTATACGATTGGGTTAGTAGCCACAAACTATGCTTCCTGTGCCTACCTGAAATAGCCAATTCAAGCAGGGATTGTCTCCGCTTGTCGAGACTCTCGTCGGCTATACAATCGTCAATGACGAACAACGTCTCTTCGCCCGCCAGCAACGATGACAATTTCTGAATCCATTCAAAAAGTTGATCTTTGGGGTCAGGAACACGTAGTCATCTTTCCAAAGTGAGGCTCTCTCAAGGTAGGTGGTGTTCCATTGTATAGTCGGGCACAACACAACTATGTTGTAGTAGTGTTTTTTATACTCATTTTCCAGCAAGTCCAGGACACGTTGGGTCTTCCCAGAGTTTGTCGGGCCAGAGAATATAGCCGTGTGGGGTTCCTTGACCACATCTAGCATTTTATATTAAACGCCCTGGGTTTTTTTGGATTTTTGGGATAGTGGAAAGACAATCAGAACAGATGCACGCGCCGCTGTGGTTGTTGACAAGGGACACTTACAGGTGGGGCAGTACGTGGTCTTGTATACGAGGGGTAGGGGATCAAACGATATCTTACCCGAGAGGTACCGCAATACCTTGCGGTACCTCTCGACGAGGCGCGCTTTTTCCTGAGAGACTAGGCAGGGTCCGCGGTAGAAGAAGGGTATCTTGATTGGTGATTTCAAAAGCTCAATGTACCGAGGTACAATGTCATGGGAAAATAAGGTGTAGAGGCGTAGGTAATTTTCGTTTTGTTGGACATTTTTAATTTCTTTATCGATTCTGGCTACATCTACCATTTATTTCTTGGGTACAATACTTGCCGGGATCCACCCCTTGCTTACCGCCATTTCACGAGAAGCCCTACCTGCAGCAAAATAGGCAGTCATCTTTAACGCGTCACTTGTATCCATTTTTGCAGACGGACGTGAAATACCTAGAAATTTCTTACCTCCAAGAGCATTGACGAAAGTGAAAGATAGATCCACAACAATTTCGTAAAGCATGTCCAAAATTTCTTTCTCTTTGGGGGTTATGTTGCTTGGTGTTGCTTTACTCGTCATTTATTTAATGCATTTTGAAAATATCAATTTGAGGCCGAGCCTTGTCCCGTTGTCCCTGCTGAGCATCAGGAGCGGGCTTGTCAGGTTCATTTTTACCCCCAAATTTATAATAGACGCCTACTCCTATCGCGAGCACGGCAAGCGTCCCTACACCGTAAAGGTAGACATTGTCCATAGACTTGTGAGGACTTGATGCAGGTTCCTGATCATCTGATGAAGAACTTTTACCCACGTTCTTCTGTAAGTTTTCCTTGTTCTTGCGATTCCATTCCGCAAGTCTCTTGCCAGCAGCAACTCGACCTTCGTTCTTCTTAACTATGACTTGGTTAGACTCTTCATTCATTTCTTATAAGCCATAAGACTTATAAGAAATTTTACTGCGGGCTCTGATCCTTGGTCTCCGCCCCATCCTGTTTTTTGGACATATGTCTCGCTGTATGCCCCGCCACTAAGATAGGCGCTAAACACCGGCCAATTGTGCAATAGACGAGAACCCCCAAAACGGCCATGGCGTCTCGGATTATCGGATCCTCTTCGATATCTTTTCGGAGATCGTCAACATTGTCAATGTCCACGAAATTTCCAATCATGTTTGCGTACAGGTTGACCACGTGAGTAGTTAACGCCTTGGCCGTCTTCTCTCCCTTCTCACTCAATTCTCGTTGAACATAGTCGGCATGTACCTTTTCGATAGCCTCATCAGGAGCCTTGTCGACAAAGCATTCGGTACATTTTTTAGGTAAGACCTTGCCCTTACGCAGGGCTTCCTTCAAAGCTTGGCGCTTATCGATATGTTTTTCAACATGTTCAAAGGATTCTGCGGCTGTGTCGTTAAATATATTCGCGAGCTGGCTCATTCTCTTTATTGTATGTTGAAATTTTAGATAGAATAGTAGTATTATCACATAGGGTAGAATTACGGCGATGGTGGTTAGAAACACCTCCATTTAGTTATTCAAAAACAAGTGGGGAGGTATGTATCCCGTCGTCATGTACAACTCTTTTATCGTAAAACGCCGAGAGACCGAGCTTGTTTTGTTGATAAGTAATCATACCCTGGTTGTGCACCCGAAAACCTACGTTCTTGGCCATGTCTAGACCACCTCACAGCGCACTCATGTACCTGCTCCAGGTCACAGCATTTTGCTTCTTTGACATGCCCTTACATGAAAATTTCGTACCTTCTTTGCCTTCGATGAAATAGCACTTGGCCGTCAGGGCAATCATCCGAAACCCAATGAATTCCGCTTTGAATAACCCTCCCATTCGACTCGAGTACTTATCAGTGACGAGCCAGTTTTTTACGTCTTTGTTGTAAGTGTCAAGCAGTTCGGGGCGAACTACATTTCGCAACTCTTCTCCTGATATGGCAAAATACGCACCGTCAGTGTCCATGTAAATATACTCAACATATCGACGATCCACATACTTGTCAAGAAAACATAGTAAAATTCCAACATCCGAAGTTTGGCTAGTTGGTACACTGTAATACCGCATTGGTAGGCTCTATCGATACTACACTTGTGTTTTCCTTTTCTGAGCTCGTACGCATCTCCAATCTCTTCAAGATCCTCTAGGTACGGGCTTCGCAGGGCTGCATCAACCTCTTTTTCATTCCTGGTGAACTTAGTATCTGTGTGTCTCGCTAGGTCTTCAATCATCTTGCCGTAGAAGCTGTTCCCTTTTAACTTTGCTGTATCCCCCGCAATGCGTTTGTCGGGGTCTTTATCGGCTTGTCGTCGTGCATCGGCAATCTCTTTCGGGAACCATGCAAAGGGTTTACCTCGAGTGTACTTGAGGAATTGGTAAAAAGCAGTCACTTTCAGCCCATGGTCAAGGTACCATTTCAGCACGGGGGTATACAGTAGGATTTTTTCGGCTCTCATCAACCCCAAAAGCTTACGTGTACCCGGAACACGCTTGCGACCCGTAGTTTTTAAGTACTCGTGCATGTGCTCGGGGATTTGATCGTCAGGTATCTCCTTGACGACAAATAGCGGGGCCATTTCACCGAATTTGTCACGCAGATCCTCAGGTACCTCGATATCAACTTGGGCAAATCCAAAGAGGGTTCCATCTCGCACACCTCGCACCAGTAGCTCGATATTGTTTTCCGATGTTGGTGTAGCCACTTTGATCAGCTGTTCCTTCCCACAAGGAAATTCTTGCGTTAAGGTACTTGGGTAGAGCATGTTTGCGTCGTACCCTAGTATGGTCTTACACTTGTGGGGTTCGCTGTACACGTGAGATCTGATACCCGTCACGTCCCTCTCGTGGTATCTACAGAATACGGTCGCGGGGCCACCAACCATACCCGTCCGCAAGAGCTCGTAGGGCTCCTTCCTCGTACATTTTTCACATGCTTTCTGTACCTCTTTACAATTCTTACAACTCTTGGTGTACCAA
This sequence comes from Hydractinia echinata, assembly GCA_030067915.1. Classification (NCBI taxonomy): domain Eukaryota; kingdom Metazoa; phylum Cnidaria; class Hydrozoa; order Anthoathecata; family Hydractiniidae; genus Hydractinia; species Hydractinia echinata. The sequence continues at coordinate 1,648,891 of JASGCC010000029.1, forward strand.
GAGTCCTCGCACCTGTGCCTGCATGGGTCTCCCGGAGCGTATAGCTCTAGCTTGGGGTTCAGCCGTAGAGACCTGTTCAACACGTAGCGCATCGATACCCCCGGAATACTTACCGCATCCTTCAAAATGTCTATGCCATCGTCGTAATACTGCAGCCTCGTCTTGTCCACGGCTTCAATGAACGGTTCCACGTCGGCTAGATTGTACTCACGCAACCAGTCCATCATGGTGACGCAGCCTCGTTTGTAAAACTCAGCGCAGAATGTCTCGTACTCTTCAGGAGATAGCGGGTTTTTCCCACTTAGCCGGCTATAGAAGTCCTCGTGCGCGACAGGCCCAACATGGTCCAACTTGTCGTGATCCGTCAACCACTCGTATGGAAACACGAGCTTCTCAAGCCTACATGCTAAAGATTTGCACCAACCGTCATAACTCATGCCTGGGGCGAGGAAGTTTTTAACGTCTAAAAACTTAAACCTTGGGGTGGTGAGGAACATGTAGGTGTTGTCTTTCTTGGCTACCCGGACCTTATCACCCTGCGCGATTTCTTCAACAAGGTATAGCTTGATAAGATTGATGTCATATTTACCACTGTTAAAACCAATTACAGCTACTTGGTTTACCCACTCGTTCCATGCATCCTGGTTCTTTTTGGAAAGCATCTCGAAATCGTCGGTTTTTGGGTGATTTCTCTCGACTTCTTTTGCAATGAGGGTGTGCCTCTTTTCCAGCTTCCCCACAAACAGCCTCACCAAGACTTTGGGATCCTCGTGCTCAATGAACGTTGGGTGACTATTTAAACTATCGGCAATAGCCACACTTACGGGAACATGTCTCGAAATGTATGTCAGATCGGAGGTTTGCTGGTAGTTTAAAGGTGATAGGAGGGCTTCGAAATCAAACACGATATAGTGAGGATAGGGCCTGAATTCCTTCTGAAAGTACCTCTTAATTTTGGGTAGTTTCTCACATTCCCAAGCCGTGACGAGGTTGTAACCCTGTTCCCGTATCATCCTTTCCTTGGACAGAGTTGCACCGTACCGAGTCTTGTCCGCTTTGGTTCTCTCAGGCTGACAGGGACAACCGTGCCATTTACAACCGTTGTATTCATAGACGGTCTTTGTGATAGGCTCATAGCCATCAACTTTCCACTCCTTTTTACCCTCGCGGATAACCCGTTCACCACCATGTCCACAGAGCGCGTGATGAATATGCCTTCCGGTTTGCTTCGACATGTATTCCAACCATTTTGATGCGTCGTAGCTAAAACCCTCACTGTAAAAGACCTTCTCCGCCTTGCTCGGAATACGTTTGACCTTCCCACCTTTGCAAATGATTGTCGTCTTGACGCCCTCACATTCATCCCTCTTATGCCGTGATAGGTTGCAGGCTTTGTTAAACACGTAGCCGCATACCTCACACTCCCTTGATGTAGAAACAGTGGCCGTCCAACATACCAAGATTTATAATATCTAAACATTTTTTGTGCTGTTTTTGACCATATACAAGTCGCCATGGTGCTTTTCCTGAGTTTGTCCTAGGCTCAAATACTCTGATGTAGAGATAGAGAAATGTATGTTCTGGCGCAACTCACATCCCGCACACGCGCACGCACATCATCACAAGTTCTTAGGCGCACACGCGCACACCCACAGTCAAACACAACAAAATTTCTAACGCACGGTCAAACACAACAAATTCCCTCCCATCCAATACAAGTACTTACCATGTTGTGCCTAGTCATGCATATCAAGGTAAAGTCCCTATGATGCTGTGTTTATTGATGTATATCAAAATCAATGCTGTAAATGAGTAAAAGATAAATTCCCCTCCCCGCACACATCCGCTAATAATCATCAAAAATCAACGCATGCGCAGTAAGATGTGATCAACTTACTTGGCAATCTTCGGACCTTGTTGGAATGGTTATAATAAAATGGTACTCTGTTACTGGTGTTCTGTAGAACTGTGCGACAAAATAGACGTCAGGTGCCCTATGAGATACAATCCTCCACAAGTGAGTACAAAACATACGATGAAATCTGGCTTTGTTCATATCAAAGAAAATCTAGCTGCTCATATGGGTGATGATGGTGAGTATGTGTACGAGGGCTACTTTTGTGGAAATGCGTGCTGCTTGGCTTACGTGGAGGAGCGAAAGGTGTATGATAGTGCGTACGAAATGTCGATGTGGCTGTTGAAAAGGTACTATAGGGGAAGGCCTGCCCCAGACTGGAGACTCCTCGGAAGATTTGGGGGTGACTTGACGCAAAAGGAATTCCTAGCATTGATTTGAACTAAGGTTATCTTACAACCCTGTTGTAAGATAAATAAAATAAAATACTATAATAAATGTGCATCAACCGTGAATCAAAATTTGAAGTATTTGAAAATGTAGTAGTCATGATCTTTATAACTGGTATTGATCTGTCTCTCCCACTAATGGCGTTGGCCTTGGTACAAGAATTGTCAAAGGAAAGGGAGAATGAGCAAGCTATTAAGGATTTGGAGGAGCGTGTGTGTGATTTAGAATAGATATCATAATAGGTTATCTTATAGCCCCCCCAAGGCTATAAGATAAATGGAAGAACAATGCAACGACTGTGAACGTGTGCTTGACGAGTATGACAGGTGTAGCTGTGGACGAAGGCTTATGATAAGGGTTAGGATGCTGTGCTGGTACTGCTACCAGGAATACATCACGTATAACGGGGGTAGTTGTGTATGTGCGAGGAGAAGCAATCCTCGGACCTTGTTTAAAATTCAATAAAAGATGCTGAAATTTGACAATGAAATTGTGAAACCCCGTATCTTCTACAACTTTGCGACAACTTTTACCGACATCAACGATATCAACGTGGATTGTCTTACAGTGTCAGACCCCATTCCTTCCAACAAAGGCAATGATCAACGGTATATCGTAGGGTATCATACACGGGACCTCATAGTAGCCCTGAGAGTAAAGACGCCTAAAATCTGGTCCCCGAATGGAGTCACCCGGTACAATACCAGTGCTATGCCAGCAATAGGTCTTGATTTTGAAGAGTACCCTGATTTTATCGAAATATATCGTCAAATCTGGAACAAGATCGAAGAGTTGATATCTCAAAAATTAACGACGGAGCCGGTGAAAAAGGAGCGTTATATTAGCGCCAAGCTCAAATACTACAAGGACGCGATAACAACCAAATTTCATGGTATGGGAGTACCCTATGATGTACCCTGCCAAGTCAGTGCCATCCTAGCACTATCATCAGTGTATATGCAGGGTAAAACCTACTACCCACAGGTGCAAGTTGTGGAATGTAGGTACAAAGACTTTAAAGTTGAATGGCTGCTAAGTGATGATTAGAAAACCCATATATTTTGTAGGCCTCACGGGACCTATAAAACATACCAAATTAGGGCTTGTAAACAGGTGGAGAATCTAGATACCGCTTGCATACTGTACAGATTGAAGTTTTTTTAAAACGTCGTTTCTGCCTTCCTCCCGACCTTTCGCAACTAGCTGAGCACGCTCCCGTTCATTGATGGCGTTAACAATACGGTTAAACCGCTGTTGCATCTGTTCCTTCAATAGCCTATACTTTTGCTCCTCTTGCGTGATCTGAGTAAATTCATAGTCGCTGATTTCCCCATTCTCATTTGCTTTTGAAATCAAATCGATGATAGAGTTCAATTTAGACTCCGCCAATAGTCTTATATTCTCATGCTTTTTGGATTTCACACCAAGCCTTTTTCCAGCGTTCCTCAGACCTGCCTGTCCAACTCCTACGGCAATCGTAATGCCTCCCATGGCAATACAGACCGGAACACCAAGACCAGAGGCCAAGGCCCCAATCCCAACGCCCGACGTTACTATAGAAATACCCAGCAGTCCGTGGTCACAGTATCGTACCCGGGTCCCGTGCATTTTGAACTTTTTTGCGAGTTTGTCCCGCTCTTTAATCTCACCTCGCAGATACTTTTCAATCTCGTCAATCTTGTCAAGTCTATACTTTTGGCTTTCCTCCGGCATGTCCACGCTTTGCCCAGGCGCACTTGGTAAAATTGGATACAGCTTGGTTATATCGCTCATTTATTATTCAATGAGCAAATGCATCGTTAATCCAGTGAACGAGACATTTTTGTCATGATGATATTCGTCTGTCAGCAAAAACACGAGGCGATCTGTAGAGCCCTTCAAGGGAAGGTATATCGGAGTGTCAAAACTCCATGTAAGCATGTCCCCCCAAGCGTTTAGCTCCTTGGTGGGGAGTAAAACGAGAATTTTAGACTTTTTACCATCTAGCAGGGCATCACATTCATCCAACTGGGGAAAAACAAGTCGTAGTCTAATATAAACGTCGGACCCTTAGTATGCATCATGGTCGCCAGCCTGATAGCATTTTTCGGCAGGATCGTAAGGTAGGCCCAAGAGCTCTTGCAGCTGGCGATGAATAACCACCGTGTACCCGACACTGACACGGAGCCTACAGAGTCCATTTTTCAGGACAAATAGCTTAATCTTGTCCCCTGCCTGACTATTGACGATAGTTGCCAGATCCTCAATCCTGTACAGGCCGTTCATAATTTCAATCCTAGTTTCCGTCTGATCAGGCCCTGTCCTACGAATGACAAATTCATTGTCACTATAAAGGTTAAGCCATACAGGTCGAATACTTTCATATCGATTTCAGGGCAATTCTCGTATCCTGTCCTAGGTAGTCCTCAAACAGTGTAGGTTGCACAATGTCGGTAATATAGAGTTGCTTCATCCTTTTCTTCTTAAAGGAAAAGGATGAATATCTACTCATACAACCCCAAGCCAAGGTACAAGTCCAACAGGAGAGAATGGCCTCTTGATGTAAGAGACATAGAACACCAGTACCTGTATGTGTCTACAGAATCACACATTTCTGTGGTATTCCCTGAGTTTAGCAAATACCCCATCAAAATTCCAACAACATATATCAATGATCCTGTCCTTGAGGGTTGGAAGGGACAAGCCTTGGACTACTGGAACATTGAGGTTAACTTTGCCACCCATTGCACAAGCACTGCATTAGGCATCTCCGCCAAGCACATCACGGGCTCCGTGCCACTTGTCAACTCAATCTTCAAATTTCATATATACTATCACATGCGTCGCATTCTAGCAAGTGTTTTCACGGTACAAAAATCCCTATTCAACCTCCGGATACGCGCAGGTGTGTCGTGAGTATGGTGCCAACCCCAATGATCTCTATAAATTTGGATCAGTAATGTGCCTCAAAAACTAACTGAAGATGGTGGGCACAAGTTGATGGCGACTTTGCAAAATTTATAATGCCAACTAGTCAAGGCCTAACGTCGGAAGGTCTTACCAAGCTAAGTGAAAGTATTCGAGTCTACGTGGTCTTGTTGCTTGGCTCGCAGGCGGGGGCCAAGGCATCCCTACTCGGTTCTGGTGCGGACAACTACACAGCAAGGCAAATCTTGATGCAAAAATTTAAAGCCATGGTGCAACGGGAGGAGAATGTACGGCATGACATAGGTCAATTTCAGAAAGTGCTGCAATATGCCCGAACTCCGGTGAATTTTGCCGTCATGCCCAGCGTGTACATGTTACCCTCAGATATGAACCTGCGTATCGGTAAAATTGAGGGGTATAACAACAATATCCTGATCGCACCGGCCAATGTAATTGTTGGGGCCCAGGTTGATGTTAATAACAAGCCTCCTATTGCGAAGCCTATGGAGAGGGCTATCAAACATGCCATGCCCCCTAGATATACTACACCCCCTAGACATACTACACCCCCTAGACATACTACACCTCCTAGACATACTATGCCCCCCAGGCATACTATGCCCCCTAAACATACTATACCCCTAAACATACTATGCCCCCTAAACATACCATACCTCCTATACATACTACACCCTCCAGGCATACCATACCTCCTATACATACTACACCTGAACAGAGGGAAAACCCTCAACAGCACGAGGATACCAAGGCCGCATTGATGACGACAGGGGTAGGCCTCATCATTGCCTACATCTGGCTTAAAAAATAGCTAATATTAGGCCTTTTTCGTCTTACCAACATAGACCACAACAAACCCAACGGCAGCCGCGATTGCCATATACAGATGCTTGGCTGCATATTCGACAATTGTTGCCGCTACTCTGAGAAAGAATGAGACTACGGTACCCATAATCCCGGGTAATGCAGCACCTGCCTTGGCTGCTAGGTATTTGAGGAATTTTCCTAATCTTTCCAGCTGCTTCTCTACAAACCCCTTTCCTGCGGCACTTCCTCCTGCAGCACCTGTTGCGGCACCCCCTCCTGTAACGGCGAGTACAATGGTGGAAATCAGTAGATCAACAGCCGACACGATACTCGCTATGGTCAGCCCCTGCTCTTTGAACAAAATTTTAAGCTTTTCAAGCAGGGACGTGTCATTTCCAGCGATTTTCATCAACGTTTCCTTGATGGTCCTCAGCTGGCTGTAAATTTGGGAGGAAAGTAAGCCATGTGCATCCTGTGTGGCCTCTTTTTTATCGTTCAATTTTCAATTTGTTTCTTAAGCTTTGCTATTTCATCATTAAGGTACGTCTCATTCCATTGTCCTCCGTCTTTCCCGGCCTCCTTCTTCTCGAATTCTTTTAACTTGGCTTTTGCCTTGTCAACCTCGCTATCGTATAAGATCATCTTAGCTTTCAATAGTTTCATGCTTCCTCTTATAGTTTGGAGTTCGAGGTTAAGCCCCCTTCTTTCACGTTCAGTGTTACCTTCATCAGTGCCGCCAAATGAAGTTTCTTCTATAAAGCTCTCCGTGGCATCTACAAATTCCTCTATAGATTCCATCGAAATGATATCATCAGCCCTGTTCTTCCTCACAATGTTATCAACCTTTTGCCCAAGTGCCTGGGACGCTGCCCTACCTTTGTTGGGTGTAGTGACATAGTTTGGGAAACACATACCCCGCACGAGCTCTACCTTCAATTTCTTGATCATCTCCCCGACAGCTCGCAACCCACCCCTATCTTTTGTAATTAATACTGTAAGGTCTATATTATTGAAAAAAAGACGTTCCCCCTCCATCCTAAACTCATCGTAAGGTATCGCATCAGGCGGCCCCAGCCTCTCTCTAAGAACTTCGTAGAGGTCGTCGACCTTTGATTTTAGTAGTTTTTGCCTCTGCTCCGAAAGTCTAGCCACTGGAGCACCCTGTTGTTCTCCTGACGTTGAAGGCCCTGGCGTTGATGGAGGTTTTGGCGTTGATGGTGTAGTATCATCAGGTTTATCATCTTTCCCACCATCATCATCAAAAATATCGTGTTCATATCTTGGGTTAGTTGGCATTTATTTAAAAAAATCATTCTAAATAAATGAGTGCATTTGGAACTACATTGGACCCCTACACAGAAACGAAACAGCTTTTTGGTATTAAAGGAAGAAGGCAGCGCGTAAAGGTAAACCACGTACCTTCCACAATTAACCAGAATGAGGACCTCTATGTTGACGTGCCAAACATGGGGCAGAACGATGTCATCTTTCCGGGGAGCATCAGGCTACTATTTGACCTGGAGCTTACGGGGACAAACACGAAACGCACCCTTGTCAGCAACGTTGGCAAAGCGTTGGTGCGAGATTTACGTATCACCCTAAACGGCAATGAGGTACAGAATATCAGCGACTACAACACGCTCGCGGTCTACAGAGACTTATGGCTATCCAAATTTGATCGGGAAAACAACCTAATTCTAGAGGGTATTAACCCTAATGACGGTACCATCAGGGCCCTGCAGGTAAAGGCTACTGACCATGTGGGTACCGACGAAGAAAAAGCCATTGTTGCAGCGTATGGTAACACCTTTTGTATACCCCTTGCCAAGATGTTCGAATTGACGAGAGACTTGCCGTTTTACCAACCAGGTTTATATGACAGGCTGCAGTTTGTCCTGCATTTTGCTCCACATAGCGACGTGATCAAAGATGGAGGTACGGCAGCCTCAAGGTCTACCGCGGCCAAGGCTGCTGATGCTGCCTACAAGATCACCAACATTTCCCTAGAGTTTGACAAGATCACTCACGAGGGCCTCGCGAGCGCCATGATGTCACGGTATAGTCGTCTCGCTTTACCCTATAAACGGATACTCCGTAGCAAGGTGGTTACCATGAAAAAGGCCGATACCAGTTACAATTTACAAATTGACACTCCGGCAAAGAGTCTAAAGGGTGTCTTGCTACTGTTTGTAGACCCTGCAAAAGTGAAAGCTTATTCAGGTGCCAACGAGGTGTTCTACAACCCCAAGATCGAAAAGATATCCGTTACGGTTGAGGGTGAGCCTAATGAGCTCTACTCACATGCCATGCTCGGTAAGGATCATTTTGAGGGGGCTGTAAATCTATTCGGGAGCCACGATTCCCAGGTGACGATTGGGCAATTCTTCAATGAGCGCTACGCCTTGTTTATCGAATTTCGATCAAGCCCGGACCACAGTCTACATGGTTCCGGAAGACCCCTACAACGCCTTAGTGACGGCATCACGTTGCACATGACAAAGAAGGCCGACGGAACCGGTGATATGTTACGTGTACCTGCTTCAAGATGCCCAGCTGAACATCTTAGATGGTAGGTTTCACAGCGTTGAGTATTAGTGACCATAATTTGTATTTGCCCCAGAGGCAAATACAAATCAATATGGAAAACAAGAGCTGCTCAAATTGTAAAAAAGTGTTAACCCTAGATGCATTTAGGGTGCTGGGAAATGGAAAGACGACAAAAAGTTGCATGGTTTGCCTGGATAAAAGGAAACAGAGGCGTGCCAAAAACAAATGCCCCCATGGTAGGCGGAGGGATCAGTGTAAAGAATGCAAGGGCAGTCAGATTTGTCACCATGAAAAGGTGAGGGCCTACTGTAAGGAATGCAAGGGAAGTCAGATTTGCGAGCATGAGAGACAGAGGGCTTGCTGCATAGACTCTAAGGGCAGTCAGTTTTGCAAACATCTAAGGATAAGATCCCAGTGTAAAGAATGCAAGGGTAGTCAAATCTGCCAGCATGAAAAAAGGAAATCCCAGTGTAAAGAATGTAAAGGAAGTCAGATTTGCCCCCATGAGAAATTAAAGTATCGCTGCAAAGATTGTAAGGGCAGTCAGATTTGCAAGCATGAAAAACGGAGGGATCAGTGCAAGGACTGTAAGAAGATCAAACACCCGGAATAAATACGGTTTCACAGCGTTGAGTATTAGTGACCATAATTTGTATTTGCCCCAGAGGCAAATACAAATCAATATGGAAAGCAAGAGCTGCTCAAAATGTAAAAAAGTGTTAACCCTAGACAATTTTAGGATCAGGGGGAATGGTCAAACAAAAAGTTGCCTAGTTTGCTTGGATAAAGCGAAGCAGCGGCGTGACAAAAACAAGTGCCCCCATGGTAGGCAGAGATACGAATGTAAAGAATGTAAGGGCAGTCGGATTTGCCGTCATGAAAGGCGGAGGGATCAATGCATAGACTGTAAAAGAAGTCAGATTTGCCCTCATGAAAAAAGGAGATCCCATTGCAAAGAGTGTAAAGGTAGTCAAATCTGCCACCATGAAAAACAGAGGGCCTATTGTAAAGACTGTAAAGGAAGTCAGATTTGCCCTCATGAAAAAAGGAGATCCCATTGCAAAGACTGCAAGAAGGGCAAACAATAAATGGCAACTATTGGTATTCTTGTTGCAGGTGCCGCGATTAACGCGTTGGCATTCAGCGGTACAAACGTTCTACTCAGTAAACTTGCAGGGCATGGCGAGGCGGAGCGGAAAAGGCACGATGAAGCGATGGAGGAGCTACAATCAGCCCAAGCAAAGTGGGTACAAGACAGGCAGGCAAAGATCGACTGGTTCAACAAACAACGGCAATTGCAACTACAAGCCGGTAAGAGCCTGAGAGAGCTGGAAGATGATATGTAGAAGTACTATATAGCCTCGAACGATAAGGTACCCAAACTGTCTGATTATTACACACCCTCCAAGAAACAACAAGATGGAGAACTCACCTTTATTATTGGATCATTAACTCTGCTAGGATTTGTAGCATACAGGTATTTGTAAGAACGTTTTTTTTTTAACATATAATAAACATGTTAAAAACATCACTACATATCGTTAGCGAGAAGGAGGCTGAAAAATTAAGCAATATATACTATACACCCGAACATCTCTGGACCGGACGCAAAGCCATCAAATTACTCGCGAAGGAGAGCGGTCTATCCAAAAAGCTAGTCACTCACTGGCTTTCTCGTCAACTACTCTGGCTCCGGAATATCAAGGGTCCGAAACGTATCGATTATCCCCATTTCACCATTACAACACCCAACGAGATGCATCAGTTTGATCTGTTGTACATGCCCCACGATAGGGTATATGGAAACACCTACAAGTACATTCTCACGGGCATAGACGTGGCTTCGAGGTATAAGGTAGCGAGACCCCTACGTACGAAAAAAGCCAGTGAGGTCGCGGACATGATCAAGGACATTTATAAAGCGGGACCTTTACGATACCCCAAGATTTTTCAGTGTGACAATGGTCCTGAATTCAAATCAGCAGTAACAAAATTGTTAGAGGACAAGGGGGTGGAGATTAAACGGGCCACCACCAAATATCATCACACCTTTACAGCATTTGTCGAGTCTTATAATAAGGTACTTGCTGAAAGACTCTTCAAGCCTCAGGATGCACAGGAGCTGGTTTCTGGGGAAACTAGTAGTACATGGGTCAAGCACCTGTACACTATCGTGAAAAATCTCAACAATACCAAGACTGCCATGATTGGCCTAAAACCTAACAGGGCGATTAAACTCGAAGATGTCCCGCTCGCGAAAAGTCAACAATACCCCGAAGAAAAACCATTACCTGAGGATGGGTTGTACCTATACCTTTTGCAGCCAGGGGAAGAGCATGGTGACTCGAAAAGACGCGCAACTGACGCCTTTTGGGGCAAAAAGACTTACAGGTTGGATCGTATCGTGGCAGGTAGTCGTGTTTTGTACTATCTTGCTGGGGTCCTGAAAGAAGCTTTGTTGCGGAAGAACTGATGCTGGTTCCAGAGGATGTTCAGATACCTCCATAGGATGTGAAGGATTGGTAATATTTTTTATGGTCTTGATAAACCATAAAAAATAAATTCTCATTCCGCGAGCTCTAGGAGACAAGTCTCGCCTATTCCGAGACATATCGGTTGCCCTTGGACATGTTTTCACTTGCCCACATAGGTTCAGTGTTGGTGTAGTGCAATCTCCTAGCAACCTCAGCAAGCGAAGGATCATCGCCATTTTCTCGATACCTGAGTGGTTTTTTATGATCAATGTGCCACTCTCCATAATTTCCCCAGGTCATCCCATCGCCAAGCTGAGCCTCAATATGGGCCCGCAGCGTAGCCATATCACACCCGATATACTCTTCAGAACTGAGCTCCTTGTTTCCCTTTAGAGCATCGAAGGTTCGGCTGCGTACATTATGGGCGAGATGTCCGGCAGGGTTGCAAATAGGGCACTGGGATCTTTGTTTTTGATGGTCGCAGATGCTTCCACCCCCACAGTCTTTGCACGTTGATCTTCGCCTACCATGCCTGCAGAAGCTTCCACCTCCGCAGTCTTTGCAATAGTATATTATCCTACCATGCTCACTGCATATTTCTACACCTCCACAGTCCTTACACTGGTATTTAATCTTTTGATGCGGGAACCTTGTACGCTTCTTTGACGCCTTGACTACATTCAAGCATTTGATGCATGTCCTCGTTAGTTGACCATTTCCCTTGATCCTAAAATTGTCCAAAGAAAGATAGTGTTTACATTTTGAGCATTTCTTGGCCTCCTCCATGCTGTTTAGTAGTCATATCTTCAGTTAGGTTTTTTATATGGACAAATCTTCCATACAAAAAAGTTTAAGTCTCACGCGCTCGGGGTGGATTGGTAATAGTTATTCAGGCGTTCATCTAAAGCATCATCATCATCTTCGTCATCTTCATTCGGATCCCTTAAATAATCCAAAGGATGTAGGGTGTAGAACGGGTACCCATATACTATACCTTTGATAACATTGGGTTCAATTTCCAGATCAATATCGACTAAGCGTCTATCTGGTATCGGAAAGTTGAGGATATCGCCTATTGTTGCTATATCAGCCAAATCCGACAGCTTCAACTCCTTATCCTTGATGACCTGATAACAGATTGCGCCATAGTTGTTCTCCTTAACATCAACAATATGCAGCCCCAGACGTTGAATATTAGCCTCTAGATCCTCGTCCATCTCGCTTCTTGCAAATGTCCCCCATGCTTTTTCGCCTGACGCTAACCTGTTTAAAAGCTCTTCGTCAACCTTATATTCAAACCCCTCGTAGTAGAGTCCATCTCGATATTTAAAATTTTCCATGCAGGTAGGACAATAACCACTCACCGACGCTGCCCTGATGCAACAGCGTAGTACTGGTACATGGATATTGTAATCCCTTGTAAATTAATTTTTTTGTACATATTCTTCCATCTTTTGATATTCCATCTTTTGATATTTCACTGGCTTTTAGTATACGGCCAAACGGGTCAAAATGTATATTTTTCTAAAGTGTCCCTACACTTTAGAAAAAGCCATCGCCTATTCCCCGAGCTCTAGGAGACGTTCATGTGTGTAGTTTTCACCAAGCCTAAAATGTCTCACGCGCTCTGGGTTGACTTCAATACAGCCACGCTCCCTGAGCCAGTTGTAGTATACAATAGAATTCGGGGTCTCTGCTAGTACGACAATCTCACTTTTGGGGTAGTCGAAAAGTTTGTTTCGAATCTTTTGTGCCACATACCCCTGCTGGCCACAGATGGCGAGGTATGGAAAGGGGTCGTTGTTGTTCTTCTGGATCACAACCATGCCGTTATCCCTTTGGGGGTCTTCGAGGTAAGGCACGGTACGTTGCTGAAGTGTTTCTACTTGTACCTGGAGCTCCTCAATTTCATCCCCCAACACCACGAGCTGTTTGTCTCTATCGTCTAGATCGTCCTCGAGAATGGAGATCCCCATATCTCTGTCCTCGAGGGCTTGACGATGTTCTTTAAGAACATCTTGTGGTTTCTGGACACCTGCCCTGGCCAGCCATTTGATGACCCCTACGGCCTTGGTTTTCCTGCTCCGGCGCACAATCTCCAGGGCGCCATCCAATGTGACAAATACATCATGTTGGTTTTTCGCCTTACCAAGGGCCCTACTATTTCGGACCTGGTAGATAGGAACATTGAAGGTATCACCATATTTTTAATTTTTTCAATCCCTAGAAACCTACCAAGATCAACGCGCTTGAACATAGGCTGATCCTGGTTGTTAGACAGGGTTTCAATGGCTCCTACATTAAACATAACTTGCGACGACATCTTTTCTCTTATGGGATAGAATTGGATTTTTTGTATGGTCATTCGAGAATCTTCCAAGTCTTAGGGTACTTCAGCCTTACGTATAGGCATGCATGTTCGGACTTTTTCAATTCGGCCTTTATATCATCCCAGTCCGAAATCATGTTCGTCTCTTCATCAATTTGTTTCATGTCCGATCTTTCATTAGGGTACCACACGAAGAGCTGTTTCTTCCGTCTTCGAAGGTTCTTGGGCAAAGCAGTATACGATTGGGTTAGTAGCCAAAGGCTATGCTTCTTGTGCCTACCTGAAATAGCCAATTCAAGCAGGGATTGTCGACGCTTGTCAAGGCTCTCGTCAGCTATACAGTCGTCAACGACAAACAAACTCTCCTCAGCTGCCAACAATGAGGACAATTTTTGTATCAATTCAAAGAGTTGATCCTTGGGGTCTACCAGAAACACATATTCGTCCTTCCAGAGTGAGGCTCTCTCAAGGTAGGTGGTATTCCATTGTATAGTCGGACATAATATAACTATGTTGTGATAGTGTTTTTTATATTCATTTTCAAGCAGGTCCAAAGCACGTTGCGTCTTGCCGCAACTTGTAGGCCCCGTGAAGATTGCTGTGTGGGGTTCCTTCACAACATCTAGCATTTATTAAAATCCTTTTTTCCTATGTATTTTTGGGATAGCAGAAAGGCATTCGATGCAAACCCACGCGCCGCTGTGGTTATTGACCAAGGACCTACAACATCCATTTATTTAGGCTTCGGCACGATACTCGCGGGGATCCACCCCTTGCATACAGCCATTTCACGAGAAGCCCCGCCCGCTGCGAAATAGGCTGTCATCTTAAGGACATCATTCATATCCATCTTGGCAGAGGGTCTTGAAATACCCAGGGTTTTCTTACCTCCAAGGGCAAATGCAAAGGTAAAACTAAGATCTACAACAGTTTCATAGAGCATATCCAAAATTTCCTTCTCCTTGGGTGTTATGTTGCTTGGTGTTGCTTTACTCATTTATTTAATGCATTTTGAAAATTTCAAGAGTTTTATCCTTTTGTTGAAGCTCGGGGTGAATTGCGGTTTTGTGGGATTCTCCATCATTTTTGCCTCTGCCAAATTTGTACCAGACGCCGACCCCTATCGCAAGCACGGCAAGCGTCCCTACCCCATAAAGGTAGACTGACTGTACGGAACTGGCCCCGGAAGAGGATTTGACTGCAGGCTCTACAGTACCCTCTTGTTGCCTAAGTTGTTCCTTCCTGTTCCTCATCAGTGCCGCCAATTTGTGACCCTGCGCAACCCTTCCCGGATGCTTTACTGGTTTTGTAATGATTCGCTCTTCTTGTCTCTCTTCTTCAGTCATTTGTTATAAGTCTTATGGCTTATAAGAAATTTCAATGTAGGCCCTCAAGGCTCTTTCTCCTTCTCCTCCGCCCCATCCTCTTTTTTGCTCATATGCCGCGCCATGTGGCCCACCACCAAGATAGGTGCTAAACACCTACCAATTGTGCAGTACACGAGAATCCCGAGATCTGCCATAGCGTCCCGGATAATAGGATCTTCTTCAATATCTTTTCGGAGGCCCTCGACATTGTCGATATCCAGGAAATTTCCAATCAAATTTGCATACAGATTGACTACGTGAGTAGTCAACGCCTTGGCCGTCTTCTCACCCTTTTCTTGAAGCTCACGTTGTACGTACTCGGCATGTACCTTGTCGATGGCCTCATCTGGAGCCTTGTCAATAAATCCCTCTGTG
Source organism: Hydractinia echinata (assembly GCA_030067915.1). Classification (NCBI taxonomy): domain Eukaryota; kingdom Metazoa; phylum Cnidaria; class Hydrozoa; order Anthoathecata; family Hydractiniidae; genus Hydractinia; species Hydractinia echinata. The sequence continues at coordinate 1,664,020 of JASGCC010000029.1, forward strand.
CATTTTTTGGGTAAGACCTTGCCCTTGCGTAGGGCATCCTTCAAGGCTTGGCGTTTATCGGTGGGTTTCTCAACATGTTCAAAAGATTCTGCGACTGTGTCGTTAAATATATTCGCGAGCTCTGACATTCTCTTTATTGTACGTTGGAATTTTAGATAGAATAGTAGTAGTATCACATACGGTAAAATTACAGCAATATACAAACACACTTCCATTTAGTTATTCCCGGATGCCGGACCGGCGGTAGTGTCCATGGGCTAGCGTGGTAACCTGGTCCTGCTGCACGAGCCTTTTATCGTCTGCCCTGTTGAGCGCCAATTTGTTAACCCTTTGGGTATATATTTGATGGTTCTTGTGTTGAATTAACACCTGGCTTTTACATATATCGACGCCTTCCTCCAGGCATCGTCGATAATCCTCAAAGGTGATAGACTTCTTGGTCACACATCTCTTTACGCCCTTCGCTTTCCTGTCACCGCCCTCTTTTGTAAGGCTCTCGTAGGCATATCATTTTGCTCTCAACGTTATGAACTCCGTCATGATTTTCCCTCTTAGTTCGTCTTTCATTAGGCCAACGACCTTTTTATTCTTCCCTATCGGAAGGGGCCTGTTATCTTCCTTGCTATACGCGCTCGTATCAAAACGTTTCTCGACATCGTTGGCAATGTCGCGATAAAAATCTTCCGTTCGAATGTGGTATACAAAGCTGTCCGTGTCCATGTAACAGAGCTGCAGCTTGCTGCCATATTTGGGCTGCATATAGTCATAATGGAAATCATACATGATTAACTTTGACATGTCTAGTATGGCCTGGCCTATGTATACAGGCTTGTTCATTTTGACCTCTGTTTTACCCATCTCTACACCCAGGAGGTTCTTACTGAACCTGAGGCCACCCTTAAAATTAGGTTTCATCACGAGCCTCATATATAGATCCTCGTTGGTGATAAGTTTGAAATTCCGATGGTTCCGGATATTTTCCATGGTCTTGCCAAACACCGAGAGGTTCATCAATTTGTAGAAGTCTTTTTCGAAATCATTTTTGGCAGCGGTTCTCAACCTCGTGTTGTGATTGATATATCCTCTAAGCCATGGCTTTTGGTTAAATTGAATGACTCTATATACTTTTTTCAACTCAAGCCCGTGCTTTATAGATTCATGATGGGCTCTGATATGCACCACATACCCACGCTTGTTTTTTAAATTTGGTACCAGTTTTTCGACTTTGTTAATCACCATGCGTTCTGGTAGAAACGGCAACTCGTTATGTGTATCGTGTAGCCCCTCAAGGTAGTATATATCAACCTCGAGCAAGTATCCATACTTGTTCTTTTCGACAAGTTTCGCAATTCGCTTTTCGGTAAATTCCTCAACGTTTGAGATCCATTTGAAGCCATCCGTTGGCAGATCCTGACACATTGCCCAGCCATAGAGGTTGTTCGCATCCAAATACTGCAGGTAGGAGGATTCAACCTCCGGATCGTACTATTCTCCCATATACTTGTTGTTTGCTCTCGCGTAGCGATGTACCGCCTGGGTTATGCCTCCTCTGATACCTTTTTCGAACATGAGAAGCATATTGGGATCTGTGAGAAGCTCTAACCTAATTCCGGTAAACTTGAGTGCTGCTTTCCATGCTAGCCCGGGTGCTGAGTAGAAGTGCGCAGGATCAAGCTTGTAGTTTGTCAAGCATACGTCTCGAAACGTTTCAAAAACGTCGGCTAATAGCAGGACGTCTGTGGTGAGATAGACATCGTGATAGTCACCCATGGTAACTACATCACCCCCTCATCACTGATCCCCTTCATATTCAGCTTGCTGTAAAGTTCTTCTTTGGGTGGTAGCTCCGACTCTTCAAATCGTTGCCAATCATTCATGTACTCATACGGGTACACACCTTTTCGAAGCATTAATCGAAATATATCATCTTTGTCGATGAATTTTGCCATGGATGGTACATTCGCTTTTAGTTTTTCTTGATCTAGTTGCTTCGTGGTATTCAAATGGCAGTTTGAACATAGAAATTTTGCCACATACTCGGCGTCTATACTCTGAAATTCCAGACAGTTATCTGCACAATGTTGACATTTCATACCGGCGGCGTTTGTCCCGATTAAATTGCTCGCCAACTTATCTAATGAGGATGGCATGAATCTACAACTATCAATGAACCTAATCTCTATCCCCTGCGTTTCATCCTCATGTCAAAAAACGCTACAGGTCCTGGGATCGAGGTTGCTTATACACCTCACCATCGCCATACCCCATACCTGCAAGCGGTACCTTGATTTTAACATTGAAGCTGATGTACTTTTCCGAATTCTCCGCGATACAACCAATATCCTGCGTGTTATATTTTTCTCCAAGTTCCCGGATGAAGAGATGTGCGTCGTACCCGCTTAGGTTGTGGAACACGATAGGTATATGACTAGGTATTTTATACTTGAGGTTGCAGTTGTTATGCGCCGCGCCACTATACAGCCCTGTATAGTGGCAATGGTCCCGAACCTTGCGGTTATTCACGTCGTTAAAGGGTTTCATGCAGATGTGACATTCTGTAGCCTCATTATGTTCCCTTTTTAATATCTCTGTCAGTTCTAGCATTGGCTGCTGCGGGAATGTCCCATATAGCCGCTTCACCTCATCTTCCAGGTGATTCACGAACCGCGTGACACAATCCTTTCCACGATACACTGTTAACGGATCTGGTACATTTCCATATGCAAATGTACTATAGGTACACCAGCCTGATGGTACATGTTTGTTCAGCTTTTTCGTCTTTGTCCCCCTGGTATCTTCTACCGGGATTAGCAGGCTTTCAAAGTCCGCATATATAGCAAAAGGTACCTTGAATTGTTGATGACCATCCCAGTATTTTAACCATTTTTCGCCTTCTTTTGGCATTGTGATTTTAACCGCCTAGTGATCCTTGCAGTAGCTATAATGCTTGTCTTTCGATTCAACCGTGTTGAAGGCCTGTAGGCAGTTTAGGCAAAAATGCATTGATTTTGTGTTCTTCGATGTCTCCTTCCCCAATAGTCGCGATAGGCTTTTGACAGCTGTGTAGTGGGCCCTTTTACCATCTGTGATAAGCAGCAGGTTCACCTGCTTGTTACGCTTAATGTTGTGTTCAGATCGTCGCAGGATGTTGATCTTTTTATCTGTTACATATAAAACGTTCACCGCAATATCCGTGTTGTTCCTCTCAAACTTGGATATGTCTTTGATGGTTGTCGGGAACTCTATATCCTGCCAATTGTAGAGATCTACATAGGGCCTCAGCTTAGAGATTCTTTGCATGTCTTTTTCAACATGGTGTAGGGATGCTATGATACCCCACTTGAAACATGCCTCATCCTCATTTTTTGGGTTGATGATGGCCTTCTTTGATGCTATCCATTTAGGTAGTTCTATGTATGATGAACCCCTTGTTAGCCTCAGCTTATGGAAATCTACATCAAGGTGTAGGATTCGACTAATGGTGAATCCGCTCTGGGGTAGTGCTGGATGTTCCACGTGTGTCTTGATATCGGCAAACATCCTACCCAGCACGTCGTCCACGTCGCTACCCTGGAAGATTTCTATCATCTTGCTGTTAAAGGCTTTCTTCACCTCAATGTACTCGTCGTTAGCCTCCTCCGAGTTTGGTACTATTTTCTTCTTCCACATGATCCATAGGGTCATCTGAACCTTTGCTGATCCCATTTCCCCCACCTGGTCCCCAATCAAGGTTTTCACGTTGGGTCGCACCATCCCTATATACCCGTCGACGTCGGCTCCTCCTATACCAGGAATGCGAAAACTTTTAAATGTTTTGTGTAACGCGTGTTTATGTTCCTGAGGCGTAAAATCTTACCCCGGCTGCTGATCATATAGATTTTGAATATCTTCGAGGTAGTCCTCCCGTGCCTCCTGTTCGACCTCGGCGTGAAGCGTAGGTTTTGCGATGTTAGTCGCACTATTATAGAGATTCATCACCTTACGCTTGAAGGCCGCATAGGTACTCTTGACCCCCTCTTTTATAGGCTTGGGAACAGCGTCCACTAGCCAGTTATACCATCCTCGCATCTTAGTTTTCACGATAGAACGATTTTTCGACATCTCCTGATTTTCAAATACACCCATAGCCTCCGGTGTTGGTAGTATAGTCACGGGCCTGACTGTTTTTCGTTGCCCAGCCCTTCTGGGGGGTGTCCGTGGGGCATTCTCCACCAGCTAGTGTAGAGATGGCATATAAACACACTTTTTCAAAAATCACGGTCAAACTCTCATAAAAAATATCATACACAATTTTGCTTGTGACGTCACAACTTATCGTCACGCCTCATTGCACACAAATCTATTAATATGCATGAAAAAATCCCCATCATGCGGTGTTGAGTCATGCATATCAAGGTTAAGTCCCTATCATACAAAAATGAGTAGAAAGAGGGAATTCTGCTAATAATCAACGCATGCGCAATAAAGAAGGGGAATAACTGTGTTGGTTGGACAGAATGAAATCCTCTGAATTTGTTGAAATGTGTATATAAGAAAGGGATGAGTTGGTTTAAGAATGCCATCAGCAAACTATATAGCACCGTGTCGGCACCAGTGGCAGCAACCCGCGACGCTCTTGCCGATCGACTACAGAGTGTGCGGAATACCGTTGCATTCTATTACAACAGGGCAAAGGAACAAATTTCGGGAGGTACAACGCTTCAAGATGAGATTGAACAGGAGGCAAGGGAGGACTACACGGAGGATATCCAAGGGGACGATATACAGATGCTGGAAGATGGAAATAGGATCAAGGCATGGAGGTTCAACAAGCATCTAAACCAACCCCTGGGGGACGCAATCATGCGAAAAATTGAAACCCACATAGAAATGCGCGTTAAGGTTGTGTACAGCTTCAGCTGTGATATTTACAAGGGTGGGGGCGATGTGTCCGATTACCACAAAACTAAGAGCTCCAGGTCACTATCAAGCATCGCCGAAATCGAAGCGTTCGTAGAAGAATGCGAGATGAAGCGCCTCAATCTGGAGGATTACGAGTTCTGGACCAGGGCTTATTTACCACCTGCTAGGACCACCGAGACCCCGGGAGCGTATGAAGGCAAAATTCTCTTCGATCACGTACAGATTAAGGTGATAAGCACGCGTGAACCCCTCTTGGGATGCGGCCCTCTCCCGGATTGGTTGCGAAAAAAAAGGTGCATTTACGCCATGGATGGTGAAGATGCCAGAACGGACAACCTATGCTTCTGGAGATGTCTTGCGGTAAAGGAGAGGGCGGATGTAGTACGGGGAACGGAACGTCTAACAAAAACGGCCCTCGCCCTAGCTCGAGAGTACTACGAGGACCCCAAGCTTAATCGTAAGGACGTGCGCCCCACAAGGCTGGTGGATTTGGAGGGGGTTGCCAAGCAATTCAAGATCAACATCAGAGTCTTTGAGCCCAAGGTAAACTCTGAGAAAGCACCATGGCGACTCGTCTATGGTCAAAAGCAACACAAAAAGGGTTTAGATGGCATCAATCTTGGTATGCTGGACGGGCACTGTTTTTACATCAAGGAATTAAATGTGCTGACCCAACACTGGGAATGCGAGGTATGTAAACAGAAGTTTAATTACGCCTTTTCCCTTACGCGGCATAAAAGGAACGAATGCGAGGGTGTCAAGACGACGATTATCTGCAAAGGGGGGAAGGTCAAACGTATGCCGGGCAGGGCGGAGAAGGTCTTTTACGATGAGGGTTTTAGCTACGATGCATCAAAATGGATAGAATACATGGCAAGGCAAACCTGAAGGCATATCCATCATGCCTTATGCGGTCATGGTGGTGAACGTGTTATCCGTGAGGGTAAAAAGGAGTGGAAGGTTGATGGCTATGAGCCTGTCACAAAAACTGTATACGAGTACAATGGTTGTAAGTGGCACGGATGTCCCTGTCTGTCTGGGAGAACCAAAGCGGACAAGACCCATTACACTGAAACCCGGTCCAAGGAAAGGATGATACGGGAACAGGGATACAACCTCGTCACAGCCTGGGAATGTGAGAAACCACCCAAAATCAAGAGGTACTTTCAGAAGGAATTCAAACGCTACCCGCACTATATTGTATTTGACTTTGAGGCCCTCCTATCACCTTTAAATTACCAGCAAACCTCTGATCTAACATACCTTTCGAGACATGTTCCTATAAGTGTTGGTATTGCCGATAGTTTGAATGGGGACCCGACGTTCATCGAGCACGAGAATCCCAAGGTCTTGGTTAAACAGTTTGTGAAGGAGCTGGAAAAGAGGCATACCCTGATCGTGGAGGAGGTCGAGAGAATGTACCCGAAGCCTGACGACTTTGACATGCTCTCCAAAAAGAACCAGGAGTTGTGGAACGAGTGGGTAAATCAAGTATCTGTAATCGGTTTTAATTCTGGCAAGTACGACATCAACCTGATCAAACGGTATTTTGTCGAGGAGATCGCGCAAGGCGATAAGATCAAGGTGGCGAAAAAAGATAACGACTACATGTTCCTCACCACCTCAAGATTTAAATTTCTCGACATCAAAAATTTCCTTGCTCCCGGGCTGAGCTATGCCGGTTGGTGCAAATCGTTGAAATGTAAGCTCGAGAAGCTCATGTTTCCGTATGAGTGGCTAACGAGCCACGACAAGTTGGACCATGTTGGGCCTGTCGCGCACGAAGATTTTTATAGTCGTCTAAGTGGGAAAAACACGCTATCTCCCGAAGAGTACGAGACATTCTGCGCCGAGTTTTACAAACGAGGCTGCGTCGCCATGATGGACTGGTTACGTGAGTACAACCTAACCGATGTGGAACCTTTCATTGAAGCCGTGAACAAAACGAGGTTGCAGTATTATAGGGATGAAATCGATATTTTGAAGGAAGCGGTCAGTATTCCGGGCGTGTCGATGCGCTACGTATTGAACAAGTCTCTAAGGCTGAACCCAAAGTTAGAGCTATACGCTCCGGGAGACCCATGCAGGCATAGGTGTAAGGACTCTTGCTACACCAAGACCTGTAAGGCCTGCAGGGAGGTACGGAAGGCATGTGAAAAATGCACGAGGAATGAGGCCTACGACCTTTTGCGGACGGGGATGGTGGGCGGTCCCGCGATCGTATTCTGTAGATACCACGAACGAGACGTGACGGGTATCAGACCTCACGTGTACAGTGAACCCCGCAAGTGTAGGACCATTCTAGGGTATGATGCAAACATGCTTTACCCAAGTACCTTGATGCAAGACTTTCCTTGTGGGAAGGAACAGTTGATCAAGGTGGCCACACCGACATCAGCACATAACTTAGTGCTACTGGCGCGGGGTGTGATGGATGGATCGTTGTTTGGGTTTGCCCAGGTTGATATCGAGGTACCCGAGTATCTGCGTGACAAATTCAGCGAAATGGCTCCCCTGTTTGTCGTCAAGGAGATACCTGATGATCAAATCCCCGAGCACATGCATGAATACTTAAAAACTACGGGCCGCAAGTGTTTTCCGGGTACACGTAAGCTTCTAGGGTTGCTAAAGGCTGAAAAAATCCTACTATATACCCCTGTGCTAAAATGGTACCTTAACCATGGGCTGAAAGTGACTGCCTTTCACCAGTTCCTCAAGTACGCCCGAGGTAAGCCCTTTGAATGGTTCCCGAAAGAGATTGCTGATTCACGACGACAGGCTGATAAAGGCAAGCGTATTGCGGGGGATACAGCAAAGTTGAAAGGCAACTCGTTCTACGGCAAGATGATTGAAGATTTGGCGAGGCACGCAAATACCACGTTTACGAGGGATGAAAAGAAGGTTGATGCAGCCCTGCGAAGCCCGTACCTCGAGGACCTTGAAGAGATTGGAGATGCGTATGAGGTAAGAAGGGGCAAGCACAAGTGTACTATCGATAGGACCTACCAGTGTGGTATTGCAGTGTACCAACTAGCCAAGCTTCGCATGCTCGAATTTTACTACGATTTTCTGGACAAGTACGTGGATCGTCGATACTTTGAGTACATTTACATGGACACTGACAGTGCCTATTTTGCCATCTCCGGAGAAGGGTTGAGGGATGTCGTTCGCCCCGAACTGCTTGACGAGTATGATGGGGATGTACAAAACTGGCTCGTCACCGATAAGTACTCGAGTCGAACAGGAGGGTTATTTAAACCGGAATTTATTGGGTTTCGGATGATTGCCCTGACAGCCAAGTGTTATTTCATCGAGGGTAAAGAAGGTACTAAATTTTCATGTAAGGGCATGTCAAAGAGACAAAATGCTGTGACCTGGGGTAGATACCTGAGTGCGCTAAAGGGTGGTTTAGACATGGCCAAAAACGTAGGTTTTCGTGTACATGAGCAGGGTATGATCACGTACGAACAGAACAAGCTCAGCCTCTCGGCGTTTTATGACAAAAGAGTTGTACATAACGATGGGGTACATACCTCTCCGCTTGTGTTATAAGGGAATAAAATGGAGGTGTGTTTGTATATAGCTATATTTCTACCCTATTTGATAATACTACTATCCTATCTAAAATTTCGACGTATAATAAAAAGGATGTCAGATGTTGCACAAATATTCGACACAGCCTCTGCAGAATATGACCAGATAGAGAAACCCATCGATAAACGTCAGGTCCTGAAAGAGGCCCTTAGGAAAGGCAAAGGACACCTTTTACCCAAAAAATGCACAGAAGGGTTTATTGGTAAGGCCCCGGAGGAGGCCATCGATAAAGTACATACCGAGTACCTTTAACGAGAACTCCACGAAAAGGGTGAAAAAGAAGTAATTTGTTATAAGTTTTAGGACTTATAACAAATGAGTGAACAAGAAGGGAAACAAGAGGAGAGGGTCATAACCAAGAAAAATGAGGGCCGTGTTGCAGCCGGTAAGAGACATGCCGAATGGAATAAAAAGAACAGGGCCGACCTACAGAAGAACGTGGGCAAAGAACCTTCACAAGAGGATCAAGAACCTGCGACAGGTTCTAGCAGGTCAACGGATGTATACCTTTATGGTGTAGGTACGCTTGCCGTGCTTGCGATAGCCGTTGGCGTCTGGTATAAATTTGGCAGGGGTGGCAAAAATGGCGGAGAAACCCACAAACCAACCCCCGAACCTCAACAAAAGGGCAAGGCTCATCCTGAATTCTTTAAAATGCTTTAATATAAATGACAAGCAACGTAACCCCAAAAGAGAAGGAGATCCTGGATATGCTATATGAGACCGTTGTGGACCTTAGTTTTACCTTCGCTTATGCTATGGCGGGTAAGAAATTTTTGGGTATAACAAGGCCATCTGCCAAAATGGACTTGAATGACGTCCTCAAAATGACGGCGTACTTCGCGGCAGGTAGAGCAAGTCGTGAAATGGCCGTCAAGAAAGGCTGGTTGCCCGCAAGTACAAAACCAAAATAGAGCGCCCGGTAAAATTTTCTATTTGCCTTAGGAGGCAAATAGAAAATGGAGGAGGCCAAGGATTGCTCAAAATGCAAAAAAGTCTTAACCCTGGACAATTTCAGGATCAAGCCTTGTGGTCAGCTAAATCAACAGTGCATAAATTGCCTCAATATTAGCAAGACATCACGCAAACGTCGTACAAAGTGCCACCTCGGCAACCAGCCTCTATATGAGCTAATGAATATTTGTAGGGCCCATATTGAGGCCCAGTTTTCCGAAGGTATGACATGGGAAAACTATGAATATTTGCACATTCAAAATAATATCCAGTTTAGATATATGGAAACAGGCAGGTCTCCAACAGTTGCTGAGGTTGCCAGGGCATTTCACAAGGCGAGTCTCTGGATAGTAAATGGAAAGTAAAAAATGTTGTTCGAAGTGCAAAAAACTGCTTTCCCTGGACATTTTCAAGATTAGGGGTAATGGTAGGACAAAAAGCTGTATCAAATGCCTGGATAAGGCAAAGCGGAATCGGCATGTTAAAAAGGACCCTGTTATCGAACAAAAGGTAGACATTCTTACCACTGATGCGGAAATTAGAGATATTCAGCAGGATGAGAATTATTTACTTTGTATACATTATTGACATACGACATCATACCCCGGTACGCAGAGCTCGTTGAAGCACTAACCGATGTAAACCATGAAAAGGAGCTACTTATACAGATTTATCGCAAGATACTCCGGTGCCTACAGGGCAAATTAAATTTTTCTCCATTACCTCTGGAATATAAGGCCCGAAATACAAAGCTCTGCCCTGCATGTCATGGCATCCTTGAGAATGGGCATGGGGGTGTGTTTATATGCCAGGACTGTGCCGGTGTATTTTCAAAGGTCTCCAATCAGAAGTGGCTATACTAGTAAATGAACATTGTTAAAGAGCCCCATACGGCTATATTTACAGGCCCGACAGGCTGTGGGAAAACGCAACGTGTCCTGGACCTACTTGAAAATGAGTATAAAAAACACTATGCCAGCATAGTAATACTGTGCCCCACATTGAAATGGAATACCACCTATTTGGAAAGAGCCTCACTCTGGAAGGACGACTATATCTTCTTAATAGACCCCAAGGATCAGCTGTTTGAATGGATTAAAAATTTGTCCGAATTCCTGGCAGGCGAGGAGACGCTGTTTGTCATCGATGACGTCATCGCAAATGAAAGCATCGATAAACGTCGGCAGTCCCTGCTTGATCTTGCAATCAGTGGTACGCATAGAAGGCATAGCTTATGGCTACTCACGCAGTCGTATACTGCATTACCCAAGAATCTGAGGAGGCAAAAGAAGGCCCTGTTTTTGTGGTACCCCCATGAACGCAGCGACATGAGGCTAATCGACGAAGAGACGAACATGATCTCCGATTGGGATGATATTAAGGCTGAGTTGAAAAAATCGAAACACTCCTGCCTGTACGTGAGGCTGGAACACCCTCGAACTTGGAGGATTCTAGAATGACCACGGTGAAAACCTCTGGCCAAGCATTGGTATATAGAAATGTCTATTGCAGCGGTTGATTATTTCCAAGGAAAACAAGTCCGATCATTTTATGTTCAGGATAAGGGTCAATGTATTGTGGCATCCGATGTTTGGAGAGCTGTAGGATATAAACGAAGGGCCGGGGTACAGGCCATTCAGCGATATGTTCCTGCCAGGTATAAAATGCGATTAGGTGACGCTATAACAGGCCCTGAGGGTGTACTCACCGGTGAGTACACCCAACCAAACACAGTTTTGCTGACTGACGCCGGCCTATATACCTTCCTCCTAAGATGTGGTCAGCCTGACGCAGAACCCTTTTTGGGGTGGGTTGTAGAAGAGGTGCTACCCAAGGAAATGCGAAAGCTTGCTGCGGCAATCGAAGAAAGAGATATTGCCGTCGCCATACTCGAAGATGATCTGGAGGATAGGGATCGACAACTTGCGGCACAGGCCCAGGAAAATGTAAGGCTTCGACAAAGACATGTACCCAATGCTCAGGACCCTGGAAAAGACAACGTCATCATTATCCACCGCAAGCACAGCGCACAGGATGACGACGAATACCATCATCTTCCCTATTACTGCACGCGTGTCCAGAGGCGCAATATTAGCAAAAAGCGATTGTGGTTCAATGACAACTACCCAGGCGCGGAGGAGATTGTCGTCATCGACAACCCCAATGGTATACAGGCCTTTAATCGGTTTGAAGAGGAGGGGCATGTAGAGCGTTATGGGAACCATTTCAGGCTAATCGACCATACCCGGGATGACCTGTACGATTTGGGTGTTCCAGCACTATGGGACTAGGCAGACGATAATTTTACTACCCACAAAGGGGTAGTAAAATTACCATTTATGACCATGGTGAAATCCCCTGGGTAAGCATTAGTATATTAGAAAGATGTCGTCGCAAGTTATGTTCAACGCAGGAGCCATAGAGACCCTATCCGGCAACCAGGATCAACCGTATTTTAAACGCGCCGATTTGGGACGTTTTCTGGGTCTTGAAAAAGTTAAAAATATGCCAATATCTTCAACATTCCTATCCACCAGGTCCGAAATTATGGGGTCCAGTGCGGCATCGCAGCCGGGCCCCCGGTCAGGTATGTTAGGAGGGGGGGGGAATGGGCATGACGTCTTTGTCACGCTCGAGGGCGCCTTGGAGATCGTTCGCCGTTCTAGAAAGCCCAAAGCTGTAGGGGTCATCAAATGGTTAGCCCGGGCAGGTGTCCAAAAATTACAAGATGTAATTAAGGAGCATCGTCAGGCCGTGGAGGACAGAGATGGGGCCCTGGCCTTACTCAATGATGAAATTGAGGATAGGGATAGTCAGCTTATGGTGCTGGGGGATGAGATTGAGGAGTTACAGCAACGTGCCGTGTCCCATCTCGAGGATCCTGGTAAGGATAATAGTATGGTGATTATCCAGAAGAACAACGGCGATCCATTTCAATACCTTGCCATCTGTGGCCAACAGGGGTATGTAGCACAAAAAATTAGAAATAAGCTTGTTGACTACCCCAGGGGCGAGATTGTGGTATTGGCAGAGACCCCTAATTCCATTGTCCATTACAACTGGCTTCGAGAACGTGGATGTATTGAAGTCAACCCGGAGAGGGTAAGGCATTTCAGGCTTGGTGAGCATTACACACATGAACGTCTCCTGGGGCTCGCTGAATGAATGTCGCTATAACCGGTGAGTACACCCAACCAAACACAATTTTAATACCTTTGCGGTATTAAAATTATCATTTTTGACCCTTTCAGCTGTATGTTAAAAGGTACTGAAATATCAAAAAAGATGGAAGCCTATCTACAAAGGAATCAATTTACAATCAACTACAATATTCAGGTACCTGTGCTACATTGCTGTATCAAGTCAGAGTCAGTGGCCGGATATTGCCCTACTTGCTTAGAAAATTTTAAATATCGAGATGGCGTATACTACGAGGGGTTTGAATATAAAACCGACGAAGAGCTTTTAAACAGGGTCGCGTCAGGCGAAAAAGCATGGGGTACATTTGTAAGAAGCGAGATTGACGAGGATTTAGAGGATGATGCTGAACGCCTAGGGCTCTATATCGTTGCGGCTAAAGAGAACAACTATGGTGCACTCTGTTACCAGGTTATTAAGGATAGGGATTTGAAGCTATCTGATTTGACTGATATATCAACAATAGGCAATATACTCAACTTTTCGATACCGGATAGACGTCTAGTCGATATTGATTTGGAAAATGAACCCAATGTCATCAAAGGTATCGCCTATGGATACCCGTTCTATACCCTACATCCTTTGGATTATCTGCGAGATCCGAATGATGACGAATGAAGAGCTATTACCAATCCTTGATATGTTCCGGAGGTACCCGAACATCCTCAGGAATAAGCATCGATTCCTCTGACACGAAGCTACGATCAGGGCCGTCCCTCAAATAGTACAAAAGGCGACTACCCGATACTATACGATCCAACCTGTAAGTATGTTTGCTGTAAAAGGCGTCGGTGGCGCGTCTTTTAGAGTCATTATGCTCCTCTCCTGGTTGAGCAGATAGAGATAAAGACCATCCTCTGGTAGGGGTTTTTCTTCGGGGTATTCTTGACTTTTCTCAAGCGGGACATCATCGAGTTTAATGGCCTTGTTAGGTTTTAGGCCAATCATGGCAGTTTTGCTGCTGTTTAGACTTTTGACTATAGTGTACAGGTGCTTGACCCAAATGTTACTAGGCTCCCCAGAGACCAACTCTTGTGCATCCTGAGGCTTAAAGAGCCTTTCCGCGAGTACCTTGTTATAAGACTCTACAAAGGCCGTGAAGGTATGGTGGTATTTGGTAGTAGCTCTCTTGATTTCAACGCCTTTACCCTCCAGTAGCTTCGTTACATCCGATTTGAATTCGGAGCCATTGTCACACTGAAAAATCTTAGGGTATCGTAAAGGTCCTGCCTTGTAGATGTCCTTGATCATCCCTGCAACCTCGCTAGCCTTTTTCGTACGTAGGGGCCTAGCCACCTTGTACCTTGAGGCCACGTCAATGCCTGTCAGGATGTATTTGTAGGTGCTTCCATATAGCTTGTCATGTGGCATATATAGTAGATCGAATTGATGCATTTCGTTAGGTGTTGTAATTGCGAAATGAGGGTAATCAATACGTTTTGGGCCCCTGATATGTCGTAGCCACAACAGTTGACGGGACAGCCAGTGGGTGGCTAGCTTTTTTGAGAGACCGCTCTCCCTCGCGAGCAATTTGATAGCCTTGCGTCCAACCCAGAGATGCTCTGGGGTGTAGTAAATTTGGCTTAGCTTTTCCGCCTCCTCCTCAGTAACGATATGTAGTGATGCTTTTGACATGTTTATTATACATGTTAAAAACGTTCCTACAGATACTTATATGCTACGAAGCCTAGCAGGGACAGTGATCCAAGGATGAAGCTCAATTCCCCATCCTGTTGCTGTTTTGAAGGTGTATAGAATTCTGATAACTGTGGGGCCTTCTCACTTGAGGCAATGTAATATTTGTACATATCATCGTCCAATAGTCTCAGGCTCTTCCCTGCCTGTAGTTGTAATTGCCGTTGCTTGCCGAACCAATCGCGCTTGGCTTGTCAGTCTTGTACCCATTTGGCCTAAGCTGCGTTAAGCTTTTCGACGGCTTCGTCATGCCTTTTCCGTTCCGCTTGCCCATGTCCCGAAAGTTTACTAAATAGATAGTTCGTGCCACTAAAGGCCAATGCATTGATTGCAGCGCCTGCAATTATAACAGCAATCGTTGCCATTTATTGTTTACCCTTCTTGCACTCCTTGCAGCGATACCTCTGTTTTTCATGTTCGCATATCTGACTGCCCTTGCAGTCTTTGCAGCAAGCCCTCTGTCTCTCATGGGGACAAATCTGACTGCCCTTACATTCCTTACAATAGGCCCTCCTTTTTTCATGGTGGCATATTTGACTACCCTTGCACTCCTTACACTGATCCCTCCGCCTTTCATGCTGGCAGATTTGACTGCCCTTACATTCCTTACATTCGCCCCTCACCCTTTCATGGGGGCACCTTTTGCGTTGCCTTGACGCTTTGTTAACATCAAATCTGACTGCCCTTACAGTCTTTGCAGCAAGCCCTCTGTTTTTCATGGGGACAAATCTGACTGCCCTTACATTCCTTACAATAGGCCCTCACTCTTTCATGGAGGCATATTTGATTTCCCCCATAATCTTTACACTGCTCCATCCGCCTACCATGGGGGCATTTGTTTTTGGCACGCTGCTGTTTCTTTTTATCCAGGCATTTGATGCATGCCTTTGTAGCTTGACCATTTTTCAACACCTTGAATGCATCCAAGGCCAACACTTTTTTACAATTTGAACATCTCTTGTTTTCTTCCATATTGATTTGTATTTATCCTCATAGGACAAATACAAATTGTGGTCACTAATATTCCACAGAATGATAACGCCCACCTAGGATGTTTAATTGAGCATCCATCAGCAAGTACACATAACATTTTATATCCCCAGTTCCGTCGGCTTTTTTGGTCATATGGAGAGTGATGCCGTCACTAAGCCTCTGTAGGGGTCTCCCGCTACCATGTAGGGTATGGTCGGGAGATGCTCTGAAATCAACGAATAACGCATACCGTTCATTGAAGAATTGGCCAATTGTCACATTCGAGTCGTGACTACCAAAGAGGTTGGCAATCTGCTCCAGGTGATCCTTGGGAAGCATGGCATGGCTATACAGTTCGTTAGGTTCACCTTCCACCGTGATGGATATCTTTTCAATTTTTGGATTATAGAAGACCTCGTTGATACCAGCGTAAGCCTTTACTTTCCCAGGGTCTATAAAGAGTAACAAGACACCTTTGAGACTCTTTGTGGGCGTATCGATCTGAAGGTTGTAGCTTGTATCAGCCTTTTTCATGGTCACCACCTTGCTTCTTAGTATCCTTTCGTAGGGTAACGCTAGACGGTTATACCTTGACATCATGGCACTTGCGAGACCTTCATGGGTGATCTTGTCAAATTCCAGTTTGATATTGGTTATCTTGTACGCTGCATCTGCTGCCTTGGCTGCCGTAGATCCCATGGCTGCTGTCCCTGTATCTTTGATGACATCGCTGTGCTGTGCGAAATGTAGGACAAATTGTAGCCTGTCATGTAGCTCTGCCGGGTAAAACGGTAAGTCTCTGGTGAGTTCAAAGAGTTTGCCAAGTGGTATGCAGAAAGTGTTGCCATACGCCGCAGCGATGGCTTTCTCCTCATCTGTCCCAACGTACTCAGTAGCCTTGACCTGCAGGGCTCTGATTGTACCATCGTTGGGGTTGATGCCTTCCAAAATGAGGTTGTTTTCCCTGTCAAATTTGGGCAGCCACAGGTCCCGGTACAATGCCAGGATATTGTAATCAGATATATTTTGTACCTCATTGCCATCCAAGGCAACTCGCAGATTTTTAACCAGGCTTTTGCCTATGTTGCTGACCAGGGTACGCTTCGTATTGGTCCCCGTCAGCGTCAGGTCAGATAAGAGCTTGAGGCTGCCAGGAAAAATGACATCGTTCTGAGACATGTTGGGTATGTCAACGTAGAGGTCCTCATTTTGATTAATCGTAGATGGTATATGCGAGATTTGAACTCGCTGCTTTCGTCCTTTGATCCCAAAAAGTTGCTTCGTCTCTGCGTAGGGGTCTAGGGTTGTTCCGAATGCACTCATGTTTATTATATAAGGGAATCTTGTAATAAATGCCAACTAATCCAGTATTTGATCATGATCTTCCGGATGAGGTCGGAAGAGATGATAAACCCGATGATACCAGGTCAAAACTCCCATCAACACCGGGGCCTTCAACTCAAGGAGAACAACAGGGTGCTCCAGGGGATCTCCTTTCGGACCAGAGGAAAAAATTGCTAGAGGATAAGGTCAACGACCTCTACGAACGTTTTGAGGAGAGGTTGGGGAAACCTATTGCGATACCTTACGATGAGTTTAGGCTTGAGGGGAAACGTCTTTTTTTCAATGATATAGACCTTACAGCATTAATTACAAAGGATAAGGGTGGGTTGCGGGCTGTCGGGGAGATGGTCAAGAGATTGAAGGCAGAGCTCGTGCGAGCCCTGGGTTTTCCCGACTATGTTACTACACCCAACATGGGCAAGGCAGCGGCCCAGGCACTTGGGCAAAAGGTTGACGACATTGTGAGGAAGGATATGGCTGATGATATCATTTCAATGGAATCGATAGAGGAATTTGTGGATGCCACGGAGGGCTTTATGGAAGAAACTTCATTTGGTGGCACTGATGAAGTATTCACTGAACGTGAAAGAAGGGGGCTTAACCTCGAACTTCAAACTATAAGGGGTAACCTGAAAAGCCTAGCAAGTAAGATCATTTCGTTTGATAGTGAGATTGGCAAGGCAAAGGGTGAGATAAAAAGAACTTGAGAAGCAGAAGGCCGGGGCAACCGAGGTACAAATGGCTAAGCTTGTGGAGGAAATAGAAAATCTTAATGATAAGATTGAAAAATTGAATGATAAAAAAAAGGCCACGCAAAATGCCCATGGTTTACTATCCTCCCAGATTTACAGCCAGCTGAGGACCATCAAGGAAACGTTGATGAAAATTGCCGGAGATGACACGTCCCTGCTTGAAAAGCTTAAAATTTTGTTCAAGGAGCAGGGTATAACCATAGCGAGTATAGTCTCCGCTATTGGTCTACTGATAAGCACCATCGTGCTTGCGGCTACGGGAGGGGGTGCCGCGGCAGGTGCTGCAGGAGGAAGTGCCGCAGGGAAGGGGTTTGTAGAGAAGCAGCTTGAAAGGCTCGGAAAGTTTATGAAATACCTAGCAGGTAAGGCAGATGTTGCATTGCCGGGGATTATGGGTACCATAGTCTCGTTCTTTTTGAGGGTAGCGGCAACCGTTGTCGAATACGCAGCCAAGCATCTGTACATGGCAATCGCTGCCGCCGTTGGATTTGCCGTGTTCTATGTTAGGGGGGTCTAATATTAGTTATTTTTTTAGCCATATGTAGGCAATAATGATTCCTACCCCTGTCGTGATTAATGCGGCCTTCGTATCCTCGTGCTGGTTTTGTGGGGGTTGTTCGGGAGGATGTACGGGGGGTGTGGTATGTATGGGAGGTAGTTTGATATCTGCCACATGTCTGATGGTATGCTCGGTATGCCTAAGGGGTGTGGTATGTATAGGTGTTTTGGTAATATGCTTGGGGGGTGTAGTATGTATAGGTGTTTTGATAGTATGCTTGAGGGGTGCGGCTGCCCCATGTCTGACAATAGGCTTGTTATTCACATCAACCCGGGCACCGACATTGACATTGGCAGGTGCTATGAGAATGTTGTTATTATACCCAACAATCTTGTCTATACGCAAGTTCATATCAGAGGGCAGCATGTACACGCTGGGAATGACAGCAAAATTCACCGGAGTCCGGGCATATTGCAACACCTTCTGGAATTCTGTAATATCATGCCCCACATTCTCTTGACGCTGTACCATAGCCTCGAATTTCTGCATCAGGATTTGCCTTGCTGTGTAATTATCCGCACCCGAGCCTAGTAGTGATGCCTTGGTCCCTGCCTGCGACCCAAGCAACAAGACCACATAAACCCTTATGCTCTCGCTTAGTTTGGTAAGACCTTCCGATGTCAAGCCCTGACTTGTGGGGGTAATGAACTTGCCCCAATCACCATCAACCTGTGGCCACCATGAACCGTTTGTCAATGACGTTCCTATTGATTTGAACTTGTACAGGCTGCTGGCATCTGCACCATACTCACGACACACCTGTGCTTATCCGGATGTGGAATAGGGGTTTTTATAGTTTGAAAACCCATCGTTATAAGGCATGGGTGCCTTCATTCTTGCAAGAATGCGACGCATGTGGTAGTATACATGGAATTTAAAGATGGCGTTGACAAATGGCACGGAGCCCTTCAGGTGCTTAGCAGAGATGCCTAATGCGGTTGTTGCGCAATGGATCGCGAAATTGACCTGTACGTTCCAGTAGTCCAGAGCTTGTCCCTTCCAACCCACAATAACAGGGTCAGTCAGCAGATTTGTTGAAGGCTTAATGGGGTATTTGGTAAACTCAGGTAATGCCACAGAGATATGTGAGTCTGTAGACACGTACAGGTCCTGTTGCTCCAAATTTGTAATACCAAGTGGCCATTCTCCCCTGTTGGACTTGTACTTTGCCTTGGGGTTGTATGAGTAGATATTCATCGTTTTCTTTAAAACAAAACGATGAAGCAGCTCTACATTACAGATATATACAAGCCCACGATATTCGAAGACTACCTGGGGCAGGATAGTAGAATTGCCTTGAAATCGATAAGTATTAGGCCTACGTGGTTGAATATCTATAACAACAACGACTTCACCATCCGTAAGGTAGGGCCCGATCAAAGGGAGACTCGGATCACCATTATGAACGGCCTGTACAAGATAGAGGATTTGGCGGCTATCGTGAATAGCCAGGCAGAGGACAAAATCAAGCTGTTTGTCCTGAAAAATGGACTCTGCAGGCTCCGTGTCAATGAAGGATATACGGTTGTGTTTGGTCGACATCTGCATGAACTCTTGGGCCTACCCTACGATCCTAGTAAAAAGTATTATATGAAGGGTGACTATGATGCATACTATAAGACTGACGTCTATATTCGACTACGACTCGTTTGCCCTCAATTGGATGAAGACGACTGCCTGCTAGATGGTAAAAAGTCTAAAATTCTCGCTCTATTACCCACTAAGGAATTAAACGCTTGGGGAGACATGCTGACCTGGAGTTTTGACACTCCTGTTTACCTCCCCCTGAAGGGCTCTACGGACCGTCTTGAGTTTATGTTGACTGACGAGTTCCATCACGACAAAAATGTGGCCTTCGCCGGGCTAACGATGCACTTGCTGATAGAATAAATGAGCGAGATCACAAAGCTGTATCCAAATTTACCGAGTGCGCCCGCACAAGGTGCTGATGAGCCTGATGAGGGTCAGAAATATAGACTTGATGAGATTGGTGAAATTGAGAAGTATCTGCGAAGTGAGATTAAGGAGCGGGACAAATTATCAAAGAAGTTCAAGATGCACGGGACATGGATTCGATACTGCGATCATGGGCTACTTGGCATCAGCGTAATAACCTGAAGTATTGGCATAGGAACAATGCTGTCAGGAATGGGTGTACCACTAGCAGTGGCAATGGGTGTAGGGGTAGGACAGGCGGGTCTGAGGACCGCTGGAAAAAGGTTGGGTGTTAAATCGAAAAAGCATGAGAATGTAAGGCTGATCGCTGAGGCTAAATTGAACTCAATCGTTGATCTAATCTCAAGGGCGGTGGAAAATGGGGAGATTGATAAGTATGAGTTCAGTCTGATCATGCAAGAGAAGCAAAGGTATATGCTATTGAAGGAACAAATGAGGCAGCGGTTCAATCGCATTGCTGACTCCATCAATGAACGGGAGCGGGCCCAGCTAGTTGCAAAGGGGAGACAGGAGGGTAGGGATGACGTTTTAAAAAAACTTCAATCTGTACAGTATGCCAGCGGTATCTAGATTCCCCACCTGAGTATAAGCCTTAATTTAATTATATATATTTTATAGGCCATATAGTGCCTATAAAATATATGGTTTTCTTATCCTCATTCAGCAGCCATTCCTTTTTAAAATCCTTGTACCGGCATTCCACGACATGTACCTGAGGATAATGGTTTTTGCCCTGCACATACACCGATGAAATGGCCAGGATGGCACTGGCTTGGCAGGGCTCATCATGGGGTACTGGCATGCCGTGGAATTTAGTAGTGATTGCATCCTTGTAGTATTTGAGCTTGGCATTCACGTAACGGTCCTTTCTGACCGGCTCCGTCGTCAATTGCTCGGATATCAGCTCTGATATTTTATCCCAAATTTGGCGATACTTTGCAATCCAGTCGGGGTACTCCTCGAAATCAAGACTCATTGCTGGTACTGCATTAGCATTATACCGAGTCACTCCATTTCGGGGACCAGATTTTAGGTGTCTTTACCCTGAGAGCTACCACGAGGTCTATTGTATGGTACCCCACGATATATCGTTGATCCTTGCCCCCGTTGGCTGGTACTGGATCTGACACTGTCAGACATTCCACGTTGATATCATTTATGTCTGTAAAGGTAGCCGCATAGTTGTAGAAAATTTTAGGGCTGACGAGCTCATTCTCAAATTGTAGCATCTTGTTTTATTGTAATTCGAACGACCTCAGAGGGTTGCATGTCATCGTACATACACACCCGTCCCCCGTTATATGTGATATAGTCTTGATAGCAATGCCAGCATAAAATTTTGCCATTTACCATGAGCCTTCGCCCGCATGTACATCTGTCATATTCATCCAGCATACGTTTACAGTCCTTACATTGCTGTTCATCCATTTATTTCTCGGGCATTAAAACGATCTATAGCCCCGAGGGGTTGTAAGATGACTTATGATTTTCACCTACATATTGAACCTTTCAGGCACATGCCCTAACATATGGGCCCTGCTGCCCATGTCTTGCGTCTTAAAACAGCTCATTTATATATAAAGATTACCCCCACAATTTTTCAAGGTCTGCCTTTTCATCCTCTGAAAAGCACCAATCTATGACCCTATCCGGATGCCAGGCTACTGGAGCTAACTCCTCCTTAATTCTAGCCTTGCCCGCTTTCCTTTGGCGATAGGCATCGAGTAGTTCAGATTCGATGTAGTTAATACCACACATGTACTCCGTCTTGAACCAGTCTGGTACGGCCCTAAACAGCCAGGAGTGTTTTTCAAACATCTTATTACACATATCCTGCGTTTTGAACTGATCTGGTACATCCTCGAATATGTAGGGATTCTCTTCAACGGCCTTGCTGCACATGTCTCGCGCCTTGAACCGATCTGGCACATAATGGAGCGCCAGGGGATCCCCCTCAACAGCTTTGCTACACATGCCCTGCGTCTTGAATTGATCCGGCACATAATAGAGCTGGTAGGGCTCCTCCTCAACAGCTTTGTTGCACATGCCCCGCGTTTTGAACCGATCCGGCACGTGCCCGAGCATAAAGGGGTCTTTTTCAACAGCCTTGTTGCACATGCCCCGCGTTTTGAACCTGTCCGGCACATGCTGAAGCATGCGGGGGGGGGGGGGGGGTGGTTTCAACGGTTTTGTTGAATAGGTCCTGCTTCTCCCTGGCCACCCAATTGTGCATTTCTTGAGTCTTGGACAGGTCCGGTATATATCTAAATATGTCGGGGTACACTATGAACTGATTCATCTTCTCTTTATTATATACACATTTTTCGATTTATAGAGGATTTCATCTTACTCAAAACTAACACATCTTTATTGCGCATGCGTTGATTATTAGCATTCTATAAGGGAATTCCATCTTTCTACTCATTCTTGTATGATAGGGACTTAACCTTGATATGCATGACTCAACACCGCATGATGGGGATTTTTTCATGCATATTAATAGATTTTTGTGCAATGAGGCGTGATGATAAGTTGTGACGTCACAAGCAAAATTGTGTATGATATTTTTTATGAGAGTTTGACCGTGATTTTTGAAAAAGTGTGTTTATATTCCATCTCTACACTAGCTCCAGCAAAGAAATCAATTCGGCCTTGCGTAGCCTGTAATAACCAGTCAGCCCACGGCTTTTCGCAATATCACGTAATTGTTGTACGGTGTGCGTATTCATCCTTATTTAACGAAATTTAGATTGTCCGTGAATTTCTAGCGCATTTGAGAGATTACTGCGCATGCGTTGGTTTTTGATGATTATTAGCGGATGTGTGCGGGGAGGGGAATTTATCTTTTACTCATTTACAGCATTGATTTTGATATACATCAATAAACACAGCATCATAGGGACTTTACCCTGATATGCATGACTAGGCACAGCATGGTAAGTACTTGTATTGGATGGGAGGGAATTTGTTGTGTTTGACCGTGCGTTAGAAATTTTGTTGTGTTTGACCGTGGGTGTGCGCGTGTGCGCCTAAGAACTTGTGATGATGTGCGTGCGCGTGTGCGGGATGTGCGTTGCGCCAGAACATACATTTCTCTATCTCTGATGTTGATCTTGAATTTTTTCGCAACTCTCTCAAGATCTATGAGCCTTGTGGGGCGCACGTCCTTACGCTTGAGCTTAGGGTCCTCGTAGTAATCCCTGGCTAACGCGAGGGTTGGTTTTGTTAAGCGTTCTGTTCCCCGTACTACGTCGGCCCTCTCTCTTACAGCAAGACATCTCCAAAAGCATAAGTTGTCCGTTCTGACATCTTCACCATCCATGGCGTAGATGCACTTCTTATCTCGCAACCATTTCGATAGAGGGCCGCATCCCAGAAGAGGTTCACGCGTGCTTATCACCTTGATCTGTACGTGATCAAAGACGATTTTCCCTTCATAGGCTCCCGGTGTATCGGTGGTTCTAACGTTCGATTTCCGCTATGCTTGACAGAGACCTAGAGCTCTTGGTTTTGTTGTAATTAGACACACCACCACCACCTTTGTAAATATCACAACCAAAACTATACACAATCTTAACGCGCATTTCTAGGTGTGGCGTAATTTTTCGCATAATAGCGTCCTTTAGAGATTGGTTTAAATGGTTACTGAACCTCCATGTTTTGATCGTTTTCCCATCCTCCAGCATCCGGATATCATCCTCAGGGCCCTGATATTCATCACGGATATCCTCCGCGTAGTCTTCCCTTGCCTCCTGTTCTACCTCGTCGTGAAGCGTAGGTCTCGCGATGTTAGTCGCACTATCATAGAGATTTATAACTTTACTTTTGAAGACCGCGTAGGTTCTCTTGAACCCCTCTTTTATCGGTTTGGGAACAGCGTCCACCAACTGGTTGTACCATCCTCGCATCTTGGTTTTCACAATCGAACGATTTTTTGACATCTCCTTTTTTTCAAATACATCCATGGCCCCCGGTGTTGGTATTATTGTCACGGGCCTGACTGGTTTTCGTTGTCCAGCCCTCCTGGGTGGCCTCTGTGGCTGCTCCTCTAGCAAAGCAACCAGCCCTACCTTGCGTAGCCTATAGTAACCACGTAGCCCGCGACCTTTAGCAATCTCTCGTAATTCTTTCAACGTGCGCGTATTCATTTATCATATACACAAACAACAGTCCGAAGATTTCTAAGCAATTTGGGAATTTCCCTTACTCAACTTGCGCATGCTTTTTTTTTTGTCACGTGTTGTTTTTTGCGCATGCGTTGATTTTTGTTGATTTTTTGTGTGTGTGATGAATAGCTGTGACAGAACGACTGTATAAGAACTTATGATGATATGTGTGTGTGCGCATGTGTGCGCATATAAGAACTTGTGTGTGCGCATGTGTGTGTGTTATGCTTATAAGAGTTTGACCGTGAAAATTAAAAATAGGTGTGGTTATACTGACTCCCTATACTAGCTACTTTCGCACTATCGCAATCCGGACGTTCTCATTAATTATTCATTCGATTGATCGAATGTACGCCTTGCTTCGAATATATCATCTATATCATCTCTGATATGTTAGGTTAAAAAAACAAGAAAATAATGAGAAAAAATTAGGATTTTCATTAACATAAAACATCGCCGAAAAAAAATCAAGAAATAAAAAAATCAGGGTCTCGGGTCTCGGGTCTCGGATCTCGGTATCAGGGTATTGGGTCTCGGGTCTCGGGTATCGGTGTCAGGGTATCGGCTCTCGGGTATCGGCTCCCGGGTATCACATAGGGTATCAAGTCTCACTTTTCTCATATGCCGTTTGCATTTCCACTGTCGATAGTGATGTTCTGACCCAACTGCGGACACCGGCCCAAATACTGGCCCGTCCTTAGACAGGACGGCCCGTCAAAAGACGTGTCAGTGCGTTCGCAGTTGGGATGGCCCATCTATTGACGGGACCGGCCCAACTTTAGACAAATGTATGCAAATTCGTCTTAAGTTGGTACAGGCACAACTATTGACAAAGGAATCTCCCGCTTTTAAAAACCGGGTCATCGGATGGGACAAACTCAACTGTACACAAAAGACTCTTGCAATTTAAAAAAATGTGTCATTAGATGGGACAGGCCTAACTATTGACAAACAATTCCTATGCTTTTAAAAGACTGTGTCATAAAATGGGACAGGCCCAACTATTGACAAGGGACGTGCTTTTAAAAATCTTACCAAAAAAGGACAGACCCCACTATTGACACTTTTCAGAGACAGCCACAGCATGGGTCAATCTGAAGACTCACAGACTAAAGTTAAACCTTGTAAAATGGGCAACACACTGGCTCAACTGTGTCTATAGGAGAGGACTAAAGAGAACAAAAAATGTATGGAGGAGAATAAATCATGAATTCTTTAAATATAATCTATTACAAATATAGCTATAGTGAACAATAAATACCATGTCATAAATTCTGCTTTTCTTAAAAATACAGACATAAATTGACAAATAAATTTTTTTAAATGGGAAATAGTAGCACAGTTGGTAGAGCGTTCGAAATTATAAACTAACACATAATATTTCTTTAAATCATAGTAATAAGTCTCTTTTTCTTACATGTATAACAAATATTTTAATCGTGGCTGCTCCAGCGAAAGCGATTCTGCCTATCAAATTACGTAATAGGTCACGCTGCAATAATTCCATCAAGATTATCTTGAAAAGTAGCTAAACATAAATAGCTTAAAAAATAGCTAGCTAGCTAGCTGTATATACATATATAACATTACATTATACACTGAGCTGAATGTTATATTGATATCTGAGTCATAATTATTTAGCTAGTCATTATGCACACAACAATCCAGGTAAAAACATCTCCAATCATGCAACAAGGAAGTCTTTATACTTTAAAAAATGAATTCGCTGATCTGGTCTTGCAGAGAGTTGCCAAGTAGTGTTGTTTTTGCTACCCACAACAAACTTGAAATGCCTAACTCGGTTTAATCTCAGCTAGCTATATACAACAATACGCCAGAAAAAAGTTGCAGCAGTTCAGTTTTTTCACTTTATTGGAGTTATACGCTAAATACAAGGTCTTGATGTATGCAAACACCTTTTAACGCCATGTCGCAAGTTGGTCCTGGCCCGTCAATTGACAGGGCAGCATGTCAAAAGATGGGCTACCGTGTCAAAAGATGGGCCACCGTGTCTAAAGATGGTCCGTCCCGTCTTTAGACGAGCCGTGTTCTAAATTGGATCATTCCTATTTACGCATTATACTTACAAGAATTTATTGAAGTCCCGATAACCGGCGACTACAAGATATCTTCGCGATACGATCTTCGCTTGGCCCGTTACTTTCGGCTGCTATTGTTTCTCTACATTCATTTACTGGGAACGATTATACCAGTGCCTCCCATGGTATTGGTAAAGTCAAAGCATTTAACACTTTGAAAAATCTGAAGAGTATCAAGTCGTGTTATCCAAATTCGGTGATACGTTCACATTTGATGCGAATCTTTTTTCAACGATAGAACGGTTTGTGTGCGACCTATACAATGCTAAATCATGTGTAAGCTGTGATGAAGCACGTTATTTTAAGTTTTGCAGCAGGAAAGACACTGTCCAACAAGTGATGCTTTGCTTTGTCACAGTAAACGCGTGTCATACGTCACTTCAATTATAAAAAGATCGCTTTCAGCATATCCGGACATACCATTGCCAGATGGACATGGCTGGACATTGAAGGATGGTGTTTTGGAAACTCAATGGATGTCGCGACGACCTGCACCTGATGCAATGCTTGATCTCGTGTCGTGCAACTGCAAAAAGAAACAATGTGCTACCTCAAACTGTGTGTGCAAATCACATGGGTTGTCATGTACTGATCTTTGTGGATGTAGCGATGATTGTGACAATAAATTTGATGAAAATAATTTCTCAGATAGCAGCAGCGACGACAGTGACAGTGATTTTTAGCGCTATAATACGGTAAAATTGTGAAATTTTATAATGTATACAGTTGTTTTTATCTTTCTAACTATTATGACGTCATAGCTAACTATCACTAATGATATTTTTCCAAATAATAAGTTACGTTTGGTATAAATGTTTTATTCCCCATTTACTTTTTCATTTTCTATTGAATGATATTTTCATTTTTTATTTTTGATGATTTTTTGATGACGTCATCCACATAATGACGTCACAGAAATATATTTGGGCTAAAGAGGGGTTGGGCCCAATCCTAGTTAAAGCCGACCATTTTTTTACGAATCTGCACATAACATTGCACATTTTAAAAATATTACCACTTATCTGTTCAGTCATTGTCACTGAATAATATAAATATTATCATGTCATGAACAAGCGAGTTTATTCTAGGCTACGTTTCGACAGCTACAGCTGTCATCGACACATATTAAAAAAAAATTACGATGTCCATCACTTGTCCAATTTATTTTTCTGTCTCCTCCCTGACTATAATCTCGTTTTCATGTTTTTCGGTATTTTCGTATGTATATTCCGCGGAACAAAATTGGATATGGAAATTGGGCTAAATTGCATTGGACTACGCATTATTGACCCGCCTGAAAGTTTGAAGATCTCATGCAGATTGGAAATGTAAACGGAGCGATCAAATTATTAACAAACAACATGGTTGATGGTATTCTTTCTTTAAATGACGAAACAATCAATTTATTTCGAGTTAAACATCCACTAGGCGCACAAGCGAAGGAAGACGTTATAGTGCAAGGACCGTTATCAACGGTTAATCCAATTGTATATGACGTCATTGATGACACGTACGTATTGAAAGCAGCTCAAGTACCAAAAGGAGGCTCCGGACCTTCTGGGATAGACGCAGATAAAAAAAAAAAGATAGATAGATGAAGAAAGCCTTTAACTTCAAAGGTTTTCGGTGATTTAAATTTATAAACCCTTTTTTGGCCGGTGCAGGTATGCTCTTGGAACATTTCGCGACATAAAATTTAATAAACGAAATTAGCGAAAATTTCTGGCCGCGAATGTTTATGAACGGAAGATGGTCGATCGTTCTAACTGTTGCTAAAAGGGGCACCTTGTCCATCCACCAACTCAATTTTGCTATAAAGAAGAATAAATATTTGAAATTTTAGTATATATATTTATAGTGAATGATTTGTTATACGAATGGAACAAAATCAAATTGTTATGCAAATGAAATTATCCAGTGCAACTGCTGTTGATTGGGATAATTTCATAAGAGAGATATGTGACGATATTATGATGCAGAATAGCTCACCCATTGGTGGAACTGGAATAAGAGTGCAGATAGACGAATCGAAATTCGGAAAAAGAAAGTACTACAAAGGTTATTTAATGTTATTTATTCATACATTATAAGAAACGTATCTGCATTTTCATACTTGGTATAATTTAATAACCATAAAAATAGGTATGACAAATATTGAAATGTTTTATTTTAGGACATAAAGGCCAGTGGGTATTTAATGGCATAGAGGAAGAGAGTAGAAAAAATTTTATGGTACCAGTGGAAAAAAGAAACAGAGAAACATTAATTCCATTAATCCAAAAATTCATACTCCCAGGGACCATAATTATTTCAGATTATTGGAAGGCCTATGATATTCTGGATGAAATAGATTACGTACATTTAAAGGTTAATCATTCCATTGAATTTGTAAATATTGAAGGTGACAATACTAACAAAATTGAAGGACATTGGCGACAAGCTAAAAGTAATCTTCCAAAATTTGGTATTCGGAAACATTTATTTGGCTCCCATCTAGGTGAATTTATGTGGAGGTATGCTAATAAAGAGAAAGATTTATTCCAACAGATTATAAAAGATATCAATAAAATTTATAATTTGTAATAGTTTCGGAAAAAAATTGTTAAGTGCGCGTTAGTCATAAAAAGAAGATTTAAATAATTGAATATAGTCGTTGTCATTTATTTTGTGTGGTAATATATATTATTCGGATCTGACATAATACAAATTCTGCAGATATTCTGAAGATAAAATAATTTTTTTATAAATATCATGTTTTTTTAAAAAAGGTGTGCACATAAGTGGATGAGTAGGTTGTCAATAATTGACACCAACCAGTCAGGAATGATTTGTTGAGTAGAAATAAAAATAAGAGTTTATAAAGAGAAAATAAAAGTTTAAATTGGCAAAATTGACTGTTATTTAAAATTTCCCTATAATTTGTACTAAGAGAATACATAATAATTCATCAAACGTTATGTTTAGTGATTTTGTGTTATTCTTATCCGCGTTAGCTTGGGGACTACCACGCGTAGGAGGGGACGGGGACTAGGAAGTAGTCGTTGGATAGTTGGCTCGTTGGCTCGTTGGTGGATTTATTCTAGGTAATCTGATAATTGGTCGTTGGCTCGTTGGTTCTCATTCTTGTGTAGATCAATTTTTGCGATGGTATTCTAAAGTTTAGCCGAAGTCTGGCAGTGAAGCGGCAATCGACGCAATGAGGAAGGTATTTGGGAGTGAAGAAGCAGAAGCTGTTTTACTTGTTGATGCAGCCAATGCCTTCAATAGTATCAACAGAGAAGCACTTTTGCACAACGTCAAGATTGTTTGTCCGACTATTGCATGTTATGTCATCAATTGCTATAGATTTCCTGCGAGGCTTTTCATCATTGGAGGAAACGGAAACACGATCAACCTGTATGTAAACAGATTATCGGGAGGGGAGTGAACCATAACAAAGTTTATAACATAATAGTTACAAGAGTGACAAGTACCTTAAATTTATCCAGTGAAAACGTTCCACTCTTTTCAACAGCTTGATCAATCTTTGCGAGCATCTTTTTGTGGGCAGAGACTAAATTTTCCCTTCTACTGGCGTCAATAATTATTGGTATGGAAATATCATTGGGTGAAGGAAGATGTCTTTTCACTTCAGCGAGAAAATCCATCCTAAAACTCAGAAAAAAAGAGAGCAGAATTTAAAAATGAAATACTTACAAACCAGAAAACGAAAGTCGAATATATATGGCATTAAAACCAAAAGCAATTATAAAATTTAATTAGGATTACTGAAATGTAATTAGATATCAAAATCCGACAAAACACTTCACTTCATTCAGCTGTCAAACTCAAGTAGGGAAGAGAGAGCGCAAACAAAGCTAAATACTTACATTTCATCTCGGCTGTTTCATCCGCAACATCGTCGGCCGTACATTTCAAATTTTGGAACCAGACGAAAATTTCTTCAGCAAGACCTTAGCATTTAAATCCAAAATTTGGCACCAGACGTATATGGCATTCCAAAGTCACATTAATACAGTTATCTTAAGATAACAAGTGCTATCTTAAGATAACTCTATTAATGTGATTTTGGAATGCGTGAATATTCACATTAATGTCCTGATTGTAAGATAACTCGAGTTATCTTAAGATAACATATTAATGTGATAATTATATCTTTAGTTTGTAGTTATCTTGAGATTAGAGGTGTTATTAATACAATTTAACGATATTTTTCCTAACTTAAGATAACTCGTGTTATCTAAAGATAGCATTATCTTCGTTTCAAACCGCGTTAAATTACGCAATAATTAACAATTACAGCACTGAAGTGTCAAAATTTACCATGTGCTTTGCGATTTTAATTAAAAAATAACTAATACCCCATTTACACCTAAAGTTAAAACATGTTATAATGTGGTTTTATAAAACCTGTTTTAAGGAAACCTATTTGTAAAAGAACATGTCGACGCTGTTTTATTCGTGTTTTATCTCAAAGTTGTTTACACATAAGAAGATAAATGGAGCAAAATATAAAGGATTGAATGTAATTGAACTCATATACGAATTAGGTTGTTGTTCCAGAAAAAACCTTTTGGTGTATTTTACCAGTTGTAGTAAAACCCAACCTCGTCCCCAGGACTATTTGCTTCTCAACGGCGCTGCGCTTTCTGATAGTTCTAGCGAAATAAAAGGTGCTGGGGTCGAGCTTGAGTAAAACCAGTTTTGTTAGGTGTGAATGGGGTATAACAAGGAGCAAAGGTAGTACTTTCATTACTTGTTTTTTCTTGTGTCGCACGTGCTTACTACTAAGCCAGGAGGTTTGTTGTTAACCCCCTATATGCACCAAGTAATCGGTAATTCCCAAAAAAAATTAACCAAGTTGGGCAATATTCCGTACTTCCCGTGTGCTAAAGCCTAAAACGCGTTTTAATTTTGCGTAGATTGAATAATCTCCAGTTTTCTCGCAATCTTAAGATAACTTTAGTTAACTTAAGATAACGCTAACATCAAAGGTAGAAAAGTTGTTAATGTTACCATGATCAAGAAATCTTACAATATTTCTCTGATAAGTTGTTATCTTAAGATAACTCGAGTTATCTTACAATCAGGACATTAATGTGAATATTCACGCATTCCAAAATCACATTAATAGAGTTATCTTAAGATAGCACTTGTTATCTTAAGATAACTCTATTAATGTGACTTTGGAGTGCCATAGACGTATGATCATAGACTATTATGTTATAAACTTTGTTATGGTTCACTCCCCTCCCGATAATCTGTTTACATACAGGTTGATCGTGTTTCCGTTTCCTACATCCCTCATAATCTGCTGGGAGAAGAAAGTTCTGGTGGTGGCATAAATCCCCTTGAGGTCCACTGCAAATGGAAATCCCAATTCATGTTCGATACTTCTCACTGGAGATGAAAACATATGTCATTTACTAAGAGCAGCTGTGACGACAGAGTTGATATTGTATGCAGATTTCTATGCTGAACACCCGTACATTTTTGACAAAATACAAAATAATCCTGATCGGTACAGAAATTATGTATTTGGTATGACAACATCTTGTGCAGCCAGTGAAGATCTTTCGAGTGATGCTACCACCATGGTTGATTGTGTCAAAAAAGAAGTCTTAAACATTGAAAACCGTCCTTGGGGCTCCATGATGACTATGTTGGCATTATCATCCGTAGTGAAACGTAAAATGAAATCTCTGTATCCTATCACATCAAATACCACAAATGTTAGTGTTTACAATGGAAATATAACTCCACGCGATTCTATTATGGAAAGATCAGGCACTTTGTTGATAATGTGGTCAAGTTTAGGGATCTTTGTGGAGTTGGATGTAGTTTAAGTGCTAATCACTTTGTGCCATTGTACATCCAAAGTTCAACCAAAGATAGTAACAGTGGATTGGAATTGCCTGTTGATGCAAAAGAACCACAACCATGCAAGAAACATGGTTGGTTTATTATTGTACTAATTATGGTCTTTTCCAGGAATTAGATTCTTTTTTTCATTTTCTAAGAATTCGATTCTTATACATAACATATACCATGCAGCCAGAGAGCATGTGATTTCTAAGAATTCAGCCATTAAATGACCTGTACTTCTGTATTTAGACATGCAGTGTTGTGTATTTAACTAATAATTGTTCATTCATAATTGGGGGTTGGTGGTGATGTGAGCTATAGGTGTTTGTTTACAATGTATTTGCTGTTGAATTTGTTGTTAAGATCCAGATACAGTCAAAGTTATATTTCTTTTGAATTTGTCTCAAAAATATATAAATTTATTTGCGTAGAGTGAAGACATATTTGGGAAATTCAATGACACAGGTATTTAATTAATTTTCACTTTTGTACCATTTTTATAGTGGCTTGACAATATCATTCAAACTAGGTGCTGAAATGGGATTTTGTTTTACTACGTCTAATTTATTTTCCTTTGCACTGTTAGGATCGACTCAATGGTCTTCTGTTATTGAACATTCACAACGATATACACGTAGACATTAATAATGTGATCGACAGATTGGCGGTGAAATATACGAAACGATTACGAATGTTGCACATTCTGGAGGAAGATTGAGATCTGTACTTAAGAATGAACTTTCATTTTGTGTTTCAACGTTATAGATACGGTAAGTTTTTACTAAGAGTGCCTCTAAAGTCATACATTCATGTAGGACAAGCACATAATACACTTTTCACGTTTTTAGATCATAACGCGAAGTTCATTGTGGTAACATACGCATCAAAAAACACCCCGATAATTGAAGAAAACGTTGTGTTGGCTATTTTCAATTGGAATGAATTACAGTGTTGACTAATTATAATTGTTCAAAATTGTTATGAACTACATTTCAATACGATGTATCGATATTTACACATACAACGATCAATATTATTAACATTAGTGTCATTTTTGGCTCTTCTGAGTGCCTCAAAGCCCTGGAAATGCGAAATTTTCTGGGGCATCCCCCCATACTCCACTTGTGGGGGCTTACAGCGCCCCCCCCCCCCATCCCAAGGCCCCAGCTGTTTTTGATCGAGCCGCGCCTAATTGACGCTAGATAGACGGTAGATGATTCCTCAGATATAACTGAATCTATATCCAAGTTAAAATCACCGTCATCGTCCAAAAATCCACCCTCAATTAAGTCAAACAAATCATCAAGATCTTCCCCACTGATAAAATCCTCCTTGTTCGTCGCCATTTTCAAAAACCGTGCAGTGTGAGCGGGTCGTCGCAAAAAATTTAACTACGAATTTGTTAACAAAGGAAACGGCCCGCGGCACTAGACTATCTTTTTTTCTTATGACTATGGAGAAAGGAACCATTGCTGCTACGTTTAAGCGGTGAAAGAATCCATCAAACTGGTATTTCATCACATGAAGCACGATTAGATGTCAGCGCAGTCGTTTTTGGACCCCTGGTCAACGAGTATTTTTAGATGTACGGGTCTTTGATCTCAACGCTCTGAGATACAACGGTCTTTCTCGTGACAAATGCTTCAAGAAAAACGAAGAAGAGAAGAAGAGAGGATACAACGAAAGAGTTATGCAAGTAGAAAATGGAACATTAACTCCCCTTGTTTTTGCAACAAACGTTGGTATGGGAAAAGAATGTAAACGATTGTATTCTAAAATGATTTCAGAAAAAAGAAACATCAGGATCGCAGAAGCCACGAAGTTTATTAGAACTAAAATTTCCTTTAGCCTGCTGCGATCATCGACACTACTTTGCCTGAGAGGTTGCAGATCCTTCGCTCGGGACCACCAGCTGACAGATATGGAACTCGGAAAAGTTGTGTCACTCATTCGACCTCAACCTCGATCCCAGGGCCTGTAGCGTTTTTTGATATGAGGATGATTCATCCTCATCATCCTCATATCAAAAAACGCTACAGGCCCTGGGATCGAGGTTGATTCGACCTGAATAATCAAGCGTTGTTAATTCTTAAGTGAAACCATGTTGAACTGTTAAATCGTTATTAATTTTTTTATTTTGGTGTTGTTGTAAGTTTATTTATTTATTTGTGGCAAGTATATGTATACAACTTTGAAAAAAAAATAAAAAATTATTATTCATAGAGGATTCCTTTGTCAATAGTTGGGCCTGTACTAACTGAGGATCAATTTACATACATTTGTCCAAGATTGGGCCAGGCCATCCCAACTGCGAACGTACCAACCCGTCTTTTAGCAGGCCATCCCGTCTAAAGACGCGCGTCTAAAGTTGGGCCAGCGTCCGCAGTTGGTTCAGAACAGTTCTGCCAGGCTAGAGTTGATCCGACCCGTGTTATCCGTTGCCCCAAATTGACCGAGGTTTTGAATAATCGAGAATGGTCAAAACGGGTCGGCTTCTACCACCGCGGGTCGGGTCAGGCACTTCTTTTCGTCCTGCTTTTCTGCGAAAGCAGTTATCGCTAGCCAGCCAGAAAGTAGTATCCGTTAGTTTTGTGTTGTCTTGTTATTTGTGCAGTATTTTTAAGGAAGTTTTTTCAGCAGCGATTTATTGTTCCACCTATCTGATTGGCTAACGTTGTATTTTTGTCTGTAGCTAGCTAGCTAGCTAGTGACTTATTTTACTAGAGTACTTTTATAAGCTTGCTACAGACAGATTTCTTTGTTTACATTTTAACTAAGGGCTCTTCTAACATGTGTCTGGCATGTAAAAAAGATGCTAGTGAGCTAAAACTTTCAAATGCCCTGTTAATCATGGCCAACAAACAAATCGAGAAAGAAATATAGAGAGGTAACCCTTCCGTTATAAACAGACCCTTCAAAATGACCGACCGCTTACACCAGGTCGGGTTGTTTTGATTCTATCACGGATCAATTTCACTACCCGAGCAGAAAGCGGTATAAGAAACAAGGCCTGTGCGTCTGATGAAGCCCTTGTTTCTTAGGTCATCCCTTTAACCCACACAACATCCTTTCTCTACATACGATACTTCGAATCCTCCACTGGAGATTAGGGACACCCAATCAAAAAACATATCTCACAAACAAACCGACATGCGAAATATGTGAACGATTTCCCTTGCTTGTAATCACTTTGCATACGCCTTAGAAAATCAGGCTGTTTCAAGCCGATGTAGTTTGCGATGTCAAGATAATTTAACGAAGGCCACGAGTTAATGCCACTTTTACTGTGCTCTCCAATCCACCCGTCTTTTAAAACAAGGGGGTCGTCAAATACGGTATCTTTCAACGTCAGTTTACTACGATACTCCTCCAAAACGTCTCTCTCTCTCTGTTCAAGTTCAGGGTCAACATCAATGTTATCACACCAAGCTGCATAAGCTCTGAAATCGTTTAAAATACACTGATAAGAAAGTGAAAGAAAAATTTTTACTGAGTTTGTAAATAGACGAAAAAATACCTGGCAGAAAATTACCTGGCAGTTAGTTCTTCAAAGGATCCATCAGTGATTTTGTTTCTTACATGTAGAAAAGATTTTAAGGCGTTTGTACTCCACAGTTTAAATTTATCTAGGGACATATCCAAATTTATATCATCAGTCATGTCACAAGTGTTTATAGCTAACACGTGAATTCTCAAAAGAGTCACACATGAAGTTTGTTTTGAAAATTTTCATTTCGCTCTTCGGCATAATTTTGGTTATGTAAAATGCGCAATCGAAATCTTATTTTATTTTGAAAAGCGAAAGCCGCAAAGGTTAAAAATCATTGATACGCCAGTGTAAAGTAAGAGAGATTTTTTATATTTGCATTGGTCTTTAACAAAAAAAAATTATATGGTCTAAAGCACCATTAGTTCCTTTCACGTTATAATTAAGTAGAACAAGATTTATATGATTGAGAAAATAAAAAAATGGATAAATATCACATGTAAACATAATTTTTTGAGCAGTTACAATCAAGATTTTTCCTTCAAAAACGCACAAAAATAATATTTCTTAGTGTTTTTTTATTGAAATACCAAGTTCAATCTTTCCTTTGTCGATATTTGTATAGGTTTTATATAGTTGTTGACAAGTTTAACTCTTTTTTTGAGATTTTCATAGTTATGTAAAATTCACCGTTTTTCGTGTTTACCTTCCAAAAAGCTACCATTATGATTTTTTTTTTTTTTCCGAAACCGGAAAGTTGTGTATAAAACACGGACGTTTCACGGTCAAACTCTCACAGAAGAAGCTTTTATCAAACAAGAAACTACAAGTATCTGAATTAAAGTAAGGCTAAATTAGCAAAAACTCACCTAAAACTACACAGTATGACAGGTTTGAAGTTAAAAAACAAAGATTCTACGAAAAATTCAGCCCCTATTTATAAAAAAGTGACTGCGTAAACAGCGTGTTTTCCCTCAAATCATAATGGCTGCCCTGAAAAATACAGACATGTAATTGGTTAAAAAGTATTACGTCATATTTTCTGACCAGGAGAATAGATTTTTGCTTATTAAAGCTATAGTTTGAGCTTTTTTAAATCATTTCTAGCCCAAAACAATCTGCCCAGGGTAAAATCAGAAATAAGACATAATCCTAAATATTTTGAGCCTTAAATGTTTTTTAACTTTCCTTGGTTAAGTTTAACAGGCATATTTATATAAAAATTTCTAAAATGGTTGCAACAGAACTTGTCCATATGTCAAGATGTATTAGCTCTATGTACCTAAAGACAGAAAAACTCCTGTTACTTTAGTACCCATCTGGTTTGTACACAATAAAAATTATTTTTGATGTACATATAGAAAGAACTTCACTGTCATGAATTATCGAAAACCAGCTTACATTACATTCATTCTTTTAGACAACATAAGGTTAAAAGAATATTTTTAAAGTCTTTTATTCATCTTTTACTTATACTTTACTTATGTTGTAGTATATATAAATAATAAGAAAGAAATTGTTCATTTGCATGTGCAATGATGTAGTGACTCAGCTAGACAAACTTGTTTCAGAACTAGCAGAGCAATTAATGCCTCAGCTATTATCTCATTGCCCAGAAATGGGCATGTTTGCATGCACAGGAGTTTTCACATGCTTCTTATGGATAGGCCTGTTTTAATGCATAAGGCTGGAATACTATTCAGTGCTGGTGTTTTGTTTTCTTGAAGAGCTCAGAACTTTATAAAGTGTTTATGATCCAGCTTTTAGTTGGTATTCTGTTAATTCGAAGACACGAATATACAGGTGCAAATCCTGTCTGGATCTTCTATTTAGTTTTATCACACCAGTGTTTATTTAAGAATACCAAGGACAATAACATGTTTTTAATTGTAGTTACTTTTATATGTTAAAAGACGCAGCGACAAAGTTTTGCTATTGAAAAGTTTTATATACCATGTTTCTCTATAGGGCAACCTTTATTGCTGACCCAAATTGACCAAATCCTTTCTGGTCACTATCGGGCAACTTTTGTTGTTGACCCAAGCTGACCAAATCCTTTCTAGTCACTATGGGGCAACTTCTGTTGTTGACCCAAGTTGACCAAATCCTTTCTAGTCACTATGGGGCAACTTTTGTTGTTGACCCAAGTTGACCAAACACCCTTTAGTCAACTTGGTCAGCAATAAAAGTTTCTAGACAGTGTTTGGTCAACTTGGGTCAACAATAAATGTTGCCCTATAGTGACTAGAGGGTGTTTGGTCAACTTGGGTCAGCAATAAATGTTGCCCCATAGTGACTAGAGGGTGTTTGGTCAACTTGGGTCAGCAAGAAATGTTGCCTCATAGTGACTAGAGGGTGTTTGGTCAACTTGGGTCAACAATAAATGTTGCCCCATAGTGACTAGAGGGTGTTTGGTCAACTTGGGTCAGCAATAAATGTTGCCCCATAGTGACTAGAGGGTGTTTGGTCAACTTGGGTCAGCAAGAAATGTTGCCCCATAGTGACTACAGGGTGTTTGGTCAACTTGGGTCAGCAAGAAATGTTGCCCCATAGTGACTAGAGGGTGTTTGGTCAACTTGGGTCAGCAATAAATGTTGTCCCATAGTGACTAGAGGGTGTTTGGTCAACTTGGGTCAACAATAAATGTTGCCCCATAGTGACTAGAGGGTGTTTGGTCAACTTGGGTCAACAATATTTGTTGTCCCATAGTGACTAGAGGGTGTTTGGTCAACTTGGGTCAGCAAGAAATGTTGCCCCATAGTGACTAGAGGGTGTTTGGTCAACTTGGGTCAGCAAGAAATGTTGCCTCATAGTGACTAGAGGGTGTTTGGTCAACTTGGGTCAGCAATAAATGTTGTCCCATAGTGACTAGAGGGTGTTTGGTCAACTTGGGTCAACAATAAATGTTGCCCCATAGTGACTAGAGGGTGTTTGGTCAACTTGGGTCAACAATATTTGTTGTCCCATAGTGACTAGAGGGTGTTTGGTCAACTTGGGTCAGCAAGAAATGTTGCCCCATAGTGACTAGAGGGTGTTTGGTCAACTTGGGTCAGCAAGAAATGTTGCCTCATAGTGACTAGAGGGTGTTTGGTCAACTTGGGTCAGCAATAAATGTTGTCCCATAGTGACTAGAGGGTGTTTGGTCAACTTGGGTCAACAATAAATGTTGCCCCATAGTGACTAGAGGGTGTTTGGTCAACTTGGGTCAACAATATTTGTTGTCCCATAGTGACTAGAGGGTGTTTGGTCAACTTGGGTCAACAATAAATGTTGCCCCATAGTGACTAGAGGGTGTTTGGTCAACTTGGGTCAGCAATAAATGTTGCCCCATAGTGACTAGAGGGTGTTTGGTCAACTTGGGTCAGCAAGAAATGTTGCCCCATAGTGACTAGAGGGTGTTTGGTCAACTTGGGTCAGCAAGAAATGTTGCCCCATAGTGACTAGAGGGTGTTTGGTCAACTTGGGTCTTTATTTACTGCTGATATTTTATTCTATTATATCTGCAACTTGAAAAATACAGAGGAATGTAGTTTATTTGCACTTGGAAGTTGGTTTTTTAATGTGCTTTGTAAAGCGTCTGCAGAAAAATATTAGTTTGCTAACTCCGTCAATACGGGTCACTTCCCGTATGGGCGCTTAGTTATGAGGAAACGCCATAGGGGGGACCACATATTTTAAGTGTAAATGGCTAAAATATAAGGTCCCCCCTATGGTTATAGGCGAATAAATCCATGAAAACGTCATAACATTATTTGACGTCGATAATATCCAAATCTTTGGCGAAATTAAATCAGGTAAAAGCTTAACCAGTCTTGCAAGGCGCAGTGAGCGTTCCGCCCAGAAGTTGTCCTTTTGTGATCGGTCACCGTAGGAATGAATCTACGGAGAAATAGCTTGTAATAAAAGTTATACATGGAAACCCACGGGGGTACCTTTTATATTGGGGGTACCTTATATTTTATTACAAGCTTTGATCAGAATGTGGTATGAATGTTTGCCAGCTTTTGGGGTAATCTGTGGTGCAATGTGGTTGGCAGGGAGGGGCGTTGGAGCTATACAACGTTATCAGAATGGAGGAAGGGTGAGTTAGTTATGGGGTGTTAAAAATGAAAATTTTTGTGTTGACTCTGTAGCTAGCTATAGCTAGCTGTATTAAACTTTAAAAAAGTGGTCATCTTAGGCAGGTGGTCGTATTATGTAAGACAGCCGGCCTCTGGTATGAAACGTTGCTGTTCTAGACAGTTTTTTCCTTTTAGTCTCCACCACAACTTGTGGAATGCAAACTATTTAAAA
The DNA here is from genome assembly GCA_030067915.1 of Hydractinia echinata. NCBI lineage: Eukaryota > Metazoa > Cnidaria > Hydrozoa > Anthoathecata > Hydractiniidae > Hydractinia > Hydractinia echinata. The sequence goes on from JASGCC010000029.1 coordinate 1,703,856, forward strand.
TTATGCAACTGCTTTGATCTTTTCAAGCAAACTGTAGCTAATGTAAATGTAGTTATATATTCACTTTGCTGTAGAAAACTGGGGGTAGTTTGTTTTCTGTTTTTAAAAACAATATGATCATCTTACGCAGGCATGTCCAATAGCATGTGTTGGTTGCGTTAGGCATGTGCTCTTAGGTGAGGCGACACCTGTGTCTCTCTCTGGAAACAACTGCAGCTCTCGTGGAAACGCAATCCTCCCAGCAAATCTCATGGAAATGCCTACATCTCAGCAACACTTGTGAAACCATAACATCTCAGGCAATCTTGTGGAAATGCCTACATCTCAGTGACTCTCATGGAATTGCCTACATATCATCAAATCTGGTGGAAATGCCTACTACCTGCTATGGTGTATCTCGTAAACGCAACTCATTTGTTAGGGAAACACACGCATCTTCACCAGGGCAGGTCATCAGTGAAGCCCAGTCAGGAGACGCGTGCACGTACACGCACACATAAAATATCATAATAATTTTTTTCATTTTAGAGAACTAATGTGAGAAAAAGGATTTTGCGCTCTAAATACATATCAGGGAGTATATATTCTCTTTCTCAGAATTATGCAATCTCGGAATTTTCTTTTTTCTCTTAATAACAACAGGAACCTGCTTGTTGGGAAATTAATTAACAACACAGCATATAAAAATAACCTTGTGTTCTTTTTAAACAGTAAAGTTGCCACCAGTTATTGTCTCCCATGGGATACGAGAACTTGATGTTCGTTCTTTCAACGTGTTCGATTTTCATTCGAAATTCATCTTCGATTGCACCAGTTGAATCTCTTAGTAGTGTTGGAGTATTTTCGTTTGTGATAACATTAGTATTGTTGATGACCTTCCTCCTCGGATACGGAGAGTGATGAGAGTGACAGTGATGTAACTCTAATTTCTTCAGATGTTGAATGTTTAAATCTGTTTAAAAAAAGTTATTAAAGATACTATACTAGCATTTTTTAGTGTTTTCTTCCTCCCCATTCTCTTCAATATTTTTCTCCAAATTATAAATAAATAAAAATTTCCCTCTGTTTCCCAAGCTTTTTTCCAAGCAAACTCGTCCCCAGCACTCTAAAACCTAAAAAGCGCTTGGTGTTTCTCCCAGTTGTCCTGATATTTTCCCACTAGTTTTCGTTATCAAGTACGATATGCCAACTTTGGTGTGATACTATGAAATAAAAGTTGATAAAGATGGCGGTAGTCACAACAACACATTCCATGTGAGCATTCTGGAGAGAAGTGTAAGGTATCGAAAAGAAAGTGCTATGGAAATTATCATCTATGTATCATGTATAGAACAGCAATAGTAGGGCAATTTCCAAGATATTACGAATCGTATGCGTAAAACATTTCACGTGAGCGATTTGCATAGCACGTGCATCGCTCGCGTGAGCTATGTCATGCGAGCAATTCACCGCTCTTGAATGCATATTTTTCAGACCAGGCCTGGCAGTGCTTCTACCTCTGGATAAAAAAATCTTGACAATCGCGATCAGCCAAAATTGGATCACCAAGAAAACCTTGATGCAAAGGCACTGGTATTAGTACGACTGCGTCTTTGATGCCAATTGATCCATCCATCTTGTGTTGTAGATCGTCATGTTGTTTCATATGCGCTCATCTTGTGTGGATGATGATCCAATTATCGAGTTAGACACAGCTTACGGTTGATTGTAGGATTAGTTGGTCTCCTAACAGTTTTAGACATCAACGCCAGTGCATGAAAAGATTGATGTATAGTCAATGCATCCAATCCTTGGGCACTTTTACTGAATCTTCAATAAAAAATCTATTTTTATATAAGTGTGCAATTAAATGTGACGATTTGTGATAAAAATCACCTTTAAATTTAAAATGTCATTGTTACATATGCTTTTTTACGCTCCCCATGTAATTTTCAAAGCGAAGAATGGCGCGCAATGATTTTTGTCCAAAATAGCATTTTATTGCGCATTTGTAAAAAATTGTTGTGCATCTGTGCAAGAATTTATGACCAGCCTTGCAATTGATTGCGATCTGTGCGCAATATAATACAGCAAACAGTCTTTTATCTTTTATGGTTTTTACACTCATCTGTTTTATGGAGAAGGGTTATTAAAGTCACCATTTCAAAGTATCTGTAAAATCTAAGTTCCTATGCCTAAATGGTTTGTTTTTTTCTGCAGCCCAGTTTTTGGTTCGCTATATATGGAAGACCAGTATGAAAGTAACAGATATCATATTTTTATGTACAGTCAAAGAAAAAGTATACCAGACAATGTTTTGAAATATTAAAGAGTATACATAACAAAGAACAATAAAAATGTTGCAAAAACCATACACGAACACTGTTAATACTTGTTTTCGTATGTCTTCATTTGCAATATAACGTGGGTAAATTATATAAAGTAATAACTTGAATTTGTTATTTAAAACTTTTTTCACAAAATAAACTTCATATAAGTAAAATTAGTTATTGATTTCCGAAAAAAGAAACTTGTTGTTGTAGAGTTCTTGAAGTTCCAATTTATGGACTTGGTTGTACAATCTTCTAAATGCTTGGTAATTGTGGACATCCAATTTTCACTTCGAATGGTATGGCACTGCTGATAGTTCCAACACTCTTAATTTGCCTGGGTGATGTCATGGTCAGTTTCATCTATTGGGTTTTTCTCAAAGATGTTGTCATCAATATTCACCGTTTTCCTTTTAAGAAATAGACCTATTTCAATATCCATTTTCATTCCGCAAAATACACGGCCGGAATAGACATACTAACATGAAAACAAGGTTAGTTTAGAGACAATTTAAATCTTCCAGCGAATTGGTGCACATATAGTTTGTTTACCTTTATTATTTTACTTTTGGTAAAAGAAATATAAAATGGCATTTACTTTATACCCATTGGACTTATTAAAGTTGCTGGTTTATATTTTTTTCTAGTGTTCAGCTAGCTAAGGTTGATTGGTTTGGATTTTATATTTATATTTATTTATATATATAGCTACACTAGCACTAGCATTGGTTACTACTAGCTAGCTAGTTGGAGCTTTAACCAATGTTGTTGACATATATATACACTTTATTCTTTGTTATTGGATATCTTTTATTTTTTAAAACATCTTTAAATAACATTATGACTTGGCTATCCTAAGCATGTTGGGTTGGTGGTGTTCGGCTGAATACTGGTCTTCGTGTTATATATTCAACAAATTGTAATGAGAGCAATGCAATCACCCAAGGTAAAAGCATGCTTACTCATAAGAACCCTTCAGCCTTATTTTTTTTAAACATGGCCTGTAAGAATGTTACAGTCGCAGCTACAGAAAATTGTTGTTGTTTTTTAAATTCACAAATTGTTCTGTCAATCAGTAGACATCAGTAGTTCTACAAGTATTGCCAGTAATATTATTTCTATAAGTATTGCCAGATTGTTATTCCATGTCCGGTATAACTATGGGTATTGTAATTTATTTTTACCTAAAAGCAACGATCAACAACTTATGTGAAAATAATTTTCTTAAAGAGTGCTCTTCTTAGACAAATCTGATAGAATTAACCGGTCATGATTTGTTTCAAGTCACATGTTGTTTCAATGCACTCCCTTAGAATGTTCAATACTCGATCGATTTACCCCAATAACTTAACCAGATGGCCTAAGGAAGTTAAGAAAGTTTTAAATATACACAGACGGCCTTACAACTAATAAATGACTTTGTTTTCTTGAGGATAACCCAGACAACTAGTCTAGTAAACTAAACTCATTTTTTTTCCCTTTTTGATATTTTCGATGAGAGAAGGGCAATAGCGAAAGCAGGAAAGAGAGACAGGTATCCTTTCTACCCAGACAACATAACCTTACAAGTTTATAACACTGCCATTATCAAAATAGTTGATAGAGGCCTAATCTTGCTCTGAAGTTAATTCCAAAGAGAATAAGAACAATTTTAAGAACCTTGAATCTATTTTCTTAGAGAAGAGAGCAACAATACACCTGCTAAATATTCTTTAAGGAATGATAAACCTACAATACTAATATGAATCTGAAAAGACAAACCGAAAAGACAAACCGAAAAGATAAACAATTTGTCATTACTGAGTACACTGGGTTGAGTCAAAATATGTTTATTATAAATGTATACTAAATGGAATGGTTAAAGCATATTAGCAGTGGAGTGTGACAATAATAACGATACATAGCTGGGCAGCACATCATCTCTGTGTACATAGCTAGCTATAACATCCTACCTATAATATCTGGCTGGGATGAAAAGCTGGGTAACGTTTTTAGGAAAATAATTATAGCCTATATAATTATAATATATATAAATTATAATTATATAAGTTATATGAAGTTTTAGTAAACTAGGTAGCTAAACATTATAGACCTTACAGTATAGAATATAAACTTTTTGTAGGAGTAAGAAACAAGACGGTTGTTGGCTAGCTAGCTCTATAGCTAGCTAGCCAACATTAAAGTTGCTATAAATACACACTTAATATCAATAAATATTCATAATTTTTGTCACACTACCACTATTAATACCCTCTATATACTTTTATCCACTACGATTCTTTCAATATGGCAGTTGAAAATTATAAAACCAACATTTGTTGATAGCTAATGACTTGGTGTCCTGAACTTTATCTAAACTAACCTCGTTTTCATGCAATGTTTTGATTTTTCGCCACCACAGCTTAACATGAAAAGGTGATCTTGAAATAGGTCTATTGAAACTCATGTCATGGTGGTGCCCTGCACAACGCCACTGATGTATAACTCTCCCAATAAACATCGATATTTTCCTACGCATATCGATATACACAACGGCATAGTAAGCATTATTCAGGTCTTCTACGTTCGACGAGCCCTGCAATGACCTCCAGCTTTCACTCAAGATATTAAATGCATCATCAAAATCCTTAGGTGCTTCAATTGTGTGCTCTTGTTGTATTGGACTTTCTTCCTCACTTTCTCCATCGTCACTTTCTTCCTCGCTGTCTTCCTCCTCTTCGCTTTCAACTCAATCATCATGTTCAACTTCTTCAGCTACTAAATTACCTTTCTTAACTTTTTTGATTCATTGCTCGTTCCTTTTAACACTTTTCTTTTTTTCTTTTCCTTTTCCTTCAGTTGAAATATAGTTCAGTGTCGCTGACCACAGTGGCAGACAAGTTTACTTTGCTGTGTTTCTTGACTTGTGACTTATTCATAGGCTTGATTTTGTTGAGAAACATCTCCTGAAATGAGTGATTGGCACAAGTGATTTGTGTGGAATCTTCTGGCTCCAATCGCCATCTGTTTGGCACCCACTTAAACCCTGGTGGTGCGTCATGTAATTGACCCAAATAAACGACAGAAATTATTTTTTGTAACACACCACTATTTACATACAAAAAATTATTCCTGCAAATTAATTTGGTTGTATTGCCTTTATTTATAATTCCGAAATAAGTATATATAACTATTTTACTGAATTTTAGCGAGTGATTTTATTTTATTTCGTGCTAGCTAAAGTTATTTTATTTCCTGCTAGCTAAAGTTATTTCCTCCTGTTAAAAAAGTACTATTGGTGCCATTCAACTGCGAGTACGATTGTTACCTTAAAGGGGAAGTTTACCCCCTACTTTTTTTATATTACATATAAACAACTTCAAAATTTGTAGTTTAGTTCACACTTAACAGGAAACGTTATAAAACTCACGCTTTCTCATTGAGAATTCAGATCAAAATCTAAATCCCTTTAAAAGGGAAAAAAGCTAGATCGAGTACAGTGTACGACGTCGATGTATTCACACAGTTGTTTCTGTAAAGAAAATCTGCAAGGCTCAGTCTGTATAAACACAAGTTTTAGATTGAAGATATTGTTTCGTATATCCAAGTGAATAAAACGACAATGGTGAATTTTTTTAAATATATATTTCGGCTGTAAGCACCATCTTCAGTTCAATAAAAGTGGTTAAAATTGTAAAAGTTAAATAAATATGTTAAAAACAGTATAAATACACTAATTAAAATTCTCGTGATAATATTTACATAATATACATGATTAAAACTTCATTGTTAATTCACGGCTCCTGAACTCATTCTTAGTGTTTAATAAAGGTTTGATTTCTCTGATGAATAAGGCTTCCAATGTTAAAAGATGTTGACTACCACGGTTAGTACTGGCAAGGATTCTGACGTCAGTAACATCAACAGCTTGGTGTACGCAATATTGAATGGGAATCTACCATCTTTTTTAACCTCTAGTGTGAACTTCAAATTAGGATGAAGGCTGTTTATTTTAGCTAGTTTTGCTTCGATGCTATTTGCGTTGATAGATCTCAGTATGTCATCAATATAACGTTGGAAAGTTTAGCATCATCTCGAATAATAGGTTCGTACTATTATAGCCATATATTAGCAGGAGGAGGTGCAGGTGGTGATCCCATTGCTAAGCCATCGATTTGACGATAATGATCATCATGTGTTAACATTATAACATCAGTAGTAGCTAACTCTGTTAATCTGATAAACGTTTTTTTATCAACTGGTGGTTTTTTATATTCTCCAGAATAAAGGATGTCCGCAGCTTCTATAATAGCTTCCTTCACTGGGACATTTGTATATAATGATTTTACATCGAATGAAAGGATCACTTCCTCCTTGTCAAGAATTACTTCTTTTAGACTATCCACTGTCTGCTTCGATGAACAATTTATTTTTCCTTACCAATAGATTTTATTTTCTTAAATAGTTTTTTATCTATTTTATGTTGGTACAAATCGTTAAGAACGTTATTAATACGTTCCTCTTTTTTAATGCAAGTATCTTTAGCGTTTTTCCTGGTCACGTGAAGTTTTTCCTGGTCACGTGAAGTTTTTCAACTTGACTAAGTTTTAAAATGTCTAATAACTTGGTCTTGTAATCTTCACTCTTCATTACACATATTCCGGTACCCTTGTCAAATGGAACAGCTAACAAGTTGTGTCATGATTAAATTTCTCAGAATTTTTTTATTAGCAGCTTTTAATGTATTTCACTGTGGCAATGTTTATATCATTTATGATGTCATTTTATATTTCCTGTTTTTGGAAGTTATTTAGTAGCTGATCAACTTCCGCTAACATTTCTTTGGCATCAAACTTGTCAAGAACTGGGTTCCTTGGGACAAGTACAAGCGTATCCATCACGTACCTTGGCGGAATGTTTGAGTTTAGTTGTTATTAAACAGACATGTTCTTGTCAACATAAGTTCCAATAAACACTGGAAATCCAGTGCTGGAATCCTTATCTTCCCACCAAATACTACATCGTTCTTGATAAGATATTTAATGATGTCCAGGGTTTCTTTTATTGAAACATTTGTGTAGAGTGATGTAACATCAACTGATACTATACATTCTTTGTCTGTATGGCTATTTCTCTAATGTATTCCAAGAATTATTTTGAGTTCTTGCTATGGTCAATGGCTGTAAATTTGTGGAGGATAGAAGCAACAAACTTCAATAGCTTGTATAGTTGTATACGCATATAAGCAGCGAATGGTCCAATTGGATTTCCCTGTTTGTGAATTTTCAGTAGTCCGTAAATCAAGGTGGTGGTCCGTCAGGGGGTTTAAATCAGTAGTACTGTTTTCCCTCGATGTATTCTTTTCTCTTTAACTCCATTAAGATGTTTCTAGCTTTTCTTTAAACAACATTTAGGATATTTCTTCAAAAGTTTATGAGGCTTGTTGTTGTTGTTTTCATTACTTTCTCCGAGGTATTCAGTTTTATTCAAGATGACGATGTTTTTGTTCAACGACAGTCTTTCCTAGCTATGTAGATTATCCTTTGTTTTTTTCCTATTATATAATGTGAGGCTTACTTTAGCTCTTATTGCTGTGTCCGTCTCTTCTTTCGATGGATCTTTACTTGCCTCTTCTATGTTTGAAAATATTTATTTTGTAGGGAATGAAGCTGGTGTCGTACAGAAATTCCATTTCGATAGTTTTATGGACTAATCAAAAAACAATGGTGGAGACTGTCCCGTAGATAACAAACTTGTGTTTAAGAACCTTTCCAGTCTTAATGCAATGGAGGTTGAGACGCTTTTATCATGCTGAAGAACTTCGTGTTGATTTAACTACCTGTTACCTTTAAAATTAGTTTCTCAGTAACTGTTTACAAAGAATTCCTCCTTGAAGATACACTCAATATGTTTTCTTGTGCGTGTACCTGAAAATCAAGTTTGTGTTATAAAGCCACCTATTGCAACATTGTGTTTGTAAACATATGAATAAAGCTGCAAAGTAACAAAAGCTAATGAAATTTGGGTCCTTTGTTGTTAAAATCGCTGATTATTTTAATGTTTTTTCCAAAATGACATTTTTAAGGGATCACCGGATCATTTATGTTTCCAAGCAACAATTGTGTTCTCCCTCTGAGTCACTTTAATATTCGTTTCTACTTCTATTTTTACGATGATCGTCATAAATACTCGAATTTGATTGGTCGCGATTTTCGTCATGACGAAAAGTTGAATTGGTTTCTACTTTTCGTCACAAAAATCGTCGCGAATATCGTCCAGTGGAGATTCGGCTTTAATGGGCTACAAAACGGCTCAAGTAAGTTCTCCATCATTGATGTTTCTCTCCATCCTCGCACATTCTGATTGACATGCCAAAAATACATACATTATCTTTCATTATTTTTTTTGGCGGCAAAATAAGACAGTCTGCAAAATATAATAAATAAGAGTAAAATCGAAATTTGTTTTTAATAAGGAAGTAAGACAACATGAGGGACTGTATTTGTTAAAAATACTAAACTAAATAACCTTATAAAGGTGATTAATACCTCTAAAAAGATTTTAAAGCCATTGTTGTTGCCTCAACTGGCTTAATATGCAATAATTTTTACAACAACATAGCTAGCTAGGTAGGTCAAAAGAGTTTATTTTGCCAAAAGACTTGATTTAGAAGCAAGGTAATTGATTATGTAAAATAAATCATGGATAATTGAGTATTTGTAGGGTACTTTTCCAAGATGATTTAAGATGTTGTTTTGTCCTTATTTCTCATAAAATTTTCCCCCGCTGCACGCTTGCCTATCGCGTAAGTCACTAAAGTAAAAAATCAACAGCTCGTTTTGTAGCCGCTTTCATTAAACAGTACATTTTCAGTTTAATTAGGTTCTTGATTGGTTACTCTAAATACTACGTTTTAATTAGGCTGTATCCCCTAATTAACGGGCTACTGTTTAATACTGGCTATCCCAGACTGTTTCAACATTCTATATGTTGTATTTTATTGTAAAGTTAGTGGACCATCTTGTTTATATATGACTATATCTCCGTACCAAGTTGAATTTGAATAATTTCACCAGCTTTTTTCTTTTTTATCTGTTTCTGAAAACATGACGTTGTTTAAATTTGTATATGATTAAATTACGAAAAAAGGATATTTCTTTTTTAGCCCCGCCGAGTTGGAATGGACAATTTTGATTTACGAATGATGGAGCGTGATAAGTTTCTTACTGGTAATACCTACACACAAAAGGTAAGTTTGTTTTATTTTTTCTGCCATATTTTTAATCCGTCTTGTAAGCTGCTTCTAAAAAACTGGTATGTTGGGTCATGCTGCATAAAAAAATACGTAGGGAATTGACAGTGCTAGCTACACAGAATGTAGATCAGGAAATAACTTACCGTGCACCACTTTTTAAACAATTACCATTATGATTTTAAATTAGCGAAATGTGTAGTATTCATGAATCCATGGGGGCAGGCCAAAGAAATGGCGTTCATCATTTCCAAGGGGGTTCGTTCTTTTTAAAACATCAATTTTATTTTGTACCGAACAGCCATAGCCATAAAAACAAAACTCTATCTAAGTGATATCGTCAGAATACTTCAGAGCCGAGTTTTTGAATGTCATTAATGAAAAAAAAACAAAAGTTGGAAGCATTCGGTGGACACAAATCAAGATCCCTTTGCGCAACAAGAAAATGAAAAAGTTGACCTCTTAGTCGAACGATGGATTTCTTGTAAGCATTTGAAATTATGGCAAAACTTCAAATTAGCAGAAATTACAACAGTTATGCGACAAAAAGGTGATGATGACTTCATTGAGCTGTTGAACAATATAAGAACTGCATGCCTTACCTCAGAGGAAGAAAACCTGTTGAAATCAAGGTTTATCAACAGCAATGATCAAGACTATGCGCTATATTTATTTGCTGAAAATCAGCCAGTTCAGAACCATAACGAAGACATGTTGAACCGAGTCAATGGAACTTTGTGTATGATAAATGCTATTGATAAAATACCAAACGATGTTCCACCACATGTGATTGATGAAGCCTTGAATAGAAAACAAGCTAACGCAGGTGGTCTTGCACAACAATTAGTTGTGAAGGTTGGAGTCAGAGTTATGCTAACAACAAATCTAGACATTGATGATGGATTGATTAATGGCTGTATTGGAACAGTTTTCCATATTTTTTATTGTGATAATATGACAGTCCCATGGAACAATTTTAAGAATGATGAAATACCTTCCGCATTCTGCTAATTAAAAAGCAAGGCATAAACGCATCTCCGGAAGTTTATCACGGAATTGAAACCTAATTAAGCAGTGTTGAATCGTTTATTAGTTCAACATGATATATATTCGAACAGCTACACAATACAACTATGGCAATAACCTTCAACTCCATTATAATTCTAACAAACAGCCAAAATTAAGTTTTCTGCTATTGTTGACTCATTTAAAGGAGAGGCGAACAAAAAACTTTTTTGTGGCAGCCACAAAATAAATTTTAGGCGAGGAAGCAAAAATTAAGGAACTTCTAAATCCTAAAATCTAATAAAATAACTACTATAACGACACACAAATAACTATGTTTCATAAATAAATATCCATATTCCTTCCTAGCAACATTTTTACAAAGTTTTTATGGCTGTGTGGGTAAAAAAGAAGCAAGTTTGAGATGTACCTCCAATAAACATTAAAAATAAGACCTTTAACTCAAGATAACCAAGAATATTTTACATACAATCGTAGTGCCAGCATTTTATAACCTTCATTAATACTTCTTGGAACTTTATAAACATCTTTCACAGCCAATAATAATATTCTTTTCGTAATTTGGTTCGCTTTTTCACAACATACATCCAACTTCCAACGATGAAGTTTGTTGTGCTGAGATGGCGCCAAATTTGATAAATACACAGACCGGAAACAAATCGAACGTGCAATATGGCGGTTTCAGCTTTGTTTACAAATCTTTATTTTCTTTATCTTTACTGATGAATTAGTTTACTAAGTTCAGTAATAAAAATAAAAATATTTTCGTCGTGTTATTTAACTTTTTGCTATTTTGATCTTTAACTTGTGTATTATTTTTAATAAAACAGTGTGATCATCGAAGCGTGGCCATCACAATGTAGACAAAAATCTAATATTGTTTCTGAATAACCACCAGTTTGGCAAATGTGTAAAAATACTGAACCATAAAATGAATGAATCAAAAGTAAAAACTGGTATTTGTAATAAACTTCTATGAAGAGATGTTCTGGGTATAATGTGAGTATAATAACGTGTTGTTGTGCTGCAAAGTTTTAAGCCACAAATTCACCTTTTTTAAACAAGCAGCTTTAATTTATTACCCCCTTAATATAAAAACAGCAAATCTTTCAGCAAAACCATTTTTTACTTGATTCGATGCTAACTAAATACAGTGGAATCCCGTTAAAGCGGACACCATTGGGACCAAAAAAAACTGTCCGCTTTAACGGGATGTCCGCTTTATAGAGAGTTTGTGTCAAATTTTATTTTAGATGGGATTTTGACCGAAAAAGGTGATTTATGCTTTACTGGGCTTAAAGTAAGAAGTTAAGAGGCTAGGATTTGAGGGTATATAAATAAATTTCTTAAAATCCCAAGCTGTACGATCAGATGCAAAGTCACTGGGAAACGCGTGAACCGTGGGGCAGGTTATGGTCTCGAAATTCCAGTGCATTACGCACTCATTGGCCCTGACAAAGCTGTGTCTTTTACAGAAAGATGTATTAAAAAGATTTTAGACTCTGTTGATAAAAAAGTTAGAAAATGTCTGAAATAAGAATAAAAATTTCGTTGCAAAATCTTTGTTTCCATTTTTTGTTTTGTACTGTCCGCTTTACAGGGAGTCTTTATAGGGAAAATATTCATTTGGTGCAAAATAAATCGTCCGCTTTAACGAGTGTCCGCTTTATGACTGTCCGCTTTATAGAGAGTTTTTTATAAGAGTTTGACTTAAAATCAGTCCGTTCCAAGTGCTAGTGTCCGCTTTAACGGGATTCCACTGTATTACAAAACCTAAACAATTGTAAAGATTTTACGGGATATTCCAGACCAGCGGATCTGGTCTTTGAAATTATCTCAGGCATCATGAATTTTCAATCAGCAGCCGTGCCGCGGCTGTTCGCCTCTCCTTTAATGTCAATACATAGTCTATGGCGCCAAACTTAACATCAATGAAAATCGACATAGCCGAGCAAAACAAGCGTTCACTCTATGCGCCAGTATGCATCAAACATTAGCCGAATTTCAGTTGTATAATTGAACATGATTTGCTGTATATACTGTCTTGTATCTTGGATTTTGTTTCAATTATATTGCGAAAAATATTCCGATAAATAATGGCTCTGCTTGGTTGTACGCTATCGTATTGTTGATGACACTGGAAAAAAATGAATAATAATGGAACAACCAATATAAACTCTCATTAAATGTTTAATTGATGAAAAATTTATAAAACAAATTATTCATTATTGTTTCCTTGTCGCATGAAATTTGGTTCGAGAAAGGATTGTTAACAAGTTCTGTACAGTGAGGACACTTGAAACTGCGATAAGAAATTGTTGTCGAAGATAAAGGAAAAGATACTTCACTGTTGAGTTGAACAGCTCATCCGGGCGTGGAACAAACAGTTGTTTCGAAGTGATTGGACACAGCAACGCATTTGTTATAGTCGAGATGCACATTCCATCATCTGTTCGGCGAATAATCACATCCTTCATGTCGCAGAATCCATCTTGTACACAGGATTTAACGAAGTTATCCCAAAGAACTAACATTATCGTTCCTGAATCGTCTTAAAAAACATTTCTTTTTAGTGACACTGTTTTTGAAATCCAATACTGTTGACGGGTATTTTGAGATAAAAACATGCCCCTTCACAGAGATCAATTTTCTGTCATAACCATTTTTCTTTATTTCAAATGTTCACATGAAAATGAAAGAGGAGAGGATAAAAATAGTTTGACCAGCCGAACAAGTGGGATGGTGTATTTAAAAAAAATACACCTTGCCACTTGTATTTCAAGTGGGAAGGTAAAAGTGGATAAAAATAATTCCACTAACAGGGTAGAGAATGTGTGTACAGATATACGAAGTTAAGGAAAAACATTTTCTACCTTTATTTTTGCTTGTTTTCATCGAATCTTTGCTTGTCTTCATCGAATCATCTATGTTTTTTTGTATGTGTATTACTACCAAGCTGGGGTGCACCACAAAGCAACAACAGTTCGAAGAATCTTACTTGAACCGTTTTTGCCACGGTTAGAGAGAAACAAGAGTTGCAAATCCGAAATGTTTTAACTTGCGAGTAGCTTAGAAGCCAAGTCTTGTTGGAGAGTAGAGAAAGCTGAAAAATGTAGTGTGCTCTTAAACTTCTTACAGCCTCTCACATCCTGTTTTCCAATTTTTCAATATTTGTTGGTTGGTAAAGAAGGGATGCTGGGTCTCCTGGCTTCCCTGAAAAATATTGTCTATTTTCAGGTTTTCGCCGACTGCTATGAACCCTGATAAATTCTCGATAACTGTAAAACATATTGTTAGCTTTGCTTGAACTTACACGTTTCGCACTTCTGCCTGCAGCATCCATCTTGTTAGAAAAAGGAAAACACGAACATGGAGCAAAACTTTAATTCCCAATTTAGGAGCTGGTCCTGAAATACATGACTGGGGGTTCTTTTTAACAAAAAATATCTTGAGTGAGTAAATCTTGGTTTAATACATTTAAGTCGTACTTAAACTCATTTTTTCGATGATGTGGGTATTTGCTGTATCATAAAACTTTTTCAGCCACCCGAGAATTGATCGTTTCCCAATATTTCCCAAAATGCTTCTTGCAACATGTTTGATTGCACGGAGCAGAGAAGTCCCTTGCGTCCTCACAGAACGCGCAAAAGTTCTTCGGTGTAAGAATGCTGACGACACCATTGGTGCCCCGGGGACATGAGACCTAACTGTGTTTCAGTAGTAAACAGATCAATGCAAAGGTTACAAGCAGATTTTTCGACTTCGAAACACCGTTTTCATCCGTAACCACCTGCCCGAATCTTGAACAATGAAAAAGCATGTACCATACTATTACAATTTAGGCAATGCAACGCTCACGTTAATGAGACAATTATGCAGTAACAACATCTTTACAAACAACATATGATCGATCATGACCAATGATTAGTCGTTATTTCCACCCCTAGCGTTTGGGATAGTGAAACATCAAAAACGTCTTTTTCGAGGCAAAGAAACTTTTTGGTGATGGCGCTGGACCTTTTCTGACGACCGTGGAGTTGTGGATTTCGAAGTTTTTCATATTTGTTTGATGATATTTTGGATTTTTACTTGTCAACCGACTGATCAATTCTATTTCATGTCCCAAATGACTCTAACACGACACATATTTGTGACGTCTGCCGTACCTCCTATAACCTGAAAAAGAAACGATGAGTTGGTTGGCCACCCTCCTCATTCACGTAGTTTTGACAATTGACATACATTCAATACTAAGGGCTTTTACTATGCCATTCAATATGTGTATATAGTGAATCACTCTTGAATATTAAGCAGAGCTGTTCAGCTGTTCCTTTCCAGTCAGTATAGAAACTGTAAACTTCTCCAGCATACCATTACCCTAGTGATGTTACAATTCAACAGTATTATAAAATTCATAAATTTTTGAAAGAAGGATTAGGGTATTGCGAGCATAAATTCAGGAGGGCAAAAATATTTCCGAACATCGACATCCGGTTCTTTCATCAAGTTCAAAAGTGAAATCGCGAGCTGGAAAAGTAAAACTAAGTTAACAAACCTTCCGGTTCAACCCAACAAAAACATATTCTGTATAACACATTGCTTATTTTTTTCCTTTTAAAGCACTTTCTTAAATGAGTAGACGGACTTCCCGAATACGTCCGACCCTGTAGTGTCTCTATGTTGGGTATTGTCCTCTCCTTTCATAAAATGATCCAACATATGTTCATCATTTACATGCACTGTATTGTAGATTAATGAATTAATTTGATATGTTAATGATTTACTTTGATCGATAACATCAAATTTTCTTCAGTGCGCGCGTGACTTGCAGCTTTATTGACATATTTACGGCTCCGCACGGAAGGGGCTTATGGTCACATATCGTGGGCCGGAAAACCCCAATTCCATGTCGAAGAAGAAGAAAATCTGTCGGTTTTAACAAGAATTCGGATGCGATCCGAAATCTTAATAATTCGTATTATTCGAACTTTGCAAAAAAAATTGGTTTCTCATTATCGAGTCTCAGCACAGATTTCGGAAATCGGGCCTTTGCTAAAGTTAAGTGTCATTAAATTCACCTTTATTGTGAAACGCCAGTTAGCTTTTTTGATCATCCGCGAAATTAACTTCTGTTCATCGCCGGATATTTTTACCGCAAATTTAATAATCTGTTTTTCCGCAAATTTAAATATCTGTTTTTCCTAAAATATTGATGTTCGTGTCATGAAACTTGGTACAAGGTTAGAATATGGCATTTTAGATGTTCGAGGTAAGGAAAACAATATTATGACGCCATTTCGGTGGAACGGTATTTCCTTCAAGTCTGGTTTGTATTTTTGCCCTACGACCTTAGTAACCACCTAGTAACGGAAATACACGTAATAAATAATTATGTAACTAATACACAATCTTACAACACTCATTAATTGCTATTTGAATGTTTGTGAAACGTTATTTGCGCTATATAGGATAAACTAAAATCATTTTTTGCTATTCACTGTCACATTCACTAATTATGAACCTAACTGTGGATTGGACTCGAACGTTTTATTGAAAATTGAGCATCGGCTGCATATACAAAAATTATTAGATACTTTTTTGAAATTAACGGCATTATTTCGTAAAAATTTGTAGATTCTGGTCTGTAAAATACCAACTTAATCAATATTAGCTAAACAGTTGTAAAGGTATTGAGGTTTTAAGAAGCCTATCCCAGGCAAAAAAATCCATTTACAAAAAAGCCTGTTATCTTTAGGACAACCCCCCGGGAAATGACAAACGCTACTTCTTTTGCCTGTAAACCCCGTGCATTCATGAATAGTAAATATTTAGTTAACTTAAAATCATGATGGCAATTAAGTTCTAGTTGCGTGGTGTAATGTGAGATGTCAAACTTGGTTTTTTTCGGACCATTTCAACTACATTAATCGCAAAAATTTCGGCGCGACTAATTTTCGAACAAAAGAGACTGAAAATTTATTCCCCGAAATTTTGTCCGGATGTTGTCACGCCTAGACTTCGATGAGAAATAGACAATTTTGATAGAGGTAGGTACGAAAAGCAAGAATTTGCATCGATTTTCATGGGGTTTTTTTTCAATAAAAAACTGAAAATCGATTAATGCAAATTACATTTTCGTCATCTATCAAATTATGGCTTTCATCATCCGATTGACTGTTGTGATCTGGTCTTTCGATAAAATTAATAGCCCCAAGTAATATACTTCTGTAGTTTCATTCAAGTGTTAATTTTCATTGTCGATGATCTTTTATGATACAAAAAAAGAGAGAGGAAAAGCTCGGTCTGTAAAGTGTCGCACTCCACATCCATTACAAGACATTTTTTCGTAATAAGTGGTCGATATGTTACACTTGCCTCCATAGCTTCTTGTTGTCATTGAATGTTTCTTAGCATATATAAAGAGCTTTTATTTGCCAGGTCGCGTTTTGTTATTGCCTTCTTGCGTTCTAAACTTTAACGAACATTCTTTTTTGTAAGTTTGGACGTCGATTTAATTATTGTATTTTTTTTTTATCCTTGCTATTCACGAACAATACGCGATCATTGTTATTTCTTTATAGGTTTCCTGAAGGAATGTTAACATCAAAGTTCGAAGAGTCTTGTCTATAATTTGATTGTTTAAAAGAAAGGCGATTCGACGAAATTAAAAATTGTCATTATTATAGATACGCGTTTTTATATAAAAAACACGATTACAACAAACCTATGAAAGCTATGAATATAGGAAGAATATAAATATGATTCTGTCAATAACTCGTTAAAAATCGAGAAAATTTAAGAATTAAATTTATAAATTGACAGGACTCTTCTTGAAAAGAATGTTACAGGTATTAAATGGGGTTTAGGCGTTATTGATTTTTATAAAATCACCTCGAACATTAAGAAACATACCGGCTGACGTTTCACGTTTCTGATATAAAAAAGTAGTAATTCGAAAAAATAAATTTGCAAAAAGTTTTCCGAACATAAATAATAAAATTCTTTAAAGGGATGAAGATTGTAGATATAGCATAAAGTAATTCTCGTATCTGGCAAGAAATTTAGCGCAGATTCACGCTTATGGCGGCAAAGTAAGTAGTGTCAAACGAATACACAACAAGACGTATGGTATACGTAAACAACCTCGCGAGAAAAAAAATAAAAAAAGCTGTCTATCAAATTGTGATTTCTCTTAGGAAGTTGGACACGACATATTTTGCTATTCAGATAGGCAATAATATTTGTTACGCACTACGCAGTTACTTTTTAGAACGAAGAACACTCTATTTGTCACTCGTCGTCGTTCATTCAACTTTTGTTGTAAACCGAGTACAAACCGCGCTTTCTGAGAAAAGGCAGGGATGATGACAGTATAGCAGTCTCCGGGAAAAAGACGCTTAATGCACATGCTCCGCAGTGTCCTGATTTGTGAGGTCTTGGACGGAAAATTCATCGAAAGTAAAGCGCAGAAAGTTGATGGTCGATCACCCTTGTCCCCAGTTTTTTATTGTCTTTTTGATATGAGAGAAGACGACGAAAAATACCCTGGATTTTTGAGTCATTTTTGGCCAATATATGGCCAAATTATGTGAACGCGTCATAAGGAATACGTTAATTTATGCGATCAAAAAATGGCGGAACTTTAGCGGTTAGAAAAAAATTATGTTTCAGCAACAGAAAACGTACTGACAATTGTATTGTCTCACGAGTAAAAAATACAGGAAAAATTACCTTGGTAACTGCAATAAACGTCTTTAAAGGTTAGAAAAGAAGTTGTGCTGTTTTATGTGCAAGTTACATAATACTTAAATAAAGTTTAGCTACAATCGTGGACAAAAATATTGAGACTAGGGCAGTTTTTTACTCATTATCCAAATATGGACAAAACAGTCAAATAGTCAATGCTCTGCAGCCGGCAGGCTGTAAAGTCGCTACTTTTGCATACAAGTAGGCCAGACAGAGAGCGTTGGAAAGTTGCTAGTCACATTCTTTAGCACGCCCGCACACCGAAATAATTCACGTCGGGGACCACGAAGGCCCCGAAATTCGTGATTAATGGCCTTGCTGACGTCAGCAACAATTAGCACATTTTAAGAATTTCGTATTTACCAAATAACCGAAGTCCACTCTGAACATTGACAAGTTCAAGATGTGTGAATCTAATATAAAATGAGCCTACGCAATTACTTGTGGTGGCGAACTTCGAAATTCGTTGTCTTGTCCCAACATATTGTGACCACGATTGTAGCTAGCAAGTACTTCCTGAATAAAACTTTTGTTTGCTGAACTTAGATAGTTCATTGTTTAAATTTCAATTCCATTTAATGCAAAATGTTTTTATTTTTGTGGCGTTCAGAATCCTATGGAAAAAAACAAGGGAGTGAAGAGATGGGCAGAATAATTTTTGGATATATGTGGACAGCTTCAGATTATATTGTAACAGCCTGCTTTAAATACATATTTGGGATGGAAACGAAGTATATACTTCTCTGTCATCAAGATAAATCTTTGTGGAGTTATGGGTCATAAATGAATTAGAAATGAAGTTTATAATATAGACCAAAAGCTTTTATGATTGGTATATTCAGTAATCTTGAAATTTGTGACGAACCTTTTTTTTTACAAAGGTTTCAGATAGTTTACAAAAGTTCCCGAACATTCCGTTACGTAAAAAATACTATTAAGGGATACTTTGGGGGAATTAATTTTTGTGACAACTAATTTTTGAAACACTTGAATTTTTAAGAGAACTATTTTTTTGCAAAGTTAGCAAGTTCAAAAATATCTTTTTTAAAATACCTCCTTAATTTGAGCACATTAACAAGGTATGAGTCTATGTACTGAAAGGGATAAAGCTAAAAGTGCCCAGCAAAGTGGGCTATAAAAAATACTTCTTTTTCGAAATCATACTTTTTGCCAAAAATAAAATTGAAATAAAGACTTGAAACTAAAAAGAAACACAAAATAATTTCACTATTATCATAGTTCCTGAGTTCCCTTTTTTAATCATTTTCAGGCACACTGATCAACGATTTTTGACAGTTATATCAATTTCGACATTATATCAATTTTGACAAAGATACATGTGCAAAAAACATTAAGAGAAATCTTCATAATTAAAATATGTCAGAGTCTAAGTGTTATGTTAGGTTCTCAATAAAATTTTGTGCCACGTTTGATTGGTGCAACCCAGTTTTATATTTTCTAATTTTTGAGCGCATTATCTCACAGAAAATAATCTTCAATAATCGTGTTGTAAGATTCTGTTGCAGAATGCCCATAATAGAAAATCACCAAATGCCAGCTGCGGGTAGGTTGATTTTACCTGCCCCTGCATGAATACGGTTAAGGTAGTTTGAAATTCAGGGATTTCTCAGAGACACAAGATCCCCTCCCTCCCCCTTCCTCCCTCCCTTTCCCCCCATGCCGCCCCCTTCCCAAGTTTAATAATTACATTCTCTTTTCTTAAATAAACTCATCAACTTTAGCTTAATACTTGATAAATTTTTGCAAATAGGGTCCCAAAAATATACGTATTATAGGGATTTATTTTTGTGAGTCTTTGAGAGAAATTTAATTGAGGAACAAAGAAACAAAGTTTCTAATCCTCTCTAAAATTGCGAATTTTACTATGAAAAAGTTAAGCTAGCTAGCTAATAGCTAAGAATAAACAAAATACCGAGTTAAAATATATAAAGCTAGCTGTCATCAACACATCTGCATTAGGTTTTTTGATCACCTACTACGTGCTAAACATATTAAAAACCTTGTTAGCTCTAGCTACATACACTTGTGTTTCTTATATCAGAAGCCTACTTTTTATGCCGCTATCTTTTTTTTTTTAATGTACAACGCGACACCATGAACTAGTCAGTGATATTTTAATAAATTTAACAAAGTAAAACCAAAGTTTTTTATAAATTTAACTACCTATAGCTTTATAACAAAGTTTTGCTGTTTACAAATATAATCGACCACGGCTCAATGCACCAATTTATTATGGACCTGCAAAAGTGCTGACTAAGGAAAAAAATCGTAATTAATATTTCAATATCCGGTCAACGATACCAGGGTATTTTTCGACGTCATCTCTTATATCAAGAAGACAAAAAACCCTGAGGACGAGGGTGGATGGTCGATAAAAGGCTACTTACGCGCAGCAGTGCAGTGAGTTTATGGGGTAGGCCATCCTCGTTCCCAGGGAATTTTGTCTTTTTGGTATTGGGACGGCGAGACAAATTTCGTCGCCAGTCGATGTCAGAAAGACAAATAACCCTGGGATCGAGGTTGTAGAGTAGGCTACTGTGGTCTGACATTTAGCAACAAATGACGAAATTGCATTAGGCAGATCAGTTTGATCTTCCCCCGCCACCCGATTGGTATGTGTTCTTTCAATAACGGTTCTGCGTGATAAGATATTATAACGTATACAACTCATTTACATTGACTTGAACTTATCTTTCTAACATTGGAACCCTTATTGTAGAGTATCAAGTAAGCTATATTCATGATTATTTTCTCGAATTGTGCAGCAACTTAGTTCTGCAGCGAATACTCTGTAGTCAGTTGCCAATTTCTTCACCAGCGTCTATACGTTTCCGCCCCTGATTCGGGGTGCGAAGGCCACCACCCAATACCAAAAGAGACAAAAAGACATGGGAACGAGTTTGCCCACCACAAACAAAATGAGAAGCAGCTTTGAGAACGAGATTGCAATTCGCAACATCGCCCCAAAAGGCAATGTGTGAACTCGGCTCATATATTTCAGGGGAGGACAAGACTTTGCGGTGCTCAAAATTCGTGAATCAGCTCCTCCATACCCGAAATGTAAGCATTTTGTGGAGATATAATTTTATGGATGGAAGGGTTCACAATTTTTTTACAGATTTCGCAGATAAATTCGAATGAGAGAACTCGTTCTCCGTTCATGTACTTCGTCCTTTATTTACAATAGAGAATCGCTGCTTTTTTTGAGAACAACAGGTTCAATGGGTCCTAAATTTTGACGTTATCTACAATCGTTTCACAAATTTTGGGAAAGTTATTCCCCGCGAAGTTTAATACCCCTCCCTTAAAGTACGGCCTTGACCAGCGGGTTAGTCTGGGGCAAACTAACGGACAGGAAGAAGAAAACTAAAAAACCCACCTAAAACTTGCGAGATTCAGTACAACCCAAAGAACAAATAGAGTATAAGAGAGCCACTCGGTGAAAAAGCAAAAAAATAAAAAATACGTGTAAATCTTAATTTTTCGAAAAAAGAAATAGCTGTAGTTAGAAAAAAATATTACCAGATCTGTTACAAACAGCAAACTTCGTTAAAAAGAATCATGCGCACATTTATGGCGCAGGCACAAGGGAATCGGAAAATTTACGTTCTTTCAGAGTGTTTTCGAAATTATATTTCCTCATGTTCGCGTGTCATTAGCGTGGCGAAAAGAATTCCGTTCGCATCAGTATTTACAATATAATTTGCCTTTTTTTGCTTACATTTTAACCAAACTTTGCAAAATCGTTGTTTAAAAGTTTTCAGTTTTTTCCATGCACCTATTATTTCTCGAATAACAATTTTTCTGAATTTAGTACATCCCACACCTAATCTAATGTGAACAGAAATAAAATCTTATACTCCCGCCGCCAAAGCAAAGAAAATATTTCTCTTCTTGCCTACATCTACGCCACGCGCAATTTCCTGATAATTCGATTTTCGGAATAAATTCAGTCTTTGGTGGAAACACTTTTACGTTACCAGTCAAATAATGCTATTGAACCTTTATCTTAACACACGACTTCCCGTTCGGTGCTCATACTTTCTATTTATAAAAAACCGGTTACATTAGAAAACAAAAAGTCGCAAAAAATTCGGCGGAAAATATTTTTGGCAAAAAATATAGAGAATGAATATTTAAAAAAAAGCTTAATTTTTTTAGTTTCGTCGTCAGGCAGGTGTCCATGTGTCTAGCCCTCTCAATTTCAATAGACTACGACGTCCCAAGTTGTTTTCTTTGTTGATCCCAAACCTTGAGAACATCGTCAACTACGTGCACAGGCCTCTAAAGGCTATAATATGGCCATTAGCAGCCTAATAAGAGCCTTACACGTAAATCAAGTAGTTTCACGTCGCCAGGCATGTAGCCATCGGTCTAGTCCTTCCAACCTCAACACACCACCACGACCCAAGTCGCTTATCTTGGCCCCAGGCCTTTACAACACCGCTAAATACGTGCACAGTCCTCTAAAATTTTTAAAAGGCCATTTTAACAAAGGCCTTACACGTAAATCACGTTGTTCCAAGTGCACAGGTAAGGATAAATCACGTGGTTCAACGCTATCAGGCTGGTGGCCATCGGTCTAGTCCTTTCAATCGGAATGGACGACGTCCTAAGTTTGTTTACCTCGGCTCTAGACCTTTACAACACCACCAACTACGTGGACATGCCCCAACAGCCCGTAATATAGCCTTTTGCTGTCTAAGGGTTTTACGCGTAAATCACGTGGTTCGACGTGCCCACGCAGGTGGCCAGAGGTCAAGTCTCCCAGTCTCAACGGACTACGACGTCCAAGTCAGTTGCCTTAGCCCCAGGGCCTTTACAACACAGTGAACTCTACGTGCACAGGCCTCTAAAGGCTGTAATATGGGCATTAGCAGCCTAATATGAGTCTTATACGTAAATCAAGTAGTTTCACGTCCTTAGGCATGTAGCTATCGGTCCAGTCCTTTCAATCTCAATAGACTACGACGTCCCAAGTCATTTACCCTGTCGGCATTGCATTAGAACATTGTCGACTCTAAAGCCTGTGATGTGGTCTCTTGCAGCATAATAAAGGCCTTACGCGCAAATCAAGTGGTTCCAAGTGCCCAGGTAGGCGACCATCGGTCTAGTCTTTTCTGTCTTATTCAAGCCCTTAGAACCCGTCAACGCTAACGAAAATAAATGTCGCCTACAAGTATAGTGTTATGAAAATGGTTAAGAAATTGATTTTTTGGTCGACGGTATACAAAATCTTATGCGAAAGTCATTGGCAATAAACGCTCTGAGGGGCGTAAAAAATATTGCTTCGGTCAAATGGATTTATTTGTACATAACAACTACCATAAAAATCTATGTCTCGTATTGTACTTTGCGAGCGCGGCCACTTAAAAAAACTACCCAAGGAACGGAAAATTTGAAGAATGAATACTACACGAGAATGTAACTTCATTATGAAGCAGAGTAACGATACTATTGCTAGCAGAACTAAAAACTAACCAACTCTGGAAACAAAGAAGCGATAGCTTCTTTGTTGTGAAAACGGTTGTTAATATGACAAAACGACACAATGGCAGTTACATACACCACACCCAAAATCAGATATATACACAACTATATAACTTAAATTTCCAAAATAAAATGTGTTTTTTTCGTAGGATCTTTCTTCAACATGACACATACTGACCATCTGGTCTAAAACATTAAATTGTTCAGAATTCTTTACATGATGTCATCCAAGCTTAAACAATCTCATAAGTGTCGACTAGTAATGATCTTTCTTGCGAATATTTTACTAACGATTTCGTTTCAGCATGTTTGACTTCATTGATCTATGATATAATTTTGCAAAACAAATCGTGTTGATAATAAAAGGGAATAAGTGGAATCATTTTTCCTTGACATTTATGAATTTCATTTTTTTTTCCAGATTATTTCCTTAATGAGTGACAACCATAGAAAACTTTTAAGAAGTAACTGTTCTGTTAATCCTGATGAGAAAGCTCTCTTGCACATGTTAAGAACATGTTAAGAAAATTTTAAGGCTTTGGGAAGCTTGAGTACATATTTTTCCCCATGAAACTATAAACAAAATAATACTGACGAGTCAATATATCTTTTTAGCTTTTTTCAAACAAAAAGGGATGACATAATTTTTCTGATCTTTTTCCCAAGAGACATTATCTGCCAAGCTACAAGTAATTCTTAATTATTGGTGTAAAATTTTTACTTTTATATTTCACGTGCTACACTCTTTGTAGCAATTATCAACGAATTAGCTGGAATAACAGATTTTAGAAGGTAAAAAATGAGGAACAATTTAAGGACATTTAAAGGCTTCCTTCAAGATGAACGTTCTTATAAAAAAAAAAAAGTGTATCTTATAAATATTTGTTCACGCATAAACAGAAGAACCTACGTCATTTGAATTTAAAGTGACGTCACACATGTCTAAACAATTTTACAATAAATTCGAATTTCTTTAACATTATTGACGCTACGGTCTTAAATCATGGTGGTCTTATTAAATGAATAGAAAAAAGCTGATTTTATTTTAAAAAAATTTAACGACTCATTGCGTTGAAATATGACGTCATATTTGTGCAAAAGTTTCTTATTTTAAAGATGAAGGTAAAAATAGCTTAATTACTTGCCAAACAAAAGGTAGGCGCAGCCAAAGAGGCTGCGGGCATTTTAAGGTGCTCGGCTTACCTGTACATCACAAACAGTTTTGGTGCTATAAAAAGATACGTGAATAGGGAAAAAATCGTCAGGATGACCAGGGATCGTGAATTCTAAGCTACCGTTAGGATTTGACGCATCAATTGCAGCGAGTTGCCATTCAAGAACTGATTTTTTCGAATCGTAATGATAATCGCCATTAATGTCACCAATATTTGGTGCACCAACTCCAGACCTAAAATCCCCAATAAGCAGTAAATATAAATAACCATATCGTAATACTCGAATTGGTGCCTCGCCACAAGAGAATAGAATCTACAACTTTGAAATAATGTAATTAAAAATTTTAAAAATCACACCTTCGCCTCTAAAGTCAATGTTGCAGATTGGTTATGCTTAGCTGTTGCTAGTAGAAATATTCCAAGGACAAGGTAGTGAAGGGGAGGAGATTGCAACAAACGCATCAAGGTGGTGAAGGGGAGGAGATTGCAACAAACGCATCAAGGTGGTGAAGGGGAGGAGATTGCAACAAACGCATCAAGGTGGTGAAGGGGAGGCGATTGCAACAAACGCATCAAGGTGGTGAAGGGGAGGAGATTGGTGAAGGGGAGGAGATTGCAACAAACGCATCAAGGTGGTGAAGGGGAGGAGATTGCAACAAACGCATCAAGGTGGTGAAGGGGAGGAGATTGCAACAAACGCATAATTACCTATGAAACATTGTTTACAGAAATCAAAATAAAAACTTACGGTACTGGTATGGAGATAGACACATCATTAATTTCTAAATCTTTAAGTTGTAGCTCATATTCTATCGTGACTTCACACTGACCGTCGTTGTCGTTGGGCCAGCAATTTACTAAACACGAGCAAAATCATGAAGTCGAAAGCATATACATTTTTTTTTTTTAAATAATTTATTTCCTCTTTAAAATGAAAAACAATCATTTAGACTAACTTGTTAACGGAATTAGATCTTCATCTTTCGTTTGAAGGCGCCATTTTAAGACACCGATTTCGCTGTTAAGTGGGAACCCCTTTCCGCCTTGTTTCAAGCCAATTATGGAGTTCTGGTTAAAGAGTTTTTTGTCAACATTTGGATGAGTCTAAAGGAAAGCAGAGGATAGAAAAAATAGACTAAGTATTAAAAAGTGAGTGATTAGATTAAATATTAAGAAAGTAGAGATAAATTATAAGCGTTAATAAAATAGTTACCTGCATTTGGAAACCTCTACTGTCATTGTTTTCTAGCGCAATGCACAGTTTTACGAAATTAACATCTGATATACGTAAGAGAACTAAACCACGAACTTCCATATTTTGTAAGCCACCATGTCTGCCTGCAGTTAGTGACAGTTTTTCTTCTAATTTAATATGCACACTAGAAAACAAAACAAACAAAAATATAAATAACAATAAAAAACAAAGAAAAACGAGTAGCAAAGGTTATGATCACAATAAATACTGGAAAGATGTTAACCAAGAATTTCTTGTGTAGTATACTAACCTTGACATAGGAACAGCTGGTGTGGGAGGAGCCTTTATAGCAGGCTTTGAAGAAGAGACCACTTCTGTAAATAAAACTCAGATGAGACAAAAACGTCAATATTCAAAAACGTAAGGATAAAACACGTCACAGCATTATAAAAATGTATTTAATAGTTGCATGAGGTACAAAGGTAAACTTTTTATGGCAGTGTCGTTAAAATCCAATAAATAATTCCAACCTGTTCCTTCTTCTCTCAATTTACTAACAAATGAATCCACGTCTTTCGTTTTCCCACCAAGTTTCATCGCTTTGCCTTTACCAGCAGGTCTAAAATTGAAGTTAGAAATGTAAATATCACGAAAAACTTTAAAGAAAGGAACATGGTTATTTTGTCACTCGTGTAATCAGAATTTTCCTTGAGAAAAACTTTGTGTCATGCTTGCAATCTTCCTCACATAGGAAGTATACAAACTCACAATTAGCATGGCTGTGATCATCATGCTACACAAATAGCAACAAATAGTTTACACAAATACACATGCACGAGAAAGCATTACCTGACGGGGTACGATTTTTGTGGTGATATGTCTTGTGTTTGAGCATGATCGCCCACAGTTGGGTTGTGATCATTATGGGATGGTGCTGAACTTCCTGATCCACCCATTCCACCTGCAAACCCTTTTAATAAACTGCGACCTTTTCCAGCACTAATACGAGCTGCCTGCAGTTCTTTTGCCTTACGTTTCATTGCTTCCTTAGCTTCAAGTTCTTGAGTCTACGTAAAAGCAAATATAGAGACATTTACACGAAAACG
The DNA here is from genome assembly GCA_030067915.1 of Hydractinia echinata. Lineage (NCBI taxonomy): Eukaryota > Metazoa > Cnidaria > Hydrozoa > Anthoathecata > Hydractiniidae > Hydractinia > Hydractinia echinata. The sequence goes on from JASGCC010000029.1 coordinate 1,731,155, forward strand.
TTAACATATTAATACAAATGACAGAAATATCTTCCATATTAAAGAAACCACACCTTTCTAACAGCATTTATAACACGTTCTTCATGACTATCCATTTCAATAAATGTCCTTATTTGAGCAAGATTAACGTTTTCTCTATATCCAAGTGCTACTATTTCGTCAAACGCAAATATTAACTGAAAAGAGTTTTCTAATATATCGTTTTCTTCCAGCACTTTACAGTATTCAGGAACCTACACAGGAAAACAAATTCAGGCATTATACAATACATTAGACAATTTTCTTAGTTAAATAGTCATTTGTTAGTCAATCTAATATCCTGGTCTTCTCAAAATTGTAGGAAACACAAGAATATGAATCTTCATCTAAAGAACTTTAAAATTGCTGTTTTTATGTTTCCCACACATATGTAGTGTTGCTAAATAAACCTAGGAGGATAAGAGAAAGAGCATTTTTTAAATTTATTTTGCAATTTATGCTACATTAAAAATATCGAAAATTGAATGGTTGTCATTTACTTTGGATGTCTGCAAGCTTTTCAAAAAACCTTGCAGCCATCCAAAAACATGTATTTCTGTTTCGGGAAGAGGTTACTTTTAGGTCTTTTCTCCAAATATATTTTCCTGATTCTGGCACGTAGTCCTCTTTGTTTTTTAGTCCTTTTCTTCAGAAGGAAGTAGTAAAGATTGAATAATTTTTCGTTAGCCCAAAGTATTAAGGATACGGTAGACCCTTAGAGTTAAAAATTTTCAATTTTTTTTTTTCACGGATGTAACTTCTATGCTAAGTTTCCAGTAAGTTTTGGAAAAAATATATTACAAAAGTGTTATTTTGGTGGGATAAAACAGGGAAAATGTATTTCTTCATAACATTATATTTGATCTTGCCCCGAATATGAGTCACGAATTTAATTTAATTTTCTTTTAACACCCACGCTCTGTATTAAAATTAAAGACTTTAAAGTATTAGAAATATAATTCACCATGCACACTATTATTAACAAGCTATAAATTATTCTGCATTTTGTAAATACTATGAAGTTATACTGTTAAAAAGCATAATTTATCTTTTTCTTTTACATGCTGCTTTTTTAAGATTTATTTTTCTATTATCATCGTTTTTATTTGTACATTTAAAAGCCATGTTTCACATTTATTAATACAAATTTTTAACTTACTTTAACTTTATAACGAAAATGTTTTGAGTCATTAATTATTAACAAGGTTAAAATTCCAATGCCACACTTTTGCACAGGTACCAGAAGAAATGTTTGAGCCTTTTTTTCTCGAAACAAGAAATTCGGCTGAACATTGCCTGTTTGCGTTGGTAACTCCCCTCCATTTCGTTGAAAACTAGCGAAACAATTTTTTTTGAAACAGTTACACGTCTGGCTACAAATTCTTGTTTTTTTTATTTCGAAATTTGAATAATTATCGAGTTATCGCCGAATGATTAATCAAACGAGGTAAATTTGTGGATTTATGTAGTATTTTAGACAAAATGCATTATAACTTGAGAACGAATAATTTTTTTGAAAAGATGTAGTAAGATATTGTAGAGCTGAATAAGAGCAATACAACGAGGTATTTTTAAACGAAAAAAAAGTTGATGGAGGGGAGTTACCAAACTTTAACAAGTTTTTTTGTTTGGATTTTTTTTTCTCCATTCCAGTTTTTTTTCACAAATTTAGTTTCTTATATACTTACAGAGAATTTATCAATGTTTTATAATATACAAAAATGTTTTAAAAAAAGGGACATGTTACGGAGATATTTCGAATATACTGAACATGTGTCAAAAGGGTCTACCGTATCCTTAATATTTTACAAATGTTTTGCAAATTTTGACGGTTTGCTGTAACATTTTTCACTTGTGCGCCAAGTTCATGCTGCCGTAGATAATTTTACACCAACATCAAAGTGTGATACGGGCCATACCGACCTTGGCCCCAGCCAGGGACCATAGCTAGAACTTGGAGTCTCAAACCTTTAAATTTGTTCTTAGCTCTTTAAGCTTCTATGAATGGAAAAAATAGCGCACGCTGTAACGAGTTTGCCAAACTTTCACAAGCGTACATAGCAGATAATAGCAGTAGGAGGTCATCAGGAACTTAATGAAAATTTACTACTGCGAAAGTGTAGTAGTTTTCAGAAAAAATAACCCGTCTCTACATTCTACGCCTCATGGAGATAAATCAAATATAATCCGTCTCTTTTAATCAATCTGTGTTTCGCATCTCTTTCGTTTTGTTTTCATCTGCCATGTGGCATCATGGAAGTTTCTTAATCATGATCACACATACCACAAATAATAAATGTTAGGCGCTGTTAAAAAACAAAACAAGGCTGCGCATTTTAATAATGTCTACGTAGTCCTTTAACTAAGTCAGGATTCGGTGAATTAGGTAGGATGGTCAGGTTGGCTATGAATAGGCTTGGTCACGGATTAAAAGGACCACGACTATTCAATAATTCTGAGATCTAAACAAATGGAAGTGTCCGACCAAGACAGAAATCTATCGGACGTTTTGTTCGACAAAAGTTCGAAACGAGCTACAGACATGTCCTTCCAAACTGGAAATGCGGTGGACATTTTGTCTGATGAGTCTCCAAAAATTATTTCGAGGGCTGTTACATTGTATTTAAAATAAAATAATTCCCTTAAGAGCTTGTAGCAAATTGCAAATTAGCAATTCCGAAACATTCTTTGCATACGATTATTGCGTAACATTTTCCTATTTTGAGAAAGAAAAAAAAAGAAAAAAAATTGTCATGTGAGCATTTTTGTACAGTTAAGAATTTGGAAATAATATACTTTCTACGAATACATGGAAAGAAAAATAATATTACAATTATACTCAAGAATAATATTGGAAGTTGTAAAACCACAAGAAGACACAAACCAAGCTTTAATGAATAACGCTCAATGTTTAAATCGATCAGATAAGAAGATAAATGTTCTAAAATAGCTTTGCAGGTGACCATTGCGATTTTTCAAGAGCGACGTGCACTTTTTGCGTGTGAGATAGTGCACGTGCGCGTGTGTGGGTGCAATCGCAAGTGTCTCATGAAATTATCTGTATTTAGCTCTCTAATTTAGATAATTCAATGTTAAAGCAGAATGTCTTTTTTTCCATTTCGTTCCATTCACTAATTTATTTCATTATAACTAAAGACTTTAAAACTTACCACTCTTGAAAATAGTCGAAGTGTTTCTAAGTCTTCCAATATATTACTTGCTTTTGTTGTTATTAACAACATAAATAACTTGTCTAGAGGTTGGTACACATATCGGACACTTTCCGTTTCAACAAATGTATGCTGTTGACCAGTGTTCATTAACTTTGGAAAAGCTGATAACAGACCTTCAATTCGAGAACGTGTCATTTCAACAAACTGTCTTGAGACCAATGCTACAATAATAAATGTAAAAAATAAGAATGAAAATAAAATTACTTTACATCAGGATTCCCATTCATTTTGGAACTAGTTTTTAAAGGATATTTCAGAGAATTCAGGAGGATTTTAGCTGTTTTTTAGGGGTTTTTTAATTGGGGGTAAAAACGCATACAAAAATTTAGTAGAATTTGAATTAGTGAAATTGTAATTTAGAACCACAAGAAGCAAAATATATTAAAAGAATGGAACATGAAAGACAAATTGGATTGATCAAAGTTCATTTCCGCATTAGCTGATGCACTATAGAAGTGCACTATAGAAGTATTTGAGACATTCCCCAAAAGAAAATCCATTATGAAAATTAACAAATGGATGTTCTCTAAAAAATTTTTTAGGAGTTTTCACAAGGATTAGTAGGATTATTAAAAAGGATTTTATATTTTTAGGATTTTTAGGTGTGGGAACCCTGTACATGCAAACGTGTCATACAAAATTTACCTTTGCCATTTTTTGTACATATTGCAGCAGCTAGAAGAACCTAAATTAGGTAAAGGAATCTCAATAGTAATTTTGAAAGTTACCTGTTAATATGACAAAAAAATGTTTTGCAATGCAAACAAAGTGAGAGAGAGTTGACTTTATTCCCAAGATTTTTAATGCTCATTATTAAAAAAACAAGTTTAGCAATTCGGAATGACTGCATGAATATGCAAGCGAAAACTAATAGTTTTAATAACCATTTTTTTAAATTAAGCAAAGACAATTCAATTAGTTATTCTATGTGCCCAACCAACTGTATTTTTCCCACAAAACTATATAATAATAAAAAGCCCTTGCAGGCTTAAAGATTTCGGATTCGTAGCTTGCGTTCGTCCACTTCCATCGAACCTTCTGTACATTTTTTACGTTAAAGTCAAAAATGTTCTTGAATATGGCCAATAAGTGCGTGAGGTCTTAGCCTGTCCTAAATTACATCTTCACTAAATGAGAACTTCAGAACATTATATCATGCTGAGGGTACAAAATATATTTAATATATAAACCTTTTTTTTTCAATTATCGCGCATAGAGGGAAAATACTAAGAGGGTGAAATTTGCCATCGGGATGACAATGTAGGTTTTAGCTCATACATTTGAAACAAGCAAAACATTCAATAGTTGATTGTTAATCTATTTAGTATCGATTAAACATTTACTGAGAGTTTATAGTGGCTGTTCATTTTTAGTTCATTTTTTCCAAGTTACGTCGACGATACGACAGCGTACAACCAGGTAAGTCAGTGTTCGCAACAATGATCTAAAAACGCACTTCTTTCCTGCAACATGATGGAACAAATTCCAACATACGAGATCGACAGTTGTCAACACCATTTTGTGTACATACTGGTGTATGAAACTAAAGCTTGTCCGAATTTAACAGTACAACTTTGACTGCTTGTTCAGTTTTAATGAAGCTATTTCCATCGCTATTGCATTGCCATGGTATTGGAATATGCATGTGGAACTATTGGATGAATTCAACAATGGTATTAAATTATGATTGAAGAACAAGGACGTGTGTTGTACCTTATTCCAAATAGCACTTCATATTCGATAAAAAGCGCACGAGATGTAATTTGAAGATTAACTGCACATTGCTGTATTCGACATGTACGCCATATCTCAAAAAACGCTTTAAAAAACTTTCGGATATGGGTATTAATTAATGTTCCACCTTACAGCAAAAGATATTTGAAGATATTTCTTCATTGTTCAGGGTTCCATGGAACTGTCATAATAACTTCAAAATTCCAGTAAAGTTCTTCTTATCTAACATGCAAGTGGTTGCATACTATTCCATTTTCAGTATCATATCAGCTTCACTATTTAAGTCCTTAATTTTGCCACTTTCAAAGTACATCCACATATTTTACAACATTTTTACAACGTCAAATGATACTCAACAAAAAGTTGCATGGTGGATTGCTAGAGAAAGATGGAAAATAAATATATCTCCTGGAGAACATCTCCCTCTAAAAAGCTGCTTGTTAGTTCGGCTTAGCTTGTGAGTGAAAATAAAGAAGCTAGCTGGATATCACTCATGTGACGATTTTACTCAGAAAAGCTTATCAGATCAGAACATTACCTGACAGAAATGCCCGTAGTTTTCTCGCTGAAAACGCCATCATGAAAACAAACTTTATGTTTACGTCAGTATATTCTGCTTTTATGACAAGGAGGTAACACATGAGGAGAATAAAGGAAGTAGCAATACAAACTACTAATGCCCGTATGAATGAAATAGCCTTTTTACCGTAAATGTAACGTTATTTAATACTTTTATTACTTTTAAATAATTTTGTGTGAACTATAATGTGTCAAAAATTGAGATATATTTTGGGTACAACCCCCGGGATTATTCTTCAACGCAAAGCAAGCTGGCCTGAACCTGATTGGTGGTCCTTTCCGTCACAAAAAATACTCGAACCTGATTGGTTGCATTATACGTCATTACAAGACGTTGCCCCAACAACGGAAACGGCATCGATGGCGCTTTGATCAAATTGCCGGACGAAGAAAAAAAGAAAAAGGAGGAAAATCGGCCGGTTTCAATAAGAATTCGGATACGATCCGAAATCTTAATAATACAGTTTTTTTAATTTATCCTCTCAAATGAACTAGTGTCTTTTATTTTAACTTACAAGGAATTTGGTCACATCGATGTTAATGATGTCAATCACTTCAAGGCCTTAAAAGATTCAGAATTAGAATGTCAGTACAGAATTAAATTTGGACTCAAGCTCTTTCCAGTGGTAAAAGTATTTTTTGAGTAATTTTCGAAATGTCACTTGGCAAATAATTGCAGTCACAGTTCCTGCACTTATTAGAACACTGCAGAAGTTTTGCAAGTCAGCAGTTTTTTATTGACACATATATTCTCGATGTAGTCCTTTGGGAAATGGAGTTTTTATATGTTAGCTACCCCTAAATTTAGAACAAAAAACAGCTTTAAATTTTTTTAACTTTCAATAATTTTCTTATTTAGCAGAGTATTATATAATATATAAGTAAAAACTATATAAAATAATATGTGATAAAAAACAAGTATAATTTGCTGTATAACTTTCAAAACAACACAAGTATATTCTGTATAACTTTCAAAACAACACAAGAAAACGTTTTTCAGCATGCAAGTATTTTTATCTTTTCACCTTGACAGCTAGTTATCTTAATAATTCAAAACAAGCGAAAAAATTTATCCAAACTTTTTTTTTAGCAAGACAAGTTAATATTTGTTTGCTTCGCAACATAAAAATATTAACTGGGTGCGTGATGCGAAAACACAAGAAAATATGCTTGTCGTAACACCCTCCTCTGTTGTAGACACACTAATTGAAGAATTAAAAATCTGACGCTTTGACACCATAGAAACAAGGCTAGGCTGAAAACAATGAAGGAAGCAACAATGCTTTCTTAGTGAGTATATACGTGAGTTAAGGAGCCCCTTAGAGTTGAAATTTTTCAAATTTTTTTTTTTCACTGATGTAAATTCTATGCTAAGTTTCCAGTAAGTTTTAGAAAAAATATAATATAAAAGTGTTATTTTGGTGGGATAAAACAGGGAAAATGTATTTCTTTATTAACATTATCTTTGATCTTGCCCCGAATATGAGTCACAAATTTAACTTTCTTTTAAACACCCACACTCTGTATTAAAATTAAAGACTTTAAAGCATGCACACTATTATTAGCAACCTATAAATTATTCTGCATTTTTTTAAATACTGTGAAGTTGTACTGTTATACTTTTTCTTTTACATACTGCTTTTTTAATATTTATTTTTCTATTATCATCAGTTTTATTTGTACGTTTAGAAGCCATGTTTCACATTTATCAATACAAATATTTAACTTACTTTAATTTTATACCGAAAATGTTTCGACTCATTAATAACAAGGTTAAAATTCCAATGCTACACTTTTGCACAGGTACCAAAAGAAATGTTTAAGCCTTTTTTTCTCGAAACAAGAAATTTGGTCACATTGCCTGTTTGCGTTGGCAACTCCCCTCCATTTCGTTGAAAACTAGCGAAACAATTTTTTTTGAAACAGTTACACGTCTGGCTACAAATTCTTGTTTTTTTTATTTCGAAATTTGAATAATTATGAGTTATCGCCGAATGATTCATCAAACGAGGTAAATTCGTGGATTTATGTAGTATTTTAGACAAAATGCATTATAAGTTGAGAACGAATAATTTTTTTGGAAGATGTAGTAAGATATTGTAGAGCTGAATAAGAGCAATACAACGATGTATTTTTAAACGAAAAAAAAATTGATGGAGGGGAGTTACCAAAGCTTTACCAAGGGAGGGCGTTTTTTTGTTTGGAATTTTTTTTCTCCATTCCAGTTTTTTTTCACGAATTTATTTTCTTATATAGGGCGTAGGGAATTTATAGGGCGTAGGGAATTTATCAATGTTTTATAATATATGTTTTTAAAAAGGGACATGTTAAGGAGATATTTTGAATATACTGAACATGTGTCAAAAGGGTCTACCGTATCCTTAATGGCTTCGTAATCAACGTAATAAATACTTTTTTCTGTTAAAACTTCCACTATTTTTATTCTGTTAATTTTTTTTTCATAATGAATCAAAATGCGATTTTTGCTGATGATACAAATGCGGCGATTTACCATGAACGAAGAATCAACTGCAAGTGGCCTAAAAGGTTACCCATGACAACAAAAAGGCCTAAATAAACGTTCAACTGATCAGATACACTACACCATTTTAATCTTACCTATCATAGTGTGCATAATAAAATGAGTGGCAGTAATGGGGAGGACAAGGTTTCATGTGTCATATTAATTGCATTTTTTTGTGGCCACCTGTTGTTTGAAAGTAGCGATTATAAGAAAGAAAAGAAAGAATGAATATCATTCAAACTAAATTGTAACATTTTTTACTGTTTTAAACAGCATTTATCAATTTAGTCCTGGGCCTAGTGCCTTGTGAAATACATGTCAATAACACCTCAAAATGATACCTGCCATACTGCTTTATTACCTAATATTAATATTACCTTTATAAGCTAATCATTTCTGTTAACATGTATTTATTGTCATATAGAACAAAGAGTAAGACAATATCACTGACCCCGTAAATATAGCTAAGAAGGTGTTGGGTTATACAAGAAAGATTGCATATGAGTATTGGATGAAAGTATTATTGAGCAAGGAAGAATATTAGAAAGCAAGAGAAGCTGTTGGATTCCATCAAAAAGATTATAGACTATCAGAACAAAAGATTACTGAGGAAGAAGAATATTAGAAAGTCTTATAGAAGACAAAAGGTTAGTGGTTTTATTAATTATCAATGGTAGCAGAATTGGAACGATCTATATTATGACCTCAACAAGTTACAAAAATCCACCTGTGTTAAAAGATGGGTCCAATTATATTGATTGGAAAAAGGAGTTAGAAGTGTGGCAAGCACTGACAGATTTAGCTGATGAGAAGAAAGCTTTAGCTGTATTTGCTTCATTAGATGGTAAGGCTAAAAAGACTGCCTTACAACTTGACATTCGAGATTTAAAAACTGAAGATGGTATTACAAAACTTACGGACAAATTGGACAAGATATTTCTTAAAGATGTAAAGCATCGTGCATATGAAGCATATGAAAAATTTGAGCAATTTAAAAGGAAGAAGGACATGTCGTTACAGGATTATACCATTGAGTTTGAAGACCTTTACTATAATTTGAAAAAGTATGATATTGATTTACCAGATGCTGTTACAGCTTATCGATATTTAAATAGTGCTAACCTTTCTACGCAACAGAAAGAAATTGTTCGAGCAACAATTCCAGATTTAAAGTATAACTTGATGGTTGATCAAGTTAAGAAGGTATTTAATGAATCTTCAAATTCAAAAGAAGATGACGATGCGCCGGTTCAAATTAATGAGGTTTCGGGTGATAGTACTTCCAACGAGACATTTTATGGTGCTTCACACTGCAAGGTTCCTCACTCACGGTATGCAGACAGAGGGTGGAACAGACGGGGTCAGGGATATCATGGGCAACGAGAAACACAAGAGTATAGGTTAAAGGATTATCGTAGAAGCAGTGGAAATCGAAGTGACAGAGAGGAGAATAGAAGATCGGGTGATCGTCCAAGATGTTACATCTGTGGAAGTATTTACCATTTTGCTAGGGAGTGTCCAGATAAAGCTAAAAGTAAGAGTGATGAGATTAAACTTCAATTTTATACGGAGGAAATAATGGAAACTCTCGTTGGTGAGACATTTACCATGACAGTATTGGATTCTGGTTGCACTAAAACAGTTTGCGGGCAGAATTGGTTAAACTATTATGTAGAAAGTCTTTCAGACGAGGATGCTTCATCAATCAAAGAAGAGCCATCATCAACAGTATTTAAATTCGGAGATGGTAAAGAAATCAAAGCATCAAAACGTGTCACCATACCTGCTTGGCTTAGTGGAAAATATGTTAGCATAACAACAGAAGTTATAGACAAGGACTTACCATTACTATTTAGTAAGCAAGCAATGAAGAATGCAAAAGTTTTTATTGATTTTGAAAATGACAAGGTTGAAATTCTGGGACAAGAACACCAGATCCAATTTAGTTCCACCGGACATTATTGTATTTCCATTAACAAAGAGGGTAGCGAATTTGAAAAGACTTCTGCTCAAGTATGTCTGATGATGAATAATTTGGATGATACTCAAGAAAAAGAAAAAGTGGCCCTGAAATTGCATAAACAGTTTGCGCATCCATCAAAGGACAAGCTTCAGCAGCTTTTGAGAAATGCTGATGTAACTGACCCAGATCTTTTAAAAATGATTGCTGAAGTTTCAGATAGTTGTGATACATGCATCAAGTACAGAAGAAATCAACCAAGACCAATTGTTGGGTTACCACATGCAACAGTATTTAATGAATGCGTTGGCATGGATTTGAAACAATGGTCGTATGGTGATAAAATTTGGTTGTTACATCTTGTTGATCACTTGACCAGATTTAGTGCATCCTGTGTTATTTGAAGTAAAAGGAAAGAAATTATCATTAACTCAATTTTTAAGATCTGGATTTCCATATTTGGGTCTGCTAAAAAGTTTTTAGTGGATAATGGTGGGGAATTTGATAATGAGGATTACCGTAGCATGTGTGAGAATTTAAACATCAATATTGTTACAACAGCTGCTGAGAGCCCATGGAGTAATGGACTTGTTGAGCGACATAATTCCACACTTGACAATACAGTCTGTAAAATGATGGACAAGCCTAATTATTCATTAGAAACAGCTGTGGCTTGGGCTGTTGCTGCTAAGAATTCCTTAAAAAACGTACATGGCTTTTCACCGAATCAACTAGTGTTTGGCAGCAATCCCAATTTTCCAGTTATAGAAATGAATGATCCACCAGCTCTAGAAGGAAGGACAAGTAGTCAAGTAGTTGCTGATAACTTGAACGCATTGCATGCTGCAAGAGAAGCCTTTATAAAATCTGAATCCTCTGAAAAGCTCAGAAGAGCCTTGAAACAAAATGTAAGACCTTCAACAGGTGTGAAGTATGTAACAGGAGATAAAGTATATTATAAACGGAGATCTGATGATACTTGGAAGGGTCCTGCTACTGTGATAGGACAAGAAAGTCAGCAAGTTCTAGTGAAGCATGGATCAACATATGTTAGAATGCATCCATGCAGACTACGATTAAAAGAAGAAAAGTTAGAAGCACATGTAGAAGTGGAAATTGACAATGAAGAAAAACAGGAAACTGGAAAGGAAATATTGGAAGATGAGGAATTAAGTAGTGAAGCATCAATTACTAACAGTGATGTTAATAATGATACAGGTATGGATACTTCATTTGAGAATAACAATTTATTGAAGACAAATGTGAAAGCAAAGAATATTATGCCAAGCGTTAAAGATAAAGTGAAATACAAAACAGAAGTTGGTTGGAAAACAGGAACTGTGCACTCAAGAGCTGGGAAAGCAAGTGGAAAGTATAGGGATTGGCTGAATATTGTTAATGAAGTTGGGAATGTTGAGAATTTAGACTGGACAAAGGTTGAAGAGTGGGATTTTGCTGAAAAGGTATCACAAGAGGCTTTGATATGCTTGAATAAAGCCAATGAAAATGAGATTAAGTCTGCCAAGGAGAAGGAATTGAACAACTGGATTGAAAATAAAGTTTTTGATGAAGTGGAAGATAAAAAGCAAAGTTGCATTAGCACCAGATGGATTCTGACAGAGAAGAATGTTGATGGACAAAGAATTGTGAAAGCTAGATTAGTGGCACGAGGTTTTGAGGAGTTTGAAAAACCAATTCAGACAGACTCTCCAACTTGCACAAAGGAATCATTACGTTTAATGTTGTCAATTTTAGCTTGTAAGGAATGGGACTGTAACTCTATTGACATTAAAGCTGCCTTTTTGCAAGGAAAACCCATTGAAAGAGATATATACCTTAAACCACCTAAAGAGTTCCAGAAAGATGGATATGTCTGGAAATTGAATAACACAGTCTATGGCCTTGCAGATGCATCTAGAACATGGTATTTCAGAGTAAAGGAGGAACTGTTAAAGCTTGGAGTTGCAGTAAGTAAATTTGATGCAGGATTGTTCTACTATCGAAAAGATGGGCGTCTACATGGAATTATGACAACCCATGTAGATGATTTTTGTTGGGGTGGTACCAAACGTTTTTTAAACAATGTGATATTGCCATTGCATCAGACCTTTAAAATTGGTACAGTGCACAACACAGCATTTCAATATTTGGGATTAGATTTAATGAAAAGAAAAGATAGCATTATTGTATCACAAGATTCATATTTGCAGAAGATTACAGTACTCCCCATTGATAAACACAAAGATAAAGATGAATTGTTGAATACGAAACAAAAACATGATTTGAGAGTATTGATTGGACAATTAAATTGGTTGGCTACACAGACACGTCCAGACATTCTTTTTGATTGCTGTGAACTAATGGGTAACATCAAAGATGCCACTGTTTCAGATATGCGAAGAGCCAACAAAGTGTTACAAAGAGTTAAGTGTGAACCTGTGGAATTGAAATTCAAGGCAGTTGGAAACATAGAGGAAGCTAAACTTCTAGTATTTCATGATGCATCATTTGCTAATCTAAAGGGAGAAGGGTCTCAAGGTGGATTCTTAATTTTCTTAGCGAATCAACTAAATCAATCACTATCCCTCATTTCGTGGCAGTCAAGAAAATTGAAAAGAGTAGTGAATAGTACCCTTTCTGCAGAGACCATGCAATTGATCGATGCTGCTGGCAAAGGATATTGGATTCGATGTTTATTCGAAGAAATTTTCAATATTGCACCATCAATTCAATGTTTAACAGATAGTAAAATACTTTACGATGCTGCACATTCCACAAAACAAGTTTTGGACAATCGCTTAAGAGTAGATTTGGCTATTTTGAAAGAAATGATTCGAAATAAAGAAGTGAATCAAATAACATGGGTTTCAAAAGAACAGCAAATCGCTGATTGTCTTACCAAACGAGGAGCTAGTTGCAAGAATCTTCTTTTTACGTTGGCAACTGGTGTACTCAAACAAGAAAAAGAAAAATAGAGGAGATCTGAGGAGAGATGTGTACATAGTTTAAACATTTTTGTTATTTTGTTAATACTAACCATTTTGGAGTTGATTTCGTTAAACTGGCCACAATATGGATTGGTTAAAGTTGCTGTTTTGTTTATGTGTCAAATGACTTATGTTGTTGTTAACTCGGATATAGCTGCATATGGATATCCATTCAATTCTGTTAATAAATTTGGTTGAACTAAAAGTTGATCAAACTGACAAAAGAAAGAAAAAGAAAAGAGGGGAAGATTGTTAACATGTATTTATTGTCATATAGAACAAAGAGTAAGACAATATCACTGACCCCGTAAATATAGCTAAGAAGGTGTTGGGTTATACAAGAAAGATTGCATATGAGTATTGGATGAAAGTATTATTGAGCAAGGAAGAATATTAGAAAGCAAGAGAAGCTGTTGGATTCCATCAAAAAGATTATAGACTATCAGAACAAAAGATTACTGAGGAAGAAGAATATTAGAAAGTCTTATAGAAGACAAAAGGTTAGTGGTTTTATTAATTATCAATTTCAATATGCTCAATGTGAATACAAAGATATAAATACATTAGAATAACATTCAACACAAAAGAAAAATTGATCTCCAGAATCGTGTTTTAGAGAGAGTGAGGAAATCGTTATTGAAAGAAAAAAATAAAGCAGGTAAATGAAGTAAGGTCATATGTATTGGGTTCTTTTAAAAAACTTTGCTCAGATTAAATCTTAAATGTGTGTTATTTGTGTCATTTGTTAAAGGAATAAGGCAAATATTTATATGTTCCGTTCAGTCGCGTTTTAGTGATTTTATAATTCAAGCTTTATATATTTATAATTGTCTTTCAGAGAAATATAATGTTTAAAAATAACTGAAAAAAAATAAGGAAAAAAATAAATAAAAATCTTTGACAGTAACGGAATATTATTTTAGTAAGCAATTTCATGATCCATCCTTAGCATTGAAATGTTAAAAGTCGTTATTAGCCAAGCTTCAACTTTCTGTAATTTAATTTACATTAAATATTGTTTGTCCCACATGTAGTTACAAAGTTTAATTAATGACTTTACTCACAATTTTTCGTACCATGGGTTTAAATTCCCAGCTGTGAACTTTGATAGTTGCTCTTCGTTTGTTCTCCATGCAAAAACAATAGCCCCTGGGCGGTGTAAGGGGGTAAAGGAATTTTCTTCTTACTTTTGCGTCTCGAAAATTTAATTTTTTAGATTGACGCGCACCACACGCGCGGAATTATTGAGGCATGTGATTCATTCAATGCCTACCTAAAATCTTACGAAATGGCCTGTATTATATTTCTTATTACATGTATTCCAAATGGAAAAAAAAATATGTGAAACTATGTTTGCTGATTCTTCCGATGAGGATGAAGCTTTTCCTGAATGTGAAAAAAAGAGGGTATTATAGTGATATTTCTTAAGAAGGTTCTGATGTGGAAGAAGATTATGGTGGTGAGCGAATTGATGCTGAAGGAACTGGTGAGGTTGAAGATGGGTGGAGCAGCGTTTGCAAAGAATACAACAGATTTATAGATTTCTGGACCAACCTTGGGTGCAATGTTTGAGTTACACAATGAACACAACAAGTTGACTTATATAAATTAATTGCAAGGGAAACAAAAATATGTCTTATGGAAACATAAGGATAATTGGGTAAGAAAGTGTAGAGACTTGATAGTTCCTGGGGCAAAGCCCAGAGGCAGACCGAGAAAGACTTGGCAGGAGGTTATAAGGACAGACTTGATACAGCGGAAGTTGAGTTTAGATCTAACACAGTCTAGATCAGATTGGAAGAGGGTCATTAATATACCCCGTCCAACCCATGCTAGCATGGAAAACGGACGTTAAGCCGAGAATGATGATGATGATGATGATGAAACAGCATCCACCATACTTCGAAGATAAAAATTGGGAACCCAACACACCAGAAAAAATCTAATGATTTTTTGGGGTTCAGCCGTGAATTGCAATGGCTGTTTTTAGGGGTTGTTTTCAAAATGTCCCATCAAAGAGAAGTACTGTTTACTGGCCGTGGCAGCTCAACCCACACTTCCAAGGATTGTTGGATTATTATAAGAAGCAAATTATAATTGCTCGAACAAAGATGACTTAACGCAAACTTTGAAAAAAAGATGGCGCGACCAGTCGTGGGTGCCAGATAATCTTGAAAGAAGAACACAAATTTCATAAATACAGGGTTCCCACTCCTTTTTCAAAACTAAATTTGAGAAGATTTGAGGACTTTTGAGGAGATTTTTGAGGAGTTTTTATTAACAAAATTGAGGACATTTGAGGAGAATTGAGGAGACCTTTTGAATTTGAGGAGATTTTAGGAGTTATGAGGAGGCGTGGGAACCCTGTAAATTTGAGATGATCTCCTAACAAGTCTATGGAAAATGTCAAACTAAGCTACTATCCTAATTTGGCGTGATAGTCTAATTTACGGTTGTTCATGACTGGTGTTGACACCCCTGTCACAGATGTCAATTTTCACCTGACTGCATTTGACTCATAGCACCATAATTAAAATGTTACACTCGTCCTTTTTCACTGTTACAGAAAAAAAAAAAAAAACGTTTCAGTCACATGAAAAACAACACTTTCTTTTAAAAATTGGGAAGGCAGTGATGATTAAAGCTTACCTCCCACTTAGAAAAAAGTAATTGAAAATCTACTCAAAGTATTGTACTAATTACGAAAATAATATTATTTTATACTTGTTCTGATTTATTTGCAAGATATTCAACGTTAAAGTTGCAAAATATTAGCTAGGAAAGAATCTTCGTCTCAGTCAGCATCTTGTTTCCTGCTTGTAAATAAATTCCTTCATGGGAGGGCTTGTGACGTCAACTCCTGGATGATAATTTCGCTGTAGTCGCGGCCCAGGATTTTATATATACAAAGCGGTTTTACCATACCATGCGATTGTTATTTGTTTTGTTTTTAATATTTGTAGCAAGAACGTAGATGAGCTTATGGAGCTTGACAGGTACTTAAGATGAGTAATTGTGGTATCAGAGACTGCATATAGATGTACTGTATATATGTGTATATAAGGCACAGAGTAATGTGTATATAGCCTCTTTGTGTGCAACTATAATTAAGAGACAGGCATGTTATTTCTTGTCCTGCTAGTATCTCCCAGTAATAAATTTGTAGGCCTTCAGTAAAAAAAGTCTGCAAAAGTTTAGAAAGCATACAATGCCCACATAGACAGAGTTTTTGTTGTTTACATTCAAATTCATACATTTAAATTCAAAAAATCAGTAAAGAACTTCCTTGCTGCTACGACCATGTGAGTGAACACACAAAGGACGGCAGCTAGCTAAAACACCTACTAGTCAAAGTTGTAATATGGACCAGACTCAGCCTAGCACATGGATTTATACAACTTTGTCTCAGGGGCCCATGGGAAAGATAAAACGCATACGTGACACCAAAAACAAGGAAAAAAATAATATAAAAAAAGACAGAAAAAACAACAAGCATGCATTCCATTCTTAATATAAAAAGAACTTTACATGCCCTGTGATTAAGGTAAAATTCACGCGAACGCGAAGAGGTTAGGCTGTACGGCAAGCAGAAAATACTGCATGGAGCAAAATAGCTCATAAATTCCTGCATCGTACCACTTTAATACAGGACCTACAGTACTGGAAAAAGGTTGTTTAACATATCGAGCGCGCAACGTGCGCGGACTCCCTCGACACGCGATGTACCGCGTTTATAATAATAAGAAACAATTAAAATAAATTGTCGCGATCTATCGAGAATCTAGTATCGTGACAAAATCCGTCTCGATGTGTCGCGATGGTAGGTGATAATGAGAATAAAGAGAAAGTTTTTTTAATGAGAATAGAGAAAGTTTTTTTTATTTCAAACACATCTCTGCTTTATCTTTTTTTTTATTTTAAATAGGTGTATATTATCACAAAATTTTTAACTTTCGTATTTATTAAAGTAATTCTAGCGCATTACTTTTTCAACGTATTTTTTTTCTAACGCTGCTTTTCGTTCTTAAACTTTGAAAATGCGATCTCTAACGAAGCTTTTTTTGTCGCCGCTTTTCGTTCTTAAACTTTTAAAATGTGAACTAAAAAAACTTTTCTATCGCCGCATTTCGTTTATAAACTTTTTAACTTCGATCTAAAAAAGCATTTCTATCGCCGCATCTCGTTCTTAAAGTTTTAAAATTCGATCTAAAAAAACATTTCTATCGTCGCTTTTCGTTTATAAAAACTTTTAAAATTCGATCTAAAAAACATTTCTATCGCCGCTTTTCGTTTATAAACTTTTAAAATTCGATCTAAAAAAACATTTCTATCGCCGCTTTTCGTTTATAAACTTTAAAAATTCGATCTTAAAAAACATTTCTATCGTCGCTTTTCGTTTATAAACTTTTAAAATTCGATCTAAAAAAACATTTCTATCGCCGCTTTTCGTTTATAAACTTTTAAAATGCGATCTTAAAAAACATTTCTATCGCCGCATTTCGTTTATAAACTTTTAAAATTCGATCTAAAAAAACATTTCTATCGTCGCTTTTCGTTTATAAAAACTTTTAAAATTCGATGTAAAAAAACATTTCTATCGCCGCATTTCGTTTATCAACTTTTTAACTTCGATCTAAAAAAGCATTTCTATCGCCGCATTTCGTTCTTAAACTTTTAAAATTCAATCTAAAAAAGCATTTCTATCGTCGCTTTTCGTTTATAAAAACTTTTAAAATTCGATCTAAAAAAACATTTCTATTGCCACATTTCGTTCTTAAGCTTTTAAAATGCGATCTAAAAAAACTTTTCTATCGCCGTTCTTCGTTCTTAAATTTTTAAAATGCGATCTAACGAAGCTTTTCTATCGCCGTTCTTAGTTCTTAAATTTTTAAAATGTGATCTAAAAAAGAAAGATTAACGCTAGCTTTATACCCTAGATTGTTATGCATAAGTTGAAAAAATATAACACAAAGGAAGTATAATTATATTTAAACATCCGCGATCATTGTTGAATACACTCTTATTTTTAAAATAGTTCTATTATGAAAAAGTGTTAATGGCCTCGATAGCTTCGAGAATGATATCGAGACGGATGCATCGCGAAGCCCTCTCGATACAATTTGAAAGTAAAAAAACGTCTATCGCGGATCGAGAATACCGTCGCGATATGCGAAGCGCGATATCAAACAACCTTTTTCCAGTACTGTATGCTCAAACGCAAGAGCTACGTCAACTAAGATTAAAAATTCCAACAGGCTTTCTGCCAGCGTTGATAAAACATTTGGTAAAAAGTGTTCATCTTGTATCAAAACTTGTTTTGGTAGAGTATCAACTTTGTTAATGAGTCCATGCTTTCTAGCGCTACTTTTATTATTCTTATGGCGAAAAGGTATAGAAATTTAATAACTATTCACAAAATAAACTTAGTTGTAATAGACCACTTTCCTCATGACATAGCTGTTTTGATTTCATTTTGATAATGATTGGCTTGCATGCACTTTTGCAGGCTTAGACACGTATGATCGCACACCTAGAAAGTATTTTGGCGTGTTCTTAAAAGGTGGGGACGATTTAACCAGTGAACCCCAAACACTGGAGACTGAAAAAGCCTTTAAACATAAAAAACAAAATAAGCACGTTTCTGTAGCAAAATAACGAGATAATTCAAATATAATCTGTCTCTTTTAATCAACCTTCGTTCGGCATCTATTTCGTTTTGTTTTTATCTGCCATCATGGAAGTTTCGTAATCATGATCACACTTACCACGAGTAATAAATGTGTCAGGCGCCGTTAAAAAACAAAGTAAGGCTGCGCATTTTAATAAGCCAATTAAATAGCAAAAAAAGGCCGTCGCTAAAGAAAACTTAAAACATATTTATATAAAACAAAATAAGTTTTTAAGTTTGTATTATTATTATTATTTGTAAAGTCATCACAAGCGAATAGGAAAAAATATGCTTATTATGTGTGTCTGTTCCGCCTGTAAGTGCATTATTATGTGTGTCTGTTCCGCCTGTAAGTGCAGTTTTGCAGACTTGCTTTATCCGTGCTCCGTCGGCGTTCACCTCCGCATTAGTTAAGAACCGCATGGCTGGATTTCTTGTGTAAGACCTGGTTACCAACAACGAAGGGGCCAGGCAATAGAGATTCATGTCTACGTAGTTCTTTTAACTAACTTAGGAGTCGGTGAATTAGCTAGGATGGTCAGGTTGGCTATGACTAGGCTTACTCCTGGATTAAAAGGACCAGGACTATTCAATAAATCTGAGGTCCCACTTCCGTACAGTTTTTGAATGATAGAAAAAAAACGTATGAACGCCAATTATTTAAGGCGTGTACTATGCACGCCTAACTTTACTTTATGGCGTGCGGTCTGTTGCACTTGTCAACAAGATTTTGGCGTGTGATGGCCCGCACGCCAGAGAATTTACTCCTGTCCAAGCCTGTAGGTAAAAAAGCAGGACTCTCACAGGGTAAAATGGCTATTAAAAAAAAAGTTCATTTTTTTAGTAGTACAAGATCCGAGAGGAACTCGAATTAAGTTTTACCTATATTCTTCTAATTCTTCTGAAAAAATTCCCTAATTTTAGGCGAATGTCTTTTTATGGATGGATTTCTTTGATTACTGTGGTCTGTTGTTGCGAGAAAACCACAAACCTTTTAACTTTAGTAAACATTAGCAAGTCATCTATAATTTACTCTTCTTTTTCTGCTTGTTTTTACGTAGTAAACATTCTCACATATCACAAAAATAACATAGCATAAAAATTTTCAAATTATCGCTTATGTACACATTTTGTCCCCAAAAAGCCATATTTACATTAACGGTTGCCGCCATTATGCGTTCGTGCATATTTCGTTGATTTGTGACGTCAAACTGCGATCATAGCTAAGCAGGACTTGCAAGGATGCACTCACTTCTTGGTGTTCCAAGAGAAAATATCATTTATCGTGAGGTTCGAGCGATGAAGAAGACAAGTTAAATTCCAGTAGAACAACATAATCGTAGAAAAAATAATTTTTAACAATTTAACAACATTCAAGAGTAGGTAAATAAAAAAAAATTTAAGACTGTTTTTGTTTTGTTTTGCTATAACTTGCAGTACACTTTAATATGCATAATCATTTAAAGCTTTATTTATAAGTCTAGCAAATTAAATCACCTGTTCTCTTTCAAGATGTTTTGATACAAAAATAACACAAGGAAAATTTCATAATAAAGTTGAGTACACGTAATACTATTTTTTTCAAGTGATAACTATGTCTAAAACTTTAAAACTATATTTATAACGGTGAAACATTATTTTATTCTGATTAAGATATTTATTTCAAAATATGATAAATAAAATTAGATCATACACAATCCAATTAATCAAATTCGATTTGTAGAAATTATATTGAGCATTAAAATTAAATCGAAACTTGACAGGTGATACACGAGAACAGATTTTTGATATTTTTCTTTCAATAAAATTTCTTCAGAGAGCAGAGACAAAGTTGAACGTCAGAAACGTTGTATGTATGTGGACAAAAAATGTCTGCAGAAAATGCTATTAAACGAATATCGGTTAGAGCAAGAAGATTATTTTAATTTTCTTTCGATGTCTGCTAATACACTCCATAGCGCTTCTTCCAACATCCATTCACTGATAAAAATCTCGTTAAATTCTTTTCTATCCTTTTTTGAAGACATTGTCAAATTCTACAAATTGAATTCAATTAATCGAATTGTGCATCACCACCTTCACAGGAGGCACAGGTTAGCATCCCTTGCAGTGTTCGAATTAAATATTGAAAGTGATCCGCGAAAATTACGATATTTTTTTCAGCATTTCTTTCCATTTTTTTTGACTTGCAGAAGGCGGTGCAGTCGCAATACACTTTTAGAAAGTGTTTTCAATATTCCTTAACCCCAGTACACCGCACAAGGTCTACTGTTTTGGCATGGCAAACGCACGTAGTGCAAGTTTCAAGTCATGTCCGGGAAATTCAACCCATGTAGAAAAAGTTGTAAGCAAAGTCATTAATTAAACTTTAAACTAAAGTTACAATAATTAATTATAAAGTTATTTTTTATGCTGCTTATCTGTTTCTCCCATTTAACAGTGTACATCAAATTCGAACCACGTCTTTACCATTAAAATCACAATCAAATCTCGTCTTGAATTCTTTTTAGAACGGTTTTGTGACTGGCTTTGTTATCTTTACTTAATTTACTTTGTCTCCATGAAGCCATTCTCTCTTGTTCTCCTTCGTTAAAATTGTGACAAATTATTTTCACAGCACACATGTTTTAAGGAAAAATCAAAAATAATTTTGAAAAGGGGGAAAAAAAACTTGTAAAATGAATGAAACTTTTCTTTCTTTTTTCCGTAATTTAATTAATTTTGAATTCTTGTTTACACATTTAAACAATAGGTTCTTATGTGAGTTTTTTTCACCTGTTGGATATTTCGCAACAATAAAGAAACACTGAAAGTAAAATTTATGCGCAATACACGTTTTTAAATATTGAGTTTCGATCTGCGAATTTCTTGTTTATCAGGCAAATTTGATCTGTGAAAAAATAAATGACTTGATTCGCGGCCTGTTAATTGGAACGCTGTCTCGTTTTGTTCATTCAGAGTTCATTTGTTTACATTCACGCGGTCTTACGTCACACCAGTTACTATTTTACCGAACAGAAAGTCCTAATCAAGGGGCCTTTTTGTCATACGAGATAACGTCAAGCAGGGTTTAATCTGAAAAAAATAATATCACAAAATGGTGGCTTTCGACAGGAAAGCATGTTGTAAACACAAGAAAATGGGGCTTTATATTTGCTTTATTATTTCGAATTTTAGTTAAAGGGGAATTAAGCCTCAAACTTAAATAGCATTATTTCGGTTAACATTATGTTCGTTTCCCAAATTCTGGTCAAAATTTTGAAAAATAAATATTATTTGGATTGATTTTAACCATAAAAGTTTCCCCTTTTATGAGCGAACGATAAGCGCCATTTAAATTTTCTGAGGCCACGGCTGATTCTGGAGACTGTTATATTGTGACGTATATTACGCTGAAGAAGCATAAGCTTGCGCCCTTGCGCTGAGCGCAAGCAGCGAGATATGGAAAATTTAAGCTCCTGCTCTGACTCCCCTATTTCTAGAATATTCAAGTGACTCTAGTGAAATGTCAGTAACAGGATGTTACATGAATAAGCCTGAATACTCCAAAGCAGAACTTGAAAAAGTGACTTATGAATCTAGTGATAGCGAAGAAAAAGACGAATTGAATTCAAGCAGACTTGAAAATTTACATTGGTGTACCTGTACATGTTGCGTTATTTTCAATTCCTTCACTCTTGTGGAATGCAAGTGTTGCCAAGAATTTTCCAATTTATTGAACAACAATTGAATGATAACAAGTGCATCACGATGCACAAGGATTTTCAAGTTTTATGTTTGAAACGCACAGGGTTAGAGACAGCCAGCATTACGACATCGACGATACCAAAAAAAATATAACAAACTCTCAACATATACTAATAAGTAAGTTTTCCTTCAAAAAATATGTTTCTCGTAAATATTTTCAAAGACCATATTTCTCAAAGTCACACAAAAATAAAACATTCTTCGTATCTTCTTATCTTCTCACTTTTCGCTTTATAATCTTACAGGTCC
This sequence comes from Hydractinia echinata, assembly GCA_030067915.1. Lineage (NCBI taxonomy): Eukaryota > Metazoa > Cnidaria > Hydrozoa > Anthoathecata > Hydractiniidae > Hydractinia > Hydractinia echinata. The sequence goes on from JASGCC010000029.1 coordinate 1,753,854, forward strand.
ACGCGCTATGAAAATACACACCATCGCAGATTATTTAATTAAATTAGAAATAATGTCATTCCTTGAATATCAAATAAAAAAGGAGGAGAGCCCATGTGCCTCAAATAACAATTTGTTTCAAAGAAGTTTTGATGAATGAATATTTTCTTCTGAATATTTTATCCTGGTTTACACTATAACATAAACTTTGATTTCGTTGTATGGAAATGAGGTACACCATGCACTGACAGTACATGGTCTGGGTACATTATTATGAAAGGCTTGGAAAAGGATGTCGCGTGGTGATTCCAGCTTGTGTTGTGCGAAAAATAAGGGAAGAATTTCCTGATCCAAATGGAAAATATACTGGTTTCAAAGAATTTGTTGACATATAAACGGGACTTAGCATTTTCAAACAAACAATAACAACAAGAAAAAGCGAAATAAAGTACAACGGACTAGAGTTATTTTTTGAACTGTTACGTTTGTTCACATTCTGTAAACAACTTTAAAAAAGACGAAGAGATCAAAAAATTGAAATGAGCGTAAAATACGTCATAGATCTCCATCGCAGATATTGTTTTGATTTTAACATGGCGATTACTGTTGTCAACTTTTATGGTAGAAAAGGGATGTCAATTCAAGGAATTTCCATTTTTTTTATATACCATCAAAATATGTATGGTTTGTAAAAGATATTTCCGAAGAAAAAAAATTTGGGCTTAATTCCCCTTTAATAATGTTAAATTCTTAAACCTTGTGGTGCGGATCCCGTATATATACGGGATAGCCACGGGCGTTTTACAGGCCCGCCCAGCTGCGTCACAAGCAACTTCAACAAACTGGTTTTGCTCAGATCTGGTAGTAAGACCAAAACACTGCCCTTTGAAAAGAAAGTCGAAGTCTAAAAGCGCTTTGTTGTGAAATTTCGGCCCTACAAAATCAATAATTCATTCAAAAAATCTCTCCGCAAATTTTGCCAAGTCCGAGATTGTTGGTCATGTTCGGGCCACCAAAGCAGCACAAATTCACCCAAACACAGTCACCTACTTAGCGTGCGCCCAAAGCATTTGCTACACGTCTAATGCTCGCAATCCGTTCTTATGTTACACTAAAGTCAACTAAAGTCAACAGGCCAGGGGGGTCCAGGGGGGCAGCGCCTCCTACACCAAGACGCAAATTTCTGGACGCCAAAAAAAAAGTTATTTTTCTATCAAATAAGCCTGAAGTGAGCATCTAGTTCCTTTTTGTTCTTGAGTTATAGTCAATTGAAGTAGGAATAAAAGTTGTGTCAAAATTGGGCTTTTTGACAAACGGACCGCACTACGAGGGTTAACATAGTATAAACAAAGTAAAGTAAGCTAAACTTTTTTTAAAGTGGGAGGTAAGCTTTACACAAGTGAACAATTTGACAATAAAACGAAATATTTAACTTACCATATTGACGGCCAAAGGCCTTAGTACTTAAAACCTTCTCTCTTTCGTGCACAAATAAACTTATTGACACAATTATTGGACTAAAATGTTGGTCCCTTCATACTATACAAAGACGGTAACCTCCGCCACGTTTACAATACGGACTATGTTCACGGAGAAGAAATGTGGATACTCGGCCCAGCCTGTACAAATATAACGGCGACCGACAATGCCGTTTATAATGGTCCGTACACACTGGGTGGTTACCACTACATTTTAAATCGCTTTGTTACCACCAGGTGTTTGCATTAAAATTCTCATATCATGTTTTTTCTAAACAATGAATTTTGAGCCAAAAATTGTGCTAAGGTAAAGTTGAAGCTGAAGGAATAGTTCAGCAAGATAAATTCTTTTTTACCCATTTAGACTGACATACAATATTTATGATCAACATAGAAACAGATCAGTATAAAAACATGGCGTTGGGCTATTTGGAAACTATTTTACATGTGTTTTCTTTGACCATAGTGATCAGCAAGCATCCAATAGCAAACTCTGTGCTACAGGAGAAATTTTTATTTAATCATCATCATCATAAAGCATTGTTCCGTAAAATAAATTTACATAATGCGTGCATATAAAATCAATGTTTTTTTTTGTTTTGTTTTTTATATATATTTCGTCTCGGTCCACAGCCAATGTGCATGCCTCTTTCCAAGAGAGGCCATGCTCTTCCCTGAGTTGTTTCTTCATCATGAAAAGCCATGTCGAAATAGGTCTTCCACGTGGTCTTTCATACTGTTCTTCAGCATAGTCAAGGGCTATTTTGACAGGTGTGTTATCCGGTAGCCTTATAACATGTCCTAACCATCTCATTCTTCTGTTTTTAATTACTTGACTCCACTGTTTCATTCCTGTTTTTCGATACAGTTTGTAATTGTTTGTAATTGTTTCCGGCCATTTTACATTCAACACATTCGTTCGTACAAGTTTGCGTTGAAATACATCAATATCAAGCTCTTTTTTCTTGTTGAGTGTCCATATTTCTGCATTGTAGAGGAATATTGGCGTGACGTAGGTATCGAATGTTTTCATTTTCGTTTTGATCGTTACTTTCTTATTATTTAGGATATCCTTAATATTGTTTATTGCATCAATTGCTAGACCTTTACGTCTGGTTATATCTTTGTTCGTGTCTAAAAAACTGCCTAATAATTTGCATTTTTTCCAGTTATAGTTCGATCTACTAACGTAATATTCTTCTGTTTTTTCGGCATTCATAATTAGATTTCTGCTTTTAAGTTTAGCTGGTAGTTCTTGTTTCAGCTTTTCAATTTCTAGTGGATTGGATGTTATCATACTTATGTCATCAGCGTATTCGAGGTTTATATTAATGTGACGTTTGTCTGGTCTTAGTTATGTTCTTGAAGGTGGTATGGTACTGCATTACTTGATTTACAATAGTTATTATCTTCGTGTGTTTTCTCCAAGGTTTTAGCTAAGTATAAAGTGAACTCATTCGCTGACATACAATCACCTTGAGGGGCTCCTGTGTCTGTTTTAAAGAATGTAGTGGTATGATTTCCGATTTTTACTGCTAATTCCACTTGGATAAGTTTATAGACAAGATGAAGTTCGTCTGGTAGAAGTATCATTTGTAAATCAGTGATCATGGATTTTCTGTCGATTGAATCGAAAGCTTTGCTCATATCATGCATAACTACGTGCACACTTTCGGATTTCGATGTAATTGTTCGATCTACTACTAGTTTAGCTGCAAAGACATGTTCAGTTGTACTTCTGCCTTTACGGTATGCTGCTTGGCTAGGTGGGATGTTATCATCTAGTTTCATACCAATTCTTTCGATTAAACATATGGCAAGTATTTTTCGTATAACTGAAAGAAGGATGCTAGGTCTCAAATTTTGAGGTGGACCTTTCGGTTTACCAGGTTTTTGTAATGCACATAATATACCTTGTATCATTTCTTTAGGTTCATCGCCTGTTTCAGCCATTTTATTGTAGATTGAAGCAATGCATCGATGTATTTCATCAGGTGCGTATTTTAGTAGCTCAACTGTTATTTCGTCACATCCTGGACTTTTATTATTTTTCATTTTATTTGTAGCTTTCCTTATTTCTTCTGTTGTGAAAGGAATTATCATTTTCGCTGGCCTGATAATTGGAAGCGGTTCGTTATTTTTATAGAACTGATTTTTGAAACACTTTGATATAATTTCTGCTTGTTGCTTTTCATTGGCAGTTAGCCCTGATTCAGTCTGTTTGAGTAAGGATTGTTTCCGTGCTAGTTTTTTAAGTCCTTTAACTGCTTCATACATTTTTCTAGAGTCATTTGGTGTATTCTCTAGATCTTTCAGTGTGTTGGCTAACTTTTCCTTTTGTACATATTTTATGATGTTATGCATTTTCGTCAGTATTTCATTTCTTTCTTTTCGTAATGCCTTTCTTTTGATGTTATCGTTTGTGGAGTTTTGATCTATGTGCAATTTCTTTTGTCTATCTGATAATCTTTTCATTTCGGGATTAGTAATATCTTTTTGTTTTTCTACTTTTCCTAGCACCTCTGTTGCTGTTTCTTTGATCGTTTCTACAATGATACTCCATCTTTCCTGATTTGTTTTTTGTTCAGGTATGGCATTTATATGTTGTTTAAGTTTGTTTTCATATTGAGTTCTAAGTTCAAAGTTATTGATGTTTTGTGTGTTGATTCTGCTTTTCTTGTTATGCCTTAATTTTATTCTGATGTCGACTATTACAATTTTGTGATCTGATTTCGTTTTCATTCCGTTGTAGGAGTTATAAGTGGTAATACTTAGATTTTCTTTCACTAGTATAAAGTCAATTTGATTTCTGTATGGATTTCTCCTTATCGTGTTGGTTTTCGCGTCAATGTGATCTTTTGTTCTTTCTGGACTTTCCCAGGTTGTAAGGTGAGAAGGTTTATGTTTATAAAAAGTATTAGATAGTTTTAGCTGGTTCATTTTTGCGAATTCGAGGAGTAATTGACCGTTTTCATTTATCGATCCGATTGAGTATTTGCCAACTGTTTTGTTGTATACGTTTTGTAACTGATTATCTGACAGTTTTGTTTTGGCATTAAAGTCACCTCCAATTATCACTATATCTTTGGGTTTTGTTAATTTTAATACAGATGTGAGACTGTTATAGAATTTAGTTGTTTCTTCTGGGTTTTGTTCAGTTGTTTTCATTGTAGGAACATAAGCGCTGATGATATGTAGCTTATAGTCATTTTTGACGGCAATTGTTAGGAGACATACTCGATCTGATATTGGTTTAAAGTCGGCTTTATGTCCATCCTCCACGATTACAGCTACACCTTTGCTGGATTTATCTTTGCTACCAAAATAATAAAGATGTAGTTCCTTTTTACCTGATTTAAGCGCTATCATACCGGATCCTTTCATATGAGTTTCTTGTATTGCGAGAGCGGTTAGTTTGTATCTGATAAAATCTTCACATATCGTTTCTGTTTTTGTTGGGTGAAGAAAACCTTGACAGTTAAAACTTCCAAAGCGACTGTTTTTGTTGAATTTCATGTTTGGTTGTTTTATGCACTATTGAGCGAATGTAAAAACGGCAATCTCGTTGAAGATTCAAGTAGCGCCACCACACTTGTCGACCGTTTTTCGGTTTCAGGATTTGACGTCGCGATTTTATGTCCGCCATCTTCAACCGTCAACCGTCATGCCATGTCGATAAAAGATTTATGAAATTTAAACAGGCCTTTAACCATCCTTCGCCATCGTTTTACACATGTGAGTGGAATTAAAATCCATAATGGCGCCAGGTGCACAAACTGAAATTGGCAGTGCAGAAATATACTTTGCTAAAAAGCTTGCGAACAACGATAAAAAAGTAAGAGATAAAGCCGTAAAAAGACTCAAAATATGGCTTAATGGCAAAGAAAAGTCAAAGAATGGTAAGGATATATAAACCGTAAAAACAACAAATTAGGTTACCATAAAAACCCCAGCTAGGATAAGACACTTGTAGATAGATAGATAGATAGATGTGCATATTTTACATGGCTAGCCTCATAAATATCGAGGGATATACCCTGTCTATTATTTCCAGGAGGGGCCATGGCTTAGATGGAGAGTCCTAGAGTATTTAATGCTCATTTTGAGCTACGCAGACCCAATTAGTAGGGCCCACGCTCTACTAGACAACTCCCGGCAACATCCAACGGCCCACACAGTGTGCCATCTCCCCAATTTCCCTCACATGGCTTGGGTTAACCCGGGGCTATGGTAACATTCACTCGCCCATGTTGAATCGCCGTCAAGAGGAATCGAACCCCGGTCTCCCGCACAGAGTACGAAAGCTATAACCACTAATCTTGTGAGTTTCTTGTCAGCATAACTTTTTAATTCCATGCGGAAATTTATTTATTTATTTATTAATTTGTAATAGTCATATAGCTATATAGATCACTCTTTACTTTTGCTGTTTGTCAATAAACACTTAGAGGGGACCTCCTACCTCAAAAAAAACTTTTCTCATATCATAGGGACCTTTTTAAATGTTTACATTTTCCGCGGTAAGCCCTTCTGACTCTAACAACTGTGTGGCAGGCAGAAAGATGTGGAAGCTTGCTGAAGAAAGGTCTTTTTCAGCCCGTTTCTTTCTATGGAAACATTTTTGAGGCTTAGTATTATTGAGTGTAGATCGATAACTTCTGATTAACATGTATTTATATAAAGTCGTAATGATACCTTTGTGCGAAGAAACATACTAAAAAGGACCTCACTTCACCTAGCGCCCGCATCTTTTTCTGAGCCTTGGCCATGTTCTTGTTCCAAATTTTGGCTGCACTCTATTCGCCTCTAGTTCCTTTACCTTGGCCTTTGCAATTTCTCATTGGTATTGATGGCAATAGTATTGGTGGCAACATTAAAGTGCTATCCAGCACTTCAATGCTTTGAATTTTCAGGTCGATGCCCTGTGCTCACAATCAGTAAATTCTTTGCCGCCAAAGGAAGTCTCTGCCATCACCATTGTAGAGTCCTTGGCAACCTTTTTTATATTAAGCTCTATCTGCCCTGCCGTCCTCTCGTCAGGGTGTTTCTCGGCATAGTCGCCCAGATCTTTCTGCACAGCTCCAATCTCAGTCATTATATACTGCCCCCGAGCCTTAGTTACCTTACTTGGAGTAGTAGTATATTTTATGAAGCCTATCGTGTGTAAACGCCCTACCTTTAGCTTCGTCTTTATTGCACTGACTGATTGGAATCCACCAGTGAACTCTTTATACACAAGATTGGTTATATCTTCATGCTTAAAGCTTACCTCCCACTTCAAAAAAAGTTCATCTTATTCTGTTTATATATACTATGTTGAGAATTTGTAATTTAACATTTATTAAGTAAAATTCGAAATAATAAAGCTAATATAAAGCCACATTTTCTTGTGTTTACAGCATGCTTCCTTCTCGAAAGCCGCCATTTTTTTTTCGGATTAAACCCAGTTTGACGTCATCTCCCGGATGGCAAAAAAAGGCCCCCTGAATATGTTGCCATAAAACGATAACTCAGAGAAAAAGAAGAAGAGTAAATTATTGCAGCTAAGAATAATTTTGTTAATAATTATAAAATATGTTTTTGTTTTTGCCTTTTTGCAATAAGAATAATAGAAGTAGCGCTGGAAAGCATTCCTTTGTCAGTCTTCCAACAGACAAGAAACAACGAGCAGCGTGTACTCATTAACAGAGTCGATACTCTTTCAAAGTCAAGTTTTAATCACTAGAATGTTTTGATCAACGCTGGCAAAAAAGGCTTTGGCAATTCTAAATCTCTGTCCACTTGTCTTTGCATTAGGCCATGTGCAAATTCTGGTATAGGTGCTCGCTCTTCTACGTTGCGTCTAAGACTTTTCTATTATATTGTGGTACAGGGATTTATGGGATTTTATTTTGTTCTGCGCGCGTTGTTGTTTCTTCTTTCTTTTCTTCTTTCTTTCTTTCTTTCTTTTTTCTTTCTTATAATAATCTATTTTAATTTATTTTTCGTGTCGCGTTTCATTCTCATATCAAAGAACGTTATAGGCCCTGGGATCGAGGTTGCTTGAATTGTTATTATAACAAGCCCAGGGTTGTGTTTTAGCGTGCACCCGTCCTTTCTATGTTTACTTCCGCATGGTTGTGATTATTAACGCTGCCAATAGTCTAGCCATAGAATGAAGTTTTCTACTAATCTTATAAATTAAAAACGCTTTCCGAGTCTAACTCTTCTAACCAACAAAAACTCTTAGGGATCGCGGCGCGGCATTTATTGTGGGGGGGAGGGGGTAAGATAGGCTACGAAAGAGTAAAATAAGATGTCGTCCGCCATGGTTTGCTCTGATAACCCTAAATAGCTTCTTTTTTTACTTTAAAATATACTTCCCGGTGCCGCGAATCGTCTATGTGGGCATTTCTGTAAGTCTCTACACAAGTCGGAAAGAGCCAATCTCATTCTCAGGGCATCGAAATAGCGAAAAGGCCACGGTTCACTACTAAGCTATTGCTTCCACTTCCATTCTCATCCTCATAACAGCTTTCCCAGCTAGAGTCTGATTCAATGCCAGGTTTGATAGACTTTTTACTGGCCGAAACTTCAAAACTAAGAAAGCCCACAACTTTTTCACGGGAACTCAGTTTTAAAAGGGGAAGTAAAAAACAAGTGTTTACTTATCTTCAGTATATACCAGTTACAAACTCATCTTCAGTACCCATTACAAATGTTGAAAAACAAAACAACAACCGCTTTGTATATATAAAACCGCTTTGTATATATAAAAACCTGGGCCACGGCAGAGTCAGCGAAATTATCATCCGGGAGTTGACGTCACAAGCCCTCCCGCGAAGGCATTTATTTACAATCGGGACACAAGATGGCGACTGGCACGAAGCTTCTTCTCCAGCTAATATTTTATAACTTTAATGACGAATATCTTGCGAACAAATCAAAATAAGTATAAAATAATTTTTTTTTCGTAATTAGTACAATATTTTGAGTTGATTTCCGATTACTTTTTTTAAAGTGGGAGGTAAGCTTTAAAGAAAAGCTGATCTCCTAGTAGCTCAAAATCGACATATCACCTTGCATTTGAAGGTCCTGGATCCTTCATCATCATCATTCTCGGCTTAACGTCCGTTTTCCATGCTAGCATGGGTTGGACGGGGTATATTAATGACCCTCTTCCAATCTGATCTAGACTGTGTTAGATCTAAACTCAACTTCCGCTGTATCAAGTCTGTCCTTATAACCTCCTGCCAAGTCTTTCTCGGTCTGCCTCTGGGCTTTGCCCCAGGAACTATCAAGTCTCTACACTTTCTTACCCAATTATCCTCCTCCATTCTTTCCAAGTGCCCCAGCCAATTCAATCTTCTTATCTGGATAACATCTTTAATTCTACGGATACTTAGCCTGCTTCTTAGCTCATCTGAACTCTTTCTGTCTCTCAGACTGGCGTTACACATCCACCTAACCATTCTCATATCATTCCTTTCTAAACGGTCAAGATCTTCCTGCTTCACTGCCCATGTCTCACTACCGTACAACATAACACTTCTTACACAGGCCTCATACAACCTACCTTTTACCTCAATTGACAAGACTCTGCTGGTCAACAAAGCAAGTAACTCTCTGAACTTTTTCCAAGCAGAACCTATCCTGCAAGTAACACTTCTTCCAACACCCCCTTCACTGCCCAACATATCACCTAAGTAACAGAAGTTCTCAACTATCTCTAACGAGCCACTGTTGTACATCATTAAAGCTGGAAATACTTCATTCTCTATAATCTCACCTTTGCAACGCTGCATACAAACTGAATGTGAGCTCTTAACCTTCCACGAATACTACTGCACTTCTTATGTACCCAATGCTTGCAAGTCTGACAAAAAATTGAGTTACTACCAACCCCTTTCCTGCAAACTCCACAAGGCCACTTTCCAACTACAAGGTCACACTTGGCTGCAATGCTACTAATCATGACTTTAGACTTTGCTGTGTTCACCCTTAGCCCTTTCTCTTCTAGTCCTTTCTTCCACTTCTCAAACTTTTCAACTAATTCTTCCATCGACTCTGCTACGAGAACCAAATCATCTGCATACAATAACTCCCATGGACAACCTGTTCTGAACTCCATCGACAGCGCTTCTAAGACTAGAACAAACAACAAAGGACTAAGTACAGAACCCTGATGTACACCAACATTTACACTAAATTCATCACTAAGTGAATCGTTAATCCTGACACGACTTCTAGCATTGCTGTACATAGACTGTACCATCGTAACTAGCCACTCTTCCACACCTAATTTTCTCATAGCCCACCAAATAACTTTACGTGGCACTCTATCAAAAGCTTTCTCTAAATCTACAAAGGCAAAATAGAGATTCTTTCTCTTTCCTAAATACTTTTCCTGAAGCTGTCTGAGTAAAAATATTGCATCTGTAGTGCCACGCCCTGGAACAAAACCAAATTGCATCTTATCTATATCAACTCTTTCTCTAAGTAACTTATCAATCACTCTTTCAATAACTTTCATTACTTGATCAACCAACTTCAAACCTCTATAGTTACCTCTTTCTAATGCATCACCCTTGCCCTTGAAACAATTCACTATTACACTCGACTGCCACTCACTCGGAATAGCACCATCCTTTATAATCTGATTAGCAAGACTTGTAATAAGCTCAACTCCAATATATCCAGATGCTTTTACCATCTCTGCAACAATACCTGATACTCCTGCAGTCTTGCCAATCTTCAATTTACTAATAGCCTCCACTACCCATTCTGTCTTGATCTGCATAGCTGGCCCTTCTACAACATCATCATCAGACAAATTATCCTCATCCCAATCAAACTCAGTGTTAAGCAACCTCTGATAATAATTCTTCCAAGCTACCCTTTTCTCCTCCACTGTGCTAGCCAAAACACCTTCATCATTACGTATACACTTCTCACCCACAACATCTTGATTAGTCTTCTTCATTTGCTTTGCTATCTTGAATACCTCGTTGCGCTGGTCTTCCCTTCTTAACACATTTGCAAATCTGTTTCTCTCTTCTTCTGATTTTGCCTTATACACTGCTGTACGAGCACGGCGCTTAGCTTCTAAGTAAATATTTTTACTACCACCTGACTTCCACTCTTTCCAAAGTTTCCTCTTTTCCTTTATACACTGGTCAACCTCATTATTCCACCACCAGGTCTGTCTATGTCTAGCTGGTCCTTTCGTCCACCCACAGGTATCATCAGAAGCTTCTAGAAGACAATTCTTCAAAGTAGTCCAAGTACTTTCAACATTGTCACTATCACATTGACCATTGTGGGCTAACTGCTGAACTTTTGCACTAAATTGTCTTGCTACAATCTCTTCCTTCAGCTTCCAGACTTTACGACGGGGCCTGTACTTTCCCTTGGCTTCTTTAACACTCTTCAAGATAATATCACAAACCAGCAACCTATGCTGGGAAACACACTCTTCCCCCGATATAACTTTCACGTCCTTCACCACTTTCTTGTCTGACTTTCTAACCAGGAAGTAATCTATCTGTGTCTTACAACCACCTGACTCATATGTTATCAGCCTACTCTGTCTCTTACTGAATGATGTGTTGCAAACCACCATGTCCGTTGCCATTCCAAACTCAAGCAATCTCTCCCCTTCCTTATTTCTGCTCCCAAATCCATAGTCTCCATGCACACCTCTATAACCTTCAGATGACTTCCCAACATGACCATTAAAGTCGCCGCCCACCATGACAAGTTCAGTGTCTCCAAACTTTGATGTGACTGCTATTAACTCATCATAAAACTTATCTTTATCTTCCTCACTGAGTCCACACTGTGGAGCATAAACTGACAGAAAAGTGACAATCCTATTACCTATCAAAAACTTTATCACTATAATACGACTATTAACACGCATAACATCTATTACTTTTTCTACCCACTTCTCTGCAACGAATATGCCAACTCCTCCATATCCATCACTATTACCAATCCAAAAAAGCTTATACCTTGCCCTCCTACCTTCCACAAATCTCACTGAAGCTCCTCTCCACCTGACTTCCTGAACACAACACATATCAACAGATCTACGTTCTAACATTTCAACTACTTCACCTGCTCTACCTCTCAGAGTACCAACATTTACACTAGCCATCCTCAACCTAGTGTTATCTACCTTGTGATGTGATAGCTGGGTAACGGTCTGACGATGCTCACACCTGACATCTGTCCTACCGTGCGCGACACCTTCACTCCTTAGAGTTCCAGTCCCGTTTACGCAGTTTGTCTGATCAACTGTTCTTACGGCCATTAATAAAGAGTTTTGGCATTGTTTTACAGCTGGATGCCCTTCCTAGCGCCAACCGTTCACAGACCGGACTGGGTGTTTTTTAAAGTGACACCATCACTATGTGGCATTTCATGGGACTTCCACGATCGCCCCTTTAAACTAAGGTATGGTGGAGGACGTTCAACTCCTCTCTTGTCTCTTAAAGAGACCCTTCAAGAGACCCTTCACCAGGGTTAACCCAAAATTTAACAGCAAAAAGACTAGTTCAGAGTTAAAAGACAGTTAACAAAGATATCCTAGTTGAGAATATTGACCTTCAACCTTTTTTTTGGTCCCCAAGCCAGGCCTTTCTCCTGCATCTGTTTCTCTTTCGGCGTTAGATTAGAACTGGCTTGAGGGAGGTCCTCAGTCCTGGTGAAGGACTTATCAAATGGCTCAGCATCGTCCAGAATATTTTCTTCTGGTGTAAATATCCAGGCTCATCACCTGGGTTAGTAGACATTTATTTAAACCATCTCCCCCCTAAATAAACCTGACAAGTATGTTTGGAAAGAAGCTTGATCTGTATCAAGAGATCAAGACGATGATAGTCTTCTACCAAGCACGATCAATCAGGATGAGGACCTGTACGTCAATGTTCCTAATTTGGGTCATGATGATGTTATATTCCCTGGGAGTCTTAGACTCTTGTTCGATCTGGAGCTGACAGGCACGAATACGGTGCATACAATCGTCAGTAATATAGGGAAGAGTATCATACCAAGCCTCCGCATTACCCTGAACGGCAACGAAGTGCAGACAATCAACGACTAAAAAGTGCTTGCAGTGTACAGAGACTTGTTGCTGCCAAAGTTCGAGCATGAAAATAAACTTACACTCGAGGGGATCAATGCAAATTATGGTAATTTTAATAGTGCTCCAGGTAAAAGCCAGTGACCAGTCTGGTACAGACAAAGAGAAAGCTATCGTCGCAGCCTACGGCTATTACCTTCTGTTGTACCTCTGGTTTGAACTGACCAGAGACCTGCCTTTTTACCAGCTGGGACTACATAATGGACAGTTTGGTGGTGCATTTTGCGCTGTACTCTGCTGTTATCAAGGATGCAGGTACAGCCGCTTCAGGATCTACCGGTGCAATGCTAACAAGTCTGTATTGAATAAAGCAGATAAGTTGTACAAGAATATAAGCACATTTATAAATAAACCACATATTGAATTGGAGAATTTACTAAATTTTAATCTTGGCATTACTATTTTTAAATCCATCCATAAAATAGCCCCAAGTTATTTAAGTGAAAAAGTGGCACTTGTAAAATCTAGTCACAGTCACAACACTCGAGCTGCTTCAGATTATATGTTAACTATACGTCCAAATGGGTCCAGATCTTTTAGGAGATCGTTTAAATTCCGATCACCTAGGCTCTGGAACAGTCTTCCTTCTAAGTTAAGAACTCTGCAGGGTTTGTTAAAATTCAAGGACGCTTCTAGTAAACATTTCAAGCTAAGGTCTTAATCTTAATCTAATTTTTCTTATATAATTTTACTAATAGTTTTTTATTCTTTAATGTTTTAATTGTTAATAAACAATAAATTATTTTTAACCTATCTGTTTAAAAATCATTACTCCCACAATATATATAATGATATTTACAAATCTTCAGTGGCCCCCAGTGGAAAGAATTGTAATTGCTGTCTAAACGCAAAGCGATTTTTCTGGGCATGCCACTAAAAATATTCATTGTTATTATTATTATTATTATTATTATTATTATTATTATAATATTATTATAATATTATAATATTATCAAAATTTCAAATTGATAACGATCGAAATCTCTGTGCTTGGATTTTACCGTTGTAACAAGAGTTTGCAGATTATTGAAAAACCATAACATTAATATTGATAGATCTTACCAAAAAATGGCTGAGTGCTCTATACAAGCCTCATATTATATATACACTAAGAGGAACACACCTTGGGACAATCCAAATAGGTTGTCATTCTACTGATCACACATAGGGCGGAAATCTGTGTATTTTATATTATATTACAACGATTGAATTAAGGGATCGCGAATCGATTCTAGATCCGACAATGTTATGACAGCTAAGTCAATAATTTCTTTGGCATTATCAGCCTTCTTCCTCTTCTGGGGATAGCGATGAGGTCCAGCAGTAAGACGTCGTACTTTTTCGCTAAACCACTTATCAATAATGTAAGGGTCTGGGTTGAAGTCGTCCAAACTACACCCCTCCTCTCCTATGCGCAATAGAGTATCAAGCCTTTCACGAGACAGACGGTTTCGCCAATCTGTTTTGACTTGATTCATACGAGAAAACATTCGCTCCAATTTTGCGTTTGTGAATGGACATATCAGGAGTAATTCAAAAATGTCCAGAACATTGCGACATTCTCTCAACATGGTTGAGTCAGTGAACACAGTTTTCCAAATTGCCAAATAATTTGACTTGTCGTTATTGGCGACCAGCGGAATCATGTAAGTTTTGAGACATGTCCATTCGCTGATAATTTTGTCCCGTTTGCAATTGTTAGAGTCCAAAATGTGGCTAAAAACGTTGGACAGCTCTTTAATTGGTTCATCCCCGAAATGTGAATAATCTGCCTTGGGCCAGCACATCTAAAAGTGGCACCAAATTTTTGAAGAATGGCGAAGTATGTACCTCCTCAAATCTATCTATCAGGAAGAAATGTTCACGATTCTCTCTTTATAATGAGCTGAAACATTGTCATTAGTCCGCTCATAGTCCACTAACGGGACACCTTGGTAAATGTGCTTTTCGTCATCAAATACAACTGCAGCTTGAAATTTTTTGTAATGGGTCATGATGCTGTCTGGTTCATCGAGAGTCAATCAGGAGTTGTAATTTCGCCATGGTCCAAGTGAATTCTTGAATTCGACGAATTGCTTTAACAGGGTCGTGAAGTTCCTGTTGAAAAGCTAAACTTAATCGTCGAATAGGTGATAGAACATCTAGGTACAACGCCATGTGTATAGGATAAGTTGCATGTTTCCATTTTCGAACGAATCCTGCAAGTTCCGCTCTTTTTTTCGCCCAAGAATCTGTTTGCGAAAGAGATTCAACATGTTGGACATACACACCATAATTCTCCAGAACAATTAACATTGCTCTGATTTTATGATCAATCCAACGAGTCCCAGTTGCTTTTATTGGTTTCGGTATCTGACCATCCCAAGCTTCCGCAAATCTACTAAGCTCTCGAAGGCGCTTTGATGAATACTGGTACAGCTTGTATAATTCACTCAATAGTTCGTCAATTTTGATAAAAGCAGTGTTTTTGAAAGCGTCCTTGATTGCCAATTCAAGACGGTGGTTGAAGCAATGAATTACCTGGAGCCATGGCGAGTTTTCTTTGATGAGAACTCCCAATCCACCGTGAATGCCAGTGTTTACGGCGGCTCCATCCACATTTAGACCAAGGATATGATTTGATATATCTTTGATGTCAAATCTGCTGAAAGCAGTGGTTATACATTCCAATATACCATCAACTGACCGTGCTGGTGCCCTCTTCATCAACGTAGTTGGTAGTTACATGAAATCTGGGTTAATAGAAGAACTGAAAAATGTTCGGGTTTTTTCTGTGCTCAGCGATGGGAGCACCGATAGTGCCGTCATCGAGGAAGAACTTGTTTATTTTCTTTAGCTTGCTGGTGGTGTCTCAAAAGTTACGTTTCTATCTATTGAAGATACGAAAAACGCTGACGCTAATGGTATATTGGAATGTATAACCACCGCTTTCAGCAGATTTGACATCAAAGATATATCAAATCATATCCTTGGTCTAAATGTGGATGGAGCCGCCGTAAACACTGGCATTCACGGTGGATTGGGAGTTCTCATCAAAGAAAACTCGCCATGGCTCCAGGTAATTCATTGCTTCAACCACCGTCTTGAATTGGCAATCAAGGACGCTTTCAAAAACACTGCTTTTATCAAAATTGACGAACTATTGAGTGAATTATACAAGCTGTACCAGTATTCATCAAAGCGCCTTCGAGAGCTTAGTAGATTTGCGGAAGCTTGGGATGGTCAGATACCGAAACCAATAAAAGCAACTGGGACTCGTTGGATTGATCATAAAATCAGAGCAATGTTAATTGTTCTGGAGAATTATGGTGTGTATGTCCAACATGTTGAATCTCTTTCGCAAACAGATTCTTGGGCGAAAAAAAGAGCGGAACTTGCAGGATTCGTTCGAAAATGGAAACATGCAACTTATCCTATACACATGGCGTTGTACCTAGATGTTCTATCACCTATTCGACGATTAAGTTTAGCTTTTCAACAGGAACTTCACGACCCTGTTAAAGCAATTCGTCGAATTCGTCGAATTCACTTGGACCATGGCGAAATTACAACTCCTGATTGACAATAGTCTCGATGAACCAGACAGCATCATTACCCATTACAAAAAATTTCAAGCTGCAGTTGTATTTGATGACGAAAAGCACATTTACCAAGGTGTCCCGTTAGTGGACTATGAGCGGACTAATGACAATGTTTCAGCTCATTATAAAGAGACAATCGTGAACATTTCTTCCTGCACGGAAGATAGATTTGAGGAGGTACATACTTCGCCATTCTTCAAAAATTTGGTGCCACTTTTAGATGTGCTGGCCCAAGGCAGATTATTCTTATTTCGGGGATGAACCAATTAAAGAGCTGTCCAACGTTTTTAGCCACATTTTGGACTCTAACAATTGCAAACGGGACAAAATTATCAGCGAATGGACATGTCTCAAAACTTACATGATTCCGCTGGTCGCCAATAACGACAAGTCAAATTATTTGGCAATTTGGAAAACTGTGTTCACTGACTCAACCATGTTGAGAGAATGTCGCAATGTTCTGGACATTTTCGAATTACTCCTGATATGTCCATTCGCAAACGCAAAATTGGAGTGAATGTTTTCTCGTATGAATCGAGTCAAAACAGATTGGCGAAACCGTCTGTCTCGTGAAAGGTTTGATACTCTATTGCGCATAGGAGAGGAGGGGTGTAGTTTGGACGACTTCAACCCAGACCCTTACATTGATAAGTGGTTTAGCGAAAAAGTACGACGTCTTACTGCTGGACCTCATCGCTATCCCCAGAAGAGGAAGAAGGCTGATAATGCCAAAGAAATTATTGACTTAGCCGTCATAACATTGTCGGATCTAGAATCCGAGGAAGAAGACAACGACAAATGAGTAAATTAAAATGTATATTGATTTATTTTCGCGACTTTGAGAAGCATCGTTCCCAGTACTCTAACGTTCTGTGAAAAAGATTTTCATAACAAGAAGCTTGAGTAAAAGTAGCAACAATCTTGCACACAAGCTGTGTGCAAGATTGTTGCTACTTTTACTATGACACTGATCTTTTTTCAAAATCACCTTTATTATGATATTCATCTTTTTTTCAAGATGGTCAAAGATCAACTGTTATTTTATTCCCTTCTATTAATATTTAATTTGTTTACGAAACAATATTGCAAAGACGTGCTGTAACTCGTCACATTCTGAACGTTTTTAATCATATCAATACTTTACAAGAAAAACTTTTTATATTATATATTTGTTGAACATTTCGTTTTTCTTTGTGCTTTTAGACTCCTGCAACCTCGTTCCCAGGATATCTCTTGTATATTTTTCTTTCTTCAGAGCGAGTATGTTTTCGCAATTCGGCTACCGGTGATACAGTTCCAAACAAATTTACAAATGGTAGGGATTTGGCGATGACAGGAAGAAGCGTGTTTGTTCAGCTACGTGAATGAAAAAGGGAGCGTAGCATCAATTTTGAGGTAGCGATTAGACCATTAAACTTATGGCGAAAGCATCAAAAATAGATCGCATTTTAACAAAATCAGATAGCGAAATTGAAAAAAAATTCGTCTACAGCGTGATGGAATTTTTTGGCTTTGCAAAAAAATTCGCTATTGATTTATTTACAGTTAATTCGCTCCCTGTATTATATTATATTGGTGTAGATGCATAGAACTTCGTTCAGTGTTTGCACTGATGGGTGCTCGCAAACGATTCCTGGTTTACCAGAGAAAATCGTTTGTGTATTTTAAGGCTTTTACTTGTAAATTTATAATTTTAATAAAGAATTCAATGTTTCAAAAAAAAAATTATTACCCAGGGTTCGAATTATGATATAAGATATGCTTCGCACATGTTATATTTGTACTAGTTCAGTGTCTGCCGAGTGCGGTCCCATGGTGGCAGCACGAGGGAAAATTTGCGATTTCAGGAGTTCAGATTGGCGGAAAATGCCTTTCCAGCATATTTAAACACTGTAATGGTGTGACACATTTGTATGATTTTATAGTTTATTTTCCAGTTTTCTTCTCACCAGCGATGGATTTATAGAACAAAGTTCCTGTACCTGCAATCAGCACACACATATTGCTCAGCGATCACGATTTCTGGACATTTTATATTTGTTTTTAGTTCTGATCGCGTATGCTCACTTTTCTACGGTGGACGAGTTACGAATAACTTCTTTCCCAGCTCCTCTGTTTCAATGAAAAATATAATAATAAGAGAAGCGGCAATAAGTTGTGAGGAACTAAATGTCGGGGAAAGTGAACCAAATCGAGTAATTTCCTTTTTATTATAGAAAACTTTCCAGGTCAGACAAAGTGACAGCAGCAATGTCCATCACTGTGTTATTGCTTGCTCCGTCTGTAACACTTCTTCTCTTAGGGGGATATTTACGGCCTTTAGCACCATTTAATCTTGGAACTTTTTCTGCATACCAAATTTGAATATAACGATCTGGATTGAAGTTGGTTATATTAACACCTTCCTCACCAACTCGCAGTTGTTTTTCGAGCCGTTCATGCGCTAATCTATTCCGCGAATCCGTTTTGATTTTGTTCATGCGGCTAAAAACTTGTTCTAACTTAGCGTTTGTAAATGGTCTAAGTGCCGTATCTTTAACGAAAAACAACCTTAGGTTGTTACAAACTCGATGCACCGTTCTCGCTCACAGACTCAGGGTAAGGGGGGCAACGAGTGCATTTAAAAATGGTAACCTCGCTGAAAGATAATCGACGAGCGTTCAACAAGATGTTAGTCCCACAAAGAATACGACTATAAATCATAGTTGTTTCTTACGCCGACCTAAAAATTTTCGATAATAATTCATGGCTTGATGTAATGCTTCGCATAAATGTAAGAAAATGCTAGAAATCGCATCGCATTTTTCTACTTCAAACCCTGGTACTGCACCAAAGCAGGCAGATGCAACTTATAAACTCACCAACATTGCATTGTAAGTTGACAAGGTAAACCACAATGGTCTTGCCAGTGTCATGGTATCACAGTATAGGCACTTCATACTGGTATTCGAAAGAGTACTCCAAAGCAAGGTCATCACTATAAAGAAGGAGGATACCAGTGATAATCTGCAGATCTATACTCCTGCCAGGAGCTTGTAAGGTGTCCTCTTTCAGTTTGTGGATTCTTCGAAGGTTAAAGCATACAGTGGAGTGAATGAAGTCTTCTGCAATCCCAACATGCTGTCCTTCAACTTGGTGAGGTGTGCGCCTGCCTTGCGCTGTGGCTAACATTCTTCAGAAAACCTGCAGTTGTTCAACTGCCTTAACATGCCCTTTGCGTTCTTCCTCACCATGCCCCGAGAGCTGGGTGAAAAGGAAATTTGTCCCTGAGAACGCGAGTGCGTTGATTGCAACTCCTGCGATAAGAACGCCAATAGTAGCTATTTTATTCAGAGAGACCTAATAGCTTTTTGTGAGTCGTGGAGACTTACAAGACTTTATAGTCTACCCTCTACTTCTTCGGCACGATGGAAGCCGGAATCTACCCCTTCTTCACAGCCATCTTGTGAATTGCTCTCCCTGATGCAAAGTACCCTGTCATTTTCAGAACATCTTTCATATCCAGCTTCGTAGAGGACCTTGTGATCCCTAGGATGTTCTTTCCTGCTAGAGCATATCCGAAGGTAAGTCAAATTGACCAGCATTTCGTACAGCATGTCAATTTTCTCCTTTTCATAGGGCTTGACAGTCGTCATTTTATCTTATACAATGGATGCGAAAATCTGATGAATCGTCAGGCTTATTGCACAGAGAAGCCGAGCTTCCAGCAGACTTTGTCGTATCCCCATTCAATTTTGCTGATGATCGTACGAAACCACTCGCGTACCAGACATCGACACATATAGCGTATAGCATATAGTACACAGTGCTGTTGGACTGTATTGAAATGACTCCAGAAGAGGTTTGACTGATGATTCTACAGTATCCTTTTGTTGGATCAGATCTTCCTTCCTCTTCTTCATCAGTGCTGCTAACTAGTGGCCTGGTGCTACTCTCCCTGGATGCTTCACTGGCTTTGCAATGACCACCTGTTCTTTACCTTGTTGTATACTGTCGCTCATTTATTTTATTAGGGTAAACCCTCATAAAATCCACTCCTGCAAATGTATCACTGAATATTCATCTATCTAAACTTCAAGATCTCTATACTTAGATCCAACCTGTATGCATGAGGCGGAAATCGCGCTGCAGGCGAAGTCTCTCTATTAATATCCATACCATGGCTGCATATCTCAGTAAAACTTATTGTAGTTCTACAGTGAGACGTAGACCTCCAGCTGGCGATGTTTCCATCATATTTTTCATGACATCCTTCAGGTACTTTTCACAGACAATTCTCCATCTTTTTCTTCTTCATCCACCTCCTTCACATCTTCCTTCCTCTTGGACAACTGAGTGTGGTTTAAGGTGTGTGCAGCTCCCAGCAGAGGCGCTAGGAATTTACCGGAGGCGCAGCACACAAGCATCCCCAGGTCTGCCTTGCTACTCTTGATAATCGGGCCTTCCTCGATATCTTTCTCAGAGCTTCTAGGCTATCCAATTAAACAACACTCCCTACGGCATTTGCATACATAGAGATGGCATGCAAAGAGAGCGCTCGAGCCGTCTTTTTGCCCTTCTCGTGCTGCTCCCATGGAACAAACTCTCCATACGTCTTTTCTATCCCTTCATCAGGCCCTTTACCTTTTCGCAGAGCTTCCATCATGATTTGACGTTTGTCCAAAGGCTTTGTTGATGCAATGCTTCCGCAGGAGAATCCACAATACTATATCTGGAGTCATATTAAGTTTTAACAAAAAGTGAATATATCATGTAGAATTTCTCATGCAAATCTTTTAGGCAAATCCAACTTGTAATATTTGTGTGAAATCGAAATCAGATTCTACCAAATTAAATATTTAAGAATAATAACATACAGTACAGTCCGAATGTAAGCTTCCGCGTATGCGCTATACAACACCTTTTCCTGCAAGTCGGAAGCCCTTTAATCTTTTGTGTATCGTAATTACTTTAATGATCTTAGCGAGAGCTATGTTGCAAGTGATTTAACAAAAGCTTCGCGATAAAACAATACTGTAATTATTTTCTCATAACTGCGAGTTTTATTGTTAAAACTTATTGAAAATAAAATCCCCTTAGGTATTAGCACAAGTAATGAAATTTAATGATTTGTTAACTACGCGAAATATTAAAATAAATCGCGCAAAAAATTTGTTTTTAAAAATGTTTTTGTGCATGTTTTTTTTATATCTTTCAAACTTGGTCCGTTTTAAAAATATATTTCTTAACCCTTTATTCTATGCTATTTTTAACTTATAAATGTTTAAAATTACGCTAGCTAAACTGTAATACAGCAAGACTTTTAGTCAATACCATTTAGGATAAATAATAAAAACAAGGTAGAATACGCTTGTCGTAACACCCTCCTCCGTTATGAATTTTAAATCAATGATTTTAACGCTGCTAAAGACTTGAAATATTGTCAACTAAACCATAGTCCGTAAAAAGAATTTGCACTTAAATTTAGATTTCCCTATAAAAATGTGCAAAAAACATTAAAAAAACATTAAAATTGTTTGTTTATTATTTTAAGTAGGAGAAGAATAACTTGCTGTATAAATTTTGAAACAGCGCATGTATAACTTGCTGTATAACTTTCAAAACAATACAAGTATATTCTGTACAACTTTCAAAACAGCACAAAAATAATTCTTGCTGTATAACTTTCAAAACAACACAAGAAAAATTCTTGCTGCGAACTTTTAAAAACAAGTTTTTGAGCATGCAAGTATTTTTATCTTTTCACCTTGAGAACTAGTTACATTTTTTTAACGATACAAATTATTATTATTTTTCCTTTGCAACATTATTTTTCCTTCGCAACTAAAAAATATAAATTGCGTGCGTTATGCGAAAATACATAGAAAAAAATGGTTGTCGTAACACCCTCCTCCGTTGTTATTTTTTATTATTTTTGTTGTTGTTGTTCCGACCATACATTCTCGATAAAATTATATTGTTGTTTTAATGTTTTTCGTGCAGTCTTATAAAAAATCTATGTCCCACATGTGCAAATTTTTTTAAGGAAGATAGTATAGGCAAAAATTATTTATATCATAACGGAACGGAGGAGGGTGTTACGACAAACATATTCTGCGATGTATTTTTTATATTAAATTTCCTATAAAGCTGACTATTTAAGCCATAGTTAGCAGTATTACATTTTAGCTAGCAAACGTATTTCACCATTATATAATATATGATTTATTATAATAATCATAACGAAGGAGGGAGTTACGACAATAACGCATATCTTGTTTTTTTCTCGAGTCTTTTCAGATCAGCGTCATGATTACTGACGCAAGTTAAGTTTTACAAAAAATTTAAAGCAATGTATGTAATGAAAGATGTATTGAAATCGTGTTCTGAATATATAAGATATTTTAAATCTTCCTTCAAGATAAAAATTAAGATAGTACAGTAAAGTTTATTTTTATATTTTTAATTGCTTTTATTTACAAATTCTATAGACTTCGCGCCGAAAGTATTCTCAACATCGTCACACGCAGGTTATTGTTATTTATACAATAAGTTTCCCTGATCTTTTCAATTTTTCGCGGTGTAATTATTTTCTCTAAAAGACAATAGTCTATTATGAAAGTAATTATTTATGCGAGTTGCGCCTACGCGGAAGGTTACATTCGGACTGTACTGTAAGGCAGTCTCTGCAAAATTTAAAGATAAGAGTGAACAATTGATATTTTTTTATTAGAAATAGGGGTGCATGCATTATTAAAAATGCTTGTGTTGTCAAACATCGTCAATGATGCTATCTGGAACTATCTGTGTCAAAATCTGATGCTGCAAATTAATACTTTGTACAGTTGTGCACAACTCTAGGGGATTGTCTGCAAATTCATTTTATTTTTGAAACTAATTGACACAATTTTCATTTTATGAAATATCGATATCATGAAACAATTTTATTTTACTTTATAGGTTTTATTTTTTTTTACGAAATAATTTTGTTTAAACTACATAAAGGAAAACGATTTCAAAGCAATTTTGAAACAAAGTGAAAATTATTTGAAAAATATCTGGAAAAATTTAATACGATTGTCAAGATACTAATTGTGAAAAGATGAAAAGAAAATTTACTAGCAAAGCTTAAAAGTCACGTATTTGCCGGCTTTGCCATAAGAGCACAGGCCTACACACGCAAAACGTCTAAGGCCAGCGATTAAGCACATGCAGAAAATCGTATAAAATATATAGCTAGCATAATTTCTTTCTTTATGTTAAATATCACCCTTTTTATTTCAGGAAACTTAAGGCCTTATGTAAATGATGCCTTTTCTAAAGGCGCTTTAACGTGAAAATATTCCAGTGAATAAATTATAAGGTGTACACTTAACCCATTTTCCGTATTAAAAGAAATCGCGTAACGTCTTATAAATAATATATAATTCACATTTATATAGTAATATTATATAACGCTGAATTAACCCAGTAACTTTTCATGTGCGTGGTTCAAAATTGAGTATTAGTAAGAAAGATAATATATATTTTTGTGAACAAGAAATAAATATTTTCTCAGTAATAATGAGCACCACATAAAAAATTATCATTTTAATTTCAAGTAAGGTATTCTTAATAAAGTTTTCATAGTTCTAAAATATTATTTTCTTTACCCCACTGTACCATTAAAAGCTGCAAAACAAAAATATTAAGTTTAGAGGCTTTAAAACAATGTGGGGATCGCATGTTCAGAATCCATGCATTTTGTACTAAAATGACGAGAAAAAGTCTGAACAAAAATATCTAATTGATACATAAACGTTTTTAATTTTAGGTCTTCTTGAAGTTGAACTGCTAAAAATATGGAAAGGTTTATTTTATTGCATGTGGTTTTCAGACAAACCTTTGATTCAGGTATGTGCTATATGTAAATTGTATTTTTTCGTAAAAAAAATAATCTTTGTAAGCATGTCAAACTGTCTAAGATGAAACAACTAATGAACCTCCAATAACACCTTTTATGGTTCTACCATACAAAGGAGATCATGGTAACTGCTTAGTAAAGCGTCTAAATAACACTTTCAAACAGTTTCTACCTGCCAATGTGAAGCCACGCATTGCTTATCAATGTCGAAAGTTATCTTCACTATTTTCTGTGAAAGATAGAACCAAGGATGAACACAAACATGGTGTTGTGTACAAATATACTTGTCCGGTGGAATCGTGCGATGCTACATACATTGGTGAAACAGCGAGGAGGCTAAATGAAAGAATGATAGATCACCAAAAGCGCGATAAGAACTCTCACATCCTAAGACATTCAGTCACTGAGAATCACCCACTTGCTGAATAAAAGAACTTCAGTATTTTAATAGATATATAATGTTCACCACTTTAAAAAGAGAAAAATATAGCTGAGGCCATGTATATTCGTGATAACCACGCTTAATGTACAGGAATTGTCTGTTCCATTAAAATTGTTTTAAGATAAATATTATTTATAGTCAACAAGGGGAGGAGTGCATTTGTGCTCCTCGCGGTGGACGTTACCCTTACCAACGGTATATAGTTTAAATACCCTTGGGTTTGCCGTTATGTGTTATATGTTTTGTTAAGTAATGTTTTATACGTCCTCTGTGTATTATGTAGTTGTTGAAAATTATATTTAAAAAACTTGTGAGATAATTGTAACAATTTACGTTGATAATGTCTTGTAGTAACGAGACGAAATATCCGTTAAAATAAAATAAAAAAATGTCATCATCAATCAAACTTCTCGTTCTTATTTTTATTGTGAAGTTATATGCCCGAATTAATATATTAAACAACTAATGGTGTTAAAACATTTTTGAAAGCACTTGCGATCGCAAAGTGTAATCGATACACTTTTAATACCAATAGTTCCACGTAATTATATTCCTTCATGTCATAAACAAGTTATTAAATTTTATTACTTCGTGCTTTCTATATCGCATTATCATTAAAGTAATAGACCTATTTCCATATCCATTTCCACGAAATATGCATGCGAAAATGCAGAATAACATGAAAACGAGATTAGTTATAATTTCTTGATGTTGTGTACATGCAAGTTTGAAGAATGTATCAACAAAATGTTGACTTTCACAGCTATTAACTGGCAGTTTTACAAAATCGTAGTTAACACAGTTATAAAGTGGGTATTGTTAGTGGTAGTATGACAAAAAGGTTAAAATGTTGCAGATTTTAAGAGCGTATCTTTTAGTATATGTTCTAAACCTAAAACCTAGCCACGTTTCTAAAATAATGTGAATACATTTTTATTTGTATGAGCGTGGTGCACACGAACCACAATAAAATCAAGGTCCCCATGTATAACAAACATTCAAACATTCTATCGTGGCCACCACTCTAATATTATTATCTCCACGGAGGATCGTGTGTCCCACGATCATTTTTGCGAGCTCCACGATTTCTATAGCCAGTATAATTTAATTTTTTTCTTTTTTTAAAAACGTCCTTCATTAAAGTTAATTTGTTTGTTTCAGGTTTTATCGAGTTTAACGAAGCATATTTTTAGCTTTTGCTTGGTGTATACTTTTTCGTCATTAACGCGATTGTATTTTTTACGAAATGCCATTTTGTTTAGAAAAGTTAAATTTGTCTGAATCTTAGTTTTTAGAACTTTAATATCTATACGCCCGTGAAATACATTTCGTTGTTTTGCCGATTATTATTTCGACAAAAGAATTCTGTTCAAAAAAACGTCGAGCCGAAAATGTATGCAAAATATTAACAGTCTTAATTCATGGTTTTGTTGCGATGAAACTAACATGGGCGATGCGCTAATTTTGTAATCACAAAAATAGTTACGTGGTTAAACAAAAGTTTAAATTTTTATGTGATT
The DNA here is from genome assembly GCA_030067915.1 of Hydractinia echinata. NCBI lineage: Eukaryota > Metazoa > Cnidaria > Hydrozoa > Anthoathecata > Hydractiniidae > Hydractinia > Hydractinia echinata. Next base: position 1,779,861 of record JASGCC010000029.1, read on the forward strand.
TATAACAAAAATTAGCTACTTTCGCTAAAATAGTTATAACACAAGTGAAAAACAAAACAGATTATTATTGTAATAACACCCTCCTTCGTTATGATTATTATCAGGCCATTTCGTAAGATTTAAAGTAGGTGTGCGATGAATCGCACGCCTCAATAATTTTGCGCGTGCGATCTTAAAAAATAAAATTTCCTTTACCCCCTTACACCTCACAGAGGCTATTGTTTTGGCGTAAGGAACATGCGAAGAGCAAGTTCTAACAAAGTTCACGGTTGGGAATTTGAACCCATGGTACGAAAAATTGTGAGTAAAGTCATTAATTAAACTTTGTAACTACATGTGGGACAAACAATATTTAATGTAAATTAAATTACGGAAAGTTGAAGCGTGGCTAATAACGATATTTAACATTTCAATGCTAAGGATGGATCATGAAATTCCTTACTAAAATAAGATTTCGTTACTATCAAAGATTTTTTTAATTTTTTACTTATTTTGTTTTATTTATTTTTGAACTTTATTTCTCCGAAAGACGATTATAATTATATAAACGCTACTGAACGGAGCATATAAATATTTGCCATATTCCTTTAACAAATGACATAAATAACGCACATTTAAAATTTAATCTGAACAAAGTTTTTTAAAAGAACCCAATATTTATGACCTTACTTCACTTACGTGCTTTATTTTTTTCTTTCAATAACGATTTTTTCACTCTCTCTAAAACACGATTCTGGAGATCAATTTTTCTTTTGTGTTGAATGTTATTCTAATCTATTTATATAACTAAATTGATAAATGCTGTTAAAAATAAGTAAAAAATGTAACAATTTAGTTTGAATGATGTTCATTCTTTCTTTTCTTTGTTTATATTCGCTACTTTCAAACAACATGTGGCTATAAAAAATATGAAAAAATGGAACTTTGTCCTCCCCATTACTGCCACTCATTTTATTATGCACACTATGATTGGTAAGATAAAAATGGATAATAATATTATAAAAACATGAGAAAGAATCTTCCGTACATCGTTGTTACAGACGATCTGTAATAATTCATTATTTTGTTTCTTTTTTATGCATTTTAACTATGCGGTTTTCTACGTACATGAAAAAGATTTAAGTTAACGATAAGGGTTGTAAAGCCTTCTTAAATCATTCTCTGACTTCATATTTTGCTTTTTTCGTAATTTCGATAATTTCAGAAAGCTATCGCTGACATAAAGAAAACTTTGCATGTGCGATTAATCGCACGCCTAAACAAATCTGCGCGTGTGTGCGGGCGTGCGCGTGCGATCGCACGCCTCTCACGAAATGACCTGTTATTATATATGTTTAAAATTATGCTAGCTAAAATGTAATACTGCATGACTTTTAGTCGATACCATTTAGGAAAAATAATAAAAATAAGGTAGAATGCGTTTGTTGTAACACCCTCCTCCGTTATCAATTTAAGAAAATAATTTTAATGCCACGAAAGACTTTAAATATGATCAACTAAACTATAGTCCGTAGAAATATTTTGCACTTAAATTTAGATTTTTTTATAAGACTGCCCTAAAACATTAAAAGAACACTAAAATTTTTTATCAAAATAACTTTTGTTTATTATTATTATGGTAAGTGGGAGAAAAATAACCTGCTGTAAAAATTTTGAAACAGTGCAAGTGTAACTTGCTGTATAACTTTCAAAACAACTCAAGTATATTTTTGATGTATAACTTTCAAAAGAAGGCAAGAATAATTCTTGCTGTAGAACTTTCAAAACAACAGAAGAATAATTCTTGCTGTATAACTTTCAAAACAAGTTTGTGAGCATTTTTATCTTTTCACCTTGACAGCTAGTTACTTTTTTTTTAGTAAGACAAATTATTATTATTTTTACTTCGCAACAAAAAAATATTAACTGCGTGCGTGATGCGAAAATACATCGAAAAATATGCTTGTCGTAACACCCTCCGTTGTTATTTTATATTATTTTTTTTCTTGTTGTTCCGACCATTCATTCTCGATAAAATTATTTTTATTTCGCCGACTGAGCGACCATAAGCTATTATCGACTTTGTCTGTAGAACAACTAATTAAGTTGGAGTCGCCTAATACCTTTTTAACACCGTTTGATTCGCAAAGGATTAAAATCTATTATATAGCTAGCTTTACGACAACGAATTAACACAAAATGTTAAATTTTTTTTCCGTCAGTTTTTAATTTATAATTGATAAACTAATACAGCCTTTTGTTGTTCTACAATAGAATTGGTCTATCGTGGACGCCACGGTGTAATGTTTAATTTTTGTCCAAGTCCAAGAAACATGATCGTGAAGTCCACGATTGTTAAAAAAATACGCATCGTGAGCTATCGTTTATTCCATGTTCGTGCGTAACATGGAATAAACACAAACCACGATGTTAACAAACCTTTTCACAGTACTGTAACTACTAGGCAAAGCAACAAGTAGTCAACTAAGCTGCAAGCCTGGAAAAACATATTGTAAATTTCATTTTGAGCTCTCCATTCCCCCCAAATCAATCTTGAATATTGAATATGCTTGGCTGATGCTAACAGAAGTACTCCAGAAACCTGAAGTACTAACGATAAGTAACATTGACTTTGGGGGAAAGGGGAGGTGACAGTAAAGAGATTTCAACATCAAGAATAATAAAAAAGGCTAGATTTTCTTATAACATTTTCACAAGTATTTTTTCCAGGGTTCTAGCTATAGCTTAGCTACATGAGTAATTAACAAAGCATCTCTCTCTCTTACAGACTGTCAATAATCGTACATTTGTATCAATCATTGTGATGGTTAACCTTAATACTTACAGTTTGAAAGTAATGTAAATTGATAGAGCATAGAGTTTATCATTCTGAATATCAGCTGCAAATGTAATTAATTTTGGGCAAAATCTAAGTCTCAATGTTCTTAAAAACAATTTCCTTATGTATTTTGTTTTCTCGCTTACATATATACAGAAAATAATTTCCATGGAATTCTTCCATAGTGTCGATTTGTGAAGATATAAACCAAAAAAAAAAAAAAGGTACGCTCAATAACTGGAGGCAGGATATATACCAGCAACATCACCAATTTTGGTAAACAGCTTGAAATTTCACGTTTGTTTGGAACAAGTCAGCCAGCCAACTAGCTACTCATATCATATTCAAAGCTAGCTAATACCTAGCTCATTTAACACCAAGAATAATAAACAAACCATTTATGGTTCTAATAGAACGGCCCAATGTGTAGCAGATACATGCTATTATCCCATATTATCACCAAATGTTAATAACAATCTGTATGACATATTGATTTTGCAAATATAGCAAGTAAACAAACCATATCTGCATTACTTGCTGCAAACTAAATATTTGCTCACATCTAATCTCGATTTCATGTTATTCGTTATTTTGGTATGTACATTCCGCGGAACGAAAATGGATATGGAAATAGGTCTATTACGATAAACAAAAAATTAAAGGGCTTTCGTTTTGCAAGGAAAGGTTTGTATAAAGCGTACGCAGAAGCTTATATTCGGACTGTACTTTAGGTAAAATGCATTGTTCATATTGAGTATAAACGTTTGTTGTTTCAGGAGGAACTTGCTGAAAATTTATCCAATGGCATTCATTTATTTGGTCAATGCTCCATGACAGGTCAGTTGTTTAAACTTAGAGTAACACCTTTTTTAAATTGTTTTCTAATTTTGTGGGGGTATATCAATATTTCAATATGTATGTTTCGATATATTTTGTTTCATCTAATTAAAGTTTCTTTTTACCTTTGTAGGTGTACTATTCTCCAAAGTCTTTTTCATAACAATGGGTAGAGAGTGGCTTGGTATCGATAGACATAGATTGGACAAGTTCTACTTGGTATAATGTTATTTTTCTGCTAGACTGTTTGCAGTGTAAATAATACAGGACACTCAGGAATAGTAAATGTCACACAAGACTGTTAATACGTTATAAATACCTAAACTTGTATGTTCTTATAGTGCTTTTCAATGCATGTATTCAAATTTCTCAATTACTCCTAAAAGAGAAAAGAAGGTTTTATGCATAGTGTGGGGTGACTCAACATTGAATGTCAGTTTGAGTGCTTAATTGTAGGTAAACCGTTCCACACATCCAGGTTGATAGACCAGATAAACTTTGCATTGCACATCTGTTAAATTATCCTAAAAATAACTTTCCTGTAACAGCTGTTTAAATAAAAACACAGAGTACAGCCTATTGTAAGGTAGTCCTCGCAAAAACAGTCAACCAACAATTACTATTTTACAAACTATGTTGTCATAAAAGTTCCAAAATTGCACCCTAACTTCGATTTAAAACACAGGCTTTCGCCTCACAGTAAAGTTTTCCATTGAACTATGGCAATGTTTTCGTGGTTGGGGCATTATTTTTTCATGTGCATGTTGCGAAATAAATACGTTTAAGGACCTTGACTAGCTTGTATGCTATTACAGTAAAGCAAAATTCATTTAGACTTTTGTTTTGCGATAATTAATAATGCATATTATACGTCTTGATACTTTTGTTTTGCATGGCATTTTAATTTGTTTATATTTTTGCAGTCCTATTCAGTATGTTGAACTGTTTTTGACCTAGTGCGAAAGTAGTATAGTATATACAATATAGTATAGTATATACAATATAGTATAGTATATACAATAGCACAATCCATTTTAGTTAAGAAAAATATTAGAAAAAAATATTTCTTCTGCACTTTTTTATTCACAAAATAACAACACCTTTCAAAAATAAGTGTTTGGTGTTAAGTAGAGCAGAGGGGCCTGTTAGCATTGAATTTATGAATAAAAGTTAGGAATTCATAGATACTTTTCAAATCGTCCTAACAAACACAAAAATGAACTACTTGTTGGGGAAAACATCAGTAGTTAAATTCATAACCCAACAGTAAATAATAACTGTCCCCTCTTCCTGAAAAAGTTTTTTTTTAGTTGTTTCATGTTACGTCTTCTTTTAATTCACTGCCATAAAAAACAAAGTTGTTATTATTTTTAAATTTTGTAGCAAAAGGTTTCTTCTGTTTACGGCAGCCATTTTATTCTAAACATCTTTTCTCTCAAGCGGTTTCAATTAAGTTCAAACTCCAGAGCTCTGAGCTTTTTCGCCAGAGCGAAAAATGCAGTCGTATGGAAACCTACCTTTACGTTCTTATAATCACTGCATCTAATCAACACGTCGTCACTTAAATTATGAATAAAATATGCAATAACAAGGCACATTCAAGCATGTGCTCTCCATTAAAGGAATTCATTTTATTGTACTCACTATAGTTGTTGATCTATAAATAGATAATAAAAGTTGTAATTAATAAATAGAGAATTGCTCCAGTGTTGTTGTTATAAGCTTTACTCGCATGCAGCAGTTTAATCTTTTTAAAAAATGTCGAAAAACTTTTTAGCACTGATTCCACAATATTATATAAAGGCCCTTTTAGACGGTGAACTATTCGATAAATTATACATCAAGTTTACTAAAAATAGAATACTTAACGGAATAGTTAATAGTGTATTTTACCTAAAATTATTGAAAAATTATTACCAGAAGCAAAAAAATTGTTTAGTTTAGCTATGAATAAAATCAAAACGTTTTGATTTTATTCAGCAATAGTTAAGCAAAGATGAAAGAATACCGCCATCCGATAGTACATGTGGCTCCAAATTTAGCAACTTTACTAGAATGAGTGAGAATGAATGAAGCTTTGATGTAACAAACTCCAGAGATTATGAATAATTTATTGAATAACTCATAGTGTTTTTGAATGTGAATTAAATTACTACAATATTTTTTCTGTTACTATATGTGATGCTCTCTAGGAAAATCGACCACTTCTCTTTTCGTATTAAAAAATATGAAATACGGAAATTTCGTATTAAAAAATACGGATTTCGTATTTTAAAATACGCGTATTTTTAAAAATACGAAATACGAATTTTCGTATTTTTAAAAATACGCAATTCTATTTTTAAAAATACGAAATTCGTATTTCGTATTTTTGAAAAATACGAAATACGAATTTCGTATTTTTTAAAAATAGAAAATACGAAATTCTATTTTTAAAGATAGAACATACGAAATTCTATTTTTTAAAATAGAATTTCGTATTTTTAAAACTATTACGTGTATCAAGTGAGTGGTTGAATAAACTGAATAAAAAAATTACTCAATTTTACAAGTTTGTTTTTAATAGGTTTTAAATTGGCTCAATGATTTCACAGGGACGTTTTCTCGTCATTTTAGAATGATATACGGCAACTTTAAAGCTTCGCAGGGACGTTTTCACGTCATTTTAGAATGAAATACGGCAACTTTAGAGGTTCGCAGGGACGTTTTCTCGTCATTTTAGAATGAAATACGGCAACTTTAGAGGTTCGCAGGGGCGTTTTCTCGTCATTTTAGAATGATCTACTGCAACTTTAAAGCTTCGCAGAGACGTTTTCTCGTCATTTTAGAATGATATACGGCACCTTTAAAGCTTTGCAGGGACGTTTTCTCGTCATTTTAGAATGATATACGGCAACTTTAAAGCTTCACAAGGACGTTTTCTCGTCATTTTAGAATGATCTACGGCAACTTTAAAACTTCGCAGAGACGTTTTCTCGTCATTTTAGAATGATATACGGCAACTTTAAAGCTTTGCAGGGACATTTTCTCGTCGTTTTAGAATGAAATACGGCAACTTTAAAGCTTCGCAGGGACGTTTTCTCATCATTTTAGAATGAAATACAGCAACTTTAAAGCTTCACAGGGACGTTTTCTCGTCATTTTAGAATGAAATACGGCATCTTTAGAGCTTCGCAGGGACGTTTTCTCGTCATTTTAGAATGATATACGGCAACTTTAAAGCTTTGCAGGGACGTTTTCTCGTCATTTTAGAATGAAATACGGCAACTTTAAAGCTTCGCAGAGACGTTTTCTCGTCATTTTAGAATGAAATACGGCAAACACCACGTTTCAAAATCATTTCAGAATAGTTTCAAAATTGTTTCAAAATCGTTTCAGAATAGTTTCAATTGTATCAAAAATGAAACGATCCTGGAGACGATCCCTAACCAGACATTAATTTTTCATGTCTTTGTATTTTAAATCTACGGCGTATTTTTAGAAATACGCGTATTTTTTAATACTAATTTCGTATTTTTAAAAATACGAAATTCGTATTTAAAAATACGAATTCCGTATTTTTTGAAAATACGAAATACGGTTTTTAAAAAAATACGCGTATTTTTAAATACGCAATTCGTATTTTTATAAATACGAAATTCTATTTCTAAAAATACGAAATTCGTATTTCGTATTTTTGAAAAATACGAAATACGAATTTCGTATTTTTTAAAAATGGAAAATACGAAATTCTATTTTTAAAGATAGAACATACGAAATTCTATTTTCTAAAATAGAATTTCGTATTTTTAAAACTATTACGTGTATCAAGTGAGTGGTTGAATAAACTGAATAAAAAAATTACTCAATTTTACAAGTTTGTTTTTAATAGGTTTTAAATTGGCTCAATGATTTCACAGGGACGTTTTCTCGTCATTTTAGAATGATATACGGCAACTTTAAAGCTTCGCAGGGACGTTTTCACGTCATTTTAGAATGAAATACGGCAACTTTAGAGGTTCGCAGGGACGTTTTCTCGTCATTTTAGAATGAAATACGGCAACTTTAGAGGTTCGCAGGGGCGTTTTCTCGTCATTTTAGAATGATCTACTGCAACTTTAAAGCTTCGCAGAGACGTTTTCTCGTCATTTTAGAATGATATACGGCAACTTTAAAGCTTTGCAGGGACGTTTTCTCGTCATTTTAGAATGATATACGGCAACTTTAAAGCTTCACAAGGACGTTTTGTCGTCATTTTAGAATGATCTACGGCAACTTTAAAGCTTCGCAGAGACGTTTTCTCATCATTTTAGAATGATATACGGCAACTTTAAAGCTTCACAGGGACGTTTTCTCGTCATTTTAGAATGAAATACGGCATCTTTAGAGCTTCGCAGGGACGTTTTCTCGTCATTTTAGAATGAAATACGGCAACTTTAAAGCTTCGCAGAGACGTTTTCTCGTCATTTTAGAATGAAATACGGCAAACACCACGTTTCAAAATCATTTCAGAATAGTTTCAAAATTGTTTCAAAATCGTTTCAGAATAGTTTCAATTGTATCAAAAATGAAACGATCCTGGAGACGATCCCTAACCAGACATTAATTTTTCATGTCTTTGTATTTTAAATCTACGGCGTATTTTTAGAAATACGCGTATTTTTTAATACTAATTTCGTATTTTTAAAAATACGAAATTCGTATTTAAAAATACGAATTCCGTATTTTTTGAAAATACGAAATACGGTTTTTAAAAAAATACGCGTATTTTTAAATAGGCAATTCGTATTTTTATAAATACGAAATTCTATTTTTAAAAATACGAAATTCGTATTTCGTATTTTTGAAAAATACGAAATACGAATTTCGTATTTTTTAAAAATAGAAAATACGAAATTCTATTTTTAAAGATAGAACATACGAAATTCTATTTTTTAAAATAGAATTTCGTATTTTTAAAACTATTACGTGTATCAAGTGAGTGGTTGAATAAACTGAATAAAAAAATTACTCAATTTTACAAGTTTGTTTTTAATAGGTTTTAAATTGGCTCAATGATTTCACAGGGACGTTTTCTCGTCATTTTAGAATGATATACGGCAACTTTAAAGCTTCGCAGGGACGTTTTCACGTCATTTTAGAATGAAATACGGCAACTTTAGAGGTTCGCAGGGACGTTTTCTCGTCATTTTAGAATGATCTACTGCAACTTTAAAGCTTCGCAGAGACGTTTTCTCGTCATTTTAGAATGATATACGGCAACTTTAAAGCTTTGCAGGGACGTTTTCTCGTCATTTTAGAATGATCTACGGCAACTTTAAAGCTTCGCAGAGACGTTTTCTCGTCATTTTAGAATGATATACAGCAACTTTAAAGCTTTGCAGGGACATTTTCTCGTCATTTTAGAATGAAATACGGCAACTTTAAAGCTTCGCAGGGACGTTTTCTCATCATTTTAGAATGAAATACAGCAACTTTAAAGCTTCACAGGGACGTTTTCTCGTCATTTTAGAATGAAATACGGCATCTTTAGAGCTTCGCAGGGACGTTTTCTCGTCATTTTAGAATGAAATACGGCAACTTTAAAGCTTCGCAGAGACGTTTTCTCGTCATTTTAGAATGATATACGGCAACTTTAAAGCTTCGCAGGGACGTTTTCTCGTCATTTTAGAATGAAATACAGCAACTTTAAAGCTTCGCAGGGACGTTTTCTCGTCATTTTAGAATGAAATACGGCAACTTTAAAGCTTCGCAGAGACGTTTTCTCGTCATTTTAGAATGAAATACGGCAAACACCACGTTTCAAAATCATTTCAGAATAGTTTCAAAATTGTTTCAAAATCGTTTCAGAATAGTTTCAGAATAGTTTCAATTGTATCAAAAATGAAACGATCCTGGAGACGATCCCTAACCAGACATTAATTTTTCATGTCTTTGTATTTTAAATCTACGGCGTATTTTTAGAAATACGCGTATTTTTTAATACTAGTTTCGTATTTTTAAAAATACGAAATTCGTATTTAAAAATACGAATTCCTTTTTTTTTGAAAATACGAATTAAAAATAGAAGCGGTCGATTTTCCTAGAGAGCATCACATATTTAGTAACTTTACGAATAATTTATCGTCTAAAAGAACCTTTAGAAACATTGCGTCATTTTTATTATTACTATTATCATTACTAAAATAGGACTATTTCAAATGCTCATCCCTTGTGTTTTGGGTCCACAAGTGTAAACATCTTCCCACTTGAATAATCTAAAAGAAGCTGAAAATTTATTTTACACATAAATTTTAAAACAACGATTTTGTATAAACAAATAAAGAAGCCAATAAACCACAAAAATTTGTATAACTATAATTTTTTGTTTGTCTCTAAAAACTAAAAAAATTTCACTAATGTTAAAAACAAAATCAGGCGAATAATAAGTTTTTTGTTCTTTTTTGTTTTCATTGCGATATAGGAAATCAATCAGACAAAAATCTCATTTAAAAGTTAATCATCCAAACAAACAAAGGTATTATGCTCCAATGTTTTACTGTGTTTTCATGAGGAAAATAAGTAGCGATAGAAATTCTTTGCACATTCTCTGTAACATTCTCTCTGTATGGCCATGTTTAAAACATATACCACGTGATAATATGAAAATAAGCTGTTATAACATGTATCTTGTAATTAAAAGTATCACTGGATTAACTGAGAATCGAGGACTACATTTTGCTGACAACCCAGGGTCGTTAAAATTGAAAAAATTTAATAAATTCCTAAATTAAACCAGATTGTGTAAGTTAATCCATGCAGCTGGGACAGCATGTTGTAATAACAGCAACACGTTTTAACCAGAGTAAGGTGTATTTGTAACATTATAAAAATACAAAGTACATGAGGGAAAGTTCAAACAGCTTGACAAATACTGGTTATTTGATGATATTGCTGTTAAATAAACTTTGACATAGATTAAAACAATCTTTCACTTGAATTTAACTTTGAGGTCAAAGTACCTGATTTAAGAAATGACTTAACATTTGAGAAATGGCTTTACATTTGAATTTAGAACAACTGACCTCTACCAAGGTCTACATGCAAATGAGTTGTTTCTGAACTTGTCAAAGCTTATATATGGTAATTACCACATGATTTAATATGTTATATAATAAAATTATTATAAATCCCTAATGAATATATTATATAAAGACCAAATTATAAAAGACTTTGACAAATAAATACATAAATGAAACTGATAATTTACAGAACAACTATACATAAACAAACATAGGGCAACATCAGACATGGAACAAATATGGGACAACAAGAAACAAACATGGGACAACAAGAAACAAAGATGGAAACCAAATGCAAATTTGAATATGAATTATGCAAAAACAAACAAACGAACGAACAATGTGTTAAAATGTGTAGATTTTGGCTAGCAGCTGTATTAATTGTAAATGAAAAGCCCTTGCAGGCTAAAAGATCTTGTTCGCGTGTAATTTTGTTCCCTATACCTTTCGAGTTCGCCAGTAGCCCGTTTTGTACAGAACTTCTACAATGTTGTTCTGTCATTTCAAATAAGTAGGTATTATCCCATGGTATTATATAGAACTTGCAAAATGTTTCATGTAGTGCGTGAGATATAGGATAGAACAAACCAACACGTTACTTTTAGGGCAAAGCGAGGGTCATTAGTTTAAGTAGCCCATAGCAGTAAAAAAACAATAATAAAAAAGACTATCCAAAGGTGCTCGTGAGCAAAGAGAACGGGTATTAACTTATATGCAGGTGGTCGTAATATCTAACCATGTAACAATGCACAAACGATAAAAAGCAATTATTGACTAGTTTTATTAACGATTAGAAAATAGAGTTTTCGTAAAAATGTCATTGTGGCGGTTTAGTTTATGCAGTTGTATGTATCAACATTGGCGTACAATCAATGTTCTTGAGAATGTGCGTTTTATTCTTAGAGGTTGGTGAAATAGGTTGCAAGTTAGGAGTCAATACTGTCCAGTTAGGCGGCAGCAAACTAATGTAGATTATTCCAGTTTTCTGTGTGGCAAATGGCTGTGAAACAATCATTCGTAATACATTTTAATAGGCTCCACGCTATACCGCTGTGTTATCGGTCTTGAGTAACGAGAAAGCACTGGAAGTGTTTTTATAATACGATGGTATTCAAATTATACCGGTCGAAGTTATATGCGGATTTAACAGTTGTAGAATACTAATGGTACGTAAAGCGAGCAGGGATCGAATATATGCCCTATGTTTTTCTTCTCCGAATGATGAACGGAATACAATATGGAAGAATTCTGCTTGTTTAGCATCGTGTTAAACTTTACAAGATGAATGCTTTTTGTTATCGTAAAGTTAGCGTACTTCTTCCAAAATGTGATCTCCCCAAAAGTGCACATGTGCACTAAAATACGAAGAAAATTGTTCAGTGAATGGTACTAATTTGATATTGTATTATGGAAATGAAACCGTGAAATAATTTTATTGTTTATCACATCTTGTGGTATGCACATTCCTTTTAGCCATCATATTAATCACCATATCCAGTTAAGCATGCAGTTCCTCGCTGTTTTCAATATAAAGTTTTTTCACCACCTAAGGCACATCTACAAATTTTACAACATTGCACTGTATCACAAAATACAAAAAACCGTAAAGAAATAAACATAAAATGTTCAATAAATTCAGAAAATGCATATATTTCCAAAATATTTACAATAACTAAGCATGAAGAACGAGAGACATTGTACGTGGGAGAATAACAAAAACATCTAAAAGTTGACATTACGACTCAGAAAACATCACACATCAGTCTTAGTCGAAAACCTTGCCGCATCAATTACATAAACAGGTGCTCAAATTAAATGCAAAAGTACATGATTCAACTTTAAGATAGACTGGGTAGTTTTGAAAATATGTGTGCACGTTAAATGAAAAATGAAGTAAAAATTATTCTTACATAAAAATGCAGTAGAGTTGAGAAAACAACAAATATTCTCTGCAATAGCTGGTTCAGGTTTCCTTTGATATAACGCTTCGATTTCACAGAGAATATTTGTTGTTGAGGGGAGAAAATTATATATCCAGAACTAATAGTTTATGTATCCAATAGTGTCTGTACATGGTTCATTCATTATTAATAACATTGCACTTGCGCCACACAGCAGCATAGGGTTTAAAGGAAATACCTGAGAAAATTTCTCAGTTGATTCTTCATTCTGTTACATGGTATAACCTGCAATTCAACTCTACTTTCAATCCATAATTCATAACGACTGCTCTTAAAATAGACTTAAAATAAATGAAATAACAAACAAAAAGTGCATTAAATTAATTTAGAAGGAAAGGAAAAAGTCGCAATAATACTGTCTCTTAGAGTTAAAAGTTTTAGAACTACACAAAAAATGGAAGCTCATAAAATGCAAGATGTATTTGTATATCCAATAACTTATTTCAAAAAAAATTTGTGAAATCATATTAATGAAAAAATATTTCCTTCTATTTATTATATAGATATATACAAAAATGAAAAAGATACAGATATAATACAAAATAATAAATAATTCAAACTCTCTTTTGCTCTTTTGTAAACAATTAATAAACTTATTATTTTATTTTATTACTGTAAACAACACGCTCTGAGTCCGAAAGTTCCCATGAAAGCATGCACATGCAAACAAAAAAAGAACCCCCTCCCGCTGCTATCATTGTGGCTATCTACATACATATATACTTTTAAAGGGATCCCGAGGTGCCGACACAAGTTTATTTTATTTGAAAATATGGACCATTTAATTCATAAATTCGTTGTTTATTTTACTTGAATTTGTAAGATTACCTAATACTGTTCTTCAAAAGTTTGTCCTTCGCTCGCTTCCTTCGCTTCGGCTGTGTCCGCCATTGCTCCTTCTCCAACTGTTTTCGAAATAGATAAGAACTTAGTGACATAGCTCAAAACACCGTACGGCTTTGTTGCGTTCTATTATGACGTCACATATACGTAGCTTGAAATTACTGTATCCAGACAGTAAACAACTTGTACGGTTTCACTGCGTTTTAAGCTTAATATAAAAATATGTCCTCATTGAGAGCATGTTATAGCTCATTTAGAAACTTTCGTGCAACCACGACACTTATTCTGCAAAATATGCTCACTTTTATAACTTTCCCGCTCATTTCTAAATGGTGTGTATGCTAAAAAAGTTGTAAACATGCCCCACTGTTGTGCTCATAAATGCAACAACCAGTCAGATAATAATGATAAAGTATCGTATCATAAATTTCCAGCGGACCCTAAATTAGCGCAAGTGTGGACCGTGAAGATCAAACGGACATTCCTACCGAAGAATAAGTTCCTTTGTTCAGAGCATTTTACCGAAGATTGTTTTGATAAATCTTTCGAGTTCCAGCAAAAGCATGCTCAACAACAGAGCGAAGAAAATGGGAAAGAGCCATCGCGCAAAAAGATAATTCGAAAACTGGTACCAGGGGCTGTACCAACATTGTTTGCTTATGTTGAAAAGAAATCAAGTAGAGAAACATCCTCGAAGAGATCAGAAGCTAAGCAACGCTCTGAGGTATTTTGTGCTTCCCTTTTTGGATAACAACTTCTTCACCAGGCTCTTCTGAAAAACAATTTCAAACTAGCAATTAATATGAATGTAATATTTTTCTTTTGAATAACTGTCATGCCTAATATAATTAGATATAAGAGTGCGAAAAATATAACTTCGTTTCCAGGCCTAAAAGTCCTAGTTCTAAAAACGACAGTGTTACTACTTTCAAGTTTCGAATATATTTTTACATTTCTGAATTCCAGATTGTGAAAAATCTATTGAAAGAGCATAAGTCCAACAAGGATTCATCGTGTGACCACAATATACCAGAAATGTTACCAAGTGACGATTTTATTGATATGCAAACATTTCGCACGACGAATGAAATGTCAACTCAAACGGAAGTTACATATAACACAGCTGGTACACAGACTGAAACAAAATATTTTCGAGAAGCAAGTACTCTCACTAAAATCAGAAACTTCAGAAGTGTCAGATCACAGACAAAAAAATTCAAAAAAGACAGCTCCTCAAAGTGTACACAATTTCCGGCACCAAAGAGAGGTCCGAAGGTGGTTAGTGAGAAACATGCAAACGTGACAATTGAAGAGAACATTTCTGAGGTGGTGCCTGAGAGTTCGGTTGACGTTGGTGTAGGAGAAGATTGTGATGTTAGAGACGTTGTGAGTGACAATAATATATCTTGCGATGGTGTAAATGATGAATCGGGAGATGTAAATGATGAATCGGGAGTTGTAAATGATGAATCGGGAGTTGTATATGATGAATTAGATGACGAGGTGATGCGTTCGAGTGACGAAGAGGTTGTCGACGGTAATGATAGTGATTATGTTCCCGACAAAAATATGTCGGAATCTGAAGTATCCCAAAGTGAAAGTGTTGGTTGGAAGGAGAAAATTAGTGAAGAGCGTGTATTCTTGGTGTATGAGAGTCAGTTGTTTGAATTGTTACGGCGTTGTCCTAGGTGTGGTGGTCCTGTAGATCGTTCCGATATAAAAGAAGTCAAAAATACTGGTTCCCAAGTACATTTGAAATTTCAATGCTTCAATGAATGTGATACTGAATGGAAAAGCCAACCGACAGTTGGTTCAATGAATGGATTGGGCAACTTATTTATCGCTACATCAATTGCATTTTCTGGTGTGCCATTTACGAAGATTTCAAGATTTGCGTGGTTAATCAATTTGAAATTTATATCTGACAGCGTGTACTATCAGATAAAACGTGATTACATCCTACCTGTAGTTCGACAGAAATGGAACAGGGAGCGGAAGCGTATGATAGAACTTTTGAATTCGCGTGAAGTAGTTGTTCTTGTTGGCGATGGAAGATGTGACAGTCCTGGACATTCCGCGAAATATTGTAATTATACATTCATGGAAACACAGACTGGAAAAGTAATTGACACTGTGGTTGTACCGGTGACTGAAGTTAAGAACTCAAATGCAATGGAAAAAGAAGGATTTATTCGAATTTTACGAGAGCTTCAAAATAAGGACGTTAATATAGACATAGTGGCAACTGATAAACATACACAAATTCGCAAACTTATGAGAGTGAACCCTGAATTTAATGCGATCACGCATCAATTTGATCCATGGCACGTTGCCAAAAATATAAATAAAAAAATTAACAAGATTGCGAAGAAAAAAAGTCATGAAAGTTTGATTGAGTGGGTACCATCGATTGTCAACCATTTCTGGTGGAGTGTGACAACGTCTAATGGTGACGCCGATCTTATTTACGAAAAATTTCAGTCTATAATTTACCACACGGTCAATAAACACCAATGGCCTGGGTGCAAGCGATTCAAAAAGTGTGAACACGATCCGCTAACAAAAGAGGAGCAGGCTAGTAAAAAATGGCTGACAGAAGGTTCTCCTGCGCATCAGTATTTAGTTGCATTGGTGAGGGATAAGAAGTTCAAAAACGATATGAAATATCTGACGGAAGTGGTTCATACCACAAACGTTGAGGTGTTCAATAACCTCTTGTTGAAGTATATTCCTAAGCAGTACCATTTTGAGCATGACCATATGGTTATGGGCGCTTACTTGGCTGCTCTGGATAATAACTTCAACTGCATGAGGTCTCAAGCTGTCATTCAATCGGGAGAGCAAATTGGAAAGCTACGTTATAAAATTGCATGGCGAAAACCAACCAAAAAGTTGATTGCTCGAACCGTGTATGAAAAAAAGCGGTATGATTATTTGAAGGTCATGATGATGGGAGCATATAAGCGAGCTGCTAAAGGTGAAAAACACAGATCAAGAAAACGAGTCATGGCACCGAAAGAAAGAGAAAGTAGGGATGACATTATTGAAAAGAAGAAAAAAATGGCTCGGTTTAAAAAATAGATGTTGTTGTTTTGAAACGAAAGGACGCCTTAAAAAATGTGGAGGCTTGGGTTCGAGGTTGTAAAAATTTATATTCATATTTAACCACTGTTCAGTGGCTGCCTTATATTATTGCTAGAGTTCGCTCTTCATTCTTCATCATTTGCCATGTATTCCCATGCCTCGATTACTTCAGATAGCCCATCAGCACCCTCGTCGTCTCCATCAAAATTTACGTAGATCCCATTCGCTTCAGGAAACGTTTCTCTTATCTTTGATACAACACAGGCGGGGATGATTCTTCGAACGTATCTTCCAAGTTTCGTATAGACGTATGTTGACTTTGAGTATATTATAGTATGTTGAGTATAATTTTTGTTCGGCATATATCATGAGTACAATTTTACACGTTACATTTTGTTGAGTATACTTTAGCATATGTTTTTAAAATAATAAAAAAGTCGTTTACCGATTCGGAACGTTATCTTTATTAGGTATCCATGCTCCTTCCCTGTCATGAAGACTGACCATTGCAGTCCATAACACATGCGGGCTTAGACAGACAGCATTGAACCCTTCGTGTTGAGTGACACATGTCGAATCTGAACAAAATAGAAGAAAGTTTGACTAAAAAAAAAAAAAAAAAAACATACATAGTGTGCGCATTATATATTTTCACATCAAAAACAAGAAAATATGCCCACTAAAGCTGAAACTTACCACCAGAAATATATCTCAACTTTATTTCGTCGATTTCAATGCAGCACAAACATTCACGATTCACTGGCATAGTACGACAAAATAAACATTTACACCATTCGGATGGTTCAACATGTAGTCGATTATTTTGAGGCTCTTGCTCTCCAACCTCTATTTGTATTTCACGCGGGATTTTGTTACTTAACCGGCGCGTCACAAAAGTGTTGTGAGTAAAAAAGACTGGACGCTACTCTTCAACTTTCTGAAAATAAATTCGCAACAAGATGGTGGCGGAGGTTCACATTTTCACGAAGTAAACATGGACATATCTCATATATCATATCGATTTGGTAAGAACGACTATCTTTTTGTAATTTCTTCATATGTTCTGAGGTAAATTAGCTCAACTTGTGTCAGCACCTCGGGATCCCTTTAAATTATTCCATTTTCTTCGCTAATTGCTAATTTCATTCCTTGCTGATAGATACACATGGTCATTTCATAATTTGCTTCTCTTTCTTATATTTATTTACAGGTCAGCCTGATCTTCACAGCATCATGATCTGAAAATTAAACACATTTTACTACAGTTTCAATTTCTGCATGGTCAAATACATTATTATTAATATAAACATGATCGAGAAGAGAACCGTCAATATGAGTTGGCTCTTGCACAACCATAGTATAGTTACTTAATACTTCTGCAAGTTGATGTGAGCCTGGATTGAAATAATCAACATTAAAATCTCCTAACAAAATATGAAAATCCCGTGTATTCAAACGCTCACATAGCTCATCACAAAAAGATGATAAAGATGAAGAATTTGACCGGTACAAAACTCCTATAGAAATAAGTTCCTCTGCAAACGAACTTTTCCTAACTAAAGAGTACTAAAGAGAAACCAGGAGTATCATTCTGGTAAATAAAAGGAAAACAATCTCTGTAACACACTGCAATACTTTTAAATTTGTCTACATCAGAATTAGGAGTAACATCAAACATAGAAAGTTGACCTGATATTTCTGTCGTGTCATGGTCAGGTAACAATTGGGTTTCAGTTAGACATAATATGTCCGATTCTTTCAATTCCTCATCATGCTGAATGTCAATACCATGTCTCGATAAAGATCTGACATTCAACAAAGTGATCACTAAGGAACTTTTCTCTAAAGGCCAAAATACTAATGGTGGTAATATACTTTTCAACCTCAACCTTTCATATTCATCAGATGCATGTTTATCTGCCTTGATTGCCTTTTGCTTAAATTTACCTGTTAAATACAATCCAGCTAAAGATGAGACACATAGCAACATACATTTGGCCTGGATTGAGTTGAGATTGAGTTTGTCTGAATAAATCAAAACTAATAACAGGCTTGGGTAAACTTAAACCTTGAACTTTATGGACAGTGCAAGCCCAAGAAAGCATCAGTTCAGTGGAAACTGAGTTCTTTTGATAACCGGGGGTGAGATGTTTCTTTTTACCACATGAATATCAGTATCAGTCCTTCCAATTGGTACAGCTTGGTGCAACCTTGCATAGTGTTCTTTTGATATTCTGAAAACACCAGTTGGAGCATTGTCAAATTTCACATATATTTTTTGAAAATAATTATCATGATACAATATGTGAAAAACAGTCCCTATACACCCGTTGATTAATCCATCATCAATATCTAGATTTGTAGTTAGCATGACCCGGGCACCAATTTTAAGAACCAATTGTCTCGCAAGACCACCAGTATCAGTTTGTTTCCTATTCAAAGCTTCATCAATAATATGAGATGGTACATCATTTGGTATTTCATCAATAGCATTTATTTTACACAAAGTACCATTTACACGTTGTAACATATCTTCATTATGTTTCAGAACAGGCGCATTTTCTGCAAATAAATGAAGGGCATCAGCAGGATAGTTGTGATCATTCTTACTGATAAACCTTGATTTCAAAAGGTTTTCATCCTCTAGTGTGAGATTTGCAGTTCTTATATTGTTTAACAGATCAATAAAAACATCATCGCTTTTCTGTCGCATGACTTTTGTAAGTTCAGCTAATTTGAAGCCATAACTTTAATATGCTTACAAGAAGTCCATCATTTGAGTAAACACGCTTTCCCATGACAGGGGGAAGTTGATAAAGATCACCGCATACTATCATGCTTTTTCCAGCAAAAGGAATCCGACTTGGTCCTCCAAATATTTCTATTAGTCTTTGGTGGATATTGACAAGAAGAGTATTTGAAACCATCGAAATTTCATCAATTATGATAATACACACCTCTGCTAACTTGTTTCGTAAATGAGTTCGCATTTTATCACTAAGGGGGACATAATTATTTCCCTGAATTCCAAAACATGAATGTACTGTTGTACCTCCAATGTTTACAGCAGCTACACCTGTTAAAGCTACAAGACAGACTCTTTGTTTTTCTGCATTTTCACCTTTGTACATTAATAATTTTGTGAGAGATTTGTAAATAGTTTTGCCTAAATATGACTTTCCACATCCACCTTCACCAGTTAAAAATATAGACAGAGGTTTAACATCAGTAGGTGAAATGCAGTTAAAATTATTTATAAATGTTCTTGCCCAATTGAACACTGTTTCAAATACTTCACGTTGCTTAGCATTAGGAGATCTGATATCTCTATTAATCTCCTGGTCTGATGCCACAACAAAACTCTTTCTAGGTAGAGACGTTAAGTTGGAACAAGTTGGTTCAATTTCATTTTCTGTGTCATCTTGCTCCCTTGATGCTAAGAAGTCAACTTCTTCATTTTCCTGTTGTGCAAATGGATCTTGATTAGTGTCCATGTCAGCTCTAAAGGTTGCAAAAGCTTCGTCAACAATTTCACTATATGGTTCTAACTTTTGTTTGTTCGCATCGACAATATTTAAAACTCCTGGATGGTTAAGCTTCTCCGTGTAAGTACCATCAAGTAAATCAGATTCAAAACGAAAAGGATAGTATAAAAATGTGTCGGTTGGGTGTATATGATCGAACACAAGCACGAACCTTACAACACTTAAGTTTTTGTTTAGAATTCATGAGAGGTATCGGTGATGGATACGTAGAAGGAATGTGATTAATTTCCATGGACTCATCATTCAAAATTATAGGTTGGTTATCGTTGTCACCTATTTCAGATTTTGTGGTGTCTAAATAATAATATGCTAAAAATTCTGCATAGCACATTTTATCCAAAGCAGCATATTTACCACTTTTGAAAGTAGTATCAGGTCTGATTAAATAACGATCAAGCATGTTTGTTTTAAATATATCAACACTGTCATCAGGCAGCTCTTCAAGTTCTGTCTTACTTTTGCACATTCTAAACCGATCTTCTGGTAAATTACTATTTGCAAAGATTACTTTGGGAAATGTTTTTTGAAGCCACAATTCAGGCATAAAATGATACACTGCTTCTTGAACAGAACATTCCCTATGATTCGAAAATGCATTTGCAATTTTAATCATTTGCTCATATTTGTTGTTGCTATTTTCATGTGCCTCTGACAATGCTTGCTTCATTGCACGTGAACATTCATCTTCTGATTCGGAAAGATACTTACACATGTATGTTATAGCTTTATACAGTCTTTGTCATATAAAAATTGAAGGCGAGTGACGAGCCGCGCGCCTAAGCTTTAATTTATGAAGGCAAGGCGTGTGATTTACAGCACGTCTAAATTATCAAGGCGTGCGATCTCAAAGAAGATAATGCGACTGAAGATAAATTGTTCATCTTCTTTTATCGGCCGTGTAGATAACTGGGAGGACACAACAAGGCCGTTAAATTCACTTTCGTATTACTTATGGCTTAACCATGCATTGAATTAAAATGGGAAATTCCCTTGCCCTCTTCAAAATTAATGGGAAATACCAAACAAAAAAATCAAGAATTTTTTTTTAAAAGTTTTAAAGTTAAAGTTGAAAGTTATTTTTTTCATAACAAAAGTTTTTTTATTTAACACTTGCAATAAAAAGATATTTACAAAAAAAACATTAAATATGCGATCTAAAAAAGCATTTCTATCGCCGCTTTTCGTTTTTAAACTTTTAAAATGCGATCTAAAAAAACATTTCTATCGCCACTTTTCGTTTATAAACTTTTAAAATGCGATCTAAAAGAGCATTTCTATCGCCACTTTTCGTTATAAACTTTTAAAATGCGATCTAAAAGAGCATTTCTATCGCCGCTTTTCGTTTTTAAACTTTTAAAATGCGATCTAAAAAAACATTTCTATCGCCGCTTTTCATTTATAAACTTTTAAAATGCGATCTAAAAGAGCATTTCTATCGCCGCTTTTCGTTTTTAAACTTTTAAAATGCGATCTAAAAAAGCATTTCTATCGCCACTTTTCGTTTATAAACTTTAAAAATGCGATCTAAAAGAGCATTTCTATCGCCGCTTTTCGTTTTTAAACTTTTAAAATGCGATCTAAAAAAACATTTCTATCGCCACTTTTCGTTTATAAACTTTTAAAATGCGATCTAAAAGAGCATTTCTATCGCCACTTTTCGTTATAAACTTTTAAAATGCGATCTAAAAGAGCATTTCTATCGCCGCTTTTCGTTTTTAAACTTTTAAAATGCGATCTAAAAAAACATTTCTAATCTAAATGATTAAATATTTTAAAAAATAATATAACTCAGAACATTTCAAGAGAAAATAAAATGATTAACTCAGGCGTGCTTTCTTTCGCTCGTCTACGATAAAAATGAACACTTTAGAAGTGTGATATTTCGCACGTCTAAAGTAAACCAGGCGTGTGCGGAGGCGTGCGCGTGCGATCGCACGCCTTATATGACAAAGCCTGTTTATAGTGATTAAAAACTGGCTGCAAGTCATTGTTTGCTTGCCACGCAAGAATTCCTTCTGAAAAATAGTTATTCACAAAACACGAATTAGGAGGGTGTCTTAAATGAACTTGGAAATCTGAGTCTGATGATAGAGAAAGAGCGTTATAGTATTCACTCTCTGAAATATCTAAACTTTTCAGTATATCAGGTATGCTTTCTGGAGATTCAAAGTTCTCACTTTGAAGATCAATGATATTCCTTTTTTTAGGAAAAAGGTTGCAATTAATATAATCCTTTACTATGCTCAATATTTCTTTTCTCTTTGATAATATATCTTCCTTGTGTGCAGAAGGCATTTCATCACTGAGAGGTTCAGCTACTATTGTTCGATCTGTGAAAAAATGTCCAAAATTAAACCGGCATACACTACTCTTATATTTTCGACAAGTTTTAGAATGGGAATGAATCTGAAACGTTTTTACAACACTAAATAACTCTGGTTCTGTCTCAGGATCTGGAAGGTCCGCTCTTATAATGTTATCAACAAAACTTATATACTCGTCTTTATTCTCTCTCGTCAACACTGGTGCACCAATTCTACTCTCTATTGAAAATTGCGTGCTACCAAAACAGGGTTCATGTTCAAAATTCTACATCGTTCCATGTAGTTAATTTCCTCCAAATCATTTTCAGTGATATTAAAGCCATTCAGTTTTGATATTATTGAAACTAGTTCATTAATATACCCCGTCCAACCCATGCTAGCATGGAAAACGGACGTTAAGCCGAGAATGATGATGATGATGATGAGTTCATTCCAACGAAGGTCAGCGCAGGACAATGTTAAAAAAAATGCAGGAGTTCCAAATTGTTTTACCATGGCTAATACCTCATGCAGAAATTTCTTCCAATATGCTGGAGAACCTTTGATACTATTCATGAAATTGAAATTTTGTTGCTAACGTCGTTAGCAACAAAAGATTTACCAGTTTCCTTAAAATTGAACATGTCAGCTGTTAAATTGTTACCACAAAATTTTTTTATTGCAATATTTATTCTACTTTTCAAATTGATTTGTTGAATAACATGATGGGCATAAAATATATAGTCTGCGTCTGATGCAAATTTTTGCGAATAATTGACTAAACGCTGGTTGAAATATTTAATAGGACTTAGCTTTATACTGCGTTCAACATTGTACCCAAATTTACCAGTTGGAAACAAATGAGGGTGGACCAGTTCTTCACAATTTTCATCATTTATGATTGATAAAGGTTTTTTTCCCTCACCAGGAGCAACAACTAGTGTGTCGTTATCTATTGCATGTGGAATTTTTGAGGTCATCACAGTTTCATTTGCAGCTATTCTGAACAAATCTAATGGGTTTTCTTCTTCCTCCTCATTAGAATCTATAATATCTTCTGACCCTTTATTAACAATTACTTCCAGTTGTGTATTTTCAGTAAAACGTAATAACTCTGTCGGTATTGTATTCATATCAATGACAGTATTTTGATAAAAAGGGTTATTAATTTTCAAATATTTTAAAACATCCTTTAAAATTTGTGGTCGTACAGGTTCAAAGTATACATGGCCATTATACATTAATTTACGTTTCAATTTTATTAACACTAACCCACTGCAGTCAGCCGATCTTGGAAGAACATATATAACATATATCCGTATTTTCTACAGGTACATTGCATATTGCCCCTTTTAGTTTTGGAGATTGTCCTTTTGGCATTATTGCAAATATAATATGGCCCTTCCTTAATCATATTCTTGAAATTAAATATCTGCCTTTCCTGAACCTTACTTTTCTTATGATCAAAAGCTTTACGGGATCGTTCTTTGAATTTCTCACTATTTATTGCATAATTTTCTTTCCTTTTTGACAATACATTGTCACGCTCACTCTCGTAATACTCTTTGTGTAACTTGCTCCTTTGAATTTTGGTATTTTTCTCTCCTCTTTTTTCTTTTAATAGAAGCAGAAGTCTGAGTCAATTGTTTTTCACTTACATGAACCTTAACAGATTGTAACTCATATTGAAGAGAAGACTTATTTTTCTTTGTCAAATAAGAGTCCTTGATGTAGCTTTCCACATCAGTAATATTTTTAAACTTTAACAACACAGAATAACCATCTGCAGTAAATGAACCATCATTTCCCCGACTATGGTAGTCAAATATAAAAAAGCAGGACTTGTTATATAAAATTGATGTTGTGAAACCACTTATCATAAACATCATCCCACTACATTCTGCAAAGTTCAAAAAATTATTTTGGAACCAAGTTAGTTCACCATGTAAATTGTCTAAAAGGGTTAAAGGTAATTGAGTACCCTCTATAGAAATTGAATTTAGGAGTTGATCAAAAAAAATAGCACCAGTTGTATGAAGTGACTTATATAAACAATCACCATTATCCAAAATATGGTCTAAATCCCAATCAGTCCAGAGTATAGGTTTGTGAATAGTTGACCAAATGATAGCATGCATGGCATTTGCTAACATTGAGTACCAGCACTTTCACCAAATTTTTCATTGCCTTGATGAAAATTTCCTTGAACAGACTTGACAATACTGTAAGCAACGCCTGGGTTACTCTCTACGCAAGATGCTTTGGGAGTGTTCATACTAAATTGTGACAATATAAACGAGAGGGTAGCTAGCTAACTAATAATGTAGCCTATGCTGGTGTACTAAGATGTAGCTAGCTATATATACTGTTATGCTGCTAATTAGTGTTTCAACAATTCTTTCTTTATCAAGTTTCAGTTATATAGTTTCAATGTATTTTCATTCAATATGTATTGTCATTCAATATGTTCTTTCTTTCAATAAGTATTCAGTAATTTTCTTTGGTCAGTTTGGGGCAAACTGACAGGAGAAGGAAAAGACCTTGTGCCCCACCTGAAACACAACACAATTAAGAAGACCCCTGGCAAAAGAAAGGGGTTTAAGAAAGCCGCTTAGCAAAACTAGACACAATGAAGAGAATATCTTAAACGTTGATAGAACCGAAATTTAAGCAGTTGAATAATTATACTAACCGAACCAAATATTTTTTTTCGCTTCATAAAAATAACTTCGCAAGCATCGCAGCGTGGTGAACAAGCTGGAGTATAATCAATATGGCGTTATTGAACTCGGTCCTTCGAAAGGAACGACTCGTACCTTAACCCCTAGAGTTCGGTTTAGTTAAACAAAATCCGCCTCTTTAAAAACATAACTGGAAACGAAAATTTGAAGGATTATCTAGCATAACTCATCAAATAATATTAAAAAACATTATTTTTGATCAAATTTGTAACGCAGTCTTCATTCTTTCCCAATTTTACCAACATTAAGATACGCACACAACCAATGTAGAGCTAGGACGCGGGGCCAGGTGTCGGACTTTAAAAGTCGTGACGTTACGGCAATCAGTTAAAAAATTGATCGAAGAAGAAGAAGGAGGAGGAGAAGAAAAAGACCGCCCGTTTTAATGAGATCTTGGATGCAATCCGAAATCTTAAATGCAATAAATAAAATGAGGAATTAACGTAAGTGTGAAAAGAAAAGAAAAAGATTTTGGATCAGGGAAATATTTCTTAGGAGAAATATACCATAAAGTACCTGTCTAATAGTGATGCTCAGCAATATTTATGCCATATTATTTAACCCACTAAGATAGAACAGTTCAATAAATAAAAACTTTTTGCCTCTTTGCAGAAAAAAATTAAAAATACTATTTGTGATACTTTCTAGCAAAATCGACCACTTCTATTTGAAAGCCTATCAATTTAAACTTTTAAAACAATAGAATTTACGAATAATACGTGTTTATGTTATTATTTGCTTTCGGTTGTTGAGAAATGAAAGCTAACTGTGTAACTCAAAATAATTTGAAACGATATGTTTTTGTTTTTTTTAAGGACAGTGCTATTTTTAAGATTTGTAATATCCTGTTTGGATGATTTTAAAACGTAGTACACCAATGTTTAACGTTTACAGGAACGTGTTGTAGTTGTAAAATGCATCCATGTGCTAGTTTAGCACAACCCTGTTGTTATTTTAGAACGAAATACGGCGATTTTTTTAGCTTTACAGGGCTTTTTTTACGTCATTATAGAACGACATATGGTGATTTTTAAGCTTGGAGGGGACGTTTTCTCGTTTTATAGAACAAAATACAGCGAAGTTTATGCGTTAAGGGACGTTTTCTCATCATTTTACAGGTTTTGTCTTTTTTAAATTGCTTCCATGCCCCAACAGCCATTCGTTTAAAGTCTACCTTCTAATCCATGTTTAATACTTGTTACAAATAGTAAAATTTTGCAAGGCGATGGAAATAAAATTTCGAAATTTAAATGTTATTAAACAAAAATAAATCACAAAAAAAAGTTTACGAAATTCGAATTTCTATTTTTAAAAATATGAATTTCGTGTTTCTACAATAGGATATACGAATTTCGTATTTATAAAAATATGTGTATTTTTAAAAATACAAAATTCATATTTCAGATATTTAAAACTACGAAGAACGAAGTGGTCGGTTTTCGTACATTTTTAAAACCATAAATCACTTTAAGCACAATTTCTGTCGGCTTCGTTTGAAGATTGCTGAAGTGAGCTGATCTCGGTCTTAGCTGATTTTTTTATATTAATTTTTATTATTATTTATATGGTGAACGATGAGTTAACGACAAGTTCAGCTGCGAGCTAAGCAAGTACTTTTATGTTTACGATATTGCCTGGTTCACATCTATGAAGCGGAAGCAGATGCAAGCACTGTGTGAACACTTATAAAGCAAGTGAAGCAAGCATAAAACATAGAGCATGGGTTGAAGCAAGAATATCAAAAATTTTCGATACTCTGCTTCATCTGTTGCTTCAGCTGCATACTTGCTACATGAAATTCATAGTACGAACCTGAAACACAACAAACAAGAATATTTTAAGTTAAAGATGGCACGCGAACTCGAAGAGAGAAAATATATGATAATTGCAATATATTTTTTTAGGGTTTAGTGAGAAACATTTTCTTGGGATGATCAGACCATTTCGTGAGAGGCGTACACTCCCATGCAGTGTTTTGTTTAGGCGTGCAATTAATCAATCGCACATGCAAACCTTTTCTGAAAGCTTTCCCAGATTATCGGAATTACGAAAAAGCGAAATATCGTTAACGGAAATCTGTTTTTTTTCAGAAGCCTATTATATGTTCCATTCAGTAGCTTTTTTGTGATTTTATAAGTCAAGCTTTATATATAAATATCTTAAAGATTAAAATACTACAATATTTTAATCTTTTTATAGTCGTCTTTTAGAAAAATAAACGACAAAAATAATTAAGATAAAATATAATTAAAAAAAAAAAGTAATGATTTTCATAATCCATTTGTAGCCTTGTTAGAGTTGTAATGTTAAATATCATTATCATTGGCCGTTTAAATTTCCATAATTTAATTTACATTAAATATTGTTTGTGCTACAAGTAGTTACAAAGTTTAATTAACGACTTCACTCACAATTTTTCTTACATGGTTTAATTTCCCGACGATAAACTTTGATGAAACTTACACTTCGTTTGTTCCACCTGCCAAAACAGTAGTGCGGTACAGGGGTAACGGAATTTTGTTCTTAGTTTTGCTTCTGAAAATTTAATTTTTTAAGATCACATGCATGTACATAATTATTGAGGTGAGCTTTTTATCGCACACCTGCCTTAAAATCTTACAAAATGGCCTGAATGATGTCGCTTAAAAAGAAGCATATTCCCTTGATGATGTACTGATTTAACAATACCAAACGTGAAACTCGATGACTCTTAGCTACCCACATGCTTACCTAATGCAAAGTTGGAAAAAGTCTATCGGACAGATTTACTTCTGTAAGCACACATCCTTTTTAATATAAAGTAACCAAGCCAGAAGATATTGGAGCCAATCGAGGTGAGATCGGGGTGAGATACACATACAAGCAAATCAAAAAGAGGAGCAGGATTGCAACTATTAAAATCAAATAAATTTTATGAACGACTAATACTAAAGATTAAAAAATATCAGGATTTTGTCTTCGCTTACAAAAATTCCTAACTTTTTAAATTTTAAGTGATCTTTTGACCTTTTTGTCAAGCTGCTCGCGTTTTTTAGGATAAAACTAAAAATATAGTATAATTTCTTCTTTCTTTAACTCAAAATTTTCCCAGAGCGACTTGCTTCACTTGCTCAAGTTTAAAAACAACTTGCTTCATGCTCTGCTTCATGCTTCACTTTGGTCCTAATGCTCACGCTTACTTCACCTGCTTCTGCTTCATAGATGTGAACTGGGCAATGGGCTGAGGCCTTAGCGCATCATTCCCGCTCATTGTTAGCCCAAAGTGAGAACCGAGCTTAAAGCACAACTCACCCCCATATTGATCAATATGCTCTTGTTCTGCATAATGATCTCACCCGTAGATGATAAACAGCTTCGATATAAAATCAATCATGTATTTATTTATTTTTTTAATTTCTCCGGAGTATCTAAAAATAGTTAATGAGATTTTAGAGCGTGCAGAAGGTTTTGACAACTTGTACACACGGATTCCTTAAAATCCTAATTAAAATTAAGAAATTTAGACCCTTCACTGTGTTGTGTGGGAGTTTGGTTTTTGTTTCTTTTATTTTTGCATCCTTCTTAACACCTGGGTGGTTTTAATGTGTGTTAATTGATCTCATAGTAAATTTGTTCCAAATTCCACAGTTCTTTTTGGAAAACCCTTGATTACTCTGGAGTCTCCGGTAGTGCTCACCCCCTCCTCCCTGTTATTAATAATACGCAGGTAAATCTCAAGTTTTTTTGAAAATTGTTTATCTATTATTAATTTTCTTTTCTTGACATAGAAAGTAGCAAATTGATGTACTGAATGTTTGTCATCTTATGTGATAACACTTACTTGCTAAAATTATGTTATGTTTGAACCATTCAACATGTTCTTTTTACTCATTTTAAAGTTTCGAGTTAACCCCCCCTCCCCACACCCCCCTCCCCACACCCCCCTTATTATTATTCTTACTATTATTTAACAAGGATAGCCTGTTCAGTTCCTAATGGTATTGCGAAGGGGGTCCTAATGCATTTGAAGCTCCCATTTGAAGTACAGAAGTGTGCGTCCTTTCTGTAGTCAGAATCAGTTGCTCATCTAGACAACTGCCTAAAATATCAATCCTATTCTCATGCTGAACATTAGGCAGACAGAATCTATTCACACTTTATAGGTTAGTGTTTTTTTTAGAATGTCCCAAAATGTAATTTTACACCTTTTTAATATAAGGAGCGTTTTCGGAAGATTGAAGGAAGATACATTTTTTTTAATAATTGGAATTTCTTGACAAAGAATTGAATATTCCAAAAACATCATTCTCGAGTCAATGTTTATCTTAACATTTGCTACAACGTTTCAAAAGTAGCAGACAGGTAGGAGAAGATTTATTCCATTTTAAAAATGGAAGGAAAATTTCAAGTGGCATAATTCTTCAGCCAGACAAGATGTGTTTACGAAAATTTGCCAGTGCAAACTATTAATGTATAAATGTTATTAAAATTGAAAAAAAGTCAATGAGCACTAGAGAAAGAAATATTCTAAGTGAAAGAAGAGGTCTTTTAGAACAGAGCAGCGTATGTATTTATAGTTGCTCATCTAAAACTGGGTAGTTCTGGCATGCAAAGAGTGAAATAAAGGAAAGGTATATTTAAAAAACTCTCATCGTGCCCATCTGGAAGAGGATATTCCATTGCAATTAGTTCGTACATAGAAAGAAAATAATAACACAGCCAGCTGGGAAATCACAAAGCTTTCTAGGAAGATCCCTGAAAAGATTTTGATGGTTCTAAATCATTCGGTAGATTTGAAGTATCATTTAGGTAGGGTTGAGAGCCATTTCGAAAGGAATATTCCATTTCAGGCATAAGTTGATAATAATTCAGTGTCATCCATACGTTGGTGTCTGCCTGACAATAAAAGAAAGGAACACACAAGTCCAGTTTCAAATATGAAAAGGATATTATCTTTTACAAGGATAAAAAAAATAATCCTTGATAATATCTGGTTGATAGCTACTTTTTAATTGATTGTTCTACCGCAAAATATGTTCTAATGAAATCCATTAAACACTTGCAGCTAGCTATACTCTGTGTAACAGAATCTTCCTTCATTTCTTGCTCTTAAACGTTACGATTTGGTTTGTTTATTTGTTTCCAAGTCTATTCAGTTTTATGATAAAGTTCTAAATAGTTTTAATTGCTGAACATTTTGATTTTTCTTCCCTGAATGCTCCTAAAACCCTTAATTTAATAAAGGAAAACTAATAAAACATAACATAAACCTCTACTAGAGGCAAAACCCCATTTAAAGGCATTTTGGAATGTGTCTTCCTTAAAAGCTGTTCTAACTTTTACACGTTACTTTTAGTAACAATAGAAACATACAGAAAAAGTTTCAGAGCCCTATCTTGCTTTTCGATCGAGTTATTTTAAAAAATGTTTATTCTAAAAATTTTCAGAATTGCATTTTAGAACATTCTTAAAAAAAACACTGACATAGTCTCTGACATGCCATGGCTGGGGATTGAGCCAACAACCATCCGCACTGGAGGTGCTCTATAATAAGGCCACCAGTTCCTGGTCCTACTATTGGAGTCCCAAAGGTACCCCATACAGGGCTTGAAATCCGACGCGAGTCCGCGAGTCCAACTCGCGCTGAGACTCGCGTAAGTCATGGTGACGCGAGTCCACTTGGACTCGCGCTAAAAGTTTAGAAAATGAAGTTTAGCTATTTAGATTTATTCAAGCATATTTTATTGTGCATTATTTTTAGTTACTTTTTAGTTAGTTTCGTTGTATGTTATAACCAATAAAGTGATAGTAAAGAGCTTTTATTTAAACTTAATAACCAAGCATAGTAAGTAATGTCCCATCTGCCATTTTTCACAATATGCCAACATCGCTATGTTTTGCTGCCCTACGACAGACTTACCAAGTTAAATCCTGCGATGAAATCGGCGGATTACCCCAGGGTTGTGTGAAAAATGTTTTTAACTTTCAGGGGAAAAACCTAAGACTCGCGTAAATTATTTTTAGGCGAGTCTTTTTAGACTCGGCGGACTCGCGCAGCGTAATTGACGCGAGTCTATTAAGACTCGCCTGAACTAGGGTCGGATTTCAAGCCCTGCCATATGACTGGAATATCGTTTAACTTGTACAACTTGTATTTTGTGTTCACTAAGCACACTTATATCGGGTAAGGCCAAAGAAATATAACATAACAGTAAAATTTATTTCGTTTAAAACAACTAAAAAGTACAAAGTACATAAATGTTAACCAATAACTCTTATTTAGACTAATTATTTTCTTACTGTTTGTTCAGTGTAACATAAGTCTTCAGCTAACGTAAAATTTATATATTGTATTTCAGCTTACACAGAAATTTCTACATGAAAGTTTGGTGTTTTTATCACAGTCAACCTGGAATGAAAGGTATGTATGATGTTGGCAGTTTTTATTACTTAACTTGGACCTAAGTTCTCAATATAGAATTATTTTATGCTTAAATTTCTTTTAGATTGACCACTGAATCGAGCAAGTATTTCAGTGACTTACTAACTGATCCACTGGTTAGTAAGTTGTTCTGTTCTTCTGAAGCATTTTCATCTTATTATATCATCACATTACTGTTGCAATATTTGTAGTATCCAGATGGATTAAAGATGTTTCTCGCTGAAAAGATTCTTTCTGAATTATGGGAAGTGTGCAAGATAACTGCTAGGGTAGGAACTTTGCATCAATATTTATTAGAACGATTGAACTTTTTTATTGTTTTCTTTTTTATCTCTTTTTTTATTTTAATTGCAAATAAAAACGTTTTTTCAGTTGCCAAATGAAGATGCATTTTTACTTCTTCTGGAGCCATTTTGTTTGGCCGTTGCTCATGGTGACAGGTGGGTATTGGCTGGACTCAAATTTTTTTTTTAATGGTTCTCCAGATAGATCTGCCCTGTTTACTTTAATGTAGAAAGTTTTCAAATTTCCTGTTTTATTTTAAGTTTGTTATTTTTTCTTAGTCATTCAGTTGTTAAGACAGTTCGTGATGAAGTATTATCGGAATTACTTAACACTGAGATCCGTAAAGAAGAAATTGATGGTGATAAAGATCTGTTTTGTGTAAGTTGGTTCTTTTTCAGCTCAATATTTAAACTGATTTTGCCAATTTTATCAAATGTGCTACCTTTAGCAGTAATGGCAACCTTCGTCTTCTAAACGATCTAGTTTAGCGGATGCGAGAAAAATGTAAACAAATGACCAAGTACTACTTTAAACTGAAACTTGTAGCGTTGGAAAACTTAATTAAAGATTCTTGCAACCTTTTCAGGGTGTTTAAAACTTCAACTGTTTCTCTGTAACGAGTGCGAAAAAAGCAAAAAGCTACTTTTAAATAAAATCCCTAATGACTTAAAAATTATAGATTTCAATTACGTACTTGAGTGACTTTACAAGACAATACACAAATTACGTGACACAGACTCTGAACTGAATGAAACGTACCGCGCGTTGATGAAGGAATGAAACTCGAAACAACAAGAAAGCTGGGTAGCTTTAGAACTGGGGTACTACTGATATATGCTGTTTGTTGTCGTTACCAGTGTACTGTGTCAAGCTCAGTCGGCTCGGGTAGGCTACGACCGCATAGCCAAAGAAATATCGAGGAATAACAATGCCCGGAGTAGCGACTTGGATTTAGAATTAAAAATTTCTATTTATACAGTTATATTCCAGGTGTTTAATAAGTAATTTTTAACGTGATGGGAAAATTCATAAAAATTTTGAGTTTAAGAATGGCTGATAAACTATCTTACGCAAAAGTTTATTCGATAGAAGTGTAAAAGAAAATACTATATTTTGCACATAATGGAAATGAAAATAAAATGATGTATATGACTGTGTGAAGGTCTTTTAACATGAGCGTCAATTGTCTGGTATTGAACAAAATAAAAACGGCAAAATCATCTGTCGATTAGCTAAATAAACATACTGCACTAAAATATTGCAAGTTTTCATATAAACTTGGATAATATAATCACCTAATCATGAATTTCTCTAAATTTGACAATAATTGCAGTGCCATCAGGACTAGATAATCCTTGGTTATCTCGACTATGGGAATCCACTAGATAAACAAAACACTAAATAAAAAAAAATAGAAATTGTAAATCCTTTGACTATGAATAGAATGCCATTTTTGTGTTGACACAAGTAAAGTTTTGCAATCAAGTTTGGTTTACAATCAGAGGCGCTGTGCAAAAATCGTTCAAAAGAAATGTTATGGTGATGTCTTGTGACTCTACTTGTATTGACGAAGGAAGCTCAGTGCACGATAAAATGATGTAGTATTCTCACTATTGTACAATAAATCACCTTTCTCAAAAACATATTTTAGATCATATTAATTCCAACGACTAATGCTTTTGAAAACCGAAAAGCATACATTAAAAAATGATATGCAAGATAACTATCCTGCAACTTTAGCTGGAATAAAAACACTGTTTACAACTCGTTGTCATCCTGTCCTAACGAAGATGGTCGACCATCTTTTTTTCTTTTTTTAAATATGTTCCCGGGAAAAGTACAAAAATGAATTTTACTCCCGGGTAAGCGCGCTTGGTACCGGTAATGTCACGCATCCACATTGGATGTGTGACATTATACTTTATTGCAACTTTGGTTTAAATAAAAACACAGAAAACAGTGTCCGTTGTTACCCCTTCCAGCTAAAACATTCACTCTGCAATTTCATTTTGCAGAATAATTTTTTACGTCTGTAATAAAAGGTGTAGCTACCTTACTGCATTAAGCGCAAGAATTACTGATTAAGAATTTTGGTGTAGTCAAAATGCATTTAGCTACTTTCACTTTTTAGCCAAGATGTAATAAACAGCTTGATAGCTAGCTAGATAGCCATAAACTGAAACATAAAAATAAATAATTTTGGCCAGGATAAAAAGCTCTTATACCAAACTGATTAAAAACTTAAAAATAATAGCAATAATTTAGGCTAGCTAGCTAGCTAGAGCTGGACTTAAGCATGTTCCCTCTACGTTTGTAGCCAAAATCTTGAAATCTGTTTGTTTAAGATTTATACATGGCTAGAAAGCGTGACAACATTTTTATCCTAATATGTAAAACATACAAAAGGCACAATGCAAAGCTTTTAGAAAAGAAAAAGGTCAAGAAATGACCTACAAACTTTCAAAATGGCCACCATTACATTAGATTGTCCACCAAGCACGCTGTCATCGCTAAAACTTTACTCAAAAAAATAATACAAAGGATAACCATGACAACTTCGTAACAACGGCGTGAGTGCGAGCAGCGTTTCAAAACAAAACGCAGCCGAAACTAGAAACTGGGTTCCCCAGTTAATTAGTACACTACCGTAGGTCGTCAAATTCCAACCTCGTTCCCAAAGCCTGTTGTATTTTTTCATATCTGCACAGTGAGATAAACCTTACCAATAATTTCTTAACTTGCTGTGAGGATTCAGAGTACCGAGCGTTGATAAAAGACATTGTGTGGGCTGAAATTAACCAATAAAACATTGTCTTCGTCACAACGATGTTGATCATGTAAAAGTATGGGCCTGTAGCTCCAGGAAAAGCAAAATTGTGAGAACAAAAAGGAAGTTTTTTTGTCATTTTTCAAATATGGACACAGCGAATGCTCCGCAGGTAGACAGCGTTGAAAAGTTTTCCGATTCTTTAGATAAACGTTATTTATGAAGGCTGACCAGTGTCTAATTAAAAGCTATTTTTCAGGTCAATTTTCAAATCAAAAGCGTCTCTAAATTATATTTTAAATTATAATCGCTGGTATTTGTCGGCCAGGAAATAGGAAAATGTGCAGAATAGTCCTTTCATAAGCTGGATTTTGATAATCTGACTCTAAGGTTTCCTAATGTATTCACATTAGGAAACCTTCCTTGACCACACTTTCTTTTGAATGTCGTCTTTTGCTTGCATTTAATATGTCAATTCATTTTTGTTGCTGACACACATCAGTCAATCTTTTTCACATTTTAGATACCATATCATAGGATTGCAGACAGGTTGTGCAAACTTGGTACTGATAAAAAGATACAAACGTTTAATCGAAAAATAATATTTTCTTTTGTTGAAAAGTGAGTTGTTGTTGTTCTTGCTGGTGCTGCTGTCGTTGTTGCTGTTTCCTTATTATTTTACTTACGTTTTTAGATACCAAAAACGTTCTGAAGAAATTGACGGTGAGTATCAATTAATTTCGGCCCAATGGGGTCTAATTTCGCAGTATTTATTTATTTCGTTAGTGTGCTTTAAGGAGAGGTGAACAGAAAACTTTTTTGTGGCAGCCACAAAATAAATTTTCAGCGAGGTAGCAAAAATTAAGGAATGTCTAAATCCCAAAATCTAATAAAATAACTACTATAACGACACACAAATAACTATGTTTCATAAATAAATATCCATATTCCTTCGTAGCAACATTTTTACCAAGTTTTTATGGCTGTGTGGAAGCAAGTTTGAGATGTACTTACCAATAAACCTTAAAAATAAGATCTTTAACTCAAGATAACCAAGAATATTTTACATACAATCATAGTGCCAGCATTTTATAACCTTCGTTAATACTTCTTGGAACTTTATATCACAACCAATAATAATATTTTTTCGTAATTTGGTTCGCTTTTTCACAACATACATCCAACTTCGAGCGATGAAGTTTGTTGTGATGAGATTGCGCCAAATTTGATAAATACACAGACCGGAAACTTTCAACAACAAATCGAACGTGCAATATGGCGGTTTCAGCTTTGTTTACAAATCTTTATTTTCTTTATCTTTACTCATGAATTAGTTTACTAAGTTCAGTAATAAAAATAAAAATATTTCTGTTGTGTTATTCAACTAATAGCATTTTTGCTTTTTTGATCTTTAACTTGTGTATTATTTTTAATATAACAGTGTGATCATCGACGCGTGGCCATCACAATATATATTGTTTCTCAATATAACCACCAGTTTGGCAAATGTGTAAAAATACTAAACCATAAAATGATTCAGCATTCAAGGATAAAAGTAAAAACTGGTATTTTGTAACAAACTTCTATGAACAAATGTTCTAGGTATAATGTGCGTATAATAACGTGTTGTTGTGCTGCAAAGTTTTAAGCCATAAATTCACCTTTAATTTATTACCCCTTTAATATGAAAACTGCAAATCTTTTTTGTTTAAAGCCATTTTTCACTTGATTTGATGCCAACTAAATATTACAAAACCTAAACAATTGTCAAGATTTTACGGGATATACCAGACAACCGGATCTGGTATTTGAAATTATCTCTGGCATCATGAATTTTCAAACACCAGCCGTGCCCGCAGCTGTTCGCCCCTCCTTTAATTTACTGCCATTTTGTTATTCATCATGTTAGTCTTTTTCAAAAGATCTAAGAACGGAATTATACAAATCTCCATAAAGTATAAATGTGTGATTGTGCCCAGCACATTAATACTTCATTTGAGCATATTAAAAAGGAGGTTTAAAAGAGAAGATACAACTGGGCGATGTCTTGTTAAATTTTATTCCAATTTTTATCGTTTACGCGATTTACCGCTTTTGCTCTATTTTTGCAGACCCACAATGAATTATGTGTTTTACGACAAAACAAATATTTGAAAAAGCGTTGGAAACATGGTTTGTTGAACTATAAGATAATAAAAACATGGTTTGTTGAACTAAAGATAATAAAAACATGGTGTGTTGAACTATAAGATAATAAAAACATGGTTTGTTGAACTATAAGATAATAAAAACATGGTTTGTTGAACTATAAGATAATAAAAACATGGTTTGTTGAACTATAAGATAATAAAAACATGGTTTGTTGAACTATAAGATAATAAAAACATGGTGTGTTGAACTATAAGATAATAAAACATGGTTTGTTGAACTATAAGATAATAAAAACATGGTTTGTTGAACTAAAGATAATAAAACATGGTTTGTTGAACTATAAGATAATAAAAACATGGTTTGTTGAACTATAAGATAATAAAACATGGTTTGTTGAACTATAAGATAATAAAAACATGGTTTGTTGAACTAAAGATAATAAAACATGGTGTGTTGAACTATAAGATAATAAAAACATGGGTGTGTTGAACTATAAGATAATAAAAACATGGTGTGTTGAACTATAAGATAATAAAAACATGGTTGTTGAACTATAAGATAATAAAACATGGGTGTGTTGAACTATAAGATAATAAAAACATGGTGTGTTGAACTATAAGATAATAAAAACATGGTTTGTTGAACTATAAGATAATAAAAACATGGTTGTTGAACTATAAGATAATAAAAACATGGTGTGTTGAACTATAAGATAATAAAAACATGGTGTGTTGAACTATAAGATAATAAAAACATGGTTTGTTGAACTATAAGATAATAAAACATGGTTTGTTGAACTATAAGATAATAAAAACACGGTGTGTTGAACTATAAGATAATAAAAACATGGTGTGTTGAACTATAAGATAATAAAAACATGGTTTGTTGAACTATAAGATAATAAAAACATGGTGTGTTGAACTATAAGATAATAAAAACATGGTGTGTTGAACTATAAGATAATAAAAACATGGTTTGTTGAACTATAAGATAATAAAAACATGGTTTGTTGAACTATAAGATAATAAAAACATGGTGTGTTGAACTATAAGATAATAAAAACATGGTGTGTTGAACTATAAGATAATAAAAACATGGTTTGTTGAACTATAAGATAATAAAAACATGGTGTGTTGAACTATAAGATAATAAAAACATGGTGTGTTGAACTATAAGATAATAAAAACATGGTTTGTTGAACTATAAGATAATAAAAACATGGTTTGTTGAACTATAAGATAATAAAAACATGGTGTGTTGAACTATAAGATAATAAAAACATGGTGTGTTGAACTATAAGATAATAAAAACATGGTTTGTTGAACTATAAGATAATAAAACATGGTTTGTTGAACTATAAGATAATAAAAACACGGTGTGTTGAACTATAAGATAATAAAAACATGGTTTGTTGAACTATAAGATTCAATTTTTTTCCAGTTGGAAAAGAAGTCAGCTTGCGTTACCCTCATGTGCTACTTGTTTCTAGGTCTTCTTTTTCGTTTCCTGCACAAAAAGGCACATACATTGGAGGAAAAATTATCTAAAGTTTTTAAATAAGTTTACAGAATTCTTTCAAATAAAAAATCTAGAAAGACAGAGAAGGAGAATTAAAAAACTGAGGTTGAGTTATGTTGCATTGATTTCAAACACACGCGTAGTAAACCAGTGAAATATTGTAATACAAGTACGTAAACATAGGAAAGTTACATATGCACATCCTGATCATTGTCATTTTTGGTGGGTGCGTGCGCGTGCGTGTGCACGGTGAGGCCACAATTACGGGTTTCTCTCCTAAAAATATCAAGGGCATTCATTTGCAATCTATCTTGCGTCATAATCGGAGGCCGTGGCGGTGAAAAACGTTAAATTTACTCCCGTGTTCTAAATGCAATTTTCCCCCAAAATATAAAATCTGGGTAGTACTTTAAATACAGGACATAAGTATGGGAATATATAAACATGCATATTTGCTATATAAATCTATATGTCCGTGTAGTGAACTACCTACATATAGTATGTATTGTAGCCATGCCAACCACTTCTTAAATGAATTGGCTATGATTGACCTTTTTGTCTTCTAAAAGCTTTTTATTTTTGTAATATTTGTGTCCCTGTTTGTTATCACATTTTAAGAGACATATGATTATCATGTTTTTTAGCCATGTACAAATCTTAAACACAACACAACAATATTAAGATTTTGGTTACGACCGTATATTTTAAGGGAGCATCCCAAAGTCAGCTAGCTACATTTTTTCAAAAGGCCGTTTTTTGGCTATTTCCCGAAATTGCCAAACGGCATCACTTGACTAATGCTTTGCTGTAAAACCTTTGTTTTGGCAGGGGTGTAGGTCTTTGCCTGTGTTTTTATTTAAGCCTAAGTTGCGACAAAGTTTTCTTGAAAAGAGTACTACCCTTAATAGGGTGCACTGATGTAAGCACGACACAGTTTACCTCTGCTAAACGCTTTTATTTCCCGGTGTCATGATTTATTTGTGAACTTTCATGGGTACTTTTTCCACAATATGAAAAAATGCTGGCCACCTGTTCTTGCTATGACTGGGTAACAACAGATTGTAACCTGTGTTTTTATTGTAGCTAAAGTTGTGGTGCAGTTATTTTTTAAAAATTATTTTACACCTGAAGTACATGAATATCTCCTTAAAAAAATTAAGTCCATTTTGCCAGAATGAAGATCGTGGGTTTACTTTATTTACTTAACGTGATAAACTCAATTTGATTTGCTGAAATAATTCTAACGGCTGGCTTTCCTTGATGCAAAAAATACAAATGTAACGGTTTCGACATCTTAAAAAAAGTAAAAGCAAAAATAGTCAAGTGGAGAAGTAAAGTGGGATTAAAAACCATATTTGTTAAAGAAAGAAAACTCGAATTGAAGAAGTAAAGTGTGGGGTTAAAAGTAGAATTAGAAAAGTGAGTTAGAAGTTAGTCCGGAAGTGGAGAGTGGAGTTAAAAGTAAAGAAGTGAAGTTAACGGTAGAGAGTTTGAAGTGGGTTAGAATTTACCATAGAGATATTATTAAAAGAGAAAGAGATACAACGGCTATTCAAGCTATTGTAGTAGGCGCGTCCCTAAAGCAGGTGGTGCATTCATGGAAATTTAAAGTTCCCGAAGCTGGATTGTTTCCTCTGATCCAATCATGTCAAAGAAAATGTTTCGATTGTTATTTCGACCAATCAGGGTTGATAAATGTTCGCAAAACTTAATATTTTGTAATAATTAACTGCACGTGTTAGCATAATTTAGACTCGTTAAAACGACTTTTGCAGTTGCTCGGAGAAATAACACCAAAGAAAATCGTCGTGAAACAAATATTTAAGCGAGGCCCTGAAAAATAAATGTAAACAAATGTCAATGATAAAAAAGCATTTTATTTTGAACCATAGGTAGAAAAGGATTTTTACCATATATAATGTAAATTTATTAGCAGTACTAAATAAGTTCAAAGATTTTGATAAATATATCACTAAGCTCTCTTAGCCAAGCAGAGCTAGATAGCTTTTAAATGACCTGTTGTTGTGGACCAACAAATCTTACTAAGCAATAACATAACATAAACAAATAGATTTTGTAGAAAGAGTGTCCATTTAATTTTTATTCTCCCTGACTGACATTAAAATCCCCTGTTTTCCTATGCCTAGGCTGAGAATGGCTGAAAAATAAGAATAGATAAGAACATAGAGAGAGCTGAGGTTTTACTGATAAGACTCCTGAAAAACACACGCACACTTAATAGCATGGGGAACAGCTTTCAAAAAAAAAATTTACAGAATCAATTGTTACTATTATTCGCAACGTGTAGCTATATAATTAACGTAATGTACATTGTAATACTTGCAATGTACGTACAACAAAATAAATTTAAAATGCTCAAAATATAGAAATATAAGAACAATTTCAAGCTATAAACATGTCAAAAACACAAGGTAAAGCCAAAGATAAAAAGGGTATATCAAGGTTTGCTACAGTACATACTAATAACATTTTTATAAGAACAAAATACTCAAGGTATATATATAATTATATACGACTAAACCAAATTTTAAACTTTCTAACTTTCCAGGTGTCACACAGTTCATCGTGTTTCAATAAAATATTATCAATTAAAAACTGTTCATGTGTTGGTATTTTGTGTATAGCTAGCTATCTTGAAATTGTTTGAATAATTCGATTTAGCTATCACTAATCAAAAATGGATCTTTCCAAACAATACTTTAGTCCAAAACATAGTAAAATTCAATATGTCTGATGTATATCGATAAGTAACTTAACAGTTAATCAATATTTTCATCTGGTAAGACAGATACCTTGGCTTGTATACACATAGCTACATGTTTGTGTTAAAAACATCGTGGTTCGACACTTCCATACAACTTTGCTGGTAATGCTGGTATGGTTTTCTAACGTATTTTTTCTACCTCCATACTGAGTTCGTAAAACGTGTGTTTGAAATGAAAAGTGTGTGAAATTTTTGGTAATTAATTCCCAGTGCATATTTTCATTGTCTGATATGAAAGCAGTTGAGTTCAGAGCTTACATCACTTGAATGTGGTCTAAATACTAGCAAGTCAGAACTGATTGTTCCCAGAGAAATCCTTTATTGGCTAGCAATAGTGATTTAAATTCTAACTGATAGTTCCAAGAGAAATCCTTCATTGGCTAGCAATAGTGATTTAAATTCTATGTGGTTGGCCTCATTTCATTGAGGGTACACTGACGGGTTAAAAGGAGTCATTTTGAGCAACTTACGGGAGTCATTTAAGAGTACTTGTGGCGACTCCCCAAAGGCGTCATTTTGACTCCCTTACGCGTTCATTTTTTGACTCCCTTTTAGTTATCAATTTCAGAAATGACTCCCTTTTAGTTCTCACGGAAGCAACAAAAAAATGACTCCTTTAAGGTTTCTTTTTTTTATTGACCCTCTTAAGGGTGTCATATTGACACTCATTAGGTTATCATTCTTACACGATTTGACTCCCCTACGCGTTTCATTTTTTACTCCCTTTAGGTTATCAATCTCCGAAATTACATTTGTTTCTTCGTATTCTCTCAAGGGTGATATATTGACGTTCATTAGTTTCTTTAACATTCTCATGTGAAAAATGGTGAAGGTTTTATTAGTTTGAAAATAATGTATTAATTTAAATATACAATATTGATAAAAATTACTGAAAAGTATTGGTGAAAATATAATATATATAACAATGTTAACTTTATGAAAAATAAATAACAAAGAACAAATAAATATTACAGATAAATATTAATGTTAACTTTATGAAAAATAAATAACAATGAACAGATAAATAATATTGTTAACTTTGATTTTGAGCAGTTTCGCCAGTCGCATTCTAATCAACCAACACACACAGATTTCGAACTGATCCGCATGAATGATCCGCCTAGTGAAAAACCGGTTTAAAAAATACTCTATGGGTAAAATATATACTTTTTATGGGACCAAAGTTTTGCTTAAGTATATATTAGAGGTTAATAAAATACTTCAAATAATAAACAAGTGCATAGCAAGAGAATCACAAATCATGACATGAACGAAAATGAGGCTCAAAAAGCTTCATGTTAAGGAATTGTTAATACAAGGCTCAAAACTCATTATCTTTCTAACCTGTTCTAATAAGTCAGTGGTAAAAATTACCTATGATAAAAACGACTTACTTCGAAAATATCTACAAAGAAATATACACGCTTTTTATAAGTTTCGTAAGTTTTTACAAGTGATGGGTTATAAAATATATATAGAAATGTATAAATTAGGGGTTAATAAATTAACGATTTTATGATCCCAGGCTTAATGATACCGAACTGACCGACCCAATCAATATGTCACCATCATACTTAAAGTTATCCTCCCCAAGTCTTGGAATACTATGGAGATTCACAACGATGTACTCCCGACTTCGAGTAACATTAGTTTGGATTTTGCCTGCAGTAGCAACAACAGTTGTACATTTAAAAACAGATGTCTGCAATTGTTTCATTTTTATTGGTAGTGCTTTAGTTTTTACTTTTAACTCACTGCATCAATGAATTCTAAGAGATATATATTTAACAAGCATAATGAGCAATTTTGAAAACTATTGGACTTTTTTTCAGCCCATACATATATATATAGCTTTAAAAAAGGATTCCATCAGTAATACTTCATGGCTTAAATTATTTAACAAAAAAATAAAAATATACAGCTCCTCCCATAGCTTCCGATCACTTGCTCAGTTCGATCGCCATAACGTCGAACTGAAACACATGCGAGCATGCTGGTCTGGACACACATGTCGGGAATTATTTTCAAAAAGTAAAAATATGTAGCTAGCTATGTGGCTGTGAAAAAACAAAAAAAATTACTCTTCCCATGGCTTCCGACCACTTGCTCAGTTTGATCATCGTGTAACGTCAAACTGAAACACATGCTATATATAAGCATGCTGGTCTGGACACACATGTCAGAAGTTTTCTTTAAAAAAAGTAAATATAGCTAGCTACATTAAAAGCTATAGCTAGATACAATAAAATAAAAATATACATGACTGTAAAAAAACAAGAAAAATCATTCCTCCCATGGCTTCTGATCACTTGCTCAGTTTGTATATTAGTCAACGACTATAGGATGGTCTCCTGCCTTATCATTTTTTAAATTATTAGCTGCTTGTATATCTTTCCTTGTTAACTGGCAAATAAATTTTTACTTACTTACTTACTTACTTAACGTCAAACTGAAACACATGCTATAAGCATGCTGGTCTGGACACACATTTCAGAAGTTTTCTTTAAAAAAAGTAAATATAGTACATTAGTTAGTTTATGCAGCTTTCAAAAACTAAATGGGTAGCTAGCTATAGCTAAATAAATTCACAGGGCTCTACTTAAAAGCATTAAAGGGTCAGGCCCCTTGAAAGTTAAGAAACATGCATCTTATAAAAAAACTATACTGTGTACTATATGCAATGAAAGTTAAAAATAAACAAGCTGATACTTACTTTTTCCCAGTAAAAGATTCATTGCACGCAAAAGTCTCGGCTTTCATCATAGTTTTTTTAATAAAACTGAATCCCATCTGAGAACGCGCCAAAAGCTGGATGCTAGGCGGCATGCACGCACGTACCTCAAATGTTTGTGATAATAAAATCATTGATAATGTTATAAGAAACTGACCAGGCAAAAATATCGATCAATCAATCAATTTATTTCTTTTTTTTCAATCAGCGAGCAATGCATTGACAGGGGGTCAAAATAAGAAATAGTTGCAAATGTTTATAATTTATAAAAGATTAATTAACATGCTAGTTACAAGTATAATAATTTAACGCACGGTATATCATTAAAATTTATATTTAAAGACTTAGTTGAAATTTACTCCCAGTTCAATAATTTAATTTGAATAATTTAACCCCCGGTCTTTGTTAGCACTCGTGGTCTCGTCTGCGCGCAGAATAAATTTATTATGTAGATTTCTAGCCTAGTTAACTAAGCTTTCTTCTTCGAGTTGATAAAATGAGTTTCTCTTAAACTAAAGCTTAGACGCAAACGAATGACTCAGCGGAAACCCCGAGTTTAAATTGGACAATGTGACTAATCGCTTCGGAGGCCATTTTAATTTAATCTGTGAGTTGTTTACCAAGCTTGGCCACATCTTACTCTGGTAAAAACTTTATAGTTTACTAATGTTTGTTAGGGTGAGTGAAACCACTCGCTGGAATATTCGGATGAAAAGGGCTTTCCCCGACATGGACCACGTGAGCAAAGAACAATAGAATTAGCCAATCAAAAAGCGCGGCCAGATTTTGGCCGCAGAAAAATCGTTTGAGACCCAGCGTAATTTTTCCCACCTTAACTACTCCGATTTCCCGGTGGTAAGAAAAATTACGCTGGGTCTCCTGGCTAGTAGATTTCAGCTTCAGTTGATTCAGTTGTCAGATAAGATATCTATAAGTGCAAAAAATGGTTCATAGTTGTAATATCCACATAACCTCTCCTGCAATATTAGGTAAAAAATATATTTCGACACGGGTTCTAAGGTTTTCACAAATACGTCTCATAGACGGTTAAAAATGGTCTTGTAAAAAAACGTAGAACCCTATTTAAACATATGCCGCGGCAAGGAACAGAAAGCTCTCAGAACAAGAACAGCATAATTATATACTCCATTTAA
Organism: Hydractinia echinata; assembly: GCA_030067915.1. NCBI lineage: Eukaryota > Metazoa > Cnidaria > Hydrozoa > Anthoathecata > Hydractiniidae > Hydractinia > Hydractinia echinata. The sequence continues at coordinate 1,824,845 of JASGCC010000029.1, forward strand.
GTGATACCCAGATAACAGGAATAGAAGCAATCCTATTTTAATAATATTTCCTTTGCACAACTTGTGAATGTCTTGCAACAACATTTTAATAGAGATTGAAATATGCGTAGAAACAGGGCAGGAAAATGTAAGGGAAACAGGAAAATGAATCTTCAGCTAATTGCACATAAAGGGTCTAATTTCGTGGGGTCTAACTTTCACGGTTTTCACCAAAAATCTTGAAAGAGCGCAAGTTCGCCCAACATCTGTCATTGAACACACGTCGAGTCATTGAACACACGTCGAATCATTGTACGCACAACAAATTAATTTGAACGCACATTGAATCATTGAACGCACAACAAATCAATTTGAACGCACATCGTATCATTGAACGCACATCGAATCATTGAACGCACAACAAATCAATTTGAACGCACATCAAATCAATTTGAACGCACATCAAATCATTGAACGCACATAAGGGAGTCATTTTATAAGCAATTTTACGCCTAAGGGAGTCAAATATAAATGACACCCTAAAGAGCGTCGCAATGACTCCCCTATTATTTTCAGTGTATAGCTAGCTAGCTATAGCTGATGACATGTGTAGACCAGCTCCTGAAACCTAAATACAAATAAGATAGAAGATTGCTAAAACTGTTTTGATTTAACTTTTAAATAAGATAACTAGCCACAACTCGTTTTTTTACAAAAACTTTTAAGTTTTTAAAGTCACGAGTTTTTCAAGTCCGCCATTTTTACTTAAAAAACGTGGTAAATACACCGAGTATATTTAAAGGGACACTTTAACAACACCGAAAATTTAGAGTTGATTTTTGGCCCTAAACTTTGGCTAGCCATCGTCCTTCACTAAAAGGTTATTACTAAAGTGAAGAATAAAGCCTTACCTTCGTACATCTATGAAGGATTCATATTCCGTTCAGTATTTCTTGAAAAAATCACGTTTGTTTTTCATATATATACGACAACAACAAATATGGCTGCTTGACCTTCGAGCTTCTTCTCCAACTGATTCTCTTGAAAACTATGCATGTAAATTATTTCGAAGGCGAGGGTAAACCCCTGAGAGCTTTTTAACCAATTAACTTTGGCGGAATTCAGTGGAAAACCTGATTATTTTCTTAATCTTTTACAAGTAAAATTGTCGGGATTCTATACTGAAAGAATCGATAATTCGTCGTTTTGCGAGAAACGCACAAAAAGAGCTGGAACCGAGTGACGCGCCTTCTCCGCATTGTTTGTCTTTACAATAGGAATTTGAATAGAGAGATATCGCGTTGTGTCTCTTTCTCTTTTAATAATATCTCTATGAATTTACACAGGATTAGAATTCAGAAAAGTAAGAACTTTGATATTTTCAGACGTTTAATTTTTCTCTATGTTGAGCTACATGTTACTTTTTTATGTAGCACACTTCAAATGTTCAAGCAGACTCTTATTTCCAGAAGAAGCCCCTTAAAGCCTCAAATTCCTAAAGTTTTAAATTTTAATGCGTTTACATTTTTTGCATAATAATGTGTTCCCTGGTGAATATATTACATATTTATTCTAAAATTCAAAATGCTACTTTAAGTTGTTAGTGGCTACCAAACAAATTGGCTGATTTGTTGAACCCCCTGCAATGTTACAATTTTGAGATTACTATTGTTGTATAAGACAGTTAGATTCCTAATTTTTATACCCATAGTTACTTCCTTTTTATATGTGATTTCATAAGTATAAATAGTTAGCTATATTTAACTGGCTGTCTTAGCTACTGTAGCTAATGTTAGCTTTATGCTCCATAGCTAACATATGAGTTATGTTGTTATTCCTCTTATTTGCCTATCTATAGCTACCTTAGTAGTCATACCGAGAGATCTTTTTTGAGCATCAATTATAGAAGATGTAACAAGCAACAAAATCTCAAAGACTCACTGAACTTTTAAGGATAGCGTGAATACATTTTTATGCTTAAAGAATATAATTTTTCTCGCATTTCGTGTGTAAACTTACGTGGAAGGCGGCCACATGCAATATGACAAGAGGAATGATTTTTGTAAAATTTTAACGTGTTTGTGTCAAGTATGGTTATTTTTATTGTTTTGTTTTAACATTTCTTGTCTCTTATAATAATACGAAAATACAGTGAATTTGCTAGGAACAGTGATGACTTTTTCACTTAAAAATAAGCGAGAGACTATATCTTTAGTGTTAAACATCAAATTACTTACATTGACGCTACATCGCAACGTCGATAAATAATACATAATCAGTTAAATGCTAAAAAAATACAGCCTAAATTTCCTTAATTACATTAAGCCGCGTAACAGCTGCAATGTAATAGGGATTTTATGAATAAATTTGACGTACGATATAATTCTGAGCCAGCGAAACCTATAGCGTTAGAATAAGTGTGGACCAAAGAAAACAACAAGAAAAAGAAACTAATACTACATACCTAAGGGGAAGAAATAATATTCGCGAATTTGCGGAGATTTCGGAAAATTAAAGGAGAGGCGAACTGCGCTGCGGCACGGCTGCTAGATGAAAGTTCACGATAAGTGTTGATTTTGAAGACCAGACTTGGTCGTCTGCTCCATAAAATCTATAAATCAATTTTAAATGTTACAGCTATCACGACAAGAAAAAATTCCTAAAAAAAGACTAAGAATGTTTAATATTGAAATTATTTGTAGAGAGTTATAAAAATTTAATGTTTTTTACATACAAAACTGTGAATTTTCACCCAAAAACTTTACAGAACAACAACACAGTAGACCCAAAAGATAATTCAGTCTGTTTAAAATACCAGTTTTGTATATTTTGGGTTTCCCCAGTAAACCCTTATATAGCAAAACACGACAGAAATAACTCGTCTTTTTCTTGGAAATCGATAAAATTAGATTGCGAATTTTATTTTATTTTTCTTGGAATTGCGGAAGAAAAGATTGCGAATTGCGTAAGTTTTCTAGGAATTGCGGAAGAAAAGATTGCGAATTGCTACTCCTGGCTAGAAATTGCGGAAGAAAAGATTGCGAATTTTGGCTAAATTCGCAATCTTTAATTTCGCAATTTTTTTTCCGCAATAATTTCTTTCCTTAAGGTATCACGAAATTTTTTTTTCTACCATTTGATTCTGCAGATGTTAGTGCTAACGACATTGCTAATTTGTGAAGAAGCATCTTCTTTGACAAACTGTCATTATCTGATTGGAACATTAAATTAATCAGAAACTTTTTGTACATCCCAAATAAACGCTTTGTGGGTTGCAAATTGAACATACCTCTCATAAGCGAACAAATTCTAGGATGTTCACCTACATAAATAGAATTAATAGGTTCATGGTGCGCTGAGATTGCTGATCTATATATCCTTTGATAATACTATATGCATAACTATTGTGAAAAAGTTATATTCACGTTACATCAAATAGGATCAGCCTGTTGCATACATCAGTTAAAACACTTTCTCTAGGCCGTTTGGTAATTAGAAATTGTGCCTATCTGAAATTTGTGATGAGATCTGAAGATTTTGATGATATCCGAAGTCAGGCAGCCTAAAACAGTCAAAGCCGCTAGCCTTAGTTGATTCAATCGCATTGAAGGGTGCACTTGTCTATGAGGGCATCTCTTAAACTTTAAGACCATGTGCTTTTGCAAGTTTCAAGTATTTTGGGTCGCGAATGTTCAATTAGCTAGCTATAGCAAAAACTAGCACATTAGCTACAAAACAGGCTAGCTACGTAAGCAAGTTTCAGATATACATGTAGTTTAAACATCAGACCCGCTTTCTGAAGTTGCACTAATTCATGAATACGATTAGGTCCCCACAAACATTAAGTCAAATTAAAAACGACTAGTTTACAAACGTAGCATTAGGTAATCGAGACCCAAACGTACCCCACATAAAGTGTTTGATTTTCATCACATGACCAGACGGAACGCTGGGGACGAGAATGGCCAAACCATTTTTTTAAGAATCCGTGCAAGTGTGGTGCCCGTTACCATTATGGTAATTTTACATGCGGCTGTATATGGGTATTTGCTATACGGACATATAGATTTATATACTCATTACATATCTTTATATATGCACGTGGTATATTTCCCGTATTTCAAGTATTTTTCCTAATTTTTTGTCTTGGGAATAATATTTAGTTTTGAACACGGGGGTAAATTTAACGTTTTTAGCCGTTACGGCCACCACCAATAATTTATTTTCAATCTCTCTTGCATCATGCAAAATAGATTGAAAATAAACCTCCGTGAAATTTTTCTCCGTTTGTCCGTTTGAAGAAGTGACTGTGGGACGTAGGAAAGGAAAACCGTTACTGGCCTCACCGTGCGCACACATACGCACATACAAGGCCAATTAATATATTGTAAATTGACGTGACTGTTAGGTGTGGGTTTTTCTGTTATAAGTGTCATTTGGGTCTCTATCATATGCGCTTTTTTTAAATAATAAAACCACTTTTTCTCCGCTTCGACTTTCTTAAATTAACCCAGAATGCTATTTTCTCAACTTATCGCATAAGGCCCGCAGGGAAGAAGACAATATCAACTTTTGGAACTGAGTTGTCATTAGCCTGATAGCGCAGGGTTCGAGTTTTTCGATTTTTTTGTCGTCTAATTTCAAAATAAAGCTTAGGATGGTCTATGTTATATGGTCTATAGTAGATCACAAAAAAGAAAAAATCAGTATATACTTTCCAATAATGTGGCTCTCCACAGTAAAGACAGTATTTGCCGTATCAGAAATTGCTTCCTCAGAAAATTATTTGGTAAAACAATCATTCCGGGGCCCTCTGTCTGTCCTAAATTCTTTTAACAAATATTTTCTTTAAAAAATAAAGTGCCTGACTGGGTATAACATTTATTGGACATGTAATTGAGTGCTAAAATTTTGTGCCTTTTATAACTTTTATTGGCGCTTGTAATGAAAAGGAAAATTTGGAAACATTTTAAGTAATTTTTTTGTAAATTTTATAAAGTGCTGACATTATGTATGATCGTTGTAAGAAGTTATGTCATATGGGTTATAAAACTATTTATTACATGTATGTTCGTTACCAGGTGGTATTGAGATGTTGCTAAGGAGATATATGGGTCTTAGGAATAAAATACAGGTCAGATTTGTAGGACTCGATGCAGCGATATAACGTCGTTTCTGATCTCAATGGTGTTATTATATCGCTTTCCTTACCTCGAACATTTATAAATGCCACATTCTAAACATGTACCAGTTTTAATGACATAAATATTTTTGGAATTTCGTACAAATATTATTACATTTTTAATCCTAATGACGTCATTAATTTTTTTTTATATATAAAGTCACTATTTTCTATTCAGCGAATTTAACCCCCCGCCCCTGGTGCTGCAGCGTGTGAGAATTAATTTACATATTTTTTATCAGCATAACATTTGTAGAATATTCAGGATTAGATTTACTATAAAAAGGATATACTCAGCTTAATGGTGAGGTTCAGTTCTGCAGATATTTTATTTCTGCGTCATTTAAAAGTCAGTTTTTTATGAAAAGTGAGCAGTTTTCCACACCAGAAGATTGTAAAAATAAAGTTTGTTAAGCATTTCGGAGCCTGTGTTTTAATGTGAAGCATACAAAGAAATAATGTACCGTATGTACCTTTTTATTGCAGTAATTGCTGATGGAGCTGAAGTAGTAAAGAAAAATCGAAAAAGGAAAAAGAATGTTCTTTTAACAGTCGAATTAAATAATGACAAAAAGGTTGGAGTAAAAAAACAGAAGAGAAAAAGTAAACTGGTGGAAAACGGAATAATGGATAAATGCATCTATAACAAAGACGATATGATACTAAACAGCGTTTTATCTGATATAAGGGAAGGCAAAAAAAATAATTTCACGCAGAAAGAGAAGAGTCGCGAATCTGTGCAGAACTTTATTCAGGAAATTGAGTACCAGGTTGCAGCCGTCAGCAGTAATGTTAAAGCGGAGAGCTTGATTACTGAAGAAAATGTTTCTCTGGAAGCTAAAAGCGACAATGTCAGGTTAACTTTGAACTTCTCCCCGAAAGAAGAAGCCGAATCGAACAATGTTGAATCACGGAAAGCAAAAGCCAAACAAAAACAGATGACAAAAAACCAAATTAAGAATAAGAAGAGCAATAACAGGAAAAATGCAAACGACGAGCCGAAGCCAGCCATGTCATTTGTGAAAACTCCACCCCCAAATGCATTTTTTCGTAAAGCTTTGCTGAAAACTGAACCGACCAAAAAGAGAACGAAAATAGTAACAGAAAAGGTACGGGGGTTTTAGGCGGGATTCAGAAATGTGATGAAATATAGTGTTACAATGTTGTTGTCACAAGACTATTATCCAATAAACAAGTTTTACTGCACGTATAACACATTTTTGTATAAGAAACTGTACTATAATGTGAAGATCACTAGTATAATGTTGGATATAAGCAACAATTTATTTTTGTGTCTAGGTTTAAAAAAATACATATATCAAAAGGTAAGACAGGTTTAAAGGTTTCGTTTTCCCAAAGATAATCGTTTATCTGCATTTATGAAACACTTCTTTTCCCTTTTCCTGCTTTTCAATCGAATAATTATTTGCTGTATGGGTATTTCGTAGGAATTTAACATGAAATAAAACAATTGTGAATTAATACGGGTAACTCTTAGCAGGATTTTTAAATAATCTTCAATTTTTGTTTGGGTGAGATATGCACAGATTGCTTACAACAAAATATGTGTATGCGAAGATTAATTTGCTATTAAACAAAATACGTGAGTTAGTTTTAGAATAGTTGTAAAAAAGTTGTTGTAGCGAAATTCGCCTAATTTAAACTTGTTGTTGTTGATTCAAGGCTATCATCACTCCACCATGCTCCGAACCTTGCGAAAAAAAGGTTAGAATAGACGTTTCTCGCAACATTGCAGTAGGTGAGTAAATTTGGTCAGCTTGGCAAAATTAGCTATTATTAAATTTATAACCTGGTGACACATGCAGCGCTCAGTGGTCATGGAATTTTTTGATAAAAATAATGTAAAAGTTATGCAATTTCAAATTTTTGTGGGAAGACGTTTTTGAAGTAGAAAATTGCAAGCCACAAACTTCGAGTCAACAGCAACAAAATATAGACGCAGATATTGATCATGTTTCTGTGGTATACAAAAGATTCTTCCTTCGAAGAAATAACGATGAACTTTTATTTACGTTAAGATTAAGTTTTATCCGCCACGGAAAATGTCGCCCCGAAAAAAGTAGTCCACCTCGACCTTTTTGCCTCGTGGAGGTCATCTTTACCAACTATTGACGTGGCCTTATGTCAATTTTAGGTCACCAAGACTTAAAGATTAGTCCGATGACGCCATTTTCACCAACACGTAGACCAACTAGAAGTGCACTGAGAACACCGGCATCCACAAGACGAAATGATGAAGATTTTTTTTAACCTTGTAGTTTTTATTAAAAACATCTTACTTTCCCCCACTAGAAATCTGCTCAGAAAAAAACACAGGGAACTTTTCCTAATAACAAGCTCTTTTAATTTTATTTGTTAAGGAAAACGAAGGCGAACTTTAATCAAACCCTTAATATCGTCAGGCGCACATAAAAGTTTAAAGTCGATTTTTTTATTTCCGCCACGAAAAAACAGGCTTTAGGATAGCCACGCAAAATTCAAAGCTGAGCATTTTTTTCCAGGTTTTAGCATTTATATTTCCATGGTTTATGCCCTTTAATGTTCACTAACTCGACACAAAAAAATGTAATGGCGCAAAAAATGCTACGGTACAAAGAAATAAATCTTCCGGAGGGAGAGCGCAACAGTTTGTATTTATTTATTTATTGATCGACAATTTTATTGATAGCACAAAAAATTATGGGCTCTCGTTTCCATTTGGCTGCATATTCCGCTACAATACAAAAAGCTCTAGAGATTTCTGCTCTCGGGTGCAGAAATCAATTTCCATTGTGATTCAATACCTCACGCGAGAAATGAAATTCTCAAGGCGTTATTGTAGCTGTTGTAAACAAGAGATAATCTATCAGATAAATTTTAAGATTAAAATTACTATATAAAAAGGCAACAGCGCAGGAATATTATATCCAAGAAAAGAGAATATTAATATCATTTGATAGTTGTTTTGACAGAGATTGTTGAAAGTGATGTTAAACTTTTGTGGAAATATATACAATTGATAGAACAGTGTGTAGTACACTAAGAACGGAAATTTTCGACGGAAAAACTTTCGGACACAATTTTTTTATTTCAGCGGAAAATTTTCGGACAAGATTTATAAAGTCAAAAAATACATGGGTAAGTCTTTTACACGAATTTTAACTAAATTTGAAAAGTAATGATTACGGGAAATGACACAAAATGAAGGCTAGAAACACTTATAATAGTGTACAATTATTCAATCAAAATCTAAAAAAGGGTCTTCAGGATCCAACTCTATAGATGGAGCCTTAGAAATGCCAGCTTTGTCAAAACCATTGCAAATTATGGCTTGATTATTCCCTAAGTGGTCGTGTAGGCCAATAACCCAATTTAGCGTGAATAGGTTTCAAAATTGACAACTTGAGCGGTAATCGATAAAATTATAAAAAAAATTTTCGGACGGAAAAACTTTCGACAGACACAAATTTCAGACGTAAAAATTTCCAGACAAAAAAAAAAGCCGAAAGTTTTTCCGACCGAAAATTTTCGTTCCTGATGTATTAGATATACAATTCATAGAACAGTAGTAGTACAATTCAAAGAACAGTAGTAGAACACAGTACTGGGCATATATATACATTATACAACATTTAGTAGTGCAGGTGATCTCTATTTGAACCAGTGAGCAATGGGTTAGCGCCCCACTGCTCTACTAACTGAGCTATCAGTCTGATAGCGAGACGAGTTTGCAATTAAAGTATACTCTCCAATTTGTGGACACCATGAGTGTATGACCAAAGTGTCCGCTAATTGGAAGTGTCCGCCTTTTGGAAAGTTTTACACTTTAAGCGGCAAATTAGAAAATAAAGCCGATTTTTGTATCACAAAGGAAAAATAACAAATGATAATATAATATTAACATAATGATAACGAACCAAACCTTCAATCTTTACAGATCTTCACAGTTTTTCAAACAAATGATTGATAAATGATTAAAGATTTTATTTTAAAAAGTTTTTAATTGTTGTTTTCTGCTATTTATCTTGACGATTTTTAGTCTCTCCTGATTTTTTTGGGACTGTCCGCTAATTGGAGGGGGAAAAAAGCCATATTTGCTCTTTTGGTGCAAAAAATATTGTCCACTAATTAATTGTCAGCTTTTTGGAAAGTTTTTTATGAGACTTTGACTAGGAAACGGCTGGTGTATGACCAAAGTGTCCGCTAATCAGAGGTGTCCGGTTATAGGAGAGAATACTGTACAAAAAAATAAAATCACAACAACTTCGTTGATAAATAAATTACTCTAACAAACGTTCTTTTTCATATTATGTCAGATAAACCTCCTTGGTACTGCATAGAAGCTCAGTTTTATTTATTATTATTCTTGCCAATATTTATAGCATATTTAAATCATGTATCAATATATACGAAAGAAGACTTTATATACATTCGACAGCTCTAATCCCCAAACATTGTAAACAATCTCAGGGAACAAATGTTTTGTATGTTCCGGATCATTTTAACTCTGATTTACTTACTTTGAACGGATTCATAATCACCAGGGAGCGACGTTAAACTTCGCCTTAAACGCAGAGTCAAAACATTAAACTCAGTGTATGATATTCACCCAATGGGTCTGAGCATCCTTGATTGTAAACAAACTGTGAAACGAATTTTTAAACCCACCAGGAACATTTCATCAATCTGTCATTGAGACAAATAGTACACAAATCCTTAAGAAATTACAAAACATTATTGAACTGAGAGCTCAGATGCCCTAGAAAGAAGATTATAATTATCTTTTGCCAGGGCTTATTTTTCGCAATTTAATACTAGTGGCAGGGTCGCGCCAGCATGCATATAGCAAAAAGTTAAAAAGATCTGAGGTCCCCCCTATAACTTTTCATAGGCTTGTCCAGATTGAATTAAACTTGGCACGCTTATAGTACGTTATAGTACGCTACAAAAGAAACAAAATGGCAGCAATAGATTTTTGTTTTCGTACACATTTTCTGTGACGTCATCAAAAGCTTGAAATGTGTTCAAAATGCCACTATCTGCTTAAAATTCAATTACTTTAGTTCTAGAGCGAGTCTTTACATTCTGTTTGAAGTTTCTGGAAAGCTGAATAAATGTTATTTAACATATTTTCCGATTTTTACATAAATATTCATTTAAAATATTATGATCAGAACATTGCTATTTATTTTGTCTCCTCCTAACAAAAGTGAAAGTGATCAGGTAGTCGAATCTAGAGTTTTTGTATAGTCCAAGGCCTGCTCTACTAAAATAAAATGTTTTAAAAGAGACGATCTTTACCGCATAGGCTCAAAAAGCATTTATTTTTAAGGGAAATTTGAAGCACGTGCGATGGTGGCCATTATGGATCGCTTGCGGCACACTTTTTTTTCTGCCGTAAAATGACCGTGAAATCGCATGAAAAGCTTAAGTTGTCATCAATATATAAAGGGTTGCGGAGCGAGAACAGGTTCCCTATGTTCGCAAGCGAGATATTATACTCAATGGTACAATTTACAAGTCCCCAAGCAACCTTGTCCCCAGGGCTCTTTTTTTTATAATGGTTGATCTCCAGGTTTTCTTTTTACAATGAGAGTCGAGGTGCAGAGCACTTCTGTTCCGTACAAGTTTTTAAAAATCGTGAATCTGTTAACGCATTCGTATTTCAGCAAATGCACGTTACATACACGTTGCAAAAAATTTTTAGAAAAAATACTACAAAAGGAAATCCTAAGGTTTTTCCTAAATAATTGCTTTTTTCTGTTTTCCATGTTTTTTGTTTTTGAACTATTTACCCTGTGCTCTCATATTGACTGAACGATTATTTGGCTAATAAGCGCTTATTAAACAGTTTGCAGAATAAGCATTCTAGTACCCAGAGCTATTTGTGATAAACATCGAAAAACATTTTTTATCGTATCAACAACAACAACAACTAAATCAAGAACAGTGCACAGTATACACTGACCCGCAATGCAGCGCCTTAGAATTTGCTAAATTAAACATTGTTTCGAGTTGGATTTCTTCGTTACGTTTCATCAGATAAAGCCAACAACATTAAAAATGACATTCTATCGTTTTTTTGCTAAACTAAGTTGAACAAAAGAAAGAAAGGGTATAAGAAAAGAGAGTTTTAAACATATTTAAAGCATATTTAAAGTTCTTTACAATTTTTGTTAAAAAATATTTCTTTACTAAAACTATCTATTACTATAGCCATCGTTTGTAGGAGGTACTGTTGTGTAATCTAAAATATAACATGGTTTTATTGTAATGTAGAGAGAAATAAAAAGCAGGCTCGGAAAGTAAATTTGTTAACTAGCTATATAAAAGAAACATTATAAGAGAATTAGTTGTTTACCTAAGAAAGTAAAAGTAAATATCGTTACAAACCTGAGTTCATTTCTTCTTTTTCCCTCTTTATAGCACAGACTGTTTTTTTATAAACGTAATTCGAGGAGCCATCATAAAACACGCAAAATGATAAACTTTATTATTATTATTTTATTGTTTACGGTTTTTTTCCTCTTTTCTTCTTTGAAAGAAGAAATTTTAAACGTCGTAATCGATTTCCAATTTTGATTTGCACATTTCTCGCGCCGAAAAGTCACTTCAGACGTACGCAAAAAATATCTTCTTTCAGATACGCCAGTAGGTAAAATACTTTTGAATCCGGAGGTCATAAGCAAAAGGTCATAAGTGGACACCTGACTAACTTTTTAAAATAGTTCCTTGCTGGTAAGGAAATGTTTTCGCTTGCAATGGTAAATTAAAAGGGCTTCGCTCGCTGGCTCAGCTCCGCAAAAAATTGCTCAAAAATCCGGGTGTTTCCGATTTTCGGGTAAAATTCAAAAAATCGGGAAATCGGAATAATCACGTGTCCAAAACGTGCAAAATGATTCTTCTTGATAAAACAAAGTTGTGTTGTAAGTTTCAAGTTCTAAGGAAAATCCTAACAAGTGTTATTATATTTTCCCCATTATAAGGATTTTATAGAGATTTTTAGTTTTTTTTTAGTAGTTTTTTTAGTAGTTTTTAGTAGTTTCGAGTAATAGGCAAATATCATAGCCTCTCTGGAAAGGCAAGGAAAGGTATAGGACCTAAAAATTTGGCATGCAGGTGTCTAATAGATAAATATTGAAACTCAGTATCATAGCCATACAACATTGCATTATGGAGTTAAAAAAAACCGTCAGGAGGGCGCGGGGGGGGCGGAATCCGCCCCTCCACCCGCCTTGGACCAAATAGGGTTAAAACTGTCTAACGGAGCGGATAAAAGTTCCCTCCATATTTGTCATGGAGTATGATGTAAATATTTCGCTTGCGGGACCTGTTCCCGCTCCGCAACCCTTTATATATTGATTCGCTTGAGAATATAAGAAGGGACCTGTTTCCCGCGCCACATCAACCCTTGTATATTAATGTCTATCTTGTTGGCGCATCGTTGTTGTTGTTGTTGTCTCGATTTTTTCTCGCTGCCCTGGGAAGAAATTGAAACAGAAAACAGCGTCCTGGCCTCTTTCAGGTTTTTTAGGTTTAAGCTTGCTTTGGTGCTAAGAAAAATTATGCTGAATCTCCTGGCTTGGTTTTCTGTGAAGTGAACCCAACGCAGGCGGGGTTATTGATTTCCAAGAATTTTCCTGTTCTCATATTTCTTTTACTGGGTATCTTGCTAATGTGAGTGGTAAAGATTTAGCTAGCTAGCTACATACATTTACATAGCCATATGATGGCAAAAGAAGCAACTGGTCAGTCATTTGTTGTTATTTTATTTTGCAAACTTTTACTTCATGCGATAGTTTTTCTTGGAATGAAAATAAAGAAATTATACTCTACCCTTTTTCTAAAACAACTTATTACGGGTTACTAACACGTGTTACAGTAAAAAAGTAAAAAAGTTTCAATCTTGTTGACTTAATTCTGCCTAGTATAGTTCTTGTGTCATAACTAATCATTAGCTAGCAAAAACACAATATGTGTTTGAGATATTGAAGGAATCATTTCATGCAAAACTTTTAGATGAGTTACGAATGTTTACAAAGTTCCGTATATGCATACACATCCTGACATACATGAGGGTGCCGACTCGCCGGAAACGCCACAAAATCCACGGGGGCTGTCCGCGACTTCCGACATTATAAAAAAAACTCAAAGTTTCGCCCGGAGCATTATTTGCATATCGGCACATAACGGCATGGTTAAGGTACTCAATACCAAACATAAACATAACGGTAGACTACATATACTCAACAGTGGAAGTTCTGAAAAAACTGTTTTTTTATATCATTTAGGCCGCAATCGCAAATATGTTTGGTTCGGGTCGCATGAACCTTCAAATCTAGGGGCGGGCGGGCGGGCGGTACAATGACCTATTGGGTTTTTCTCCAAAAACAGCGTAAATATAGCGTTTAACCTAACCCGACCCTAGGGTGTAGGGCTCAAAAGATTTAACAAAGTTGTCCATGCGCGCTTGTATTCTAGAAGTCATTGATGGAACGAACTCCGCTAACAGCGCTTCCAAATTGTTTGTAGGTTGTGGTGGTGCAATCGGGCTTGAGTTGGTCATTCTAAAAACAGTAAAGAAGTTGAAATGGGAATAGTTATCAGAGAATATTCAATTTGATGTTACTCACAAAGGGGCCAAGCAAATTTTATTTTAATATTTCCACCCCTCCGCCCCTAAAATTATCGGGTTTTTTAGTTTCGAAGTTGGGGCGGGCGGGTGACCCGAACCAGGCATATTTGCGATTGCGGCCTTATTCGATAAATATAGCTGTAATAAAATCCCACAAATAATAAACTGAGAGTAAAACGACAAAATAGCACCTTCCTTCTTCACAACAAAATTTAAATGAGAACAATGAGCCTCGCGTGCATTACATTTCGGGCGCAATTTGGGCGGTTTCGGATGGGCCCAGGCTTTTCCAGGCGGTTACAGATGAGAACCTTGAAAAAAATCCCGAAAAAACGCCCGTGGACGCCCTAACATATACTGCGTTTCCGGCGAGTCGGCACCCTCGTATCCTGACAGGCAAGAAAAGAAGGACCACATAGTCAAATTGACTCTTTATGCTAATTTATAGATTTTTAGGAATATAAGGTTGAAAATGCAGGGGAATTGTTTTTCTCAACTATTATCCTGTCTTTCTAAGAGCAGACTTTACCAATTTTAGCGTCAGTTCTTTTTTTACACTCCAATATTTTCAATCGTCGCGGTCTGTTGTTTATATTTTTTGCCTGTGCACATGCGTGCACATGTCCATTTTTCTCGATGCTAAATCCAATCATGGAAAATTTTATCAACCAATCAGACTCCAAAAATCAAAATGTCCTTCTGATTCATTACAAATTGTTTTTGAGTGGAAATTCACCTTAAGGCCACCATCAAAAATACGTTATGTTCGCGTCCCGAAGACCCGGCAAAAATGAGTCGGTCAGGCGTATTTTTCCCCGGGATTTTCAGATCAGAGCAAGTAAATTCGTTCACAGGGCCGAAAAACAGTATAGCGCCGCTTGACATCGCTTGCAGACCCTTTTTTGCCGCCTTGTAAACTGTCAGTAGCCACAGGAGTCCCCTAAAGGAATTAATTTTCACAGAATTTAATTTTCGTGAGTTTTTGTCAATTTGCGAAAATTAGTTCTCGCGAAGAAAGTTTTTTAAAGAAAAATATCTCGCAAAATATTTTTCCGGGTTTTTTCCGACTTACCAAATCGGGTTTTTATTACCAAAAGTGAGTCGGTCGGAGGACGCGAACATAACATATTTTTGATGGCGGCCTAAGTGACTTCGCATGAAATCCTTATTTAAACTTATATATTTCTAAAGTTTTTTACTTATTTGATATAATATGAAGAGTGTGTTTGTCTGTCTGTGACAGGAAAAGTGAATGTGTTCATTTTCCTTTGCAGTTACAGTACTAACAAAGCTAACATCGTGTGCACACGAACCATGATAAAATCGTGGTCTTCATGTATTAACAAACATTCAAACATTCTATTGTGACCACCATGCTAATATTATTAACCCCACAAAGGACCGTGTGTCCCACAATCATTTCCGCGAGCTCCATGATTTCTATAGCAACTATAATTTTATTTTTTTATTTTCAAAAAAAGTATTTTGCTTGGTGTATACTTTTCTGTCATGGACGCGATTGTATTTTTTATGAAATGCCATTTTGTCTGAAGTTAAATTTGTCTGACCATAATTTAATTTTAGTTTTTAGGACTTTAATATTTATTCGCCCTTCAAACACACATCTTGTTGTTTTGCCAGGTTTTTTTCGACAAAAAAATTTTGTTCAAGAAAACATTAAACTGAAAATATGTGCAAAATATTTTACAGTCATAATTCATGGTATATTAATTTGTTGCGATGAAACTAAAATGCGGGATGCGTTAATTTTGTAATCACAAAAATAGTTACGTTGTTAAACAAAAGTTGGAATTTTTGAGTGATTTAGAACATAAATTAGCTTCTTTCGCTAAAATAGTTATAAATATTATTATTCTTGAAACACCCTCCTTCGTTATGATTATTAACGCAAAAAACAATAAAAGAAGACAAATTTTTTTTTTTTTAAAACATGGATAAATATGCTTGTCGTAACACCCTCCTCCCTTGTTATTTTTTTCTTGTTGTTCCGACCATAAATTCTCAATAAAATTATTTTTATTTCGCCAACCGACCGTAAGCTACTATTGACTTTGCCCGTATATACAACAACTAATTAAGTTAGAGTCGCCTAATACCTTTTTGATGCCGCTTAATTCATGAAGGATTAAAAACTATTAAATAACTAGCTTTATGACAAAGAATTGAAACAGGGTTCCCACGCCTCCTAAAAATCCTAAAAAATCCTAAAAAAATAAAATTCTCCTAAATAATCCTAAAATATCCTAAAATTTCCTAAATTTTTAGAGAACAACTATTTATGAAACTCTATTTGTATAATGGATTTTTTGGTGGAATATAAGTCAGAAATAATTATATTCTGCATCCGTTATCCTATATCAAATTCTCCTAAAATCTCCTAAATTTTTGTATGTCTTTTCCCCGCTTATTGAAAAAATCTCCTAAAAAAACAGCTAAAATCCTCCTAAATTCTCCTAAATATCCTAAAAAAGTTTCTTGCAAAATGAGTGGGAACCCTGTGAAACAACAAATGTTAATTTATTTTTTTGCTGTCGGTTTTTAATTTAATTGATAAACTAATAGTCTTTATTGTCAATAAAATTTTATTGACAATAAAAAGATCATAGACCGAGAGTCTGGTTGGACAGCAAGAAAAGTAAAAGAAACCATAAATAGTATAGACAGAAATACTCATATCAATAGTATTTTCTATCAACTTCCAGAAATATGGTTACCCGCACTTCGGAAAGCGAACATTTAGGAAAAAGTGCAAAAAATGGTTCGGGACAAACGTAACAGAAAGCGAACTTTTAGAAAAAGAAACCTAACATAAAGCGAACTTTTAGGAAAAAGAAAGATTTTAATCAATCTATTGCTTCCATCTGGGTCCGTGAAAAAGTTAATTACTTTAATTGCTGTGATCTGATTGGTTAATTTCGATCCTCTAATCTCTTCAAATAATAAATATCCAAATATGATTACGATCATTGCCCGTCGATGACAGTTGTAGCTGTCGAAACGTACCCTAGAATAAACTCGCTTGTTCATGACATGATAATATTTATATTATTCACTGTATTTTTATATTCATATATTTCATCATATTTAGGCCCTACAATATTTTATACTTCTTCTATGAGTTGTTTTTATTATTTGCGCTTTTTACTTAATTTTTAATATTTTGTTGTAGGTTCACATCTCATTTAGCTTTTAGCTGCCATTATAATTTTAATCTGCATTACTAAATAAGGGTCCATTTTTTTCAACAAAATATCTGGCTACAAGTACCACAAATCCCACCATTTTCAGAAATTTTTCATTTTTTTCAGTCTTTTGTGGTACTTGTATCTGAATTTATTTGCCTTTCTCCGGAAGCAAGGCAAACGTAGTAGTGGTGGTACTCATAGCTAAACTAACCTGAACTTCCAGTGTAAACCTTCATGCTCCGACTACCAACTTTCAGGCATTTTATTCTGATAAAACGCGGCAATCGTAATTTATTTGCAAAAAGTTACCATATTTAAAATAATTATTGTAAAATTATGCTTGTTGCGTAGTAACATAATTAGTATATAATATAAACAAACAGCGCAGCAATCAAATCAAATCAAAACAAATGCATGTGCGCTTTCTTGTCAATAATAAAAAAGTGAATATGAGCGATTATGATGAAGAATTTTCAACAATTGATCAAAGTATATTTAAAAACTGGAATGTAGAAGTTTTTTTGTGAGTAACTCGGCCATGTTTGTTTACAAACTAATGTATTCGGATAATTTATGCAAATAACAACGAAATAATTATTTTATTTTCGAACTATCCATTTTCAAAATGGCGAACTAATGTGGCGGTGTTCGTGGCCAGATATCAATTGTTTTTTTCAGCCCTGGTAAGTGTTGTTGGTACATGTGGTATTTGTAACTGTTTCCTAAGTTGAAAAAAATGGACCCTAAGTGAGTAGTAATACTATAGTAGTAAAACAAAAACATTATATTATTAGACTTTTTTCCACCAACAACAATACCCCCAATCAATTTTGTAACAGAGAAAAGTTGAATAAATGGATGTATTTCCTGACTGCAAACTCATCTTTATAAGTGTGAGCAGATTTGGTGGCTGACACTATATGCAACATAAATTCTATTTAAATTATGTTATAACAGTTGAAATTTGGCAATTTGTCACATGAAAGTGCTAAATTGATAATCCGTTATTTGATAAATAATCATGATACCTTTAAACATTTTCGTTTTTGACTTTTATCAAAACTTTGTTACCTTTCAATAAATCATCTATTGTAGCTTCCTTCACTAATGCTCCTAGTTCACAAACTTCAAGTGTCATATCTGGTCTTGTCTGTCCACTTAACCAGGACAATCTTCCTATTAAAGCTCTGAATTACCTGATCTCCTTCTCATTTAACGGATAATTCTTCTTCCTCTGTCTTTTTTTTTCTATTACAATGGGCTCGATTTGTTCAACATAAGCATTTTGGTCAATTTGTATGCTAAAATCACTGTGTTGGCTCGAGCTCAACCCAAGATAACGAACGTTAGTAGAACACTCAGATCCAACAAGAAACACTTTCCATAAAGGTTGTGTATAACATTTTTAATGAAATTCTTATTTTCTTCCCAACAAAAATCATCAACATGTGTGGCCATTACTCCAGATAATTGTTGACCATGGTGCCAGTAGAATATTGCAGGATCACTCTTGATCACCAAGACATTGAGATTTATAAGCTCTTCTTTTACACGCAAATACCAACAGCGAGAAGCATCCATCTAACCTTGAATGCACTTTTTAAGCTTCCACCAGGAATTTCCATTATCGACTTCTTTTGGAGGTTTAAATAAACAGTTCTTTCAATTTGAATTCAATAGAATTGCATCTCGAATTATTGTAGGCAATGAGGGTGAGTATCAAATGCAAACTTTTCTTTGAGCAAGTTGGGTAGTCATTGAAAATGTAATTTTCTGTCTTTGTGCAACTAATCTGGCTTTTATCTTTTTTTCCCATTCAGTATTTTCTCAGTCATGAACCATCTCACATACAATGCCTTTTGTCCATGGTTTTCAACATTTTCGTAAACTTTTTTCTGTTTCTCCAATTCATCAATTTTAGCATCCAAAACGTCTATATTTGCAAATGTTACTTGCGAAAAGAAGTACCTCTTTTCTGGTTATTGGCTTCCATTTTTCAATTTCCTCCCAATCAACACATGACAATGAATTACTATCCATATCTCGTATATTCAAATAGGATTTGTATTTACCAGTTTCTTTACCACTCCTTTATACAAACTCCACATCTTAACCTGTATCACAGTTCTGGAACTTACACTTTGCAAACGACTTAGCTTTCAGTTTAATGGAACCACCAAACCACTAAACCACTTTTTGTCTTGTGTGTTACTGCTTGTTACATCTAACATCTAAGGAAAGTCGACTTATGCTACTGGCTAGGTTATTTATGTCATGTAAACTTTCATCAATTTCATCTGATGCAACTTGTAAATTGTATCCACGTCAGTGTCAGTAATTAAAGGTTCTACCTTGACAAATGTCTTCTTTTGTTTTCATAAACGTATGTGGATCGAAGATTGTCCAAATGCATTTAAACCTCTATGGTATAAACGCTACATTGATGATATTATTTTGTTTTGTTTTATCTGTAAACCATCTTGTATCTTTTAAAGATTATATGAATCAAAGCATTTGAATATTAACTTTACTTTTGAAAAAGAAAAAGATAACTCTTTTTCTTTTTTAAATGTAAAAATTAGTAGAGAAAATAATAAGTTTGTCACCATTTTTTTTTTTTGAAACCAACTTTTAGTGGTGTTTACACGAATTTTACTAGCTTGATTCCAAAGTGTTACAAATATGGATTAGTCTTTTCCTTATTATTTCGATGTTTTACTATTGTTTCAGATTTCTCTAAGTTTCATGTGGTTAGATTTTTGAAGGAGGTTTTGTCAAAAAATGATTATCCTAGTTCTTAAGAGTGGAAGTCAGGTGGTAGTAAAAATATTTACTTAGAAGCTAAGCGTCGTGCTCGTACAGCAATGTATAAGGCAAAATCAGAAGCAGAGAGAAACAGATTTGCAGATGTGTTAAGAAGGGAAGACCAGCGCAATGAGGTATTCAAGATAGCAAAGCAAATGAAGAAGACTAATCAAGATGTTGTAGGTGAGAAGTGTATACGTAATGATGAAGGTGTTTTGGCTAGCACAGTGGAGGAGAAAAGGGTAGCTTGGAAGAATTATTACCAGAGGTTGCTTAACACTGAGTTTGATTGGGATGAGGATAATTTGTCTGATGATGATGTTGTAGAAGGGCCAGCTATGCAGATCAAGACAGAATGGGTAGTGGAGGCTATTAGTAAATTGAAGATTGGCAAGACTGCAGGAGTATCAGGTATTGTTGCAGAGATGGTAAAAGCATCTGGATATATTGGAGTTGAGCTTATTACAAGTCTTGCTAATCAGATTATAAAGGATGGTGCTATTCCGAGTGAGTGGCAGTCGAGTGTAATAGTGAATTGTTTCAAGGGCAAGGGTGATGCATTAGAAAGAGGTAACTATAGAGGTTTAAAGTTGGTTGATCAAGTAATGAAAGTTATTGAAAGAGTGATTGATAAGTTACTTAGAGAAAGAATTGATATAGATAAGATGCAATTTGGTTTTGTTCCAGGGCGTGGCACTACAGATGCAATATTTTTACTCAGACAGCTTCAGGAAAAGTATTTAGGAAAGAGAAAGAATCTCTATTTTGCCTTTGTAGATTTAGAGAAAGCTTTTGATAAAGTGCCACGTAAAGTTATTTGGTGGGCTATGAGAAAATTAGGTGTGGATGAGTGGCTAGTTACGATGGTACAGTCTATGTACAGCAATGCTAGAAGTCGTGTCAGGATTAACGATTCACTTAGTGATGAATTTAGTGTAAATGTTGGTGTACATCAGGGTTCTGTACTTAGTCCTTTGTTGTTTGTTTTAGTCTTAGAAGCGCTGTCGATGGAGTTCAGAACAGGTTGTCCATGGGAGTTATTGTATGCAGATGATTTGGTTCTCGTAGCAGAGTCGATGGAAGAATTAGTTGAAAAGTTTGAGAAGTGGAATAAAGGACTAGAAGAGAAAGGGCTAAGGGTGAACACAGCAAAGTCTAAAGTCATGATTAGTAGCATTGCAGCCAAGTGTGACCTTGTAGTTGGAAAGTGGCCTTGTGGAGTTTGCAGGAAAGGGGTTGGTAGTAACTCAATTTTTTGTCAGACTTGCAAGCATTGGGTACATAAGAAGTGCAGTAGTATTGGTGGAAGGTTAAGAGCTGACATTCAGTTTGTATGCAAGCGTTGCAAAGGTGAGATTATAGAGAATGAAGTATTTCCAGCTTTAATGATGTACAACAGTGGCTCGTTAGAGATAGTTGAGAAGTTCTGTTACTTAGGTGATATGTTGGGCAGTGAAGGGGGTGTTGGAAGAAGTGTTACTTGCAGGATAGGTTCTGCTTGGAAAAAGTTCAGAGAGTTACTTCCTTTGTTGACCAGCAGAGTCTTGTCAATTGAGGTAAAAGGTAGGTTGTATGAGGCCTGTGTAAGAAGTGTTATGTTGTACGGTAGTGAGACATGGGCAGTGAAGCAGGAAGATCTTGACCGTTTAGAAAGGAATGATATGAGAATGGTTAGGTGGATGTGTAACGCCAGTCTGAGAGACAGAAAGAGTTCAGATGAGCTAAGAATCAGGCTAAGTATTCGTAGAATTAAAGATGTTATCCAGATAAGAAGATTGAATTGGCCGGGGCACTTGGAAAGAATGGAGGAGGATAATTGGGTAAGAAAGTGTAGAGACTTGATAGTTCCTGGGGCAAAGCCCAGAGGCAGACCGAGAAAGACTTGGCAGGAGGTTATAAGGACAGACTTGATACAGCCGAAGTTGAGTTTAGATCTAACACAGTCTAGATCAGATTGGAAGAGGGTCATTAATATACCCCGTCCAACCCATGCTAGCATGGAAAACGGACGTTAAGTCGAGAATGATGAATGATGATGATGATTTTCTTGATATATGTATTAAGAAATTTGTTGATAAGGTACACAGACCACGTGCTATACCTTCGTGTTTTGATGTGCCTAAGAAGAAGGTATTGGTCGTATTACCATATTTAGGAACAGTTTTATTACAGGCTAGGTCTCGTCTTAGGAAAGCGTTTTCTAAACCAGGCTGTCAAATCTGACGCGAATCAGCGAATCTGATTCGCGTGTCGACTCTTGTGACCTCTGATACCGCGAATCCAATCACATTTGCGCTATTAATAACATTAGTCACCATATTTCTACTCTATTTCTACTCTTCCAATATTGGTGAATCTACAAACAAACACTTCGTTCGCTGCCAAGGTCCACCATTCGCTACTGATGGTTACCATTTTATTTTTCCCTTTATTGAAGTTGAATACTTTACATAACGGTTATTGATCATCAAGCATCAAGCCCTTGCGCGCAGATCATCGGGAACCTAATTATCAGGACGAGTCTGGTTATCGACTTCAATTTTTTTTTTTATTTCATATACTTAGTGATGTTCCCGCCCGCTGGTCGAAAATCATGATGATATGGCGACAGACAAAATTTCAAGTTGACAACTAAAATGGAAGGATAACTGCTGGTGATGAAGGAAAAACTGTTTATTTCAACCTTGATCCCAGTATTAAAAAATTTTGTCCCGTCAATATTCGAAACAAACAGAAGTACTGGGAACAAGGTTGCTTTCTTGTGAAATATTAAGAATGTTTTTATATAATTACATAATCATAACGTGTGATTTTTTTTATTATCATCTTTTCAAAAGTTTATTAAATGAATGACGTCTCGTCTCGATGATATGTTTACTATGTCTCTCCCAGGACCCCGTATTCAAAGGGTATTTCCGTAAGGTATAGTTCCCCCACGTAGATTCGGTACTTTCCCCTTAATCTCAAAGCACATATCAAAATGGCACAAATATCAAAATGACGCATTTCTTGAGGGCGAGTTTCGGCCAGCCAGTCGGCTGTGATGATGATCTTCCACTCACCTAAAAGAAAATAAAGTGTTTCATATCACAATAATACTAGAGAAAGAAACTATAAAAATTGGATTCGCGTATTGAATTTATGAGAATCTAAATTGGATTCGCGAGAGTTAAGAATCACGAGAATGCAACTAAATTCGGTGGATTCACGAAGTGGTAGTTGCGAGAATCAAAATGGATTCGCAATAGCTAAGGTCGGATTTGACAGCCTGTAAACACTTGCCCAGTTGTTCCTTACAGGTTGTTTTTCGTATTCGTTAAGGTTGCCTGCCATGTTTCGTTTCAAGGATTGTCTTCCAAGGTCTTTACTTTCTGGTGTTGTATATAAATTTTCGTGTAGTGGCTGCAATCGTCTTATCCAATATAAGACGATTGCAGCCACTACACGAAAATTATACGACACCTGAAGGTCAGATCTTGTGAGCACCTTGGAATTTCCCATCTTACGGACAAAGAACCTCTATCTCGGTTAACGATCATCTATTGTTGACACCAGGCTAGCTTGGATAATTTCACAGTTTTGACGTCAAATGCCAAATTATATTCTGGAGATTAAAGAAACTCTTTTTATTCAAAAAGACAAACCCATACTTAATAAGAATATAACTTCGGCTCCTTTGTACCTTTTTAATTAGTGTATTTATTATTTATATATTTATTTTAATTATCAATTAGGGAATTTACCAACTGTATATATATCAATGAAAAATTACATACTTGTAATTTGATGTTAGAGTTCATCCCTTGTTTCTAGTCTATTACTTTTGCAAATCAATATCTAAATTTTCTTCTTCACCATTGTCGTAACTATCTCCATCAACAATTATTTTAGCATTAACAGGATTATCAGTGCCAGTTAAAGAAATTATTGGTTCACTTCTGCAACTTTCTATAGGAGAAGCATCAATCAGAAAAGAACCTTTGTGTCTTTGGATACGGCAAGGATGCACACGTACGTACGAACTGCCATGCTTTATTAAAACCTGTTTCCCATCTTGTCCTATGACACTACCTGGGCATTTCCAAGCATTGCTTGTGTTTCTTTTATAAAATACCTTGTCCCCAGTTTCGAATCTACTATCACCTAAAGTTCTTGTTTGATGCCTTAACGCTCTTCTAACCTTTTCGCTGGTTCACTTTCTATGAATGCCTTCTGTGCAGCGTTCATAGCATTTAGATTTGTTGCAACGATCCCCATGGTCGTCTTTCCTTCTAAAGCTGGTAATTTTGCATTATCACAGTTCGGAAGATTCGGGTTGTTGGTGTTAAAGTCGCAATATGTGTATGATTAACCTGTAGGTTATCTTCACAGTTCTCTGTATAACGCAACACCAAATAAATCCAATTGATTTATACACAACACAATAGAACACCACTAGATTAAACACAACGATTTCAACAGCAAGATTGGTTCAACACAATTATACCCCACCACCAATTGATTCTTATTAGTAATCGCCTAGAACGGAAGATTAACAGTTGGTTCATTGGTTCGGACTGTTGCCATTTACATTTTTTAAGGGAATTTTTGGCACTCACTGACCATGCAACTGCCATTTCCAAATAGACTGTGACTTTATCCTCCATCGTCTTGCTAACAGTATAACTAAGAATAGCAATATGTCTTTCCACCAAACCGTTGCTCCAAGGGCTTTCTGCAGCTGTTGTGCATATTCTGATGTTGTCATTTTTACACATTGATACAAAATCCTCAATTTTAAATTCTCTGCCGTTATCAACCAGAAACTTTTCAGCAGAACCAAATACAGAGATCCATATTTAAAAGATTTGTTTCACTATCTCTTCTTTTTGTTTTGTTTTGATGATGCATGAAGTACTGTAGCGAGTAAAACGATCAACTATATGCAAGAACCAAACCTTTGGCGAATCTGACAATTCTTTTAGTTCGGAAGAAATGTCCTTTTCATCTATATACTTTATATATGTATTCAATGAATGTTAAACTAAAAGAACAAGGGGAAATATATAATATATAACTATAATCCTACATCCCCTCCGTGTTTGTGAGTCTACAAATAAAGTCCAAAAAAATTTTATGTTAGCCATACAGTTCATAACATAATGTCTTAGTGCTCAAGTCCAAACAAAATTTTCAAAGTTAAAACCAACCACAACATTACCAACCACAACAATATAAACAACCAATAACCAATCAACATTATCAACCAATCGAATTATGTCCACTTTTCTGTGTCTGGAACATATTGAGATGGGGGGCGAACTGCACGACGAGGGTGGTCTGATCTCGTTGGATCCTGTCTTGGCACATCGATAGTGTGATCACTCCCTAGTGTGGTGGTAAGGGTGGTAACAGATTCATCTGAAGGTTTTACATGGTTGTCAGCAGGTGTAATACTCGCAGGCACAGGAGGGTTCAGTCTACCGGGGAATAGGTAGTGGATCCTGGTCTTCTATAACAGATGATGGTGGGTCAAACCTACGAAGAAAACGACTATTTTGTAAGGAAACTCGGCCAGATCCATGTACTTTAACGCAGTACTGATCATGGTTCTTAACATCGACAATGGTTCCTAACTTATCTCATTTCGTAGGGTAACGCCCAATCTGATTTTGAATAAATATCTGATCACCAACATGTAGGCAAGGAAGAGCTGGGAATGCTCTGCTAGACGTTCAGCAGATCGTGAAGATCTAATGTCCATCTCCTCCTCTCTCTTTTTCCATGCATCACGCCAAATTGGTCGAACTAAGGGGTTGGAAAACTTCAAAAGTCTATTGACAAAGAAGAACGCATCTCAAAGTGGCGGCCCAAAGATTATTAGTGTCGCACACACACAAGTCGACACTATTTGTTAGGTTCAAACAGATACGAATTAATGCCACAAATGATAGGTTTTAATCCATAAACGCTAAATAAAATACAAAACTTTACTTAAAAAAAATACAAAAAGAGCAAATAATAAAAGAAAGCAAACAAGAACGCACGAACAAAAATAGATATAGAAACATAAAAACAAAACAAAATATCTTACTAAACCACTTTCACTAAACCGCCACCAAACAACATCACACGCAAGCAATACACACATACTAAGTAAAAACACACACATGAATCCACTATATGCTAAAAATGTAAAACGCAACAAACTAATAATACAAAAAACAAAAGAACTTTACAAGTAACACAATGGGCCGTTAACAGACATAAGAACAGAGGAACAAGACAGCAATAACATACATTAAAATACTAACATGTAACATAAAGTTAATGACGTGTAACATTTAACATAAAACTTAAGGCTATGAACACACAACAGAAATAAAACTATACACACACTACAATATAACCACGATCTTAAGGGATGCCTAGACGCTGGCATTACTGTGCCTCAGCAGCAGCAACATGGCTCCCCTCAAGATGATATCTTACATCTTGACAAAAACTAACTATAACATTTTAATCAAAATATACGAAACCATGGCTCCCCGATTAGGAATCGTTTATTTAATTATTTTCGACAAGAAACACCAACTTATGTATTGGACGTACTAGTTCATGTTGATTAGATGTAGTTTTCAGTGACACTGATCGAACCAGTCCGTCATCGTCTGGAAACGTGTTTGTTATTCTTGCCAATTTCCAATCAGAACGATGTTCAGATTCGTCCTTTAATATTACGATGTCGCCAACTTGGAAGCAACGTCGCTTGTGTTGCCAAACAGCTCGTTTTTGGAGAGTTTGCAGGTATTCTTTCCTCCACCTTGACCAAAATTCATTCGCAATATGCTTGATTCGTCTCCATCGTTGCCGACTGTAAAGATTTGGTTTGTCAAAAACACCAGGTGGCGAAACAATTACGTTTGATTTCATAGTAAGCAAATTTGATGGTGAAACGGGGAGTGGGCTATCTGCATCACTTAATGTTTCGCACGTGAGAGGTCTTGAATTCACAATGCCCTCGACTTCAGCTAGCAATGTCCTAAAAGATTCGTCGTTCAGAATATGACCATGCGTTCTTAACGTCAAGATTGAACGCACAGTTCGAATTTGACGCTCCCAAATTCCACCAAAGTGACTCGCTGTTGGTGGATTTCTCTTCCAACTGATCCAATCTCCTCCCTGTAACTGAAGGAAGGTAGATATTTTATCGTCATCCATTTCATTCAGGGCTTTTTTCATGCTCAAACCACGAGAAGCATCATCTGCTGGATTCATCTTTGAATCAACCTATTTCCACTGATTAATATTTGAATGATCCAAGATAGTTCTTACTCTGTTGGCTACAAACAAATGAAACCTCTTACTCTCATTTCTTATATAGCCCAACACTACTGTACTATCAGTCCAATAATACTCCTCTATGTCTTGAATTTCTAGTTCTTTCTTCAAGAAGGATCCAACCTTTATAGAAATTGTGGCTGCTGTTAATTCCAATCTGGGTATGGTTATTGATTTAAGAGGAGCTACTCTCGCCTTTCCCATTACCAAACAGCAATTTATCTCTCCCTTTTTGTTTTCCAGCCTGAGGTATCTAGCTTCTCCATAACCTTTATCAGAGGCATCTGAAAAATGATGAATAGATTTATGTATGACCTCACGAAGTCTTTGGGTTTAAAACATCTTGGTACATTGATGGCTTCTAATCCAGCCAGTTCAGCGCGCCATTTTTCCCATATTGATCTTTGTTCACTTTTAATTTCATCATCCCAACCTTTCTTGTCAGAACATAACTGCTGAAGAAGAAGTCTTCCTTGAAGTAAAAAGGGTGCGGCAAATCCAAGTGGGTCAAAAATCGAACTAACTGTTGAAAGTATACCTCTCCTTGTAAGTGGTCGGTCTTTAAGTTGGATGCGAAAACCAAAGGAATCGTTTTCTACACACCAGTGTACTCCTAACGCTCGTTCTAAAGGCAAAACATCCTTCTCGAGATCAATATTTCTTAAGACTTTTCTCTTTCACTTTCATTAACACTTTCCAAAACTTCTCTAGAATTTGACACTATCTTTGTCAGATTGAAACCACCTGATTTGCACAACTCTTTTAATTTCTTTAACAGATTAATGGCAAACGACGAATTACTGCACGAACGAAGCATATCATCTACATAGAAGTTCTTCAAAAGTGTACGAATAGCTTCTATGTGAACTGTATCATCTGTGATCTTGTCAGTTTCTTTAGCTGTCTGTTTTAGTGCAAAATTGGAGCAACTTGGTGATGAAGCTGCACCAAACAAGTGTACCATCATTTGATATTCACACAACGTTTTATCTAGGTTTCCATCTGGCCACCACAAAAATCTTAAGAAAGTGCACTGTTCTGTTGGAATGCGCACCTGATAGAACATGGCTTCAATATCGGCAATAATGGCTATTTCATCTGTTCTGAATCGATTTAGTACCCCAACTAACACATTCGTTAGATCAGGTCCTTGTAACAGCTTCTTGTTTAACGACATTCCTTTTGACGTAGCACTGCAATCGTAAACAACCCTTATTTTTTCTGGTTTCATTGGATGGTAGACACCAAAATGTGGAATGTACCAACTTTTTCCTTCCAAAGGATACAATTGATCAGTTGGTGTTGGTCTGGCATAGCCTTTCTCGAAGAGTGTTTTCATAAAATCTTTGTAATCATTTAACATCTTGGGGCTTTTCACTAATTTCTTTTTTAACCAATTCATTCGTTGAAGTATGTGGAACTTATTGTTGACGAAGGTTACATTATCTTCTCTAAAGGGCAAAGGCAGTTGGTAATGTCCATCAATCTTGCTGACATTGTTTTCCATAAGTTGTAAAAATTTGAAATCTTCTTGTGACATGCTATTGATGATAGAATGATCTTCTTTTTCATTGAAGTCGTGTTGATACATTGTTACTAACTTATCAGTCACCGATTGATCTATAACCTTGCTTGGAATGCAAAAGTAGTGTGAAGCAATCTCTTGGTCAGCAATATTTTTCACAGCTATCTTATTACATGTCATACTTGATGGACTTTCTTCTGCTATGGGACCCATGATACACCAACCAAGTTTTGTCCTATAAGCATAGGGACCTCCATCTTTACTCGTAATTACTTCCTTGGGTTCTAATGCCAGAGGGCAATTTCCACCAATCAGTATCCCAATTTCTATGTTTTCACCATCTCGCGGTAGGTATCGCTGAATAACCTCCAGATACTTCCATTTTTTAATCTTTTTTGGGGTTGGCACCTCTTCTTTATCTACTAGAAGTTCATTTTGACTGTAACAGGGGGGCAACTTTATCCTTGATTCTTTTCCATTGATACTTGATGCATATAAACCATTAACTAATTTGCACTTGTTCGACGTTTCTCCATTGATTGTCTTGATGGAAACCATCGTCTCAATACCATCTACTGCTAGTTCCTTCATTACTTTTTCACTAATAAACGACCCTTGGCTACCATTGTCTAATAAGGCATGTGTTTTTATAATACGTGAGCTGGTTTTGTTGTGTAAACTTACAGGTACTACGCACAGGCTGATGACACTAGTATTTAAAGATGTATGGCCACTTTTAACTGTTTCTTTCTTTTCTTTAGAATCAGACTCGTCGTTCAAGTTTGAATCATTGTAGCCTTCAGATTCATCTTTCTGCCTACTATCACCTCTAGACTTTTTGTTTTCATAAGGTTTCGCTATATATCCATGCAACCCTGATGGATGCTCTCCCTTACATACACTACAAGTTCGTCTTTTGCTACAGTTCTTTGCTGAATGCGCTAAACTTGATGGTTGATAACATGAGAAGCAAAGTCTACTTTTAAATAGAAACCTTCTTCTTTCATCTACTGTTTTTCTTAAATATGTAACACAATCATCAAGGTCATGATCCAGTGAACATAATGGACAAGTACTTTTGGTTGCTGAAGAACGAAATACCTTCTTTTCTTTCTTAGTGATGTTCTCTCTGACGATGTCTGTGTCTCTATGTTTGCCTCCCTTGAATAGAGTCGGTCAGAAATGAGATCAACTTCTTGTTGTAGCAACTGCATAAAATTTTTTAATTTTGCTTCTGCGCCAGTAGCCTTTCTCACTTTTAGAGCCTGTCTGTTCCATCTGTCTTGCAAGTAGATAGGTAACTTTGAATGCAAGATCTGAATCAAGTCTGTACTATCATACCAACTATTGCCACTGTAAGTGATTGTAGCCTTGAACTTTACTAAGAAGGTGTAGAATCTGCTAAAACTGGATGAGTCGTTAGGTTTTAACTTTGGCCAGGATTTAATTTGCTTTCTGTATGCACTCATTATCTTATATGGATCTCCATATCTTTCTGCTAGTATTGATTTGGCTTGTTTATAGCAAACGTTTATAGGCAAATAGATACAACTACTGACCAAGTCTTTTGGTTCACCTGATAAGTATTTTAACAGTCTTGTGAGTCTGCCTCTTTCATCTTGTATTTTAGTCTCAACGGCCTCAACAAAGGTTGTAATGAAAAACATATACTCTAACGGATCGCCAGTAAAGATATCCAAATCTACGTCTGGAGCTTGCAAATGACTTACTAAATCCGTCAACTGATTAACTTGCCCAAACATATTGTTTTGTTTCCCTTCTTGAAATAACTCTACTTTTTCACTTTTGTTGCCTTGTGGTATATGCTGACTAAATTGATCCCAGTCTTCTAAACTATCTTGTTGTTGGTTGATGCTTTGAACATAGTCACTAACTGTTTTTATCTTATCTACTGGAATGTCAGGTAATCCAATTTTTTCTACTTTTGTTTCTTCTAATTCCGTTTCTTCTGAGTATATCTTCAACTTAGCAGATGCTTTTGCCATGTCAAGCTGAACTTGTATTTGCTTCTTTGTTAGTTCTGCCTCTTGCTGTTTCTGTAAGAAGGCGGCTTCAATTTTTAACTCAGCAATCCTAGCTTTTTCTTCTTTTACTTTAAGCTCAATGGATCTTTTAGTTGATGATGATCTCATACTGCTGCGAGAACTTTTCTTTGATGAAGATTTTTGACTGGGAGCTTCCACAAGATGTTCTTCATCCATCCAACTATATACTCTCCTTCGTAGGGCATTCATTTTTCTATCAACCTCATCGACAGTCCTATCGTCAGAAACTCTACCTTCCTGGTTCATCAGTATCAAACATTTTGCATGGGTGCTCATAAAATTCTCAAAAAGCTTATTTAGAGAATTAAACTTGTCCGTAAACAATTTCTTATCTCCATCCGACCTCTCAAGTTCTTCTAACTCACTTAGCTGGAGTCTAATGGACTTCTCCTGGCTTTTTCTCTTTTCCTGGAGTAAGCCAATCTCATACTGTCTACCCTTTTCGGTTAACTTTCGAAATCTTTTCGATGTCAGAACTTCATATGACATGCTTGCACAAACTATGTCTCCGTTGTCTGGCTAAATAGTGGTTTACTATTAGTGTCGCACACACACAAGTCGACACTATTTGTTAGGTTCAAACAGATACGAAATAATGCCACAAACGATAGGTTTTAATCCATAAACGCTAAATAAAATACAAAACTTTACCTAAAAAAAATACAAAAAGAGCAAATAATAAAAGAAAGCAAACAAGAACGCACGAACAAAAATAGATATAGAAACATAAAAACAAAACAAAATATCTTACTAAACCACTTTCACTAAACCGCCACCAAACAACATCACACGCAAGCAATACACACATACTAAGTAAAAACACACACATGAATCCACTATATGCTAAAAATGTAAAACGCAACAAACTAATAATACAAAAAACAAAAGAACTTTACAAGTAACACAATGGGCCGTTAACAGACATAAGGACAGAGGAACAAGACAGCAATAACATACATTAAAATACTACATGTAACATAAAGTTAATGACGTGTAACATTTAGCATAAAACTTAAGGCTATGAACACACAACAGAAATAAAACTATACACACACTACAATATAACCACGATCTTAAGACGCTGGCATTACTGTGCCTCAGCAGCAGCAACAAAGATGATTCAGCTGGTGAGACATCTGAGTCTAAATCAGGTGTATTTCGGACTTGCAACATGGCTCGTAAGAAATGGTCGTTGTCGAGTGATTTGTTTGAAATTTGCATTTTTTTACTGCCACCTCAGCCCTTCCGTTCGACTGAGAAAGTACGCTGATGACGATGGTCGACAGCCCACCGCTGTAAAAACAACTCTGTCTCACGAGATGCGAACTTAGGACCACCGTCACTCAAAAGCTCCTGCAGTACACCAAAAGTGGCAAAAAGGGATCGTAGTGCTGTTATCAATCCCTTCACTCCGGCTGTAACGGTGCCATGGGGTGCTCTATACACTTCTACCCAACCAGAAAGTCGGTCACCAGCAAGAAGGTAGTGAAAACCCGAATGAGAAAAATAATCAGCGAAGGGGGACTCGAATGGTGTAGAAGGAATGTAAGCTTGCTGTGGCGGAGTAGCTGGGTGTGACCGAGCATTACGGTTGTAGGTCATGCACTTTTTATGCTTTGAATCAATGTCCTTTGTCATACCTGGCCAGAAAATGGTTTGAGCACGGGATTTCATTGAAGTAACGCCTTGTTAGCTGAATGCAGGATATCTAGGACTGCGAGACGTAGCTTGGGAGGAATGACAACACGATCACAAAATAATACAACACCATCAAGGACACGGAGGGAGTCACTGTATTGCCAGTAGTCAGATTGTCGTAAATCTGGTGAGGGGGGATTGTCCAGCAGGCTTCCTTCGATAGCACCTCTCAGTGACGATAGGGTGGGGTCGTTAGAGGCTTCGTCTGAGATCAGCTCCCACGAGAGGTTGAATACATTGCATGTCTCACTGCGAATGGAAGAGTTCATAGCATGTCTGCGACTGTTACAACATTTAACTCTGCGGAGGGGTAACGAGAGGTGGCATCAGCAGCTGCGTTGGTTCTTCTGGGGAGGTGGTAGATGTCAAAGCTCCATAGTAGTGTACCCTGTTTGAGTTGGAATATGCATGTATTGGATATCTCATCTAGAGTGCGACCCAAGAATTTTTAAGGGGCTTGTGTTCGGTGACTGGGTAAAATATTTCGTTTGCTCGAGGGCCCAGGCAACAGCAAGGCATTCGCCCTCGATTGGTGCGTAACGTTGTTCCGTATTAGAAAGAAAACAGGAACCAGCTAATACTGTTCTCCAACCAACCGTCGTCAAATACCTCCATCTGACGAACGGAGTGATGAATGTGGTCAGAGATCTGTCAGACTCACGTAATGGGACGCTGTGATACCTGTTCCACGCGTCTACAACAGTTTGCCACGTATTAGGCGGGATACAGCAAGCTGCCTGAAACGGTGTAAGAGAGGCGAAGGTGGGCCAACCATACATGGAAGAGGTGCATGAGGGCATGTATTGAAGGTAGACGAGGAGAAGTAATCCAGCAGCCACTGCTTCATCTTGGAGCTGTTTTCAGGGGCACATGCGAATGATAACTGGTCAGGCATATCAGGGACGGTTGTTCTTGGCGGACAGGAGCAGGTTACAGGTGAATCACTAGGTGTGTGCACGTAGCTAGCATTTGTGGGACGTTCATGTAAACCGTTCACAGGGTGGTTGTCAGGTGTCTTACTATCAGCAGCAGGGAAGTTAGACGGTAAGATGCCAAAGTACATCATGGTAGACAGATATAACCGTCAAGCTTGCTTACTGATGTACACCATAGTGGCACAATGCTGGTCCCAGCCATCAGTGGATTGACATTTCATACGAGCAACAATCGCACCATCAACAGAGATTGGGGACTTATTAGCAGCAACTAGTGCTATGGAAACAGGAATGAGATCATCAGTCGTAAATCCAGTCGATAGAAATTCCGACAATGACCAGAGGTCCGCCTGAGCGCCAGATTTCGTAAGAGAATCAATTTCTGTTGGCAAGACATCAGGACACTTCCTGCCAAACTGGCGGTAGTTGGAAGGCAGAACTGATATGGTGATTGTCTTTCTCGGCAGCTGCAGAAAACGAGCCTTTCGCCAGCGACCTTTAGAGAAAATATGGTGTCCAAGTGACAATGGCTGAATGTTAGAAACTTGTGCGAAAGCAGAGTTGGCAGCATTTTGAACATGTTGCGATGGTCTGTGTTGGCGACGTGAAAGATTAGCACGGTAGCAGTCACTGCATTATTTGTGGGGCTTTGTGTTCAAACCGTTCTTCCCCTCTGTGTGTTGAGAAAAAGGGTTTCCGCAATCAGGGCAGGGTATCGGTCTCGACGGGAGTGTATCTAACTTCCCAGGGTGCTCTTGTGACTTGCCCTTGTGTCTACCGTATAACGATGACGCTGCCTCTGTGACTGTAGATGGTGGAAGGGCATTTCGTGCCATCTCCTTACTCTCAACTAACGCTATAATGTTATTTATTGGAGTGTCTAGTATGTCTACCATACCGAGTATTTCTCTACGAATATCAGTGTCCTCGATACCAGCGATAAGCACATCGCGAATGATGGAGTCAGTGAAGTTGACTTCGTTATTGCACTGGCATCTTGTTCTGTAGTTGCAGATTTCGGCTTTACCACGAACGGAATTACTCATCGCGCTCTTGCTTCATGATCATGAGTTCCACACATGTGACTCCCTTCGCGACAGCAATTACAGCAAGGCTTTTCACGGCAGCAAGGACGTTCGATGTAGGTTTGGACACAATTCCTGGATCAGTATGTAATAAACTGTCCCCCAGTGCCTCGTTAGCTCATTGAAAGAGTTGTGTGGCACAATTGTTAAGACCGGATCCAATAACGAAGGCATCCCAACGGCTAATGAATAAGTTCCACTCCTCTAGGTTAAGACCTGCATCAACTCTCGGTCGCTCAAGCTTTGGCCCATGGGTTACCGGTGCACGGCCCATGTGAATGGTACTGTGTGCAGATAACAAGGTACATGCAATTGTCTCTGAGGATTTATGCGGAGTCTTGTAATTACAACCTTGTACAGGGCACTCTATCTCAACCATATCTCAATGTTTATTAATCCAGTAAGTTATAAGTTTAATATGAAGAAATGTCCTTTTCATCTATATACTTTATATATGTATTCAATGAATGTTAAGTTAAAAGAACAAGGGGAAATATATAATATATAACTATAATACTACAAGTTCTAATGCTACTGTTTCATTGAATCGTCTTGCCATTGGAAAGAATACAATCGGGGTTGGCTTTGACGTTTTGTACTTCAAACATATTTGGCAGGAATGCTCAAGCTCATCAAATGATTAAAGATCTCAACATCATTAATATTTATCAGCAACTGTTTTATGTCTTGAACTAGTATGATGACTGAACTGGCGATGAAGTTTGACTGCGGCAGCCTTCCTCTGTAGTGGTGTTTTCTGTTGTAAAACATTACATATCGTAACTGCTTCTTCTGTAATTCTCTAAACTTTCCAACACTTCCTATTGGAATACAGTAATGACCACAGGAACTAAAAGAAACTGGTATATCTGTTGAAAATATATATTTTATCGTTAGCAAAGTTTATTTTAGTGTTTGCTTTTTTCATAGCTTCCTTGGTTAGCAATAAGGGTAATGGTATATCTGTACCACATCTGTGGATAACATCACGCTTCGTCCAGCAATTAATGTAGGTACGGTGACATTTCTAACAGATGTCACATGTTTACCACTTCCAAGCTTGAATTTTGTTGCACTTCTTCTTTTAATCACAGACTTTAACTCTATATCATTCAATGTGTTCAGATAAAATTGCAAGCATTCCTCGCCACATACTGTTTTGGTACACCAGAGTCTAATATCGCCATGCTTAAAGTTTCTCCAACAAGACTTTACGTGCATTCTTCAATAAGGGTTACCTGAACTTCATCTGGTGCTTGTCTTGTTTTATTTTCCTGCTCTTGACGTGTATCTAAGCTACTTATGACTTTCCGAAATATTTGAACTGTTAATAAAACGATAAGCTAAAACTCCTTCAGGTAATTCCATATCTTAATTCTTGATAGATCTTGTTGTATAGTCTTTTAAATTCAATAATATAATTATTCATTGTCATTGATGAAGGTCTGCAAAATTTTTCAAAATTTTCATATGCTTCATAAGCTGAATGGTGTGAGTCCTTAAGATACAAGGAGTCTAACTTCTTCACGAGTTCCTTAACACCATCATCAGAACTTAAAACTTCAAGTTCCATCTCTAAATTGCTTCTCTTGCTTGACCAGTCAAAGTAAAAAAAAATAGCAGGTGCTTGCTTCTTCTTCTCTAGCGAAGTAAACAATTGCCATATCTGTACTTCTTTCTTCCAGTTCTCATAACACATATATCAGTGTTTTCACCAAGTTTTGGTGGGGCTTTGTAGTGTTCCATCTTTAACAGGTTAGTACACCCTCTGCTACCAGTGTTAAAAGGTGAAATAAACATTAAAAGTTATACTTGGTCACTCCTTTTGTCAAACATTTTACACTCAAAGTCATGTACATACCCTACTTGACATAACTATACTAAAAAAGAAAAAAAGAAAAGTACATCTTACCTCATTGTCAATAGATTTATTATCCAGTGTTACATGAAATAATAAGCTGGATGCATATAATCATTTTAGAAGCAATTTACTCAACATTTAAATAACATTAATCATTTTGCTACACTGTCAATGCCCATGATAATTTTTATTCCTGAGCACAATCTCTCTAATCACTAACAGTCTGGATTATGAATGCTTTGAAAACAGATTTTATTCTTACTTAGTTGGACTAAAAGAACTTTGTTTGTACTGTGCTTGTTGACCTTGTATTAACTTTTTGATACCTTACAGGTACAAATTATTTGCTGAACTTATTTTTGTGGATGAGTGGTCCCAAAATGGTTCATTTGTGGAATATATTTTTGTAGGTGGCTTTATTTTCCAAAATTTGTGGAATTAATTTTAGCGGTGCTGAAGATTTAGTAATTTTGTTAGAGGCAACATCACTATTTTGCTTAACATAGCTTTTATACATAAAATTATTTTCAAATAATGAGCAACGAAGAACTCAATGGATTAGGGTCTACAATAAGAGCCTGATTATGTGAGGCGAGTTGCCTTGGTGTTGGCCAGTTTTAAAAAATTACATATTATATGGAAAAGTCAACCCTGGTCAAGACCTACACTGCTGCTGGGTTGAAAAAAAAATGAGCGTATTGTTTTAAAAATGGCGGATGCAAGATGTAAACAAACAAGCGAAATTAAATCAAAATTATCATTAAGTATTTTCGTCGCCAATAGTTTGTTATTCCAAATCCAAGGTGTTCTGTATTTGTCATTGCTTCGAAGAAATCGCCTAATACAGAACATATTAACATATTTTTTAACAAAATGAAGGAAACTTATAAAACGTTTGAAACAGAGAAATCCATGTAATCTGCTCCACAAGTTCTAAAGTAAGTCCATTTAAACTTCTTGTCAGCTGCTTCGCTCGCCATTATTGTGTTTTTTCTGTTTTGGATCGCAATGCGCTTGCTCTTCTTTTTCAACCCGGCTTTGACTCGGCAAAGTGATATTATATGAACCGAGTCAACCCACCTAACCAACCCGTCCCGGGTTGAAAAACAAGCCAGCTCGCCTAGGCGGGTTGGCTCACCTCATATAATGTCAAATATTTTTTAGTAGTGATCTGCCATTATGCCGAGCTGTTAATTTTATCATGCTGAGCATGTGGCGAGCCAACACCGAGCCAACTCGCCTCATATAATCAGGCTCTAATTCAAAGCGCAAAGGAATGAATTTGTGGTAAAAATTGTTGTAAATACAAGAAATTTCGCAGAAGAAATTTTTTATAGATGACTGGTTTTGACTTATTTTGGAATTTAGTTTCGACCTTTGTGAAAGAATTTTTTAAAGTGCGACAAAAGTTATTTATTTCCAACCTCTTTCTATCTATTACAGGCCCTATTCAGAAACATAAATGACATGCCGAGGTGTGGAAGGAGATATAGCTAAAGTTAAAAAATAGATTGCAAGACGAAACTGCTTTTCTGTGTAGCTCTGCTATTTGCTGCGACAATGTTACACACAAAAGTAACAAACAGTACCAGAATTGCTGCTATCGCATTTTGTAAAAGACTAATGTAGATGGCTAGCTATGAATAACAATTATACAATATTACTCTAATATGCCCAACACAGGAAATGCTGATCAGGATCCTTCCTGTGCTGCACTAGCTTTTTTAGGTGCAACAAAACGCTAGCTGTCTATTATCCTTCCAACATTAATGTTGCGCTAGCAACATATGATGACTTAAAAATGTGCACAATTGTTATCTGTAGAGTGTGGTAGTAGGAACTTTGTTTTTAAACATGGTCTCCACCGCATTATTGTGATTTCTTTGATGCAAAGAGAGATAAACTTCGTTACTATTCTATTATGTGTTGGAACAAGTTTTTGTATTTTTCCCTTATAGATATTCATTGGATGATCAAGTGAAAGTAATCATGCCAAACAAAAATGTTATACGCAAGGACATCCCTAAATGGTTTTCAGTATTGGTATTAGTTATCCTATTTTTCTACTTTCCTGTGCATATGTATTCGAAGCTACCTAACTTTTTGTCAAGTAAAACAGCCTACATGGATGGAAAACATTTATACACTCATTTAAATGAAGCAATTCAATTGAAGGAGCTGCTAAGAAATGGAACTTTAAATTTCTGGTTCAGTGACACTGCACTAGGATATCCTATGTTTATGTCCAATGAACCTTTACCATGTTTTGCAACAGCTGTAATAATGCTATTGTCAGAAAGGTATGTACAATGTTTTATACCTTAGTAATGGTACTATGTTTGTGGTTCTCACAAATATTTATTGCTGTTACTCGCAAAAACACGAACTCAAGAGTGAGAAAATTTATTTCGATTTTTATAAATAAGATAAACTTAGGATAATAGCTAGGCTATAGAAATAAAAACTGTCAAACTAACAAGTGAGTGCACCCTGTATAAATTCACTCTTCTCCACTACATCCGGAGCTCTTCTCTTGTAGTGCTCTCCATCTTAACTAAGCCTCTTAATCACATATGGAATTCCTTTTCTGTGATTTTTTTCTATTTTAACTCACAAGAACTTATTTTTGAGCTTTAACTTCTTTTTTTTATCTTACACTTCGTGGTGCCGCATTTGTTACACATGTCACATCAATTGTTACACATGTCGGAGCATGGAGCATCCGACTCCTGTTATTTTCCCAGTCATCTGTCGTACTCATGTGAGTACTTGTTTTGCGTATGCTCGCACCTGTACTGTATTCGCCATACTCTTCCAGGGGTACAAGCGCATCTCTACACCTTGTGGCAGCCCAGCAACCCCACCAATATACGTTAACAATTCAGCACGATTGTGAGTAAGATTGACAATTGTTTCCACCACTGGACTAAAACCCTTGGTTCTTTTAAGTCAAATTGAGCCAATTCAAGGAGACCGTGCAGCTAAAGCAATTGGACAGCTGTTAACGCATGACGATGGTATATTGCCTCGATGAGCAAGGTCGATTGTAGATAATCCACCATCGTTCCAAACGTAGTATCAACGGCGATGCAGGTATGCCGTATAAAGAGAAAAAAACAAGCTAATTAACTGACGTGGGGTAGGGTGGGTGGGAAAACTGTTAAGCAATTGCAGCCACAGATGAGAAAATAAATGAGTTTGTTGTTGAACAGACATCAATTAGAATGAAAAATCATGCTTTTGAAAATAACCTTGGAGTGGCGCAGAGATTGAGGGTTAATTTCTAATCAAGTTTTCTTTTCATTTGACCTCCCTAACCTATTCTTCTCGCTGCTTTTTTATCCTTCTTTTATCCTCTTTTTTATACTATTCCATTGATTCATTAATAAGTATGCCCTCAATAAGTGGCATCCCATGGAATCAAAGAAAATGGTTCGAGTATGTTACTTTTGGGTAAACTGATCAATTACAGAGACAAAAAAAAATGAAGAGAAAAACAAAAAAAATAGGTTTCACAAGTTTTCCATGTTCAGAATAAACATTTTTACCCTTAAAAGATTTTAAATAAGAAAAAATGAACGAAAGTCCCATTTATTCAGGTTTCCACTTATCGCACATTCGTTTAAATAACTTATCACAACGCTTGCATAATTTAAAATAGTTTTTTTGCATTCAACAAGTTGTGGTGAAGAATAAAAAAAAAACCTGTCTGAAACAGCCACGTCAGAGGCTGATCGTCTTACAGAAGAGCTTTTTAAGATGACCACTTGCCTAAGACGACCACTTTTTTTGAGTCCACAAAGTAGTCGTCTCGTGTGGGTCCGTATTGCTTTTGGGGTAGTGTTTGCATTTCGCTGGGTGGTGATGAGACGTCAGAGGTTGGAGGTTGTCACTTCTTTACTGTCCGGATGATGTTAAGAATACTTTCTGCTTCATTTGTCTTCGATTGTGTCTTCTAAAAGTCAATTTTCGTATATTCTTTCTTCGTCGCATCTTCGCTGAAGAGCAACGGTAAATCTCCTCTCACTATATCAGTAACTATATTGACGTTTTCACTCTAATTCTGGCAGGTAACACCACCTGCGTAACATATCTCATTTCTCTCCTATCTCCGAACTTGCATATCGCAGAGCTTTCTTTTTCTGAAACAGTCACTCTTTCAACACTATTCAAAGTATGTAAATATTCCTCCAACCAACTTTCACCACATACAGTTTACGAACAT
The DNA here is from genome assembly GCA_030067915.1 of Hydractinia echinata. Taxonomy (NCBI): domain Eukaryota; kingdom Metazoa; phylum Cnidaria; class Hydrozoa; order Anthoathecata; family Hydractiniidae; genus Hydractinia; species Hydractinia echinata. The sequence continues at coordinate 1,865,367 of JASGCC010000029.1, forward strand.
CCAGAGTCTAAAACAGCTGCACTAAGGGACTCTCCCACAAACACATCCATTACATCTGTGGATAATGTCACTTCTGCCTCTTTCCTTAGGAATTGGGACATTTTCTTCACCAATGAGATAAACCACATATTGAGCATTGACCGACCTCGCCATCTTCATCCATGGTATTTTTTGGTCGAAAATCTCTCTTAATCACCACTAAATCTCGCATTGCTCGCACTCCCTCGCTAATCCGTCCTCTTCTTCGGTATGTCTGATGAGCTTTATGGTATGCTGACCATTGTTATTGTTGCTTTAACTAACTTTATATGTTGCTTAAGCAAGGATTCATTTATTAACAGTTTGTAAGCTAAAGTTCCGTCAGGTGGTTCCAGTCCGTACTGCTTAGGTTTAGAATGTAAATGTTCGAATTCAATAATATAATTTTTCATGGCCATACTATCACTTTTTCGGAAGCGTTCCAAGTTGTCGTAGGTAGTAAAACCTAACTGCAGGCTATCCTTTTTAAATAGTCCATCTAGAGTTTCAAGCAATTTTGTAACATCGGTATCAGGGTTCAGAGTATCTCTCTCCAGTTCTCAAAAGATATGTTCTCAGTTAGCAATAGTTGGGCTCTATAATCCTTACCAGCAGCCGTTATTTCTCTACTACCAATTGTTTGGATTCAATGTCCCACACGATATTGAATAATACAACAATATCTTCAGTGATGTAAATTTCAACTCAACGTAACTCCAAAAATTTAAACAACACAACCCCAATAAATAATTCAACACAACAATATTAACCTCAACCAACAGCAGTGTCACTTTTATTTACTTTTATATCTATTCAAGCAATGTCACATTTAATATTAACATTCGCTAATTTGAATAAAGCCATTAGCGTAAAATAGTCTTTTTTTTCTGTGCAAAAGGTAAGAAAGCTATGTATTTTATTGTGAATGAGGTACGCTTAGGAGAACAACAAAGATACAACAAGAAGAAAGAAGACGCTTATTTTAGAGATTCCCGAAATAAAATTTGCCTATACTATTCGGTTTTGACTTTTTTTGTACAGTACAAGGGTAATAGAAAATGATATAAAACGTACGATAAAAGTTTTACATTTCGCTTTCCTTATTTTCTAAATTTACCTTGATATAGTTTGGCGTAGATTTAATGAAGCGATTAATAGAAAAAAAAGCGATTAATAAAAAAAGGCTTTTTTGCATAAAATATAAATTTATGTTCGGACGTGTTCAGATGTGTGAAGCAGTTAAATGTTTGAAAATTTTGATACATTTTGTCGATACGAATTCTTAATCGCGTTTACTTTATGGTTATTTATGGCTTACAAGGCTATTGGTGTTTGAATACTTTTAAAATTGCTTTGGATATATGAGTATATTGGTAAACATCGCAAGTTATGATTATTTGAAAGTTTATAGACAAAAAGCGTGGAAGGAAATAAAATAGTAACTTGCAAAACAGTGGTGATTGCTTGGACCTAGTTATATAACGTTGGATTGTTAACTGGAGTTTTTACATTGTGCTGTGAATAAAGCTGACTGGTTTGTTTCGTGATTTTTATTATTTCTAAACTTTCAATAAGTTGCATCTTGTGCCTTGAAATTGACGTAACACCTACGATGGAGTTCGCCCACCGAAAAGTTATTTTTATCTGTATTTTAATTACCGTATCGCTTTGCATAAGGACATACAGTTTTAATAGCTCTGAAAGTGATTTCTATGATAATAATCCTCAGGACACTACTCTTGAGTGTTGTATCGCGAAGGTATTTGTTCGTACCGTTAATTATACAAATCGAAAGATAAGATTTTCAAAGGGAAGTGTACGTTACTACTGTAACTCCGCCGCGACGTTTAATTTGATTTTGTCAGGTGACATAGAACTTAATCCTGGACCCACTCAAGGAAGGAAGGTGAAAACTGCCCCGATATGCCAACAATGTTCAAAAACTGTTCGAATAAATAACAAACGACTTATATGCTCAACCTGTCAGGAACTTACGCATTTAAAATGTGCAAATTACTCACTCCCAATCCTTAACAATCGCGAGCCAGTAACCTGGACATGTTCTGCGTGTGTTTATAGAACTACCAATGTTCAATGTCAGTTTAAACAGTACCACTAGCTTAAACATTTCTAAAAGTACGGATTCAAACTATCACTTACAAACTCTGGACGAGTATCTAAATCATACAAGCATAGCTCATTTAAACACCCGCGCAATATGCTCCACTTTTGACGAGTTTGAAGTTATGTTAACAACTTACAAGTTTGATATAATCGGTCTGTCTGAAACATGGCTGAAAGATAATTTGTATTTGCTGGAGCATGTTAACATTCCTGGGTATAATTTTGAATATAAAAACAGAGATAACAGACGAGGAGGTGGAGTCGGATTTTATTTAAAGGAGGGTATATCTTATAAGGTGAGAAATGATATACGAAAACTTGATGAATCGATTGAAAATCTGTGGCTGGAAATAAAAGGAAAAAATAAGAATTCCTCCTACCTTTTTGGCTCATTTTATCAACCCTGCTCGGTTGAATCTGAAAAACGTGAGTGGTTAGATAAGTTAGATAACCTCTTGCTGAAAATAATGAGTAAATGGGACGGAATTGTCATACTGACAGGAGACATGAATATTGATATGATAAACGGGGACCGCCTTACAGTGGAAAAGTACACAGATGTATTAGAATCGTTTGGTCTTCATCAACACGTTAATGTGGCAACCAGGCATAATAAAACGCTTATTGATCACATCGTTACTAATATACCGTCAAAAGTAATTGCAGTAAATGTTTTACCGTGTGATGAAATAACCGATCATGATGCGCCATACGTCGTGGTAAACATAAAGAAACAACGATTTGAACCTCGATATAAGTATATACGGATAGAGAAAAACCTTGACATTAACAACTTCAAACAGGATTTTGCTAGACTTCCATTCAGTTTAGTTTACGCTGTCGATGATCCAGAGGAACAATTGGAAATATTTAATCAGTTGATACTCAGTTGCATCAATGAACATGCACCGTTAAAACGGATACGTTTCACTCGACCACCTGCGCCGAAATATCCACACTTGTTAACGAACGGAATAAGTGTCGAACGAAAGCGTATCACACCGCAATGAATGATGATTGGACAGTTTTTAGAAATAATAGAAACCGGCTTAAAAAGTGCATACGAAATGCCAAAAGATCGTTCTACAAAAAAGCCTTGTCAGTGGAAAACCCAAAAGACGTCTGGAAAGTGATACACCGCGTACTAAAACCAAATTCGTGTCGCATTAGAGAAGACCCAGATGTGTTAAATGACCATTTTATTTCGACATCATCACGCTTAACTGGTCACACCAGCAATGTAAGTGAAATCAATGATTTTATTCATTCACTTCCTGAAGATGAAAGCGATGAAAATAAATTTAAACTGAAAAATGTCACTTATGACCAAGTACTAAAAGCTATGCAAGGAATCCGCAATGAGTGTTCAACAGGGTACGATCATATCCCTATTAAGTACTTGAAACCTGTATCCGACATCGTTGCTTCTCCAATCACAAACATTATCAATAATTGCATTAACAAACAGTTGTTTCCGAGTTTATGGAAAACCGCAAGATTATGCCCAATTCCAAAGAAAAATAACTCAACATGTGCGTCAGATTACAGACCTGTGTCGATTTTACCAATTCTCTCCAAAGTTATGGAACGTGTTATTTTGCAACAAATACAGTCGACGCTCATTATCTCGAACCTCCGTTATCTCGAACTTTCTCTATCTCGAACTTTTTCTTCGGTCCCTTGAGTTCGAACTTTTCATGAAATACGCTCGTTATCTCGAACTTTCGCTATCTCGAACTTTTCTTTCGGTCCCTTGGGAGTTCGAGATAACGAGCGTCGACTGTATGCGATTATATTGAAAGCAAATCTATATATTCACAAACACAATCTGGCTTCAGAAAGGGACATTCATGTGCCCACATTCTTCTTAAGTTACGTGATGACATTGTAAGAGCTATGAATAATGGAGACGTTACAATTTGTGTTGCCGCAGATTATTCTAAAGCCTTCGATACTGTAAAATATGAAGCGCTATTAAATAAATTACATCATTTGAATTTTTCGAAATCTTTCTTACAACTGCTTACCAGCTATCTGCAAGATCGTAGGCAGTTTGTTCAGATTGATGATAAAATGTCACAGCTAAAAACAGTAATAGCGGGTGTTCCGCAAGGTAGTATTCTCGGTCCGGTGCTGTTTAACTTATATGTTGTGGATATGTCTACAATCACAAAATGTTCAACGCTGCAATACGCTGACGATACGACAATCTACACATCAGGTAAAACAGCAAAATTAGCCACGTTAAGCAAATCTGTTGAAGACGATGTAAAGTCGATACGAAGTTGGTCAAGAAATCAAAACCTTATTTTTAACGCCAACAAAACGGTTAAATTGCTCTTCTCGACACAGAAAATGAGTAGCAGACACCAACTGTCAAACGAAAATGTGTTCTCCATCACGTGTGATGGAACTGAAATCGAACGCGTGAAATCTTGGAAGATACTTGGTGTACATTTTGATGAGCACCTTTCTTGGTCAGTTCATGTTGACAGTCTTCTCACAAGCTCTTATGCAAAACTAGCGCAAATGAAGAAACTGAAAAGGTTTGCACCATTCAGTGTGAGGAAAAACATGGTCGAAACACTAATATTATCTAAAATGGATCATTGTACTGTGGTATTTCAGCCGCTGCCAGATTATCAATTGAAAAGGTTACAGTGCTTGCAAAATATTTGTGCTGGATACGTACTGAAGAAATATTCTGGTCCTTCAGAAGTGCACCAACTCGGTTGGCTTCCCATCAAAGAACGTTTCGATTTCTCTACTGTCAAATTGCCGCATAAGTACTTATACAGAACCGAACGCTGTCCTGAGTACATAAACGTCAAATGGAGTAGCATCGATGGGAATCGTCGTTCGTTACGTTTGCAAGGTAATAACGAGTATATGGCAAGTTCGACAACTCAGAGTAAAACATTTGAAGCGCAAGTGTATAAAACTTTTAACGAACTTCCAGTGAATTTGCGAAAGACAGAAAAATTATCCATATTTTCAAAAAAAGCAAAAGCTTTTTACCTTGACCAAGCTTATGCGAAATGTGTGAACTACGTATGATTTTATGTGTATGTATAGGATTAACTTACCTGCATGAGTCTACGACCCCTTTTTCTTTCTTTCTACAGTCATTTTCCCTTATGTGGTTGTGTGCAGTGTTATTATTATTATATATATATATATGTATCTATATTTTATCTACTTAAATTTTAAGTAGAATTTTTTTTAATGTTAGTATGCTTTTAATATATTCTTACTTTTAAAATTGTTTTTAGGCTGAAGAACCATGTATGTAATATGGAAGCCGAAATATATGTTTAAAAAAAAAATAGAGAATAATATTAGTTTTCTTAAAAATCAAGACATACATGCGTAATGCATAATATACCGTGCTTGTGTATTTTCGAATATTCTGTCAAAAAGTATTGTGCTTAAAATCAACTAGATCAAAATTGTTTTTATTTTTAAAGGAATTGGTGAACTTTGTTTTAAATTTCGCGTAGATTTAATTTAGCGAATGATCGAATATTATCTTGAATGCGAATTTTGACCAACTTTTTTGCGGATCGTAAAATTTCTACTCTTATTAAGGTAGTTTTGTAAATTCTGATTGCCCTCAATACTGGGTTTACCATAACTTTAGCCATAACTTTTCACCTAAATTTTCTATTCATTTTAGTTATGTAACAAATCTTTGTGTCTTCCGTTGGCTCATTCTTTTGCTTACGGCAATGATTCCAATAACATGGTATAGAGGAGCACGCATATTCATGTTGTCAAGAGTGGAAGGCATAGCACTAGCAATGTTTTCACTCTGCATTGACAGTGTTAAACATACAGGACTTGAATTAGATGCTTATTTCCTGCATGGACTTTATCCACAGCTGTTTGGCATGGTATTACTACCTCTAACTGGTAATTTTGTTCTTTTCGAAAATACAACTAGTGAGATTTGGGATGGAGAATGCTTCACATTAATGTCTGTATTTTTTTTTAGCTTCCAGAATATATGTTAGCGGTTTGCGTATTGGTACCGATGGGTCTTCATCACCTGTATATTTACTTTGCCTCACCTACCTGTGTCACAAAACATTAGGCCTTTACTGTTCAATGCTAGCTTTTTGCACCGTGCTTGTGTACTTGATGACTAAAAAGTTCCGCAAAAACTATGCAAAAAATTCGTTAAAGGAATTTACAAGTCTTCATCTTGGTGTCTTTGTATACTTATCTGGTTGGATTATACCGCATATTTTATCTTATCCTGATTATGGAGAACAGCCAGACAACAAGCCAGCACGCGTGTCGGTTGCCTACTTACTTGATATTTACACGAATGGTCACTTATTTGATAATAAGCGCCAAGCTATGTGGTTTACCATGGCAACAGCTCTTGGTTGTTGTGTTATTACGAAGCGACTATATGACATAAGAAACTCAAGCATGACATATTTAAATCATAATCAAATATTTTCTACGTGGTTGCTGTTAATTACGTTATTTTCATCTTTTCTATATCTGAGCGATGTTCCTGTAAAATCAATCAATTGGATGATACCTTCAGATTTTAAGAAAGATGGTTGTATACTTGGCCTGCATTTTTGTGGCTTGCTCCTTGCTGCCATGTCAACAGGGTCTGTAATTAACACATTGTTATGGTTGGTGGAGGATGATCAGTTGAGAAAAATGACAAGGATATTTATTCTCGCACTCTTTTCGCTAGCCATGATGAAAACAGGTGGACAAAGACTTAGGGATCGAGTCTCGTTGGTAGAAATCAGTACAAATATTCAGAACACGTTGAGTTGGATGAATCAAAATTGTACTGATGGAAGGGTGTTAGTGTATGATCAGTTGGGTAATGTTTGATTTTTTTCTTTGGTCATTAAACTGATCAATTTTAATTTTACATTGTGTTTACTTGATACAAAATGCTTTTACTAGGAACTGATGGAGCTGATGGAGCTTGGCATCTAGAAAATATTCCACATTTAACCAGTAAACCAGGTGAGATAGGGACTGAATATTTTTTTCGCTAAACTGCGTTTTCGCTGACGAAAATCTCTATGCTAGCTTTAAATTTTTGTTGTTGTTGGTCATTATCACTTTTATAGGATTACCCAAGCAGTCATTGGCTCAGGGTAGCATCTTGTCAACGTTTTATCTCACAAAAATAGCTGCAGAAGACAGTTCTCTTGAGAAGTCTGCTACCTTGTTGGAACTTTACAATGTGCGTTACATTGTTATCTCTGCTGTGTTTTTCCATCGCATATCCCTGAACATACCTAATCTTCAGCATATTCAGACGGTCAACGGTATTCAGCTCTATAAAATTGACCCAGAGAAGAATCCTTATAGTTATTTTAATTTTGTACGCCTTCCTGGTTTCATCGATGGAGACCTAAATAACATTCGTGAAACAATGGTTGAAATATTGGACTTGTATTCGCAGAATGTTCTTTTCTATTTGAATCCGAGTCGATCAGATCACGTTCGAGAAAACGGCTTGGTTAATGTACAGGTTCGTGCTTTTTAGGTTGTGTTAACAAAATTTCATTTTTGTGCTCCAACAATGTTACGACATGCTTCTTTTAGTCTTAAACAATAATAACATTTTTAAAAAAAATATAAAATAGCTCGTTTTAGTGTAGGAAACAAAATTGTGAATGTCGTTACATTAATGAATTTTTGTACTAAAGTTGGCTCTAACTACTGGGCCAATTTTTCCTCTTTTTTCCTTGGATGTTTATTCGGAGGGCGGTTTTTTAAGGATGGCATTTTTTTACAACAATAACTATTCAATGTCACTATTCCATAACAAACAAGATTATCTAAATATGCTTAACTTACGTTACCGTATAGCTCAGACATTAATATACACCTAATTCCCCATTTTCTTTAATTTTAAGTCAAGAAAATGGTATTCTCTATTTGCAATGGGAGAGGGTACTATCCATTCGCAGGAGGGTGTTCTTTGTTCTTTGAAAAAAATGAGTGGGTAAATTTAATTATGCTCAAATTAAGTTTTTTGTTTTAAATAAATCTTTTACTATATCATTTTTATTTGACATGCAGGTCGTTGGTTTTCCATACTACCACCAAGAAAGACCAACAAGCGATGTCCCGCTTGTTACTTGGAAGCTATGTGATCAAAACATAAATTCGGAGAAAGCCATGCGTTATTTACATGGCCTCTACTCAACTGAGCCAATTGCTTCTGAAGTTGTTGAAGAAAGAAGATACGCTACAGAGTACCATGCTCTTGTCAACATCCAACACAAACATGTCGAGGTAAGCAAGAACACTGATCAGGTTTTTATTTAAGTTTAAGTTTAAAATTCAGAAGGACGATATGCGATATCGGAATGACGATAAGTCTTGCTGACAAAAGCTAGTAACGGAATTTCCGTAAATTGATTTTTTGAGGGGTGCTCAGAAAGTGTTGTCGCATGATCCAGAATTTTTTATGGGGATGATTATATGAGTACCTGTTAGGCCAGCTGGCTTGGTATGCGGACTAGATCACCTTCTTTAACTCGATAATTTGCACAATCGAGCCAGCCCGTTTGTCAATATGGCTCAGCACAAGTTTTCTTCATATACATCAACTTCAAAATTTAATTGTTCGAATTTTTATGTGTTGGATTTTTTTTTATGTTCGAACTTTTTAATTGCCCTAAAAATCCCACATTTGCTTAATGGTGTTTTTTTAATCTGTATCTTTAATATATAATGTGGTTACCAACCTTATCTGTGATGAAAGCCGTGTATACTTAATGGATTTTTGGATTATTGGTTTTAAGATCATTTGAAAAATTCTCAGCAGCTCATAATCAAGATATTCGATAAAGGCGGCGATACACGATTCTATCAATCGAATTCGATTTTTCGAATTCGACAATTGGATCGTGTATTATATAAAAATCGTGAATTGTTCAATTATATTTTTAAAGAGTCTGCTTTTTCGATAAATCGAAAGGTTTTTAACCAAGTAAAATGATGTACATCAAATGTGCGTTCAGAAAAATCATGTCTTCAAAAAAGGATGAAACGGAATTTAACGAGATTTTTAGCAGTGAATGTATGTTGCAAGAAGCGCTCTGGAACGCGAAAGAATTGATTCGAAACTCAGAAAAGAACTAATTTGGGAGAAACTACAATCTTGGTCAAAATATGTTGTGTCAAAATATGTTAAGGATACGGTAACCCCCTGAGACACATACTCAGTATATTTAAAATATCTCCTCTGCTCGCTATATTAACCCTAACAAATATATATATTCTGAAAGCCAAATAAATTATCTCTAGAGTGATGAAATATTTTCATAAAAAAAATCCAAAAAGGAGAAAAAAAATTATATACAAAAATTCACCCTTCCAGTTTATTTTGTCGAACACTCCCCTCAGTAAAATCTTTGTTCGTTGAAAAACATTTGGTTGCGAAGCTCTTATTCAGCTCTAAAAAACTTTGCTTTTTTTACTCAAAACAACACGTGGTTCCGAAAATATAGCATATTTTGTGTTACAATTCCCCAATTAACCAATATTAGATCGTATTTCAATTTTATATTCATAAAATCTCAATTACATTGCGGCGCTACGCGCCTTACGTAATTGGGGAATTTTATTTCATATAAAATTTCCATACGATTTAATATTGGATAATCGAGCCCATTCTGCCTCATAATGGCACCCCGAGTGCCGCTCTGCCTCAGTTCAAAGCTTACTTTCAAACACCTTGTCCTGGTATATTTTAGCCTTATCCAAAATAGGTCTATGATAATGTTTTTTCCAGGTTGAAGATTTTGAAGACCATTGTCCCCGATCAAGTACACTTTCCAGGGACAAACCCATTGCCTTTGCCTTAGATGAAGATGCTGATCGACAGGAGTGTGCCGTGAAAAGTTTGATGTCTACCTCTGCGTTTTTAAGTACAGTCTTGATCCAACCTGCAATAGTACTACGAACCACTTCACGATAAGGTTTTACTGGACTTAGTAGCAATTGACATTGCTGGTTACAACGCCAACCCTGGGATCTTAGCTACAATGTATTGGTTCAAGCAAGAAACAATGCACAATTTTCTGTTCTCTGAAAACTCATGATACTCGATTTTTGGTGGGGGACTCCCTTTTTTCCGAGTTTTTGTTCTCTCAGAAAGTTCGAAAATATACGAAGTTCGTGTTTTAACCATGTAGCGGATATCTAATAGTTTCAGTTCTGATCCCCTAAAACTAACAGGCGATCTGATAGATGTTCATTTTCCGACAAATTTTCTAAATAAGATAAGACCTGTTGAACATCCCACAGGAACACGAATCTGGGTTGTTGAGGTCTCTTATTTGCCACACCCGTGGTTAACTCACACACCCTCGGATGTTTGCCTACATCAAAACCATCAATAGGGCATGAAACGCAGAGATAGCTGATCTGTATCCATTAATAGTGCTATACTGAAACCCCTGTTCGAACATTTCAGCTAAAAAATTTAAAATATAAATCAAAGAACATTTACGGGATCAACTTGTTGATGACCACACCGGCTAGTTCACCACTTTCGCTAGGACGATTCCTCAAAGTTCGGTTTTCCAGAAGTGGATGGCTCTTTCCTTGAGGGTTTGTTAGAAGTGACAAGTTTTGCGGCAGGAGTAGAGGATTGGTCACTAACATTTCTAGGAGAGGACCATACCACGTCTGTGTTTGCCAAGCAGGAGTTATCAAAAACATACACACTTTTTCCCTTCGGACCTTGGCTAACACTCTCCCTATTAAGGAAAACGGAGGAAATGCATACCGGTAATGGTTCCCCCAGGGTTGTTGCAATGCATCCACCGCTAAGCAACCTGGGTCTGGTTTCCAAGACATGTAACTCGGTACCTGATGAAAAAGTCTTGACGCAAATAGTTCTACGTCTGGTGTGCCCCACCTTTTGCATAGAGTCTGGAATATTCGAGGATCTGGGTCCACAAAGTTTCTGGGCATCTAGTCCGCCTTCACATTCCCTGGTAGATGCGCTGCTGTAATTGTGATCTCCTTGGATAATAGAAAAATCCACAGGTCTTTCGATAACTGAATCAAGCGAGGGTCCTTGGTGCCCCCCATTTTAATTATATAAGCTAGTCTCTTTGACAGTGAATATGTTTTAGGGGAATCATTTTGTAGAAAGTTAGTATAGCTAGATAGACTGCTTTTAATTCTAAGATGTTGATGTGAAGGTTGGATTCTTGCAGAGACCATTGCCCCCTATATTCCTTCCCTGACAAACTGCTCCACAACCTTGTTTGGACGCATCTGTTTGGATTATTACCCCCTGGAGGGATTTCAATAATGATCTTCCCTGGTTCAGTGCCAAATTGTTCAGCCACCACCGGATTTCCCATAGAGCCTGTGGGTCTAAATGAACAACTGCCTGGTAACTTATGTTTAATTGTAAAGCTTTTATCAAGCACTTTTGCATTATCTTATCTGTAAGTTTGCTGGAATGACCGCTGGGAAGGTTGAGGATAGTTTTCCCACCAGACTGCTCAGTTCCCACACAGTCATTGAGGGTTTTGTCAGTCCCTTTTTGCATTTCTCCTCTATTCTTTTCAGTTTTTTTGAGGGGCAAGTTCATGCTCATGTTCACTGAATCTATCTCCACACCCATGAAACTTATTGTTTGAACTGGCTCCAGAATGGACTTGGGCAAATTGATGACAAATCCCAAATTTTGTAGAAGAAAAATGAGAGTATCTCTTGCTTAAACAATTTTTCCTTCGACTGGCTTAAAAGCAACATGTCGTCTAAATAGATGATTACTCGAACATTGATTTTTCGTAAAATTGAGATTGGAATTTTCATCAATTTGGTGAATATCCGTGGAGCGGGCCCCAGTCCGAAACACATGCAGAGGAATTCGTAAAGGTTTCCCTGCCACTGGAACCGTACATATTTTCTTGACCTATGATGAAGTGGGACACAAAAATAAGCATCTTTCAGGTCTATTTTGCACATATAATCCCCTTCCTGTATCATTTCCTGTATCAGATGAAGTCCCTCCCTTTTAGAAATGATGGTAAGGTACAAACTTGTTCAGATGTTTCAAATTTATCACAGGTCTGTTCCCCCCATCCTTCTTGGGAACTAGGAATACATTGCTCAGAAACTCCCCTTTTACATGACATATAGACTGAATGGCTCCCTTCACCAGCATGCTCTCCACCTCTTCGGTCACTAGAGCAACTTCCTTCTGATTCATTCGGAAGTTCTGAGGTATTTTTTGTAGTTTTGGTTGTTCCATGAAAGGAATCTGCAGTCCTGAAACATACTCCAAAATTTCTGGGTCTTTTGTTGGTATTTTCCAGTTTTCTACAAAAGTCTTTCTGCCAATGGGTAATTGGTATTTTCGACACTCAGTGTTTTGTTTTCGGGAAACAAATGCCTCACTGAGGGATGAACGTGTTGCAGATTCCTTAAAGGAATTATTTCTGGAAATTTCAGGTTTACTGCTCTCAATGGAGTCAACCTGGTGAAGGTTTCCCTCAAATTTTGATTTCTTACCTCCAAGTCTTGGAAAACTTGTCTGCTTGAAGTTACTGGTTTGTTGTTGGTTGTTGCGTGGGGCTGGCTTAAAACGCCCCCATTGTTTCTTTTCCAATGAGGGCTCCCCTCGAAAGGGCCGTTTGAAACCGTTTGTTGTTGAAGTCGATGATGAGGACTTTTTTGCCAAACCATAAACTTCTTTCGATTTCTTCTTTGTCTTTGCAGTATCGATTACGTGCTCTTGAAATTTTTTTCCAAAAAAGATTATCTTCTGTTGGAATTTCCAAAAGTTTCGACTCGTCTTTTAACGTGACTTTCGCTTTCTTTTTGTCTGATATGATAGCCGACAACACATTTAATCTTCGGTGATTTGAAACAGCATTAAATGCTTGTCCCAATAACAGTACAGTTTGCTCAACTGATAGATCCTTCCAGGAAATCTCCTCATGGTTTTCCCTGGATGCACCAAGTGATGCTTCAATTGCATACCAAGTACGGCTCAAAGGCCCCATAACATTGCATATTTTTTGTTGGATTCGCTCTAATCCTTCATCCAAATTCAATTCAATACGTTTTCTGCTTTCTTCTTACAATTCTTTGCAGAATATATCCAGGTTTGGTGATATTCGTAGGAACTGGATTTTCTTCCAGCACACTGTCTTTCAAGTCCTTGTCTGGGACGAAACGCTGCATGTATTTGTTAGCATACTCTGCTAGTTCAATAGGCAGTTCGTATTCATTCATCCTCTCATCAGATAAAGCTTCAAACCGTTGTCGTTTAAAGCAAGGTACATAGTCATCAGTATCCTCTTGGATACTATGCTCCAGGGGACGTTTCTCCCCGACCTCTTGGTCTAAATCACCACTATTCACTTCATGATTAACGTCATGGTCCGAAGAAGTTTCCAATGAAACATTTCCATTATCTTCCATTGTGGTATTCGGAATGATTGCTGTGATAACTTTAGATAAAATTTTCTCAATGATCACAAAAAAATTAACTTTCGTCTGCTTTGCTTGCGAGAATAAGTCGAAAGAGGCAGAGGCAGAGCGGCACTCGGGGTGCCATTATGAGGCAGAATGGGCTCGATTATCCAATATTAAATCATAAATTATGAAATAAAATAGCTGTTTTATGACTGATTTATCTATTTTTAAGCATGATAGATCAATAACTCGATATTTCCTCACTTTCTGCGTTAGAAAAAGCAAAGTTCTGTAGCCAAAGATATAGTTATCGCAACAAACTTGTTTTCGTACAATTTCGACAAGATGGAGGGGAGTGTTCGACAAAAATATATACCGTTACGACTGAAAATTTCATTTCGAAAAAAACTTTGCTTTTACCTGCAAAAATCATGATGAAGGAATGTTACACCCACTTAAACGTTATGAATAATTAAAAACTCATGAATATTTTATTAAAAATTAAAGGTAAAGTGTTTTCGCAGAACTTTGGGTATTGTTATTGTTAAACAGACAACAGGATAACATAACATAACAGGATAAAAACGAAAAATAAATAAATAAATTAAAAAGGCATAGATAATAACTATAATAAATTTGTATAGAATATTAAAGTGTGAACGTTTCCTATGTTATATGTAGAGATGCAATTTTTTATTCGTTCTGCATAACTCTCTTTATAATTTTAGGAATTTTTAACTTTGACCACACTATGGAAAACTACGATGGCCCCTATGGCTCACTTCCCTTCTTGATAAAAACACTTCTCTTCTTAGTCAAAACACTTCTCTTCTTTCTTCCGAAATCTTCTCTTCTGTTCGAAGCACTTCTCTTCCAAAGTGAGAAACACTTCTCTTCCATGAACTCAAAAAATTCCCAGACCCAATTCTGGTCCGGAATATTGATTGAGCTGAATTTTGATAATTCACGTTTTTCAATAAATGACCGACCACCTTCGTCCCTAGGGTTTTTTGCCTTTTCGATATAAAAGAGATGACGGCGAAAATCCCTGGAGACGAGGGTGAATAATTGACATACTGGTTCTCGGCCATGAAAAAGATCAAGTGGTGTTTAGTAATTAATAACTCTCCAAAAAATTTATGGGTAGTGGACCATAAACTTAAAATAAAAATACATTGCGGTATACAAAATTCTAACCTGGCTGGTCATTATTCTCATTTTTCTATTGTTCTAAACAAAAGACCAATTGTTTTAGCCTTAAATCTGATATTCTATAAAGCACATTCTTTATAAAGAAAAAGCATGTTGTAGTTTGCTTGGTGGACACTACCATGATTTTCAGGACTCTGGGCAGTCATTTCTTTTGGCATTTATTGTGTCTATGATAAATAAAATCATGAACTAACTACTCTAAATTGGAAGAGAAGTGAGCCATAGGGGCCATCGTAGAAAACACTAAAAGATAAAAAAGATTTTTCCTCATTTTATCCCTCTTAACAATAAATATTTTTGAATCTTTTCTTAAAAATATCAGGAAAATATGCCAAAGAATCGATAATTTTTTAAAAAAAAATGACACTAAAGAGTTACCGTATCCTTAAGTCAAAGTTGGCCACCACAAGTAATTGCGTAGGCTATTTCTATGTTTGATTTACACAATTTGAACTTGTCAAAGTTCAGAGTGGACTTAGGACTCTTAGGTTATTTAGTAAAGTCCAAATTCTTAAAATCTGCTAATTGTTTCTGTCGTCAACATGACTATTTTTCACGAATTTCGGGACCTTCGTGGGCCCCGACGTGGATTATTTCGGTGCGGGCGTGCTAGAGAATGCGACTAGAAACTTTTCAACGATGTCTGCCTGGCCTTAGTGTGTGCAAAAGTAGCGACTGTTTGACACGCCTTCTTCTCAATATTTTTGTCCAAGATTGTAGATTCTTTTCTGCAGCCATTTTTTTATCCACATATGACGTTTCCGACGTTTTCTTGAATTTTTAGTTGCTGAAATAATAACTGCAACAGCAGCGAGTTCAACTTCGTCTTTGCTCTTTGAAGACATTTTATCGAAAGAGAGATATCAAAAATCTGTTTTTGTGTATCACCTGTCAAGTTTCGATTTTACTTTAATGCTCAATCTAATTTCGACAAATCGAATTCGATTATTTGGATCGTGTATCATCGTCTTACAACCGGTATATTGGAAACAATTGATCATTTTCACATTTAGACTATGTACCTTGTATTCTATTAGATATTTTATTTTAGAGGTGTGATACGGGTAGATTCTTGATAAATATTGCGGTTTTGTTTGATTTAACCATTAAATTAATTTTGTTGAAGCATTAAGTATGTCCGAAATTTTCTGAAATTTGTTCAAAATTGTTGCGATAATGTCCGAAAATTTAATGTCCGACATTTTTTGGTCCGAAGGTTTTCGAAGTTAATGTAATTACGTTTCAACCAGGCTGGCTCGAACGGACAAGGATTAAAGTGCAAAAATACGCATGCTCAAATAAAAATAAGGATTGCAGATGAGAGAGAACGTAGTGCGCCTCCTGCTCTAGTATCTTTTAACTCCAAATGGACAAATACAATTGGTAAAGATTTAATCGATGTGTTAAAAGATTTCAAGGCTTCTATAGAATATAACAATAGCGTTCATTTTGAGGGCAATATTTTTATTTACCGCCCGCGGAGTGAAATTTTCAGCCCGACAGTATCATTTACGCCCGATGCGAAGCAGAGGGTGTAAATGAGAATGGAGGGCTGAAAATTTCACTCCAAGGGCGAAGTAAATAAAAATATTGACCGAAAAATTAATGCTATTACTATTATAACTTATTTCAATATCACCAAAATCAAATTCTTTTTTCTTGTCCTGATCTTGTGCCATTTTGCTGCTAATGTTGTTTCTCGCCAGATTTTTTTGTTTTGTTTTTTGTCTCCGAGAAACAAAAAATTCGAATGTTCGATCGAATAAAACAGAAGACATTCTATTGTAGTTTGCGGGCCGATAACAACATTACAACCCTGGAAGCGGGCTGTAAATCCATTATCGGCCCGCATTTTTTGAACGCAACAAAAACACAGGGCTGATAATTTAAATTAACGCCCGAGGCTGTTATATTTACGCGCAATAAAGTTGTGATATTATCCAGAGAACGCGCCCTAAATGAGTTATAATTCGACTTAAACGCAGATAAACCGCGGCAATACGAAAAGCGAGAAAAATAATCGGCGACAGTTATATTGCTCTCTGTCTCTATATTTTGATCCAGATGTTGCTTCAGATGATCATAATGCTGAGGATGCTGCTACTAAAAGTTGTCGAAACTTGGTTATAAGAGGGTTTTAGAAAAAACAAAAGAACCCACTACCCACTACCACTTATGCTCCCAAGGGACATTAGTAGTAGTGGAAAATTAGTTTTTGTGTCTTTCGAACTTCTGTTTGGGGAGGATCTGCTTCTACCAAACCTGTACCATTTGGTCACGAGTCTTCTGAAATTAACGGTATCAAATACTGTATTCGCTGCATTAATTCGCTGCAATGTCGCAAATGGCAGATTGTATGAGAAATGGATGCAAGTAATATTCAATCATTTTCCACACCACCTTGCAACAATTTTTCTTCTGGCTTTCAAAGTCATGCTGTCAGTTCTTTGCAAGGAAATTGTAGTGCACGTACTCGTGAGGCATTAAACCATTCCTATTTATCATATCTGAACAATAATGAGTTTTAATCTCAACGCGAACATATTGTGACTGTTTTGTTGTTGTTGTTGTCGTTGTTTAGGGATTTGAAATCCTTTTTTCTGTAAGTAAATGTTATTTCAATACGCATGATGTAGCCGAAAAAGTTATGACTCAAATGTTAAATTTTCTGACGTTACGGCACGACGTTAATAACATTAATTTAACATCAAGCTTAAATTTAAATTAATGAAGCCATTACAATGCACTTAAAATTTTGAGGCCAAATAATTTGAAAACGGGGTAGTGACGTCAGTCATTTTTCACCGCGTGTGTACTACATACAAACCTGGGACCAGATTTAGTAAGTTTCCTAAACCAGGGAATGGACGGGTTAATGACGTCATCAAACGACCTATTAACCCAATATCTAACTGTTCGTCAAAAGCACATGATGCTATGCATTGTCTCAATCAGCACTTCCAGCTCTATACAATACAGTAGACGTCCGTTAATTCGAACACGCAAGGGACTAAATTATTTGTTCGAATTAACGAATGTTCGGATTATCGGAAGTTCAGAAAAAACAAGAATTTTAATAAACGTTAAAGGTTTTATGCTAATATAACTTTATTACAACTTTTAACATTGTTTGCTTTCTTGTTTGCGCAAAAGGAAAAGAGTGAACATAGGCGATTGGCAAGGCCTCCAAATTCCTTGTAAACTTCATTTTATTGGAAATGCCAATTTAATTGTGAATTGAAAGAAATTTTGCCACCATTGATGCAATAAAAATGAAAACGTCTTTTTTATTTTCCCATAAGATTTTATTTATTGATACACAAAAGTTCGAATTAACGAGCATAATGTAGCCTTGGGACTAAAAAATTGTTCGAATTAGCGAAATGTTCGAATTATCGGAGTTCGAATTAAGCAGCTCAAAATATAAGACTTTATTAAACCAAACTCAAGGGACTTGGCAATTTGTTCGAAATAACGGAAAGTTCGAATTAAGCGGCATTCGAATTAACGGACGTCTACTGTATAGGCAACAGGTTATAAAATTTCTGAAAAATGTTTTTGGATATAAACGGGTCATTGCTGATGTCATTAAAATTTTAATGACGATTCTTTTCTTCTGCGTAAGTGGATTTTTCCACAGGCTTATCTACTAGTTAATATAAGAGATTGGATTGGAATATTGATCGGTGTACCACAAGCCGCTATTCTTGGGCTTATGCTCTTTAATATACAGTACACTCCATTAAGTGGGACACTCCAGGGACTGTGAAAATTCGTCCCACCTAGCGAGTGTCTCACTCTCCCTCTCTCTTAACTGAGACTTTTTCGAAAAAGGCTTAAAATGTCCCACTTATCAAGATTTTTTGAAAATAGATTTCTTAGTTATATTAATCTTTACAATAGAGAATATAAAGGAGGATATATAATTAATAAAACTGCAAATATCTTTTTCATTGACCGTGTGTCTTCAGGGATAAAAAAGCTTGAAAACTACAACCGTTACAGAAAACTAAATCAAATAACATGTGTTTAAGAATGAGTGAAAAGTCTGTCATTTTCTTTTGTCTCGCACAACTTTTTATGTCGATCTCAATGATTCTTGACGCTTTGATGGTGGTGTTTGCAGCTCGACTGATCCAGATGTCATATAATAATTCATCAAGGCATCAACTGCAGCACGTACTTCAGGAGGACTTGGTTTCATCTGATTGAGATTCATCTCCGTCTTTGTTGTCATCATCAACCAATTAAAGGCTTGAAGGCCAAAATATCTGCATCAGTTAGCGAGTCTTGCGGTAAAACAAGACCGTCGTCGAATGATGTAGCGTCCTCAGAATACTTTTCTAAGCTAACGAGCTGGCTGAATGAATCTTTCAGTGCAACGAATGGGTTGTCAGGTACAGCATAATCGACATCTGTAACAATTTTGAATAGTGTTGACTGTGACCTCGTCGTCCCAAGACAAGCATTATCACTGCATTTAACAAAGAGATTGTTGGAAGTGTTTTTTCTTGTCAGTCGCTTCCAGCATTTTTCGGACTAACTTG
Organism: Hydractinia echinata; assembly: GCA_030067915.1. Lineage (NCBI taxonomy): Eukaryota > Metazoa > Cnidaria > Hydrozoa > Anthoathecata > Hydractiniidae > Hydractinia > Hydractinia echinata. The sequence goes on from JASGCC010000029.1 coordinate 1,884,710, forward strand.
GCTCTGTAATCTTTTCAAAGAATGAATGACGCCCTGACCCATTGGGTGTTAGACTGACGAATTGGCTGTCGAGTTCTCTGACCCCTTCTTCCAAAGGCGTTGAATCCATCCAGCTTTTCTTTTGACCATGGTAAAGGTAACTTTGCGACATTCTAATTTTGTGTCTCGTTAATTCCCGGGAATAAGGTACGTAGAAATTCACTAGGAGAGACATGTGACAATGTTTATGCAAAATAAGTTCATTAACATTATACATTCTTTATTGTGCATAGACTCTATTAACGTATCCTAAGATAAGTATAAATATAATAATCCATTAGCAATCAAAGACACAGGTTGTTGGTTGAGTTTTAGATTGGATTTCACAATGCTGTCTTTTCTTGCAAGTTTTTTTTTTATAAGAGAGTACGACTGTGTTCCAAATTTGAGCTAACATTCAATATTATTTAATAATCATCTTGCTCCAATCTCCAGTAGACTAAAATTACTTCTGAAGCTTTTTTTACATGGCAAATATATGTAAAAACCATTAGAATCATTAATTAGCAACAATATATATATACAATATATATATATAGAATTATAGGGAGTGCCAAGATGTATAAACAAATGCTGATGACAAATGCAGTACACCTAAAAACAGACTTATTAAAACATTTGGTCTATAGAGGATTAATCTTATTAATTCCAGGGAGGGGGGGGGGGATAAAATAAAAAATTGCTGTTTAAAAAACCGCTGTATGTGGAAAAATATTTCTTGGATTTTTAAGGGTATTCTGCAACAGAATACCCTTGAATACCCTTTTCATGAAAATACTGGTTTCACGCGTTCCAAATATGAGCAAATAGGAAACTCATCCAACAAACATAGCAAACTCATCCAACAGTTCAACCAACATTGAAAATGTTTGATGTTGGATGAAATGTTGGACGTGTTTGCGTTGACTTAAAATCTTTAAAAAATGACAAGAAAAAAAATTATGTTGGATGATGTTGGATAAAGTTAGTTCTCGGTCAAACTTTTCATCAAACATCAAAAATTTGTGTTGGATGCGTTTGGTATGTAGTTTCATCAAACATTTGGCTTTTTAGCACTGCGTTGAGTGCAAAACATACGCGAAGGAGTGTTTTTTGAATGTTCGATTTTGAAATTCGAATGACTTAAAGAATCAAAATACAAAAACGTATAAACATTTCAATACACCTTTACGATAATTCAATTGTACATGCGTTCCTACGGCTCTCCATCGTTTTACAATATCGGAAAAAGGAGGTAAAAAACGTGTTTTTATGAGAGTTTGTTAGAGACGAAAGCGTGTTTTCTCCAGTTTTTTAACTTCCTTTGTATCAATTTCTTTCAAATTTTCAGGAAACGTTAATAATAATAAGATACAACTTATGTGTACTTTTCATTAAAAACAAAACGCGACAAGAAAAGTTATCACGAAAAACGTGTTTTCCTTAATAAACTCTTATAAAAGTGTGGTGTTTGCCTCCTCCGATCGCAAAATAAGCTGCGATGGAGTGTTAGTTTTCCCGAATTATCGTAAAGGTGTATTTCAACTTACAGCAAGGAAGACACGAGGAGTGGAAAATAATATGAGTGATAGTGAAGGTGATTCCGATCCTATTAAACCAGGCGATGTCTTTTAATTATAACACCGCAATAATGTTGTTAAATTATTTATTTTCACTTCTATTTATCCAGCCCCCTCGACGAGTTTTTTCATCGTCGGAATCCATTAATTCACCTAAAATTAGAATTGCTGCCTTTTTTTTCATACGTTGTCCGTCATCTTGAAAATTAGAATGATTGGGACCAAAATCAAAACATTCGAATGTTGGATGGAATGTTGGATGACTTGTAAAGGCCAACATTTCATCCAACATGCAATTTTTGTGATGTTGGATCGGCAAGATCAAAGGAATTCTCTATCTGAGTTGCGTGAATTTTCATATTGGATTGGTTTGGTGGTACTTTTCATCCAACATATAAAAATCCCGCGAATTTCGAACGTTGATGATATCAGATGGGATATTTCATTAAGGAGGAAATCGAAAAACCCCACATCCATCCGAAACATTTCCCTAAATCCGAATCTGTCTTCGATCTTCAATTCTTTAATGATATTAATAAAATATTCATTTGTTCCCTCCTCTTTATCCACCCTCTTGTTTTTCCGCGGGTTGGTTTTTCATCGTCTAAATCGACGAGTTCGTTCAGCAACATAAGCAGCACTGAAGAATTCCTTCCGTCCGCCATTTTGTTTTTCAGGAATGAATGAACTCTTTATCGTTCGAATGTTTTTAAAAGCAGTCCCACAAACCTAAAACTTTGCTTCATCCAACATGGATTTTTTTATCCAACATTTCATCCAACATGGGAAAAAAATGTTGGATGAAATGTTGGACTGGTTTGCCCCCGCCTTAAAACACTAAATTCGATTTCATCCAACATTTAAATCAAAATGTTGGATGCGTTTGCGTCGGCCTTAACTCACATAACATTATATTTATACCCTATCTGACTTATTCTAATCTTTTTTGCACATGTATCATTTTTTGCTCATGTATCTTTGTGAAAATTAATATACTGTCAAAAATCATGGTTGAAAAAGTTTAAAATTAGGAATTTAGGAACTATGATAATGTGAACATTTCTGGCTCAATTCTATTACGGAGTTTCATACCGCGCAGGTCTGGGCACTAGCGAAGCGCTTGTAGGGACAAATTTTTATATCCCCCGCAGAGCGTAAGGCATTTGCTAGGGAAAACATGCAGCACGCAGAGAATTAGTCACTTTTTCCTTTGTATTTTCACTTCTTAAACTGGTGCGATATATTGATTTTACAATTATATAAAGAAAGGATACTCAGTACTGACATAAGAGTGTATATTATGAAAGTTCAAGACCTAAACTTGGTTATTAATTGCTTCAAGTTGTGTGTACACTCATCATGAATAGTTGGCAGTCAAAAGAGAAAGAAACCTTATTTTTGGTAGCTAGTTACATCACAAGTTTTTACTATTGTCTTAAAAATATCACAGTGCTGATCAAAGAGGAATCGCTAGCATGTCATGCAAGATTTATATAGCTACTAGCACAGCAAAAATAATGTAGCTCATTAAACAAATACCTATAACATTAAAAAACCATTCCAAAAGTTCTTATTTTGTGTTTGCTAGAAACTTTATTTAACTAACCAGGGCTGGGCTACCTACATTTTTTATACACCAAATTAAAAATTGTCAAAGCTGGCTGTGTATCTGTCTCGATGTAGTTTTTCTTAGCTAGGGGTCACTGCTGTGGGTCACTCATATATATCGTAGCCTTATCCATTACAGTAATCAGATATATAGGTGGGCAAGTGCCCAGTGCTAAAAATAGGATCATAAAAACTCATTTCTAATATCACTCAACTTCAAGAAACATCAAACAGTGCAGTTCGAACAAAACTTAACCTTAAAAATTGCTACTCCTCAATTTTGCATTGGAATAATTTTAATCTGTAAAATTCAAAGTTTCAACCGCTGTGAAAAATAAAATAATATACTGTGGTTAAAATAAACAAATAAATGGAAAATAACTTTTTAAACAAATTTTGTGACTTTAACTGTTTTCGTCAAAAAAATTTTGGTTGTCAATTTTGCAGAATTGTGCAAAAATATGTGCAAAATTTTTTTTTTATGTCAATGTACCAAAATTACTATAGCTATCACAAAATTGGAAAGTGGACCTTGCCAAAATTTATTCTTGCATTTTACCAAAATTAAGAACAAAAAAAAATAAGATGACAAGAAAAAAAGAAAATCACTCGTCGTCAATACCGTCGTCAAAGAAGCTTTATTTTGGTATTTTTCGTTCTTCCAACATGGCAGCCAAAGAAAGCTAGTTGTGAAAACCATAGCTGAAAAAGGTCAGGCTTTCATGGATTAAAAAAATATAAATGCTTCAAATGAACTTCCTTTTTCTTGTTTGATGCCCCGGGAAAAATATATATATACAATAATAATTTCTAACAAAAAGTCAAAGCAAGTCATGTCATTATATAATTGAAGTGTGTATTTTATTTTCAATCGATTTCATCATCAATCGATTTCTTCATTCTATATTAAATGCTGTACCACGTTAATCCATGTCAAACTTGTGCAGATCCATAGCTATATAGCTAGCTATAGCTTACTGTAGGAAACGTCCTTCAAGTCTTTCTAGCTAGCTGTCATTTTTATTTCTTCTTGCCAAAGTGCACTGATAATGATAGAATAGTGTTTCTTTTTAACCATTACTTTATTCCTCACAACACAAAATGTATGGTATATGTAGCTTGCTACAGCTAGCTAGCTAGCTGCCAACCAACATCATCAACAATGTCCTCTCTTGTCTCTCTGTAAAAGTCAGTAATTTAAGTTTTCTTCGATTCCAACATCTTACCCGTGTCAATATACCACAAAAAGGCCTAGCAACACCATTTACCCGTGTTATTAAAAGGTAAAACGTCAGTTAAAAGCAAAAAATTAGTTGAAGAAACATCAGGCAGGATTTTGCATTTCTGCCTCTTTTCGCAACACTAACCAGAATAGTTATGAAAAACTGACCATGAAAATTATTTGGGCTATCGAGACAAAAGAAAACAAGCCAAAAATTTGTCCCTACAAAGCGCTTCGCTAGTGCCCAGACCTGCGCGGTATGAAACTCCGTAATCAAATCGGTGTAAAAACATGCTATACTAAGTTTTAAGTCATTATTTCCATTTTCACCAAGTTATATGTTTTACTTTTAGCAGAAAGTACAGTTTTGAACGAGAAGTACGTTTTCATACCTCAGACTTTGCTAGGCACTCTTAATACAATAATACCCGATTATCCGGGGCTGTACCGCAAAATATCGCCCGAGGTCTAAGTGCCGACCGAGCTTGCGAGTTCGGTGCAATGACTGAGGGCGATATTTTCGGTACAGCACGGGGTAATCGGTTATTATTGTATTTGTTAACCGTCTAAGTTAGATAAAAATAAAAAAATAAGAATTTCGGTTTAATGTTCTTAAAATAATATAATCCACTAGCACTACTTTCGTTAAAGGCCGGGGCAAACGATTCCAACATTCCATCCAACATCAAAAATGAATTGTTGGACAAATGTTGGATGAATGTTGGATGAATGTTGGATGCCCTTAAAAGCGTTTAATCGTAACATCCAACATTAGCTTTATCCAACAATGTCGTTCATTCATTCATTAGCACATGCTCTACTCATTCATTTCAAACTAAACATGGCGGCGGCAGAAGACATGCTCCTCCCGATTATTTTATCAGAATTCGCTGATTCTGATGACGAAAACCCTCGAAGGGGTAAAACAAGAGAGTGGGTCAAAAGGAGAGGCCAGTTTGGAATATATGAGACTTTGGTCAAGGAGTTGATAGTGGAGGATCGGATGTCGTTCAAGCAGATGTTTAGAATGAGCGTGGAAGATTTTGAGATTGTTTTGAGTCACATTGACGATCTCATTTCCCCCCAAGAAAGAGCACGTGGAGGAAATCGTCCTATACTATCAAATGAACGACTTGCATTAACGCTACGATTTCTTGCAACAGGCGAATCTTTTCACTCGTTGTCCTTCCAATTTCGAATATCACTAGGGGCTGTGTCTTACATTATCAAAGGCTGTTGTGATGCAATTGTTGAAAGGATGTTGCACATCTTTGTACCTTTGCCATCCACTGATGAATGGGGACACATTGCAGAGAGGTTCGAACATCGCTGGAATTATCCGCACGCGTTAGGAGCAATTGATGGAAAACATGTTACAATTAAAAAACCCGATAATGGTGGATCATTTTATTTCAATTACAAGAAAACCCATTCAATTATCTTAATGGCAATAGCAGGTCCGGATTACCAGTGTTTATGGGCGGATGTAGGTTCAAACGGCAGAACAAATGACGGGGGAGTTTGGAACAAATCGCAGCTACAGTCATCTATTGAGGATGGAGTTGTTGAACTTCCAAAAAATAAGTCAATTTCAGATGCATATCCTAATATGCCATTCGTTTTTTTGGGAGATGACGCCTTTGCGCTTAAAACATATATGATGAAACCATATCCCCAAAACAATCTGACTGTCGATAGAAGAATTTACAACTACAGACATAGCCGTGCAAGACGAATTTCTGAGAATCTTTTTGGAATATTGGCAAACAAATGGCGAATATATCACACCACAATTCCACTTTCTCCAAAACGAGTCGAAAATATCATTCTGACAACGCTAGCCCTTCACAATATGATATGTAAGAGCCAAACATCGCAGAATACTTATCGCCCGAACGTCTTAGTGAATTCATTTGACGACGAGGGAAATTTAATAGAAGGAGAATGGGGAGAAGAAAATGATTTGGAACACTTTCATCCTTTGCAAGTTCCTAAAACTGGTCACAATTCTACAGTTTCGGCCAAAACAACAAGAGAAAATTTTAAGGACTTTTTCATGGCAGAAGGTGCGGTTCAATGGCAGTGGAAGTATACATAACTTTTTTGATGGAAAACTTTTTTTAAACAACAAGAGTAATATGTACTAGTATATATTCCTAATCATAAACAAAGTAAAATGTATATTCTACATGGTTTCATAACGTTTTGGTTTGAGTGAAATAAAGCTAAATATAAACAAATAAAGTAGGTGTTTTTCCTTCCTTTTCCCTTACTTAATTCCTCAGCATAGCACTGTAAGGTCCGTGACTACTTGGACTACTAAAGAATGGAACGTTTCCTGTAGAATTTCCAGGTGTTCCATGTTGCAAATTCAGAACATTGCCACTTCCGGAATATATATTGTTGTTGTTAATTTCATCCATAAACTCAAGCTCAAAAATAACGTCAGTAATTCTTTTTTCAGCGAACGCTCTCTTTCGGTCATCCAAACCTCGTAACTTTTCATCGATATACAACGCAAATGTCGACATTTTGATCTCTTTGCTTTCTTTTTCCTTTTTTGGCTCCTCTTTCTTCTTCGTAATAGCTTCGGTGCATTTTGCCAGCAATTCTAATTTCCGTTCAGCTACTGATCTTTTCTTCGACTTTGGTGGTATTGACGCCTCGCCATCATCATGATCATCAGCTTCAATATTGACTACTTCAAAGTCCAGCTCAACTCCTGATCCTCGTTTCCGAAAAGTTTCTTTGCTCTTTGAAGCACCCATCACGGGAAGCAAGAAGCCTAATCGATTATAATGAATCCACGAACTTTCATATAGTTCATCAGCCGCTTGACCACTTTTGGTTGTAGTTTCTTTGGTCTTTTCTCGCCCCAGCTGAGTTCGTAAACCGTTGATTTTCGCTTTTATAGATTTGATGTTTGTGTCGAATGTTTCTGCCATAACAGAGTAGGCAATCTCTTTCAGGTCACGTTTGCTGTAATCTTTGCGAAAAATGTCCCAGAGACAAACTCGCTCTTCCAACATGTCAATGAAATCAAAAATTTCATTGTCTGTCCAATCTTTCTTGTCCTTCTCATCTGCCTTTGATGCTTTTTTACGCTGACCTTTCTCTGGTTGCTTTAGATTCTTCTCTTCTATATTCTTCTTCCCTTCCACTCCGGTGTTTTCAGCTTTAATTTCAGAAAGTGTTTGCTCGTCTTCACTGTCCATGTTTGTTTTTTGTTTACACACAGTTTATACAATTTCTTTGAGAACTTTTCGAATAAAAACGTTCGATTTTCTTTCGATTGACGTCATCATCATTCGAATGTTGGACGAAAAGTGTTCAAACGATTCCAACAGGAAAATCGAGCGAGAAAAATAGGCAAAAGTTGGATGAAAAGTTTGATGGCGAACAAACTTTCATCCAACTTCATCCAACTATTTTTTTCTTCTTTTGACGTCATTTTTTCTTCTTTTATAAATTTTACTTTCGTTCAAACGATTCCAACATTTGTCCAACATGGGTGTTGGATGTGTGTTGGATGGAATGTTGGAATCGTTTGCCCCGGCCTTAACACTCGAGGTCAAAATTCGAAACAGTCCTGTCTAAGAACAAACATTCTATGCAGAATTCGAAAGTCCCTATAGAATAAATCTTTGTAAACAAAACATTACGATGTTCCACACTTACAGAAGAATAAAAAAAAATTGAATGTTCAACTAAAATTTAGTTACAGCGAATGTCGAAGTAATTTTTTTAACTAGCTAGCTTGGACTAACAGAATAACATGGGCTTCAACGAGTTTTACATTGACTGAGTAACCAAAATGCTAAAGAAACGACTCTGAAAATGAAAGAAGACGTATTTGTTATAATTTCGTCGTCCTGTATTTAGTATTTTTGATAAAACTGGATATTAGATCATCGTTTTTTTATGGACAATGTAGGTAGTTAACTAGCCATGGTGAAGAAGCATCCAGGCAGAATATTGCTGAATCTGGTTATTTTAACTGTTAAACTTGACATTGTTGTTGTTTCTATCCTATGAAATTGTTTTTATCGATAGATGTATTGTAGGAGTTAGATATATAATCATTTCCAATGCTTCTTAAAACTTGTTTTTCGTGCTTATTTACATTTTAAGCTACCATTTTACTTGACGACGGGCAATACCGCTCCATATCGGCCCGTCGTCAAGAGCGTTAAGCCAATCAGAATGCCTAAAAACCCGTACTGCCCGCTTGCAAAATCCAGACGGTTAACAATAGCTTATATCCCCTTTAGTACATGTACTCACATGTTTGTTGTTAATATTACTGAGGTATTTTAAACAGGAAAAAAAGCCATTTTGGACTGGCTCCGTTTTCACACATTTCGTGACATCCCCCAATTGAATCGTTTGTTTAGGGTCAAAAACAAAGGTTCTCAATTTAGTAAGTAGACAAAATAACCATTGAACATAACATTGTGCAAGATTTAAAACTTTGAATGCAATGAAGACATATCTTGCCGGATTAAGATATTTTACATCGGCAAAATTGCAGATGTGGCATGCTAGTTGCCAGTTTAATGTCTGTATGTTGGCAATTCATATTTTTGTTTTGCAGTTGCACGCTCTCGTACCCAAACAACAGTCATTTGTATAAAATAAGAGAAAACTTTCTGTAACATACAAGAACATGAGAGCATAAATTTAGGCTAAATACAACTTTAGAAATATGCTGAGTAAAGCTCTATCTAGGCTAGCAAAACTATTTTTATTTCTTTATAAGCTAGCTATATTGCCCACTGTATTTGTCGTTTAGCAACCATTCTTATCGACTGCTAGCCATGCCAACCAAATATCAGTAAAAGCTGGCCAGATGTAAATTTAATGAAACAATGCAGCGTATCATCAATATGTCATGTGGCGAACCAACGCCGGTTCGTCGGAAGTCCGTTAAGATCTCGGATGTAATCCGAAATCTTAAAAAGAACTCATTGTTGAATTAGAATCAACTATTGAGAAGATGGAGACGGAACTTAGTGCCCTGAATAAAGAGTAAACCTGAAACCAGAAAAAAATTAAATTAAATTATTAAATGTTAACTTTCATTTTTTGCTGTCTGTGGCAGTTATGACGTCATACCCATTATGAAAAAGTGCCACCTTGTTCTTTTTTCCTTCTGATATATCAAATAACTGATTTCAATCACGAAATTGCGATTTGTTTTGTGAATCCGTTGCGTTGAAAAAACGTTTGAATTACTCAATCGACGTTAGACATTTGAATAACGGGAGCGTTTATTTAATCTTGGTGTTTTATTTATTCTAAACGAAATTGATTTTCTTAAATATATCTGATTATTACATCTGTTAGTTTTTTCATAACACATTTTTATCTTTATTTTAGAATAAACAGGCAGAAAGTTTGTTGTTGAAGGTATCGTATCACCTGTTCTGGAGATGTTTCTACTTTCCTGTGGATGAGAACTACACTCTTATAAAGTATGATAAAAAAAATCGACCGAGAAGGCATTCGTTGGTAACTGTACATCACGTGACCCCAAACCTGATGAGTGTAACACTTCCTGCTGGCAAATATCACGTAATATTCAGCTACCGATATCCGGGCATTCTAAAGTTACTTTCCATTATTTGTGCTTGTGTTTTCATTAACAAGATTCTGTGCCTGCGTTTGGAGAAATCTGTCTTCAGTATTTTCACTCATATTTGGAAGGGTATATCCACATTTGCCCATATTTTTACAAATGCAGGCATTTTTGACAGTTCAATGTTTTTTAAAGTACAGGATTTGCTCTTCCCAGAACCTGTCAAGGAATTCTTTAGTTTTGTGACATCACCAGTGTTGTTAATAAGAAAACACAGCCTCTTACGTCTTACGATGTGTGCTGAAAGTTTGAAGAAGATGAATACGGTTCGAGATTTCACTTTGCTATTCTTGAAGAGAAAGCAAAACCATGATAATTTTGCGCATGCGCACAAATCTATGATCAATCAGAAGGAAGGAGGTAGCTTGTTCACATCAGAAACTGATATTGTCAAGAATTCTCCGGATAGCATTGACGACAAATCTGCTGATCTAAATTCATCCTATGCTAGTGATAATGTGTTTACTGATAATAAGTTTGGTAAAGTATCTCCGCCAACACCTCCAAAACATGTCAAAAAAAGCTATCGAAAGAGGCATGCAAAAATTTCGAATAACGAAGAAGATAGCTCGGTGGAAACAGCAGGAAGTTCTCATGCCCTTATTTTGGAAACTATCTTTAAGTCACTGCGAAGAAATTTGTTGCCACAAAAACAAAATACTCTAGAGTTTGCGATATCAGATCACAAGGAAACGTCGATACCGAGTGCTACTAATGTTTCGTCGTCTGCGACGAAACACGACAAAACGCCACTAGAAGAGGAAACTTCAAATTTTCAAAAAATAGCGCTGGGTTTCGGTTTAAGAGGCGAACGGATGCTTGCTCCTAAAGATGAGTTGTTTGCTATGTTTGGTAACACTGTCACACAACACAAAGAGGGCATAGAAAACATAAGGGCAAAATGTATTGAAAACGAAATTAATCTTGAGGATAATTCGATGACCGCGTTTGCTTCAGCAGATATGGAAGCAGAAACTGACCTACATCATTCAATGGATTTGTCGTTCGATCAGAGTTTTTCGTCGGAACGTTCAAGTTCGCCAGATTTGTCACACTCTTCACCGGAGCGGTTCATTTCTTCGCCGGATGAGTCTATATCCCCTGATTCTTCTTTTGAGTACACGAGTAATGCGATAAACACCAGCTCCCCTGTGAAGTCTCGTGAATCCGGGAAGGAAGAAGGAAGTATTATCCAGTGTGACTTAAATAAAATGTATACAGTATCAAAGAACCACTCACCTCTACGCCACATTGTAACTTCATCAGACCATATTAATTCGGCACCGAAATTAAACAGACCCATGTGGTCCGAGCACTATGGGTTAGAAGAAGAGGGTGGAAGTGTCTATTGAATTTGTTATATAAAATAGAGTTTTCAAATAGTTGAAAATTAGTACATTTTCTCTGCAAAGATTTTGAGAAGAATGAAAAGTTTTTATCACCAAATAAGCAAAATGTAACAAAAAGTTTTTTACATGTTTATGTTATAAGCAAGAGAAAATACAAAATCAGGCTGGCACATGCTTATGCAAAAAAACACAATCAGGCTTGAATATGCTTGCGTTATGTTTAAACTAAAGGCAAGTTTTTATATATAAGGAATTAGAAGGTATATGTCTAGAAATATCGCAAGAAAAAACACATCAGAAGGATTCACCAAGGCTGGGTAATATACTATCTGATTGTGAATACGCCTATAATCGTTAAGCTTATAAAAAATCATGTAACTTTTGTACAAGCTATATTATTTAGTACAGTCGACTCCCTAATTAACGGACACCTAATCAGCGGACAGAAACGACGGTCAACTACATATAGAAGGCTCTAAATAGCGGACACCGATTAGCGGACACTTAAATTAGAAGGCAGTTCTCCGCTGCACGAAATGAATTTCGCTACCGGAAAATCTCTGTTTTTAATGTTTTACTTTAAACATTTATTTTTCATGTGGCTTGCGATTCAAATTTTATTAGATTTTTTTTTAAATAAAATTAAGAGTAATGTCGATCTGAACATTTTCTCCCCCCCCTAAAATAACTAAATTGACCATGGGATACCTAGTTGGAGGGCTTCTTGAAACCCGTTTTGTGTCGAATTAGATCGGGAAAATGACTCTCTAGTGGGCACCTCTTAGCAGACAAAAAGCGATTGTACCGAAGGGTCCCCTAATTAGAGAGTCGAGTGTGTTTCCAAATTCTTTAAACCACTTCTGTTTAGCATGAGCACCTTTCTACGGAAAAAAAGAAATAGAGAGTATACGAATCAGAAGCTTAATTTTACTATTTTCATGTATATAGATTTTTTCCTGATATTTATTTGTTTATTTATTTGTTGAGACAGTATATATTTATCTTTAGTGTTCGTATGAGGTTGAAAGAGATTTTTAACTGTAAATATCAAAAATCAATAATGCGTTAAATTAGGAATACTGACGTCATGGCGTCAAATATATTGGCAACCGATGGGGAATTATAAACTTTGTCTTGGATAGTAAAGGAGCACCAGCAATCGAGATTTTTATTACCTGAAATAAACGCGAACGGTATTTTAACGCACTTTAAATATACACCCACATTAACCCGGAATGTTCGCTTTAAGTGTGTACAGCATTAAGTAACGACAAATAGTCTGTTTCACAGGGTTACTACTGACCCTGAAAACCTTGAATAGCCTGGAATTTTAAAAAGGTGCCTGAAAAGCATGAAATTTCTGACCCTTATTAGCAGAACCTGGAAAACTAAATTATAAGAAGCCATATTAGTAGAATGAGGTTCTTCCACTGCAAAATCTGTTAAGTACTGGGAAAGAGGATACCAAATAACAAATCATTTACGTGTGTGGTGTTTACAACTCCGGCCATAAATGATTACAAAGGACGACGGAATTTGAAAGCTCGTTATCACAAGCAATTAAGAAAGCCGTTTCTATCTATTGTCAGCGGACTTATGACTTAGGCATTCTCGACCCCAGAGCTCTTTGAGATAAACTCGAAAGTAGCTCTGGACCCGTCTGGTCACGTGATGGATTCTGATTGGCCTATTATTAGAGGTCTATGTTTTTCCGCGAAAGATTGTATTTAGCATTTAAATGTAAACAAACACGGCGGCGGGAGAGACGAAGGATCGAAATATGCTCCCTTTGATTATGTCGTGACTGAATTTAAAGCAGATATTAAGGGCTATCTATATATATATATATATATATATATCTATATCTATATCTACCAAGAACATAATTCGGCTTTCTCTTTTAACAACAATTACTGTTAGTATTTGACCATTCTTTAGATAGCTAACTTTTAGTGTTACACACATGTGGCCCACACACTAGCCAGGCTGAAGGGAGGTGGTTTCTAGCTAGCTAGCTAGCTAAAAGCTACTGCATGCTATGCAAATATTTATTCATGTTGTAGGGAATTGTTTTTTAGTAAGCCAGGTGATACTCACAGCTTCGTCTGGAAAGTATATAGCTAGCTAAATAGATAACTTGCTATAAACTTTGTTTACATTTTTTTCGGCAGGCAAATAGTTTTTTAACCAATCAGATCTTCTAAAAAGAATTATTAGCCAATTGAATTGCTTTATATTGCCTGCTAAAAAAATAAAAACAAAAAATTTATCAAGATAGCAAGTCATCTTTTTAGAGTTCTTCTCCCATAAAAAATATAAATTGGTGTTTCCTTCTGACGTTCAACGATAGGCTATCCTATTTTCGTGGAATAAGACGCAGTGAAAAAACTTGTATTCAAAAATGCTGTGATTTAACCATATTGTGCCAACTTTAAGAGCATAAGCTTTTGCAAGTTTCAAGTACTGAGAGTCTTATTATTTTGGAAATTTTGAAGCATTCTCGCAAAAGTTATATATTTTATGTAAGAACCAAAAATTGTGGCAGTAAAATAATTCGTTTGAAAATAAAATTAGTAGAAAATGTTCAGCAAAATATAAAGCATATATTATATTTTTTTCAAAAAGCCGGATTTAAGTCACTTTTAGAATTACTGTGCAACAATTATACAAATTTTAATGAAATAAAATTGAAGAGAACAAAACGTTAATAAAAAAGTAAAAAAAATGACGAAATTAGAAAATCTGAGCAAACACTTAAATTGTGGCAAGACCGCTAATATTTTTGGATTATGATTTTAACATATATATAGCCATTTTTCCTTAAACATAGTTTGGGTCTGATTTAAGAATTTTACTGATGGATTCGTTAAAAATATATGAAAGTTTATGTCTTCAATATTTTCTTTATTTTCCTTTTTTACAAAAGTGTACTCTCGGGTGCTTAATACCATCATTGACGCAAGCTAGCACTACGTTTATTGATTGTTACGCACTGCATTTGTACCTACTTTGTATCACATATTGTATCACACATGTATCTCTTCTCTCAGTAAAAATTCTGATCCACCCGTTTAATAAAAAAATTCCGACCCCCCAGCTATTAAGACCTCCCCTTGTATTAAGCACCTGATAGTATACATTGTATATTGCATTACTTTTTATCATCCGCAAAAGTAGAATTTTTTCAAATCTTTTGTCTTTTACAAAAATTTGTGCTCTTACATAATACTAAAGTTATTATAAATAAAAATACATTTTCGGGTAATGGTTTTTTTGATTTTGACCCTATATCTGCAAAATTATGTTCCAAAAAATTTGCAGAAATAAATTCTACAAAACAAGATGAAAATGTTTGTTTGATATAAACATTCCATTACTGAAAAATTATATACCTTATAGTCAGAAATTTTCGCGACATTTTAATTTCGCGATAAAAATTTTGGGACAATTTCGCGATTTTTATTTTCGCGATTCGTTGCCTTGAATTTTTTTCGCGACATTTAATTTTCGCGAATTTCAAAGAGTTACGGAGTGGAGGAAAAACAAAATATGATTTTTAAGTGCGTTTTTCTGCTCTAATAATGACATCTGTAAAAGGAAGCTTTTTTCATAAAAGGCGTCAATGTTATAATCAATAAGGTAGCGGAAGAACCTTTATTTTTGATCAAGCGAGGATAGTACAACCTTTCAAACTCGCCTTGGCGTTTGCCTAAATAATGGTATTGACGTTAAGGAAAATGTTGAAACGAAATCCCATACTGTCTTTTAGACCCATGTCCTCCGACCTCTTCTGGCCTTTGGTATCTGGTTAGGAATGTCACTAGGGATAAAAGAATTAAAACTGAAGAGGTTTCATAGGTGTAAGAGTTAGACAGGAAAGTTTAAAAAAAGAGGAAATTTCATAAAAAAGGAGATCACTGATTTATAACACAAAATGCCATTTAGGTTAAAAGGCAAACCGCCTTCTAAAATTGTGTTTAAAAGTGCATTTCTTCCTTAATTTTCCCGGGTTTTATCAAACTGGGTATCACCAGAATTATTTTGTTGCAAAAATTTTACGTCTGCCACCCTGTGGAGTCTAAAAAATGAAGAAAAAAAGAAAATATTTCGCGGTTTTTATTTTCGCGATTTCGTCAATTAAATTTTTTTCGCGGCATTTTAAATTCGCGAAAATGCCCAAAAATCGCGAAAATCGCGAAAATTAGTTGTCGCGAAAATTTCTGACTATAAGGTAAATAAAAATAAAACATTTTTCTGTCATCATTTTTCTTTTGAAAAAATATTCAACTTTAATTTTTTTTATGGCATCTTGATTACAAAAGTGTTTAAAAAAAAATTCATGCATCTTATTCCAAGAAAAAAGCAAAAATTTTGCACATCAGTTATTGAATCTAACTTTTCTGTGAAATGTCAAATTCAGTCAGGCTAACAAGTCTATTGTGTATCACAACCTGATTATACGATGCAGGTTGGCTCCATATTTGCTCAGTTGGCAGATCAACCTGCTTTAAAAAAATCATTTTTTATGCGAAAAGTCAACCCAGGAAATGGTCTATTTATTTATATATATACTGTTCTCTGTTTTAAAAAAAATAGCAAATCAAAGGTGTAAACAAACCAGCAAAATAAACGTAAAATTGTCAATGAGTATTTGGTTTAGCTACCAATGGTTTGCTAATTCAAATCTAAGGTTTCTCGTTCTTGTCTTTGCTTCAACTAAATTCCCTTAATACAGAAAATACTCATATTTTTTGACCAAATAAAACTGATAAGAAATTTAAAACATAACATGGTTGTTTCTTTTTTGTTTTAGCTTGCAATATGCATGCTTTTGCTTTTTCAACCTGACACTGGCTTGCCAAGTGATATTATATGAATCGAGTCAACTCACCGATTCAACTCATCCTGAGTTGGAAAACGAGCCAGCTGGCTTTAGGAGAGTTGACCTGCTTTATATAATGTCAAAGAAATTTTTAATAGTGGTCTATTTTATGCCAGCTGGTTAACTTAATGACAAATGGGTCAATCCATCTTATATAATCAAGCTCTGGGCTGGTTTAACAAAACAGTTTTCACAGAAATAACTAGCTATGTCTATATAATAGCTAGAGATAGATAGATGGCATCTTTTTCTGAGTCTTGCAGTAGTAGAAGCCACTCTGGTTAAACTTATGATTAAAAATATAAGCTCATGATTGAAAACGGCAATATACTGGATAAATAGTTAGCTAACTAGTGTGCTAAATTTGTACGTATAGTGAGACTTTCACTTATAGCTAGCTATATAGCTATAGCTAAAACTAGCACCTAAGCGACAAAACAGAGACTGACTACCTAACTAAGTTTCAGATTTACATGTAGCTTAAACATTAAAAAGTTTTTTAAAAATTTATAAGTGCTTTGGACTTAGAATCATCAAATTAAATTTCTTTTCAGGATCTTCCATTGTACTGTCAGATCCGCCTTCTCCAGTTGTGCTTAATCACGAACCCAATTAGGTCCCCACAAACGATAAGTCAAATTAAAAACGGCTAGTTTACAAGCACAACATCAGGTAATCGAGTCACAAAAATATGCCACATATAGTGGCATATTTTCATCACGTGACCAGACAGGTCCAGAGCTACTTTCGAGGTTTTAATCTCAAAGGGCTCTGGGGACGAGAATGGGACTTAGGTTATTTGGTTAGATCAAAAATCTTAAAGTGTGCTGACGTCAGCACGTCCGGTTTTCACGATTTTTTTTGACCCTTGCGAGTTGTGGTGCGGAATGTTTCGACCTTGGTTACTAGGCCTACATCCCTGCCAATGTAAAAGTTTTGAAGCCTACCGGCTGCTGAATACTGGCCAAGTGATACCGTTTTGCCATTTCGGGACTTGAAGAACGTGAAAAAATAAGTAACAAGAAAACCCACGGGTTTTAACACTCGTCTTGCGAATTCAAATATGTCTTCATTAACTCCCAGAAGTCATCGAAATGAGGCTATATCCAATATGCAATCGCTTTGTGATTTTTGCTACCCAGGGGCATACCAAGCAACCGTTAGTGTTTGCGGAAGAAAATGTTGCGGTTTTAGCTTGAATCGCGAAGGTTTATTCCCGCAAACAAAAAAATGTTTTCACGAACAAACGAAAAGTAAATCTCCGCAAAATATTTAAAATTATCCCAGCCGTAAAAGTTTTATGCGCAAAACATTTTTTTCCCTAATTATTAGAAAAGAAACTCCTCCGACTGACACTTTGAAGTCCTCTTTTGAAGAAGTTCGTTAATTTAAACATTTAAATAAGTGATTTTAGAAAGTAAAGATCTTTTTTTCTTAGATTTAAATCGACATATGGTATTCATTCTTTATTTTATTATTTTTATAATACCGAAATTCAAGACGGTTGTTTGAATCGCTTATCAGCTCTGCTCTAAGTTAGCGCGAAAAATATTGCCCATATTTGGTAAGCGCAAAAGTTTATTACCACAAAAAAATGTTGCTACAAATTTTTGTCATTTTGTCTACACACAAATGCTTTTAACAACCTACAGCCAGGGACCAAAGAGGGTTCCAATGCTGAATGTGTCTGAGGTTTAGTCAATCACGAGTTTCGCGTTACAAGTTACGAGTTACTACAACAAGATGGTACATTACATCCACGAGTTGATAAACAAATTTTGCTTTTAAAATGCGAGTTGTAAATTTAAAGTGTGAGTTGCAAATTTAAAGTATGAGTTGAAGATTTATCGTGTAAGGCTGGAATGAAGGAGTTCTCGAGATTAAGTTCAAAATTCAATTTGTCTTTTTTAAATAATTTTACAAATGTTTCAATGTTACACAATCTTCTTTATTTTTAATGTTTTATAAAAATATGTTTGAAACAAAAAATGGATAGTGTCGTATAGTCCAGACATATTTCTGAGAGATGCACTGCGACCTGGTTTTTACAAGTCATTAAATCGAAGAAAGTAACACAAACGTTTGCCATTTGTGATATAAGCACAAAATTTACTTGCTGTTTCAGGCACATTAAAATGTTTCGTTTAGTTCCTGCACAATATTGTACCAATCTTTTATGCTGAATAACTGGGGATTTTAAGTGTTGCGTTACTACTTATACTCGTATTTAATGTGACTTCGTTCTTCAGGTCATATGATAATTTTAGCGAAAGACGGAAGAATGTTTTCTTCGGGTTGTAAGAAAGTGGAGTCACAGAATAATATGCAATCGACCGCAAGCAAAATTTTTCTTCACCTCTCCCCACTGAACTAAATCGAAACAAAAACACAAAAAAAGATTCCTCCGTTACGAAATATCTCTTCGCCACAGCACATAATACAATGTCGGTTGATTGACACGAACACTCCTCTTAACAATGTTATGCAAATCCATCGACCAATTTAAATCCGTCGCCCTTCTTCTGCCACCCGCCAATTCACCATCTTCATACAAATATCTCAAAGGCGCACCCTCATCCAATAACTCTTCACCATGCTTCCTTGGCAATAAAAAACCCTGATAAATACTATCCAAATTAATTGCATCAACAGGTCTCATTTCAATAAGTCTAGTCTTATCCTCATTAATACCACGAACCACACGGTACAGTCTAGCAACCACTCGACCTCCTTCCTATATTGATGACTAAACAACCTCTTCGCCAACGTCGTATTAAACCGTTCGACAATACCCTGACTTCTATGTTGTGTTGGATCACCTCGTTGGATAGATGTTTTTTGAACAATCTTGAAATATCGAAAAATTCGTCTCCCTCATCGACTATTATTAGATCAGGGTACGTTAATGGCGTTGTCTTGTAAATTTTTTCGAATACAGCCATCGTGTCCTTTGCTGTTTTTGATGTAAGTTGGTACGCTGTTTTATATCTGGACGCAACATCAACACCACACACACAGAGCGTATATTTGTATTTGTAAAGAAAGGGAGGTATAAGAAGTGAGCTTGATGGAGTTCGTTTACTCTTTGGAATAAGTGATATGATGAAGTTGGTCGCGGTATGTATTTTTGTCAGGGTAGATAAATTTAGAATGTTGGTTGTTTCCTTAACTATTTCTCGGCCTCGTCCCTACTAACATCGGTTGCCCTCGCCAACTTACCCATTGCCGATAAACCTTTCCAATACCCATCGACCCCATAATAAATCCCCTCTAACTTTTTAACCATTTATATATTTATATCAAGGCAACTTTAAAAATCATGTTGCAGAATACAACTTTGAGTTGTTTTTCAGAATTTCTTGCAGGCATGTTAGTTCTAAGCGAACAAGTGAACTGGAAGATTTGAAAACGTGTGGTAAACATTGTCTGGTTTCTTGAATACTGTAGCGATTTTAACAAAATAAACGTTAAATTGTTTTTTCTTAAGATGTTATGAATCGATTTAGGTCAACTTGATTTTTCTCGGCAGGTAAGCTTTAAAGTTTTAACTAATATGTCAGAGTACTATATATATGTAAAAAAATTATTTTTAATTTTTAATTTATTAAAGTTGTATTTAACATTGCAGGTTAGTTACAATAATAATTGAGAATTAGGATACTCAATGATTTGCTTACCCCATTAATTCTCCGTTTTCAAGGTCTACTTTAAATTTCAGAATCTTACAGGCTAATGACGAAAATCTTCAAGCCGCAGGGGTCTTGTTTGTTTTCGGGAATCCCCACGATTTATGACGCAGCACAAATATATCAGCTCGGGGCACGTTGGAAGTATTCTCATTGGATTTTTGAAACAACACGAGATGTTATCTAAAGAATCTAGGGCCTAGGTGTTGACAAAGCCGAGATTGAAAAAGACTTTCTCTTAACGATTTTTTTTTTGCATGAGATCGCGTCAGAAAGGGCGCGGAAACGATAATAATTACACGTTTAATGATGGCACATTTAACCAGGAGACGCGACGCTTTTCTGGATTCTTATCTTTCTGTTTTTAAAAAAAAATAAAGTTTGAGAATATGCAGCGCCGGTTAAAACCTCGCGGATTGTACAATCCATATGCTTTGTTTGTCGAGAACGTCGATAATAATAAAAAAAAACAAGAATTGCCAACTTAAGACAAACTATGTCAATAATTATATTAACTATATAGTATAGTAACTGTGACCTTACCACAAACTTAAATTTGACAGCAATGAGTGACGAAGGTAAAAGCGAAGAAGCATATGTTTGCTTAAACACTTTATGTACAGGATACTAAAAAGAATTAATTTTTTTTTTTGATTTTTAATTTATATAAAAAAATTAGAAAACAATCTAATCTGATTCTCTGTTTTAACTGTTTCTAACTGCCACGGAGTGTTGTTTATAAATATCAAAATAAAGGTGTGAGTCTAGAAAAAAAAAAGTTTGGCTTGCCGAACTATGACACATTTGGCGTACAGATTTTCAAGAAATTTGAACCCAAATCTGGCTGAACCAAAAAGAAACCACTTTCACTTTGTTGCACCATGATTGACTGAAGGAGATAAACAGCAAACTTGCCAGCAGATAAAAGTATAATGTTGAAAATGGATATGTAGACAGTAAAAAAAAGGGAAATAAGCTTATACTTCGTAATACGTAATACCAGACAGCTAGCTGGCTATTCAGCATTGACGTAAATGTTTTAAATATGAACCGGTCTACAGATAGAGAGCGCGATCTTTAATCGGTCACCGGCAATAGTAGCATCCTACTAACTTACTGACTACCAACTCTCCAACTACCTGCCTTCCTGGCTATAAAAGTTCCCATACTCGTTTACCACAATTGACTGAAAATTGCTCTTCTCGATCCAATATATAATCCAATATATACCTGTGTTTATTTTTCTTCCATTGTCTCTCTCACTTTACTACTAGCTCTACTAACACTTCATTAACTAGCTACATGCACTCTGGAATATCCAACAACAAAATCCGACTTACCATTGCTACCACGATTATAAAGCTTTATTAAGATTACGCTCCGCTTTAGTTGAGCCACGAAAACTCGCTTTTTTTTAAGTCTGCGCGATGCTCACCTACATGTTACTTTAAGGCAAGAAATTTTGCGGCAAGAAAGTTTCGCAGTTTCGCGGTCGGATCCCGAAAACCGCGAAGTTAAAATGTCGCCAAAAATGGATTTAGACGCGAACCGCGAAATTAAAAAATAGATAGGAAAAGCCCGTTCCGTTTTAGAATTTACCCGAGTAAACATTTGGGCTGTAGCTAAGGCCAAATAATCAGTATGGAGTCAGTCAATTAAATTCATCATAAGTAGATTTTGCTTCATACATCAACTGAAACCGATATCAGCCCATTCTTGTACATGACAGATGACGAACGACAACTCCTGGGATATGTTCTTTGCAAATATCCGATAATGACAGTGATAACGAAGATGACGAGGTTTTCGAGTCGCAACGAAACTTCGCTAACTTATCTATATTATAATGCCCGTATACGTCTGTCCGTCCGTCCGTCTGTCACGCAAAATGGTAGCTTAGCTGCGACGGGCGAACCCGTGGATTTTTCCACGGGCTAACGACTAGTTTGCTGAATTAACAGAATCTCTTTAATAATAGCCGTCGTCCGTCTGTCTGTTCGTGCGTCTGTTTGTCTTTTTGTTACGGAAACACGAAATGCGATATATAAAGGACGAGCGACCCCGTGGATTTTTCCACGGGTTAACGACTTTCTATATTATAATACCCGTGTACGTCTGTCTGCCACGCAAAATGGTACCACAAGTAACGAAACGCCAGAATGCGGTGAAAAAAGGACGGGCGAACCCGTGAATTTTTCCACGGGCCACCGACTAGTAATTGTTATAATAACGAAATAAAAAGTTTGCTACAAAAAATAGATGCATTTAATTCTTTGTTTTTATTTCCATGTTTTTCCTCGAACTGCGAAATTAAAACGACGCGAATTTCGTGATTATGCTTCAACCGCGAAATGTAATTTTGACCAACAAAAAAGCGAAATTAAAATGCCTGCGAAAATTTCTTGCCTTAAAGTAGTCCCTGATCGTTCTGCCGTATAGTTTGCATTTAACACCATTTGCCTGCACCAGAGAAATACATCTAAGAAATTCTTGCCTAGCCAGATGGGCAGGTTACACCAGCAGAACTGGTGTAAGCCGGCACCACGGAGAATGAAATAATTTGCAGGACGAAAGAGCGGCGATTTGTATTTTATGACAGACACAAGACCATCGAACACGGGCGCGGAGTGGGAGGGGTGACTTCAAAAACAGGTTTATACGCCAGGGGCATTATCCTCTTTTGTTTAGACTTCGGGCGTAAAATTCGGAAAAAAAGGCTTCTAGAGATACACCTTAACTTTTTGGAGACGAATTTTTACTGGTGTATTTGTACCAGTACACCATAGCTAAATCCGCCCCTGTTTCCAGTTCTAAGTAACTTTTAGATCTTTAAAATTTCAGGATAGTCATAACGCGCCTTCAAAAGAAGATAGGTTTGTCTTTTTTTCATCAAAAGAATCTGTATGCAATGTTTTATCAATATACAACAAAAATAAAGTTCTATAAAATAAAAATATCTACAGTTTATATTTATATATACATACATGGTGACCACTCATTTTTAAAAAGTAAATTCAGAACTTTTTTTCAGGAGTATAACTTTGTGCGACAAAAACAGAAATTTTAATGACAATAAAAAAAAAAATTGAAAATTAATTTCCTGAAGTTTTTGCCATTTTCTAGCTTTCCAAGAATACATTCAATTTTCAGGAGGAATAGTCACCCTGTACATATTATGTACATAAAATCTACTTTTTGCAGAAAATAACAACAGAATATTGCCATAATTTTTGACATCGACGCTTGTATTATGGCAATTTCAAAGGAAGTTGCCAAATAAATTTTAGGAGTTTTGTGGAAGTCTAACCAAATAATCAGGAAAACTAGTCCCTGTAGAATAAATTTGTAATTATAGATGAAATTGAATACATGTGACAGTTATGTGGACAGGAAAGTGGACAAAAGATGTTGTGGGGAAGCTAGAAAAGATTCTAAAAAAAAAAAAAAAACTCAGAACTTAGAAATCAAATTATTTTTTTACAAAAAACAAAAACGAAACAAAAAACTGATGACACAAAATATAAATTTTTATAGGACATGGAATCGGTACATAATTGAAACATTCCAGACGATTTCAGTTAAAATTCGTTTTCGAATTAACTCCGCATAAAATTTACTTTCCCGAAAAATATTGAGCATGGCAAATGTAGCGTGTGTGATATAAATATAAATCTATTAAAGAATAATTATATCTATATATATACATATATATATTTAGTGTCCATAAGACAATTTTTGACCACGTTTTTCGATAATTTATTTTCTCTTTCGACCTAGAATAGAGAAAATGATTTATTATAAAGTATACGCACATGTTTGCACAGACGATTTTTATAACAACAAAATTTTATGAATGCCTAGAATGTACCATTGGGAGGAGAAATCTTGGCGTGGGTTTACTTTAAGTTTTTTTGCAATAACATAAACTTTCGGGTATAAGCCATATTATTAAAAAAATTTGCCAACAAAAAACTTTCGCGAATCGTTGCTCTTCAAAAATTTCGCGAACACAAACTTTCAAAAATTGAAGAAAGGACAAAAAATAGCGTACATAAACTTTCGCTAATTCTACCAAGATTCACAGAAGATTCTGCAGTTAAAGTAATTTGGTGAATCCTAAAATGGCATGATTGGCGGGGATTTATTTTAGTGAACAATAAAAAATGCATTTGTGTTTCATGTATTAAACTTTCTAATGGCTGTAATATGACGAAAATATTGGGTGAAATTGGGTGAAATTTTTGCTACAATGGGATAACAGCTGCTAGTCTGTGTTTTTATGTAAACTGAAGCTGCGCGAAAGTTATTTTCTCAATAATATATTAAGGCCCTTTTAGAAGATAAATTAATCGCGTAAAGTTACCAATATGGTGACAGAAAAATATTGTAATAATTTAATTTACGTTCAAATACACTTTGAGTTTACAGCATGATAATTCTATACAAGTTGCTAAATTTGGAGCCACATGTACTATCTGATGTCGGTATTCTTTCATCTTTGCTTAACTATTGCTGAATAAAGTCCACCTCGCACATAACATTGTGTAACAACCGGACCACTAAGAAGGTCGAGGTGCAAGAAATTATACGCACTTTATTGCAACAACTAGTAAATTTAAAACCCGTGGAAGAATCCACTTGAAAAAACGTTTTTTTAAATTTATTATGCTTATCACAAAACGGTTTGTTGTTAATTCCATCAAATAAAACGCAAATAAAACGTTTTAAACGAAATTGACAACAACAGTAAAAAGGTTTATTGCCCCTGACTTTGCCTGTAATTTATAACAAAACAATTATAATGGTTTAAAAACCTGTCACGGTAAATTTAAATTATTTCCAGCTAATTAATTCGTTTTATTTATCACATGATTTGTTCTATCCAAAAAAAATGTAAAAAAAAGTTTTATAAAATACAGAACTTGGTTTTTAGAGGATGTTTTATAGACGCTATAAAAAAAGGTTGTAGAAAATATAATCGACTTTGCCTGTCACAGACAGACACACTTCCCGTATTATTATATAGATATAGACACCCTGTTAATTAATAATTACCTTTTGTATGATTTTGAATGATTTTTCAAAAAATAGATACATTATCTTTCAGTACTTTTTCAGTATTAAGGTGGCAGTAAGCCTTTTGTAACTGTTCTAACAACTGCATTATTTACTCAGTGTTTTATGTATATAGAATTTCACGCTTTCTTGAAAATATGGAGCTTAACATGTATAAAAATGACCTTGACTTTTCATCTCAATTGATGAAGCAGCAGAAATTTTCAGTTAAAAATGTATAATACCTTATAGTCAGAAATTTTCGCGACAACTAATTTTCGCGATTTTCGCGATTTTCGCGATTTTTGGGCATTTTCGCGAAATTAAAATGCCGCGAAAAAAATTTAATTGACGAAATCGCGAAAATAAAAACCGCGAAATATTTTCTTTTTTTCTTCATTTTTTAGACTCCACAGGGTAGCCCACGTAAAATTTTCGCAACAAAATAATTCTGGTGATACCCAGTTTGATAAAACCCGGGAAAATTAAGGAAGAAATGCACTTTTAAACACAATTTTGTTAACCTAAATGGCATTTTGTGTTATAAATCATCGATCTCCTTTTTTATGAAATTTCCTCTTTTTTTAAACTTTCCTGTCTAACTCTTACACCTATGAAACCTCTTCAGTTTTAATTCTTTTATCCCTAGTGACATTCCTAACCAGATACCAGATACCAGTATATTTTGTTTGTTGTTTTATGTTACATCATTGAAATTCACTTCAACATTTACCTATGGCAGTGGAGAAGCTTCGATTTTCAACCGGTATAGGCACATTATTAACGTCAATACCATTATTTAGGCAAACGCCGAGAAGAGTTTGAAAGGTTGTACTATCCTCGCTTGATCAAAAATAAAGGTTCTTCCGCTACCTTATTGATTATAACATTGACCTTTTATGAAAAAAAGCTTCCTTTTACAGATGTCATTATTAGAGTAGAAAAACGTACTTAAAAATCATATTTTGTTTTTCCTCAACTCCGTAACTCTATGAAATTCGCGAAAATTAAATGTCGCGAAAAAAATTCAAGGCAACGAATCGCGAAAATAAAAATCGCGAAATTGTCCCAAAATTTTTATCGCGAAATTAAAATGTCGCGAAAATTTCTGACTATAAGGTAAATAAGAAAAAAAAAGTTGCTTTTACGAGTTCCAGCTTTATACAACCTTAAGTTCTTTCGTCTGTTTCTGTTTTTAAATAAACTTTAGTGTAATTTTGTTGAAAAGGTGTGCGGAATTATTTTGTTCATTTATATTTTTTGAACAATAGGCTGCTTTTCTTCACAGATTCTCGGTTAGTATCCCCTGCTGCAACCAACACTGTTAAAAGAAAAAAATAGAGTAAAAAATATTTCCGCACACCTTATCATAGCTACGATTTACCAGACATGTCTTAAAATTTAAAAGGAAAACGAAAGTGGAATTGAAATTTGTACGTATGGATTACTTTTTTACATTAATTATTGCGATTTACGAAGGTAGATTGCATTAGCGACACAAATTATTGCGATTTTTTAAAAATTTTTAAAGCACATTTCGTTTACAGTAGCCGTAAGGCAGAAATAATTAAATACTTGTCGATAAGGCAGTGGAAAAGGTTGTTTTAGGAGTTTTGATGACGTCAGCAGTGCATAAACAAAAAATGTAGTTTAAAAATTTGATTATCCGTTATATATACAGTAGACTCCCGGTTATTCGAAGCCTCAAGGGGGATAAGAATTTACTTCGAATAACCGGGAGTTCGAATAACTGAAAAATTCGTTTTCCCGCCAGATTTTCAACTTAACCTTAATGGGATGGACTTTTCTTAAGTAATTGAGGCATTGTGGTTCAGTTGAGCGTGTAAACACAAAGAATTTTTACTTTTTGAAGAAAGAATAAATTTGAACAAATTGTTAACAGGTTTTAAAATATGAAAGTTATAAAGAAAATGCTTGAAGAGTGTAAATAGCCATGAATATTGAAACCTGATTTTTTGAAGAAAAAAAGTGTTTTAATCGCAGAAAATCAATGTTCTCACTCGACGATCTCCCAATAAGAAA